>LR738714.1:798137476-798149963 GCA_902687465.1 Secale cereale
GGGGGGGGGGGGGGGGGGGGGGGGGCGCCTGGAGCCCCTGGCCCACCTCTGGTCGCCCCCTTTTGCATATATGTTCTCCGTCCCCCGAAAACCCTAGGCACGGGACTTTTTACGGGGTTCCGCCGCCGCTTCGAGGCGGAAACCTACAGAGAAGAAAAGGGCATCTCCGGCGGGCAGATTCCGCCGGGGAGATCACCTCCCGGAAGGGGAGATCGTCGCCATCGTCATCACCATCATCACGGGCATCATCGAGATCATCATCAACATCATCCCCAACACCAGCACCATCTCCATCTTCATCCAAATCTCATCTTTCCATCGCAACTCGTGTTGTAACTTGTACTACCTATCCTCTCTGCTCCATCGGTGTTGATTACTACTTTGTGGTGAATGCTATTGAGTTTTGTTGGAGAAATATTATTATGTCCAGATTGTTTATCACATATTTATCCCCACTGCTCATGATCTCTTTTATGTCTTGTGAGTAGTTACTTTAGTTCTTGAGGACATGGGGAAAGTCTTGTTGTTAGTAGTCATATGCTGTTGAAGTAATATGTGTTGTTTGATACTTAAGTTGTGTTGTCATTCTACTAGTGGTGTTGTGTGAGTCGAACACCCAACACTTCGCCTTATTAAGGACCTAGGGGAATACATTGTGTATAAAGAATGCTTATGGTGGGTTGCCGGAGTGACAGAAACCTGAACCCCAGTTCGCACGCTTTTGCACAAGGGAATAATGGATCCTCGATCGTATTGCTATGGTTAGGCTTTTGCCTTAAATTCTATCTTGTATTTTCGGATGCTTGCAAGGTGTTTAATCATAAGAGTGCATTCATCTTAGTCTAGAGAGTGCACTAGCATAGATCCACCCACCAATACTTATCAACACATAACATAGTATCGATACGGAATATGGCGAAAGCACATGACTACCTCTCCCGTGTGTCCTCAAGAACGCTTTAGTCTTTATAAGTTCAGTTGCTAGGCCTCTCCTTTGCTAAGAAAAGGATTGGGCCACTTGTTACTCTCAGTATCTTTTACATTACTTGCCTTTACATTCCTATTGCTTATATCGAGAAAACCCCTAAAAAGTTATCTTTCAGTGCTTGCAGTAATTTCTTGCTCAGAATCGCTTATCAATACCTTCTGCTCCTCGTTGGGTTCGACACTCTTACTTATCGAAAACGCTGCAACAAGATCCCTTACGGTTGAGGGTCATCAAGTACCGTTTTCTGGCGCCGTTGCCGGGGAGCGTAGCGCTATTGGTAAAGTGAAACTGGTAAGAAAGCCTTTTTATAATTCTTTTTTTTTTGCTATTGCTGCTCTTTATCCTTATGGATAATCCTATTATTGGAGCGTTGCTTGCGGGAAGACACCCCACACCTGTGGTGGTTGATCCTTCCCCTACTGAAATTGTGCCTTACAAAATACCAGCTGGCATTATCGATTATGTCTTGACTAATCGTTATGCAGGGGACAGACATCCTGGTGAACACTTGCTGTATTTGTCATGACTATGTTCATTATTTAAGCTTGCAGGTGTATCGAGGGAGTTTGTCATGAGGAAATTGTTTGTTGTATCCCTTATAGATAAAGCTTCAGATTGGTATGGGCTTCTCGATAACCCACACTTGCTGGATTGGCAGGAGCTTATGTCTCTCTTTTATACTAAATTTTATCCTCTTCATGAAATTCATCGAGACAGGAATTATATCTATAACTTTAGGTCTCGTGATGGAGAAAGCATTGCTCAAGCTTGGGGGAGATTGAAGTCTCTAATGCTCAAATGCCCTATTCATAAGCTTCCCAAGGAAATTATACTTACAAATTTTTATGCCAGGCTTTCTCGTCAGGACAAGGAGATGCTGGATGCCTCCTCTAGTGGGGTATTTCAGAAGAAGAGTGTTGAAGAAAGGTGGGATCTCCTCGAAAGAATCCAGAGGAACACTGAAGATTGGGAAATTGATAAAGGTAGTGAACCCACTATAAATTATGAATATGATTATATTGAGAGCTATGTGGAAACTGACTACTTCAATACTTTTTGCTCTAAGATTGGTCTTGATTCCCATCTAGTGATTGATTTGTGTAAGAATTTTGCCTCTCACGTTGATTCTTTTAAAAAGAATAGAGACCAGCACCATGCACCTTTTAAAGAAAAACCTATTGATATTTATGTTGCTGAGCCTATATTGCCTGCAGTTATTTATGAACAGCCTCCTTTTCCCACGAGGATAAAGGAGCACTCTCTTGTGACAGGCATAATAAATAAGAGTGAGAGAAGAGTTGATGAACCTGAGGACCAGATCAGGGTCGATCCTCGAGTTGCATTGATTAAAGGCCTTGTTACTGATGATGTTTTGGATTCCAATATAACTTTTTGTGCTGTTTCCACTAACCTTGTCACAGCCAAGAACAAAGGCCCAATTTCAGGTACTCCGGTGGTATCTGTTAAAATAGGAGATCACAATTATTATGGGCTATGCGATTTGCGATCGAGTGCAAGTGCTATTCCTTATTCACTCTATGAAGAAATCATCGGTGAGATTTCCCCTTGTGAACTTGAAGAAGTTGATGTTACTATTCATCTTGCAAATAGATCAACTATCTCTCCTATCGGAATTGTGAGGGACGTTGAAGTCCTATGTGGAAAGGTAAAATACCCTACCGACTTTCTGGTACTTGGTTCAGCCAGAGACAATTTTTGTCCCATCATTTTTGGTAGACCTTTTCTTAGAACTTGTGGAGCTATAATAGATTGCAAGAAAGGTAAAGTTTCTGTTGAATTCAATGGTGAGCCATATGAATTTAATTTTTCTAAGTTCTCTAAGCAGCCTCGTGGTACTGATTTACCTAGTGATGATAAAATTATTGAATGTATTGCCTCTATTGCTATTCCCCCTGATGATCCTTTGCAGCAATACATGGAGGACCACGAGAATGATTTACATATGCAGGAAAGAAATGAACTAGATGAAATATTCTTGAGGCAGCCTGCTATCCTGAAGCACAACCTTCCGGTTGAACCTTTGGGAATTTTGTCAAAACCGAAAGAAGACCCGGTGTTTGATCTTAAACCTCTTCCCGATACGCTTAAGTATGCTTATTTAGATGAAAATAAAGTATATCCTGTTATTATCAATTCTAACCTTTCAGGATATGAAGAAGAGCGATTATTGGAAGTACTTCGTAAACACCGAGGCGCAATTGGCTATACCCTTGATGACCTTAAGGGGATTAGTCCATCTATCTGTCAACATACTATCAACCTTGAGCCTGATGCTAAACCAGTTGTTGATCATCAACGATGGTTGAACCCGAAGATGATGGATGTCGTGAGAACTGAGATTCTCAAGCTTCTAGCCGCAGGTATTATCTACCCTATAGCTGATAGTAAGTGGGTAAGTCCGGTACACTGTGTTCCTAAGAAAGGAGGTACAACTGTGGTTCCTAATGATAAAAATGAACTAATACCTCAGAGAATTATTATTGGAGATAGAATGTGTATTGATTACAGGAAGTTGAACAAGGCGACCAGGAAGGATCACTACCCGTTGCCGTTCATCGACCAAATGCTTGAAAGGTTATCCAAAAATATTCACTTTTGTTATCTCGATGGTTATTCTGGCTTCTCTCGAATTCATGTTAACACTGTCGATCAAGAGAAGACCAATTTTACTTGTCCTTTTGGTACT
Source organism: Secale cereale (assembly GCA_902687465.1). NCBI lineage: Eukaryota > Viridiplantae > Streptophyta > Magnoliopsida > Poales > Poaceae > Secale > Secale cereale. The sequence goes on from LR738714.1 coordinate 798,141,172, forward strand.
TATGCTTACAGGCGTATGCCTTTTGGTTTATGTAATGCCCCTGCTACTTTTCAAAGGTGTATGTCTACTATCTTTCATGGTTTCTGCGGGGATATTATGGAAGTCTTCATGGACGATTTCTCCGTGTATGGAACTTCATTTGACCATTGTCTTCACAACCTTAATAAAGTTTTGCAGAGATGCGAGGAGACAAATTTGGTACTCAACTGGGAGAAGTGCCACTTTATGGTTAATGAAGGAATTGTTCTTGGTCACAAGATTTCCGAAAGGGGAATTGAAGTGGACAAAGCCAAGATCGAAGCTATTGAGAGGATGCCTTATCCAAAGGACATCAAAGGTATTCGCAGTTTTCTCGGTCATGCAGGTTTTTGTAGAAGATTTATTAAAGACTTTTCTAAAACCTCGAGACCCCTCACTAATCTTCTCCAGAAGGATGTTCCTTTTGCGTTTGATGAAAATTGTAAGGAAGCTTTTGAAATCCTTAAGAAAGCTTTAATAACTGCTCCTATTGTACAACCACCTGACTGGAACTTACCTTTTGAAATTATGTGTGATGCAAGTGATTTTGCTGTTGGAGCTGTTTTAGGACAAAGGGTTGATAAGAAATTGAATGTTATACATGATGCTAGTAAGACCCTTGATAGTGCTCAAAGAAATTATGCTACTACTGAGAAGGAATTCTTAGCTGTAGTTTTTGCTTGTGATAAGTTTAGGCAGTATATTGTTGATTCCAAAGTTATTATTCATACTGATCATGCTGCCATTAAATATCTTATGACAAAGAAGGATGCCAAGCCAAGGCTTATCAGATGGGTACTCCTTCTCCAAGAATTTGATTTGCAGATTGTTGATAGGAAAGGAGAAGACAATCCGTTAGCGGACAATCTTTCAAGAATGGAAGATATACCGCATGACCCCATCCCAGTTAACGATAGTTTTCCAGACGAGCAACTTGCCGTTGTAAAAGTACAACCTCTCTATGATCCTTGGTATGCAGATTATGCTAATTTTATTGTTGCAAAGTATTTGCCTCCAGGTCTAACGTTTCAGCAAAGGAAGAAGTTCTTTCATGATTTGAGGCACTACTTTTGGGATGACCCACATCTTTTCAAAGAAGGTCCCGACGGGATCGTGAGAAGATGCATTCCGGAACATGAGCAGAAGGACGTCCTCCGACGGTGTCATGATAGTCCTTATGGAGGACATCATGCCGGTGAGAGGACTGCACATAAGGTTCTTCAATCAGGTTTTTATTGGCCTACTCTCTTCAAAGATGCTAGAAATTATGTTTTAGCTTGTGATAAATGTCAGAGAGTTGGTAACATTAGTAGAGGGAATGAGATGCCTATGAATTACTCACTAGTGATTGAACCTTTCGATTGTTGGGGTTTCGATTTTATGGGTCCTTTTCCTTCTTCGCACAAGTACACTCACATTTTAGTAGCTGTTGATTATGTGACCAAGTGGGTTGAAGCAATCCCCACTGAAAGTGCTGATCACAAAACATCCTTGAAAATGCTTAAGGATGTAATATTTCCTAGGTTTGGTGTACCAAGGTATCTCATGACCGATGGAGGATCACACTTCACGCACGGAGCTTTTAGAAAAGCTTTGGCTAAATACGATGTTAATCATAGAATTGCTTCACCCTATCATCCTCAAACTAGTGGGCAAGTTGAGCTCACCAATAGATAGATTAAGTTGATCTTGCAGAAAACAGTAAATAGAAATAGGAAGGATTGGTCAAATAAATTGGGAGATGCTTTGTGGGCATATAGAACTGCTTACAAAAACCCCATGGGCATGTCTCCCTATAAGATGGTGTATGGCAAGGCTTGCCATTTGCCATTAGAGCTAGAGCACAAAGCTTTCTGGGCTGTTAGAGAGCTTAACGCTGACCCAAAACTAGCTGGTGAAAAGCGTCTCATGAACTTAACTTCTCTAGATGAATGGAGGAGTGAAGCTTACGAGAGCGCTAAAATGTTCAAAGAAAAGGTAAAAAGGTGGCATGATAGGAAGATTCTGAAACGTGAATTTAATGTTGGTGATAAAGTTTTGTTGTTTAGATCTCGTTTCAGGTTTTCTCCAGGTAAACTACTTTCCAGGTGGGAAGGACCATTTCATATTGAAGAAGTTTATCGGTCTGGTGCAATTAAGATTAATAATTTTGAAGGCACCAAACCTCAAGTTGTGAATGGGCAAAGACTTAAACATTACATAGCAGGAGACCCTGTCGATGTTGATGTGAATATAATATACAGAACAACCCATGAAGAACATGTTGCAGCCCTGTTTCAGACGCCAGCAGAAGCAGAATAAAGAAAAGGTATGTAGTACGGTAAGAAAACACCGCAAAACATCATAAAAGTTCCGTATTACGAGTTTTTGTAAAATTAGTAAAATTCCGAGTCGAAGTGGAGCCGGAGACGACCACCAGGGAGTCCAGGCGCCCCCCTGGCGCCCCCCCTTGGGCCGCGCCGGCAGGCCACCTGGACACCCTGGTGCCCGTCTCCGACCCCGCTTTGGTCCGTTACCTTCCTTTCTGTGCATAAATTTTTCCTATATATTTGCCCGGGTTGTTCCGGCAACGTATCTTGCGATTTCGCGTGTTTTCTCTTCGATCTGTTTCTGCCAGGAAATCTTTCAGCTAAATTTAGGTGCCGTGGCTTCTCAAAGTTCCCCCAAGGACACGTTCGTCGTCAACGTCATCAACCCTTACCTCGCTGAGGTGAAGAAGCACCCTCAGGTGGTTCAGATGAAGGAAGGCGTCCTTCATCAAGAAGATCTGAAGGGACCTATCAAGGAGGGGAGCGTCCAGGCCAGGCTGGAAGAAGTGGAGCAAGAAGTCTTCAAGTACAAGAAGATGACCGAGCGTGGTGTCGAAGCTAACTTTGACATCACCAACGAGCTGAAGAACTACTTCCTGAAGGAGATGTGGGAAAGAATCGCCGCGTCTGAAGACAGAATCATAGAACTCCAAGGGCAAATTAATGATCTACATAACCAGAACTGTGAGTATGAACTAAGGTTTCTACGCATGGGTTTGGGTGCTGAATGCAGGATTCAGGAGATGAGCCTCTCACAAGAGACTTTAGCAAGATACCCATGGAAGCGTTTCGCTAAGGACTACGTGATTAACGCCAACAAGCATGGGTGAAACCTCCGTGGTAATGGCATTCCCTTGCCTTGTTCCAAGCTTGGGCGAGTGCCCGGTATCTTTATCTTTTACCTTTTGTCTTTTAGAAGTCAAGTAGAGTCGTATCATGTCTAGGGAGATTATTATATGAGATAGGTGTGTGCATTGAGGTCTATCGCCCCCTTGGTGAAGAATTGTATCCGTGTGTGTGGAGTCGTCTATGATGGAATATTAATGAGAAGTTTATCAGTTCCTTTTTGCTGCACTCGGTATTCTCTTCACGCAATCGACCTTATATGATGATTCCTATGGGGAGTATTGACCTTATGTCAGGTATGGCTATGAAACTTTATTTATCTTGGCAAATATAGCTTTGGTCATAACAACAAGCATGATTTTCTTAAAGTATCAACATAGCCAAAACCTTTATGTCATTATGCTTGAAGTGTTATGTTGACAAGGAAGACATCTTGATGTGTTATGCTTATTTCAATGTTCATGTTTTATAATGCTTTGCATCTTAGTCATCATCAATTGTCTGCTCTTTCAAAACCTTTGCTAGCCTAACTCTGTACTAAGCGGAATTCTGCTTGTGCATCCATACCCTTAAGCCAATACCTTCCATATGATTCCACCATACCTACCTACTCGTGGTACTCCACTACCACCTCCTAAAGTATATAATTTATGTGTTATCCTTAAATGTTCAAAATCTTTTATTTTGTGCCTCTGCTTTAGCTCATGAGGAAGTAGTAGCTAATTCATGACCTTTTTGAGTTGGACAAGCTTCACCCCGGGATTGCATGTATAATGTGCAAACCCATAATACGAAAAGGAACTGGCATTGAGTGCGCCCGGCTTAAAAATAATGTAACAAACAAACCCTCACTACTAGGAAAAGGGCTATAGATGAAATTGATACTAATGGCGCACCATACAGCAAGTGCGCCATTAGTATATAGTAATGGCGCACCAGCAACAGATACGCCATTAGAGTTCGAAGTACTAATGGCGCACCTTGCCCGTAGTGCGCCATTAGTATCAAGAATTTTTTTTTTTAACTAGTGCGCCTGTCCAAACATACTAATGGCGCATCTTTTAGTAGTGCGCCATTACTAGTTGTAAATAGTAATGGCGCACCAGCAGTAAAGTGCGCCATTAATGGTCTTTTTTTAATGATATTTATTATTCTGTTTTTTACAGAACTACTAATGGCGCACTTTCCCAAAGTGCACCATTACTAGTTTGAACCAGTAATGGCGCACTGTGCGGAAGTGCGCCATTAGTATGTTTTTTTTTTGCAAAACTTTTAATGGCGCAGCAACTTTAAATGCGCCATTAGTGACCTTGACTACTAATGGCGCATTAGTACCTGGTGCGCCATTAGTATGCGCGCAGGAACTAGATATTTTGGACAGCCTCTCTACCACACTCACTTTCCCCCCCACTTCTTCATTCTCTCTACTTCCTCTCCTCTCTGGCCCCTCCTCTTTTCCACCTCATTTCCACCATATATTCATTCAAATTAAGTGGTTAAATTACCTTGTTTTGGTAGGTAAGTATGGGGGGAAGCTATATTTATGTTGTACTCCATACAAACAATGTGCACATGCACTTTTATGGCCTATAGCTAGATCTATGTATGTTTGTGGTGTTGCATAGGTTTGTTGTGTTGCATATGTGTTTGTGTTTGGAGGTGTACCGGTATTTGAAATGCGATAGTTGCCAATATTTTCCCGGAATGTTGATTCATTTCCGTTTCGGTGAGAATTTTGGCATTAAGCATTCATTTTTGTCCTATTTTTAGGGAAAGTCATGGCAAATTTTTTCTTGGTTCTAAAATATCGTTTTGCTCTACCCCGCATGGCGACCATGGTGCGCACGATGACCGAAGGCATCGTGAATAGGTTTTTGAGGTCCGCGAAGGCCGAGATGCTTCAAAAGAACGAGACGGAGATAAGATGTCCGTGTCGAAGATGCAAGCTGAAGAGCCTTATTGCGGACCCGGATTCCAGGCAGGTGCGGGACCACCTACTCTTGCGTGGTTTCATGGATGGCTATCGGTGGCAAGGTGATGAAGATGACTACGAAGTCGTTCATGGGGGCCGGGCAAGAAATGAGGAAGGGCAGCAAGACAACCACCGCGGCTCGGGCGGGCGAGAAGACGAAGAATCCCCAGGAGATGATCACGACGGTGATGCTGTACACAGTCATCATGTAGAAGATGCAGGACATGATGATGAGGAAGATGCCGGAGCAGACGACGGGCATGATCATGAAGATGATGATGCCGGCGGAGCAGACGACGCTGAACCATCGATGGGCTGGGTGCAGGACCCTCATATTCAAGAGCTGGTTCTCAAGCAGACCGATAACGCAAGAGCTGCCGCCCGAGAGAAAGCCAAGATGGATCAACTTGAGTTAGACGTGGTTACTCCATTGTATGAAGGATGCAGGCCCGAGGATACCCGCCTGAAAGTAACGCTCATGGCTCTGGAGATGAAGGTAAAACACAAAATGACCGACGCATGCTTCGACTAGAACATGTCATTCTGGCACGAACGTCTTCCCAAGGGGAACAAGTGCCCCACCAGTTTGGAGGAGGCGAAGAAAATCGTGTGTCCTCTGGATTTACCGCACGTGAAATACCATGTGTGCATGAACAATTGCATCATTTATCGGGACGAGCACGCGGAGTCTACCATATGTCCGGTGTGCGGCGTCACTCGATACAAGAAGAGGAAGAAAGCTCCTCGAAAAGTGGTGTGGTACTTTCCGATCACTCCTCGTCTGCAGCGGTATTTTGCGGACCCTAAGGTAGCAAAGCTTCTACGTTGGCACGCGGATAGGGAGGAGAAGAAGCGAGAAGATGACGCAAATGATCCGGAGATAGATAAAAAAGACAAGATGCTGAGTCACCCTAAGGATGCGAGCCAGTGGCAAGCGTTGAACTTCGAAGACCTAGAATTTGGGAACGATCCAAGGAACATCGTGCTGGGCGCGAGCACCGATGGAGTCAACCCGTTTGGCAGCCAGAGAAGCACACATAGCACCTGGCCTGTGTTTGTGTGGATGTACAACCTTCCCCCCTGGTTGTGCATGAAGAGGAAGTACATTCACATGAGTATGCTAATTGAAGGACCGAAACAACCAGGGAACGACATCAATCTGTATCTGGGGCTGCTGAAAGAGGAGCTAGACACGCTGTGGAAAACGCCAGCCAATACGTGGGACGCCGCAAAGAAAGAATATTTCCCTATGAGAGCCGCGCTGCTCACGACGGTGCACGACTATCCCGGTTACGGATATGTCGCGGGGCAGGTGGTCCACGGATTTTCTGGATGCGTCAGGTGCATGGATGACACAACGTATCGCCAGCTAGATAGAGATCCCGGGTCTTCGAAAACCGTGTTCATGGGACATCAAAGGTGGCTTCGCGACGATGACCTGTGGAGAAAACGCAAGGATTTGTTCGATGGTGAAACCGAACCCCGAGGACGCCCGCGTACGAGGAGCGGCGAGGAAATAGACGAGCTGTTGAAAAATTGCCCACTACCGGGAAAGAAGCAAAAGGCGCCAGAGCCGGGAAAGAAGCGAAAGGCGCCAGAGCCGCTGCTGAAGGTATGGAAAACGAGGTCTGTTTTCTGATACTTGCCGTACTGGAAGATCCACCGTGTGCCTCACAGCCTTGATGTAATGCATATCACGAAGAACGTGTGCGAGAGTCTGCTTGGTACCCTGCTCAACATGCCAGAGAGGACCAAAGATGGGCCGAAAGCAAGGGCAGACTTGAAATCAATGGGCATCAGGCAGGAGCTTCACGCTATATATGATAATGATGATGATGATGATGATGAGGCGAAGCAGGACACGGAAAGTCGTCGCAAAGGCAAAAAGGCCAAGAAGACCGGAAATGACTACCCTCCCGCGTGCTTCACTCTAAGTCAGGAGGAGATCGAGCAGTTTTTCACCTGCCTCGTAGGAGTACAACTTCCTTACGGTTACGCGGGGAAGATAAGCAGATACCTAGACCGGGAGAAGCTGAAGTTCAGCGGGATGAAGTCTCACGATTGTCACATGCTGATGACGCAGATACTTCCAGTTGCAATCCGTGGTATCATGGACGCGCACGTCCGTGAAACCCTATTTGGCATATGCAACTTTTTCGACGTCATCTCACGGAAGTCTGTTGGCGTGAGGCAACTCAGAAGGCTACAGGAAGAGATCGTGGTGATACTATGCGAGCTTGAGATGTACTTCCCGCCCGCATTCTTCGACATTATGGTGCATCTGCTGGTCCATATCGTGGACGATATCATCCAACTCGGGCCGACGTTCCTGCACAGCATGATGCCGTTCGAAAGGATGAATGGTGTCATCAAAGGATACGTTCGCAACATGTCACGTCCAGAGGGAAGCATAGCCAGGGGCTTTCTGACCGAAGAGTGCATCTCGTACTGCACGAATTATCTAGGCATCGAGAACCCCGTTGGTCTGCCCGTCAACAGGCACCTCGGCAGGATCGCTGGATCGGGTCACCGTGAGGGTCGCCGCGAAATGCATGTCGACTTCGAGGGTCGACTCGCCGACTTTGAAAGAGCAAACCTAGTCGCGCTACAACACATAGACGTGGTCGATCCTTGGGTGGTTCAGCACAAAACCTTTATTGAGAAGACATACAATGACCGAGGCCAACAGAGGACGGACGGAGATATAATCAAAGAGCACAACTCATGTTTCACGCGTTGGTTTAAGCAGAAGCTTCTGTCGTACCCTTTACATGATGATTCTTCCGCGGAAGAACAACTCATATTCGCCTTGTCACAGGGCGCCGAGCACAACCTGATGACCTATGAGGCGTACGATATCAACGGCTACACATTGTACACCGAGGCCAAGGACATGAAGAGCGATGGTTATCATAACTCCGGGGCAACGATGGAATCCTACACCGGTAATGACAAGGACAGATACTACGGAAGGATCGAGGAGATCTGGGAGCTGAGCTACGCTGGAGAGAAGGTCCCGATGTTCCGTGTCAGATGGGCCAAGAGCGTCCTCAAAGAAGACCGGTATTTCACCACCATGGTTATACCCTAAGCCAAATCCAAGACCGCGGGCGCAAACGTCACCGCGAAAAATGAGCCATGGGTACTGGCTTCCCAAGTTGACCAATGCTTCTTCATTACCGACCCGTCAAAGCCCAGTCGTGTTGTCGTGAGGAGAGGCAAAAGGAAGATCATCGGAATGGATGGAGTAGCCAATGAGCAAGACTTCGACAAGTACGGTGACCCGAGGATCGAACATGACGACGATGATGAAGTAGCAGCATACACCACAAGAAGAAGCAGGACCACCCTACCTAAAGGACGTCCGTTCCACAGAAGAACCCCATTTGCGAAAAAGAAGGGCAAGAAGATTGTGAACAGATAGCTAGCTAGCTAAGATCGTTTGTATTTAAATCGTAGCCTTCATTTCTCGATTGTATTTCATGGGCACTTTTTGAACTATCATGAATATTTTTAAATTTCATGGACACTCGATCTCGATCCCCCTCGTTGCCGAGAGCACCCCCCGGCCTGGTCCACCGGCCGCCGACCCCTACTCAACCGCCGCCGCCGACACCCCGTACCCCTACTCCCCTCCTCAACCGCCG
>LR738714.1:798150036-798323962 GCA_902687465.1 Secale cereale
CCGCACCCCTCCCCCTGTTTTAAATTTGATGATATTTTTTAAAAAATTATTTCTGTCTTATAAAAAAATATTACTGTTATGATTTAAACAAGTTTGAACATATTTAAACACAAATAAGTATCAAAAAACATTTTAAATGCATAAAAAAAATTGTGGAGCCTGGGATTCGAACCCAGGACCTCCTGGTGGGAGAACTGGGGGCTGACCATCGAGCTAGCTAGGGGGGCTTGATGTGTATGAGGTATGGTGGGAGATAAACTGTTGGCTCGCGCGCAGAAATAAAAAAATATACTAATGGCGCACCAGGGGGAGGTGCGCCATTAGTATGGACGTACTTATGGCGCACCAGGGCGCAGTGCGCCATTAGTATTGTGCCCCATACATATTGATGCCCCCTGGCCCACTACACCTCCCCCCTCTCTCTCCCTCGCCTCGCCCTCGATCCCCTTCCCCTCTCCTCCGCCGCCGCCCCCGTGCCCCCGACGTCGCCGCCCCCCGCGCCCCAGCCCGAGCCCTAGCGCTCGCCGACGCCCGCGCCGACGCCGACCCACGCGCCCCCGAGCCCTAGCCCTAGCCCTAGCGCTCGACGACGCCGCTGCCCCCCGCGCCCCCGAGCCCTAGCCCTAGCGCTCGACGCCGCCCCACGCGCCCCCGCCGCCGGAGACTTGGAGACGCCGCCGGAGACTTGGAGCCGCCGCCGGAGACTTGGAGCCGCCGTCTATCCCCACCTCCCCAAGCTCGCCATCTCCCTCTGCCTCTTCTCGGTTAGTTCATCCCCTCCCAATTTGATTTGTGGATTTGATTTGTCTATTAGCTGTTCAGATGCGCTTCAAAGACGGTCATTTGCCATCCGTGTTTTTCTTTGCTGTTGTAGCTGTAATGTGATCTCTACATGATTATTTTTATTTTGATATGGATGTTCTGTGCTCATCTGTAGTCAGATAGGAGCAGAGGATCACAGCCTCGCCTGATGCGAGATAATAGTAGCTGTTGTAGCTGTAATGTGATCTCTACATTCACATATGAAATTAAATAATTATGACTGATACGCATTAATATTAATTCCAAGTAATGGTAGCTTAATATATTTTGGACCACATGTTCTGTTTACTTACTACTAGCACCTAAGAATTTATAAGATCTGAATGTACAAAGATTGCACCCTAAACCCCTACTGGCCAAGAAGGTGCTGTTATATAAATTAACCTCTTTCGTGCCTCTTGCAAGAACAAAACAGCACCACACGAGATGAATATGCTGAGTATAGCTTATTACCAAGCAGGCGATCACCACAGCCCCGCTCGTCTTGCATAAAGAGTCTTGCAGAATGCGAGTAACCTTGCTCTGCCTGTACGGCACAAAGCTCTGGTTGCTAGTCAGCGCTTGTACAACATTCATCAAGGTGTACATTGACTTGTTGCCGCTCGACAGAGCGGGCGCTGCCCCGCCGGTCTTCTGCTTGGGGTCCACATAGTCTGACACAAGAAGCAAACATAATAAGGCAGATGCCACATTGTAGTAGAGCTCGATGAGGTGCACGCAGGAGAGGATCACAAACAAACCTGTGAGGCTGAGAAAATTGATCTTGGCCACAGCACGCTCTTTGCCGTCCTGGTCAGAGCTAGATATGTGAATGATGAGGCCTTGGTGCCCTCTGGTGGGTAGCTGGGTGGAAGAAGCAGCTTTGGTGGGTTGCTGCTGGGTAGAAAAGGGTTTAGTGGGTTGCTGCTGCTGGGTAGAAGAAGAAGCTTTGGTGGGCTGCTGCTTGTCCTGGTTCTCATCGAAACAACCCAACCGCGCGAAATCCTCGATCGAGTTGACATGAACCTGCAAAGGAAAAACAATATTAATACAGGCTAGATGGTTAAGTTGGCTTGGATGGTTAAGTCGCCTGATGCGAAAAAATGACATGCTGTGATCCTTGAAGTTCATCTTCTCCCGTGGTATGAACGCAGAACATGCAAGTTCTGTTGGCTTAAGTTCTGTAGTAGTATCGTTGTAAGTTTTTGCTATATTGCCTTGCTATCAACAAGATGGTGTTTACTGTACTGCCTTTTATGCACATTTGGTGTAGTATTATCTTATGATCTGCTCTTGTCATGCACATTTACTGTACTGAAATTTACGGTTGGATTTGTGATAGTTGCGGCAACCTGAATCTGCGTAATAGCGCGGAAACAATAATTGTAATATGCCAGTGGTATTTTGGCTGCGTTTTATCTTCGGCCATCGTGTCGTGATAGTTTTGCAGGTACCCCGAGAGGCCCTTGAGTTTGCCGGAATGTCGATTAACTTCCGTTCCGGCAAATTTGGGTACTCCATATGTCCTATTTTCAGCAAAGGTCATGCTGAAATTTTCCATGAATTTTAGCATGACTTTGCTAAAAAATAGGACATAGGGGTACTTGTGACTAATCCATGGGCCGGGGTATCTTAGTAGTTAATTAAGTAGGATCAAGTGCCCCTTTGTTCTAGCTGCATTAAACCATAGGCGGCAATAGAGCCAAGTGATTAGGCCCAGCTTAGCTTTTAGGATGCCTCGGTGTCAACAAACCATTAATTATAAAACCTTGGCTTTTAGGGTGCCTCGGTGTCGATGAAAACCGAAATGATGAAAGCTTAGGCTTTTAGGGTGCCTCGGCGTCGAAAAACCCTCAATTATAAAAGCTTAGCTTTTAGGATGCCCCGGTGTCGACAAACCCTAAATGATGAGACCATGATCTTGTTCCTTGACAATAACCAACTTTTTGACCAAACTTTGTTCCTATTTAGAGAGAAACATGGCCAACAACGATGAGGCCGGCGGTTCGGGCGGGAAGGCATTCTGGGAGCTTTCCCAGGAGATGGAGGAACAACCTCACTTGTATGAGGACGCCGCCTTCCACACCGATCCTGAGACCACTGATGGTACCGCGGAGGATGACCCCACTGATGCCACCACTGATGGTGCCGCCGAGAATGCCACCACTGATGATGGCAGCGCACGCACAGATGGCAGCCAACCGAAGAGGCAACGGAAGGACCGGCGCCCGACCGTGCTCCGCACCCTCAAGGAGGAAGTTACTGAAGTGGACCCCGACGGGAATCCAACGGCGCCCGAACGAATAGTCAAGGGGTACTCGCTTCAGCTCGGGTGCATTCTCCGGAGCACCGTCTCGATCAACAGCGAGAACCTGAGGCATCCTGACAACGCGAATTACCGCAACCTCCTCTTCACGAAGCTGCACGAACGATACAAGTTCCCCGCTCAATTTGATAACACAAGCCTCAAAGGGAATAAAGTGAACAATGCTGCCCTCACGAAGATGAGCAAGGCCCTGTCTACTTGGAAAACCAATGTGAAGATAATGATCAAGAAAGGTGAGAGTTATGAGACGATCAAGCAGAAACATCCTTCGATCACCGAAGATGACTACAACGAATTCAAGATCACTTGCTCGAGCGACTCACACTCCGAATCAAGTCAGTGGGGGAAAGAAATGCGGGAGCTCAACTTAGGGGAACACAGACTCGGTCCCGGCGGTTACAGAGTGGCGGAGCCTATATGGGACAAGGAGGAGGCGGACCGTGCCGAGCAAGGCCTACCGCCCCTCTTCGATAAATACGATGACAAGCAGACCAGGAACTTTATCAGGGCCCGGTACAAGAAGGTCCCGAAAACAAAGGAGCTAACCACGGATCCGAAGACCAGGGCGCTTGAGCTTGTTCTGGTAAGGAATACACCCCCGCGTAATTAGCTCCATATGGTTGCATTCTAATTAATTAATCCAAATTTCTAAATGATTCACATTCCTTCCGCAGGCGACTGAAAGCAGTAGCGCGGGGTCGACTAAGAGCGGCCCTTGGGACACGACTCTAAATAGGGCGTTGAATGTAATGAAGAACAAGGATAAGCTCGAGAAGGCGACGTCAGCTGGTCGTGTGGCCGGCAAAGGCTTGTCGACAAAATGGTCGTCATACTATAACGCTGGTGGGCGAAAGGAGAAAAAGACCAGCTCGGAAAGCCAGGCGCGCGAGGTTCAAGAACTCAAGGCACAGGTGGCGCGGATTCCGGAGATTGTCCAAGAGCAAGTGCAACAACAGCTCGGAGCGACGATCACCGCCATTGTGCCTAGCTTGATCGAGGGGTTGAGTGCGTCGATTGCTGGCGGCCAACAGGGGCCGCCCCCGATTCCTAGCTTCACGGCCAGCAACTCGCAGAACGAGATGGCGGGGCCATTGGTGTCTCCGGCGGAGGCGGCATTGGTGTCTCCGACGCCGGCACGGGAGCTTAATGTACCCGGGTGTACGCCGGCCGGCACCTCTGCAGCAAGCGGCCCCTCCGTCAACTGCACGCCCGCCGTTGGCGGTGCCTCGACATTAGCCGAGCTCGACGCCATCATCACGGTAACTAATTAAGCCTCTCTCGGCCGAGGACTTCATCTCCTTGCCTTTGACTGGGCATCCCTGACGCCCTACATATTTTCGCAGGGCGCCGCCGACGTTCCGTGCACTCTACTGCACTTCGTGAACAACGAGTTGGTCGATGTCGCCAAGGGCAAAATCGTTCAACCGGGCCAGCCCTTGTTCCACGGTACCCAGATGCCACCCAACTTGTTTAGGGTTCAACTGGTTCGGGTGCTGCCAGGCTGCGACGACGTGTTACCTCCGATTTGACCCGTCGGGGCCGACGATGATGACGTCATGATCCTCAGCGCCTGCCTGAGCTGGCCCCTGCTTTGGCCGAAGAGCCAGATTCGTTTGGGGGCGGGGGAAACCACACCAAAGACAACACCGCCAGTCGTGCCGGCGCCAAGTCGTCCCCATGGCAAGTCCGCCGCAACGGTGCCGGACATTCCTATGCCACTGGATCCAAACATGCATATGGCACAGGATCAGGACGACGACGACAATACATTTGCCAACGTCGATCATTACTTTGCCGATCATGGGTACGGTGACGACTTCATGGGGGCTCCTTCTCAAGAACCCAACCCAACAAAAGACGTGCGCGATCAAGCCGGTACCACGGAGAAGCCAAGTTGCAACAGACGTCGTCTGCCGTTCAGCTCTCAGGAGACGCCTCCAGCTGCCGATTTCATCGAGCCTCAGATAGGCGAGGTGCGAAATATGATCAGCCCCAACACACTAAAGAAGGCGGTCTCTGAGCAGAACTCGGTCCCAATTATGGAGATCAAGAAGAAGGCACGCAAAAGAAAAACTAACAAGGGTGCGAGCCAGCCGGCACCGAGTATGATCCGTGCTCAGGACGGGCCACCTTCACCTGAGGATGTAATGAGGAGGGTGCATGTGGCGGGTAGGCCGATGCTACCGACAAATATGCTCGATGCTACAACCGGTGCCATGCGGAGTCTGCATGACAGTGTCCTTTCTTTGGAGAAGCGGCGTCTCACACAGAAGGATGTGGCGTACCCGGTTTTCGCGGCCAAGGTGCCGGAGGGCAAGGGCTTTGTGGATAACTCCATCGGGGGTACGATCGTGCTGCGGTTTGATGACATCCACGCTATGTTGAACCTTCATCCGCTGCACTACACCTTCGTTCGGCTATTTTCGCTGAGTATGGAGATGCGGATCATTCGCGACAAGACCCCGGATATCGTGATAGTCGACCCCTTCTACATGCGTGCCAAGATCTTGGGCAGCGCTGGGGACCGGCAAGTCGCGAGTTCTTACCTCGGAGGTGTCATTCTGGCAAACCGAGATAAGGATAACTTCCTCGTGCCTTACTTTCCCGAGTAAGTCCTCCGCCTCAACCGCCCCGTAACATATGAATTCTTAGATTTCGATCGTTCTTCTTTTAACATTCTGTGTTTTCTGCAGTGACACACAGTGCACGCTCATCCTACTAAGCCCCAAATATTCCATGGCCATGTATTTCGACCCGGACCGTAAGTCGGCTGTAGACTACACAAATGTCAAGAAGGTTCTTGATGATGTTCTCGCCGGCTACGCCAAATCTGGAGGCACCTTCACCAGGACAACTCGTAAGTACGGCAAGCACGTGTTCTCCCACAACACGACGTTCTGCTGCGTCAAGCAGCCGCCTGGCGGTCAGAAGGGTGCCTACTACGCCATCCATCACATGCGGGCGATCGTACGGGACCATCATCAACTTCTGCTACCGAGTAAGCTCAAAGATTGGGCCGCGCGCGTGTCGGCAATCCAGGACGCGGACATCAGACAAGATTTCTTTCGCATCCAGTCGGAGTTTGCGGAAATCATCCATCAAGATGTCCTTCGTACCTCGGGGCTGTTCTACCTCAGGAATCAATCGTCGAACAGTGACATCGACACAATGCTACAAATGCAGGCTGACAACGCCCGTGATTTCATGACTCCCACGATAGACGGCGGCTTCATCCACGCTCCGGTGCATTGAGTCGAGTCGAAAGCACTGATGCTGTGTCTAGTTCTGAAACATCGATTGGCGCTTGTTGTAATTAAACTTTAATGAACTTGTAGTATGTATCTTTGGTTTCGAGAGTCGTTCAACTTAGATGTAATCGATGCTATTAATGTCTTGCTTTTCTCTTTCGATCGTTCTGTTGCATACTTATATATTGCTTATGAATTGTCTGTGAATTGATACTAACGTTTCGTTTGGCTAGTGCACATATATAGCGATGCCGTCGTATGTCGTGTACAAGGGTAAGGTTCCCGGAGTCTACGATGACTGGGAGGAGTGTCGGAGACAGGTTCACCGATTCAGCGGTAACAGTTACAAAGGGTACACCACTAGGGCCGAGGCCGAATCTAGATACGCCCGCTATCTAGCGGGAGAGGGGAGGGAGCGTTGGAGGAACCGGATGAAAACGAGTTTCATCATGATGATGCTCATCGTGACGACCGCAGCTCTCTTCTATGTGATGGTAGTTTAGATGATCGATATCGACTTGTAATGCGAAGACAAACTCGCTACTCGCGATCTCGAGACTTGTAATATATTGTTCTATCTTTGTTCGGTCTTTTCAATTCGGAGACTAATATGATCGATGAATTGTATTCGGAGACTAATATGATGAATTGTATTCAGAGATTAATCTTCTATTGTATTCGATGAATGTGTTGTTGATGTGTGCTGTCTATATTCTGTGCAATTATACATTTTGTAATCGGTGCAAAAAAAAAACAGAAAAATAATATTAAAAAAAACCTAATATTCATACTAATGGCGCATCAGAGAAAAGTGCGCCATTAGTATGCCAAAGCATAGTAATGGCGCATTAACTGGCAGTGCGCCATTAGTATGCCAAAGCATAGTAATGGCGCATTGACACGCAGTGCGCCATTACTATGCGGATAATACTAATGGCGCATCATACTTAGTGCGCCATTAGTATGCCATAGCACCTGGCCCCTGGGAGGCATACTAATGGCGCACTAAGGTGCACACTAATGGCGCATCCAAGGTGCGCCATTAGTATACCAGATACTAATGGCGCACGAGAGGTGCGCCATTAGTATCAAATACTAATGGCGTGCTAGTAATGGCGCACCACTAATGCGCCATTAATGGCCAAATTAGGTGCGCCATTAATAGGCCTTTTCCTAGTAGTGCCTCCTTCACGCTTTGTCCATGAGAAATCAGAAAACTTTGGCAGTGATAAACAAAGGAGAATAAGAGGATGTTATCGTCCTCATACGGGAGCCGTTCCTCGAAACTTGTCCAGTTCAAGAAGTAATTGAGTTATCTATTAGCATTCGTTGACGAATCATGCACCTCTCAAAAACTTGTTTTCATTCTGTTTGATTTGAGGATAGCACATGAGTTTTCCCTACTACCCTAGAGCAGGGCCTATCTTTTAATTTTTAGTTGAGTCAGTTATTTCTACCTCCCTCTATTTCCCAAATAGAGCAGACATTTGATGTTGATAAGGATTCATTCATATAAAGCTGCATTAAGATTTGTCATATCATATCCTTGTTGACATTATCATTTGATAAGTAAGTTGTTTGTCATGCCCAGCTAAGGCAAATATCTTCCTTTGTGTTTGCACTTTCACTTCTTGCTTACTAACTTGTTATTTCAAAAAGCTTCAATTAATCCCATCAAAATATAAGAGCAAAAGTTAAAATTATTTGTTTTTCTTTGACCAAAGGACATGTTTGTCATGATATAATGAGTTTCCTTGGTCCTACTTTCGAATATAAGTGTTAACACTCTTTCATAAGAGCCTTATGAGTTGAAGATTGCTGCTGAGGATATTTGAGTTGGTGAAGAGACTATGATGCTTCTTGTCCGTATTCTATTTATCGACACTTCACTCTCTAAACTTGTGGACAGGTTTACCGAGTTCATATTCGCTTGGGGATAAGCGAGGTCTAAGCTTGGGGGTGTTGATACGTCCAAAATGCATCACTATTTTGCAACTTTCCGATGCCGGAACAGCAGACGCAGGATTCAACATGAAAAAGTGGACGCTGAGTTGCTGAAGAAGAACACCTCCAAATTACCTGAAAATTGACGGGAGGTATTTTTTAGAAGAATAACGAAGACACGCAAAATGGGAGTCAGAGGGGGGCCACAGGGTGCCCAGCCGGCCTGGGGGCGCCCCTCCCCCCTGGCCGCGCCGGGGGGGCGCCTGGAGCCCCTGGCCCAACTCTGGTCGCCCCCTTTTGCATATATGTTCTCCGTCCCCCGAAAACCCTAGGCACGGGACTTTTTACGGAGTTCCATCGCCGCTTCGAGGCGGAAACCTACAGAGAAGAAAAGGGCATCTCCGGCGGGCAGATTCCGCCGGGGAGATCACCTCCCGGAAGGGGAGATCGTCGCCATCGTCATCCCCATCATCACGGGCATCATCGAGATCATCATCAACATCATCCCCAACACCAGCACCATCTCCATCTTCATCCAAATCTCATCTTTCCATCGCAACTTGTGTAGTAACTTGTACTACCTATCCTCTCTACTCCATCGGTGTTGATTACTACTTTGTGGTGAATGCTATTGAGTTTTGTTGGAGAAATATTATTATGTCCAGATTGTTTATCACATATTTATCCCCACTGGTCATGATCTCTTTTATGTCTTGTGAGTAGTTACTTTAGTTCTTGAGGACATGGGGAAAGTCTTGTTGTTAGTAGTCATATGCTGTTGAAGTAATATGTGTTGTTTGATACTTAAGTTGTGTTGTCATTCTACTAGTGGTGTTGTGTGAGTCGAACACCCAACACTTCGCCTTATTAAGGACCTAGGGGAATACATTGTGTATAAAGAATGCTTATGGTGGGTTGCCGGAGTGACAGAAACCTGAACCCCAGTTCGCACGCTTTTGCACAAGGGAATAATGGATCCTCGATCGTATTGCTATGGTTAGGCTTTTGCCTTAAATTCTATCTTGTATTTGCGGATGCTTGCAAGGTGTTTAATCATAAGTGTGCATTCATCTTAGTCTAGAGAGTGCACTAGCATAGATCCACCCACCAACACTTATCAACACATAACATAGCATCGATACGGAATATGGCGAAAGCACATGACTACCTCTCACGTGTGTCCTCAAGAACGCTTTAGTCTTTATAAATTCAGTTGCTAGGCCTCTCCTTTGCTAAGAAAAGGATTGGGCCACTTGTTACTCTCAGTATCTTTTACATTACTTGCCTTTACATTCCTGTTGCTTATATCGAGAAAACCCCTAAAAAGTTATCTTTCAGTGCTTGCAGTAATTTCTTGCTCAGAATCGCTTATCAATACCTTCTGCTCCTCGTTGGGTTCGACACTCTTACTTATCGAAAACGCTGCAACAAGATCCCTTACGGTTGAGGGTCATCACAAGCTTCTCGGGTTCTTTGTGTCCCAGAGGGGGATTGAGGCAAATCCCGACAAGATCAAAGCCATCGAGCAGATCGAAGCCCCGAAGCGCGTCAAGGACGTACAGAGGCTTGCTGGTTGTGTGGCTGCCCTCAGCAGGTTCATTTCTAAGTCTGCAGAATGCACCCTGCCGTTTTTCAAAATCATGAAAAAGGCAGGTCCAATGAAATGGACTCCGGAAGCGGAGGCAGCGCTGCAAGACTTGAAAGGATACCTGTCCTCCACTCCAATACTTGTCGCACCTAAGCCGCAAGAGAAGTTGTTGCTATACTTAGCAGCAACCAATCAAGTGGTTAGTGCTGCGTTGGTAGCGGAAAGGGAGGCAGAAGAGGAGCCCACAGCCCCGGCAAGCGCATCCAGCGACAAGCAGGGGGCTCCCCCGACAAGCTCTGGCCCCGACAAGGATGAGTCTGCGCAGATACAAGGAGAAGTGCGAAAGAAGATGGTGCAGCGCTCAGTTTATTTTGTAAGTTCCCTCTTGCAGGGGGCTAGGTCAAGATACTCTGGAGTGCAGAAGTTGCCTTTCGGCCTCCGCATGGCCTCGAGAAAGCTGCGCCATTAATTCCAAGCACACGAGATAACGGTGGTCACTCGCTTTCCGTTGAAGAGGATATTGCAAAATCCAGAAGCAACAGGAAGGATTGTCGAGTGGGCACTATAACTATCAAGCTTTGGTCTTAAGTTTGAGAGTACTTCAACTATCCAGAGCCGAGCATTGGCTGAGTTCATAGCAGAATGGACACCAACACCAGATGAAGAAGTCCCAGAGACAAGCATCCCCGTCAAGGAAGCAAGCAAAGAATGGATAATGTACTTCGATGGTGCCTTCTCGCTGCAATGCGCCGGTGCTGGTGTGCTGCTCGTCGCACCCACCGGGGAGCACCTCAAGTACGTTGTCCAAATGCACTTATCCAAGGAACAAGCGACAAACAATACTGCTGAGTATGAAGGTTTGCTTGCCGGCCTCAGAATTGCGGCCGAACTTGGGATCAAGAAGCTGATTGTGCGAGGAGATTCACAGTTGGTTGTCCGACAAGTAAACAAGAGCTACCAGAGTCCTTTGATGGAAGCTTATGTCGATGAAGTGAGGAAGCTTGAAGAACACTTTGAAGGCCTACAGATGGAGCACGTTCCGAGGGCTCAAAATGACATCGCGGACGGCCTGTCAAAGTGCGCTGCATTGAAGCTACCTGTGGAACCAGGGACCTTCGTGCTCAAGCTAACTCAACCATCCGTTACACCATCAATTGGGCAAAGCAACAAGAGGAAGTTGGTCTCCGGCGACTACTTACCAGCGGATCTTCCGGAAGCCGCCGCCAAGGTCCCCAATAGCAACGACCAAGTTGCTGAGGAACAGTCTACTCCTGCGGACCCTAGGGTTCGTACAATTGAAGCAGATGTTCCCGGCAAGTCTCGCCCCGACAGGCTCCCCGGGGGGCGTCCAGCTCCGGCAGAGCCGCAAGTCTTTGCCGTAGAAGCTGACGTTCCCGCAGCAGCACTGATGCCTTTAGTCCTTGTTGTTGAGCCTCAAGCTCCAGCATGGGCACAGCAAATTGTCTGTTTTCTTTGAACTAGGGAACTTCCCGAAGAACCAGAAGAGATAGAGAGAATAACCAAGCAGTCAACTATGTACCAGTTCGTCGGCGACGAACTGTATAGAAGAAGACTCAATGGTGTCAGATTGAAATGCATTTCCCGGGAAGATGGACAGAAGCTGTTGGCAGAGATACATGGAGGCATATGTGGTCACCACATTGGCGCAAGAGCACTTGCCGGGAAGGCGTTCCGGCAAGGTTTCTTTTGGCCAGAAGCCCTCCAAGATGCAACTGCACAAGTAACCAAGTGTGAAGCGTGCCAGTTCCATGCCAAGCAAATACATCAGCCAGCTCAAGCTCTCTAGACGATCCCTTTGTCCTGGCCATTTTCGGTCTGGGGGCTCGACATCCTCGGCCCCTTTCCCCGCGCTGTCGGGGGCTTTGAGTACTTGTACGTCACCATCGACAAGTTCACGAAGTGGCCGGAAGTGGAACCAGTGAGAAAGCTGACCGCACAGTCAGCAGTCAAGTTCTTCAGATTGATCGTTTGCCGTTTCGGAATCCCTAACAGGATCATCACCGACAAAGGCACGCAATTCACAAGCCGCACCTTCATGCAATACGTCCAAGACCTTGGCGCCAAGGTCTGCTTCGCTTCTGTTGCTCACCCAAGGAGCAACGGTCAAGCGGAGAGGGCAAACGCTGAATTGCTGCGCGGACTCAAGACAAGAACTTTCGACAGGCTGCACAAGTGCGGAAGAAACTGGATCGAGGAGTTGCCGGCGGCTCTTTGGTAAATCAGGACGACACCAAATCGAGCAACCGGACAGACACCCTTTGCTCTTGTCTATGGAGCAGAGGCAGTTCTCCCCACCTAACTCGTATACGGGTCTCCTCGAGTGCTCGCTTACGACGAGCTCGAGCAAGAGCAACTGCGGCAAGACGATGCACTGCTCCTCGAGTAGGACCGTCTCCAGGCTGCTGTACGGGCTGCTCGATACCAGCAAGCTTTGCGCCGCTATCATAGCCGCAAAGTCAAGGCCAGGAGTCTCGAGGAAGGCGACCTTGTTCTTCGGCGCATTCAGTCCGCCAGGAATTCCAACAAGTTGACGGCGAAGTGGGAATGCCCTTATCGGGTGAGACAAGTCACAAGGCCCGGCGCTGTCCGCCTTAAGACCGAAGAAGGCTTACCGGTGATAAACTCTTGGAACATTGAGCATCTTCGTAAGTTTCACCCATGAGGCGCGGTTGCCGTGATCTGCTCCGGCAACCACCTTTTGTACAAGTCTTGCCGCTGTTGCATGTAAACCTTTGTACAAAGCCGGGCGCAGACCCCGTGTGTCAGGGATATGACTAGCAGGTATAAACCGGCTAGTGTAAACCGGCTTAGTTATATTATACTTGGTTGTAATATTTAGTAAAGGCTACGGCCCATGAGATCTTAGAGCCCATGTATAGAAGTGTGGTTTGTAAACCGCCAAGCGATGTAACTTGAGAGATAAGGAAGAAAAGACAGAGACCGAGGCGGACACAAGTATGAGCCGGCCTCGGGACTCTGTAAACCGGACCAGGCGTACCCTCTATATAAAGGGACGACCCGGCGACGGTTCAGGGACAAGCAACAATCAACCCGTCGAGACACAGGCAAGCGAATCCGCTCCCTGTAATCCGACGCCCAAGCAATACCAAACCAACTAGACGTAGGCTTTTACCTTCATCGAAGGGGCCGAACTAGTATGAACCCTCTGTGTCTTTCGTGTGCTATGAACCCCTTCAAGCTAACCCGTGCGATGGTTCCATCTTCAAGTCCGCTAAACCGGACATCTGCCGTGCTATTTCCACGACAGTTGGCGCCCACCGTGGGGCCTCCGCACGATGGTTTTGAGTTCTTGAAGGGCAGCTTTGAGGGGCTCAAGGGTTACGCGATCGGCCGGATGACCAAGAGTCGCCGCGGCCGGATCTACATCGACGATGCAGGTTGGGGACCGGAGGCCGATTGAATCGAATACGGGTATCGGGTTCCCTTCGGTGGCATACAAGTCTTCATTGGCAAAATCGGTGAACCGGGACCTAGCCGGACGTCTTCCACAACATCGTCGAGCCGGCTCAGCGTGCGAGATCGGCCCGGATTCAGCCCGCCGTGAAGCACGTGTTCGTTGGAGCAATCCACAGAGGTCGAGCCGAGGACGGATCGGAATCTGATGGTGCAACAGTTGTCTACTCAGACGACGAACCTTTATCCGGAGAAACTGAATCTCTGTATCGGTTGCAGGACGGCCGGTCGGAGGGCGAGTCCGATGGAAACAGTATTCCGGGCCCCTTTGGCCCGCCAAACCGGGTGGCTGTCTTTATGGCCGGTTCACAGCCCCCAATGAACGGGACGACAGCGGAAGCTGGTGCAGGGGAAGCGGCCCAACCCCCTCACCTACTGAAGTTCTATCCACCTTGATCGAGGAGTTCACAGCTAAAGCGATGGAAACAGTAGCTCCAACAGACAAGGCACATCATGATGCAGAGCTCCTTCAGTTGAAAGGCCGGATTGATCAGTTAAAGGAAGACCTGAAGGCAGAGAGAGAGATGATAGCAGTGAGACAAGCGGAGCTGGATGATCAGGCTTTTCACCTAAGGATGGAGCAAGCTTCTATGGAAGGAGTAAGGGGACGAAAGTACCAGTCTCGTATACCGCCGGTTTATGAAGCAACGAATCTGTTCAGGACACCTGGGGCTGGGACTAGTAATAATCCGGCTTCAAACCGGAGGGCACCCCCAGCCAGGGAGGAGCCTGTTCAGCAACCTACCGCAGAGCGGGATCGTCGGATCACATCGGCACCTTATGTTCCCACCCCTCTAGGTCGTTATTCAAACCCTTTGGATAACATCGCTGCAGCAGCTGCGCGTTTGGCCGCTTTACCCGTGGAGGAAACGTCTCCGGTAGCATTGGAGGCGCGCAGGGTCAAGGAGCTACTTAACACGGCGTTGATACAGCAGCAAGCATATTCTCATAGCAGGGAAAGGTTACATTCAACACCACGTCCCAACCGAAGTTATACTAGGCATTGGGAGGAGCCAGAAGTGTCTAGCAGTGAACGCAGGAGGCATCAGCGCAGGCAGGATAATCCGGCATGTGCGGCGATACCAGCTCCGGATATAAACCGGGTTAGATCAGGAGCTAGGGAGGAGGTTCGTCAAACAACGCCGGTTCACACAGCCACTGCAGAAACAGGAGTTACGACGAGTTCCTTCGGGGTGCAGTGTCTTGTCCCCGCTTTACGGGGTGTCAAGCTGCCTAAAGATTTCAAGGGGCCCCGCAAGGTACCTAATTACACAGCCGATTTAGCTCCGGAAGCTTGGGTTGAAAGTTATGAGATGGCCATGGAGATGCTGGACGTGGATGAATCGGCTTGTGCGAAGTATTTTACTATGATGCTCGAAGGCACGGCCCGGACCTGGCTGAAAGCTCTACCCCCAAACTCTATTGGATCATGGGGGGAACTACGCAGCCAGTTTATCAAAAACTTCAAAGATACTTGCAAACAACCGATGTCAGTGGTGGATCTAGCAGCTTGTGTGCAAGGAGAGCAGGAGTCTACAGCAGCTTGGGTACGGAGAGTGGCAGAGATTTTACACTCTTCGAATTGTATTAATCCTAGTAGGGCGATAGTGACTTTGGAAAACAATTGCCGGTTTGAATCTTTAAAGTTAAAGCTCGGACGGCTTAAAAGGGACTGCAATGATATGGGAACTCTCATGAGTGCCCTGGTGAAATACGGAGATTCTGATAATACTAAGTATCCAGAAGCGGAAGGAGACAAGACTGGGAAGGATAGCAAGTCTGGTAAACCGGCGCCAATTAATCCGGCTACCTCAAGTTTTTTGGGCAAACGGAAAGCAGAGGGTGGCTCTGATTTCGTGGCCAACACTCAAGTTCAAGGGGATTTTCAGCGTAGCCTGGGAGATCCGTCTTCACAAACCGGCGGAGGAGCTCTTAGCTGGGATCAGGAGTTAGATCAGCTTTGTCCAAAGCATAGTGTAAAAGGGAAACCGGCAAAGCATACCATGAGAGAGTGCATACCCCTTATGAAGGCAGTGGCGGGCCATTTCAATCCTCATAATCGGCCCCCAAATAGTGGCTCAGGTCCTGGATTTTATGGTCCGGGTCGTCAGGGGAACAACTCCGGATCAGGATATAGGGGCAATAGAAGTGGTTATCAAAACCGGGCAAGTAATTAGAACAATCAAGGAAATTATAATGGCCAGGGCAATCAGTCGTATCATCAAGGTGGCTACAATAATCAGAGTAATCAGCAGCAGGGCCAAGGGAATTATAATAATCAGGGAAATCAGCAGCAACAGCGTCAGCAGCAGCAGCCGCAATCTGGATATCAGAGTAATCCGAAGGAATTAAGCAGTGGGCAATATCATGTTTTCACCACAAGTCTGTGTAAGAGAGACCAGAAGGTTTTGAAGCGGGCTGTTAATGCAGTTGAACCGGCGACACCGCAATTTCTTCGCTGGTCAGAACAGCCCATTCTATGGAGCAGGGAAGACCACCCGATGCGGGTGGATAATCCGGGCCATTTAGCCTTGGTGGTAGCACCTCAATGTTGGGGAACGTTGCATGGAAAACAAAAAATTTTCTCTACGTTCACCAAGATCAATCTAGTAGATGCAACTACGAGGGGAGAGTAGGATCCACATACCCTTGTAGATCGCTAAGCGGAAGCGTTATGAACACGGATGATGGAGTCGTACTCGCCGCGATTCAGATCGCCGAAGATCCTAGCACCGAAGCAACGGTGCCTCCGCGTTCTTCACACGTACGGCTCGGGGACGTCTCCTCCTTCTTGATCCAGCAAGGGGTGGAGGAGAGGTTGATGGAGAACCGGCAGCACGACGGCGTGGTGGTGATGGTGGAGAAGAACTCCGGCAGGGCTTCGCCTAAGCACCGCGGGAGAAGAAGATGTTATGGGAGAGGGAGGGCAGCACCGAGGCACGAACTTGTGTTTGCTGCCCTCCCTTTGCCTCACTATATAGGGGGGGTGGAGAGGTGAGGGGCGCCCTAGGGTTTCCCCTAGGGGCCGGCGGCCAGGGCAAGGGGAGGGGCGGCGGCCAAGGCAGGGGGGGCGGCGGCCAAGGGCCAGGCCCTAGGGTTTCCCCCCCTAGGTGCCTTGCCCCCCACTCCAAAGGGGTGCGGCTGCCCTAGGGGGTCCCACCCCCTTAGCCGCATGAGGAGAGGGCCCAGGGGGGGCGCACAGCCCCCTGAGGGCTGTGGTGTCCCCCCTTGTGGCCCATTAGGCCCAGAACTACTTCCGGACCCCCCCGAAACCCTTTCCGGTACTCCGCCGATTTCCCGATGCTCCCCGGAACACTTCCGGACTCCGAAACCTTTCATCCTATATATCAATCTTCGTCTCCGGACCATTCCGGAGACCCTCGTCATGTCCGGGATCTCATCCGGGACTCCGAACAACCTTCGGTTAACCATGCACTATTCTCACTAACAACCCTAGCGTCACCGAACCTTAAGTGTGTAGACCCTGCGGGTTCGGAAACCATGTAGACATGACCGAGACACTCCCAGGTCAATAACCAATAGCGGGATCTGGATACCCATATTGGTTCCCACATGTTTCTCGATGATCTCATCGGATGAACCACGATGTCAAGGATTCAGGCAATCCCGTATACAGTTCCCTTTGTCTCGTCGGTATGTTACTTGCCCGAGATTCGATCGTCGGTATCTCTATACCTAGTTCAATCTCGTTACCGGCAAGTCTCTTTACTCGTTACCGTAATACATAATCCCGTGACCAACTATTTAGTCACTTTGAGCTCATTGAGATGACGTATTACCGAGTGGGCCCGGAGATACCTCTCCGTCACACGGAGTTACAAATCCCAGTCTCGATCCATGTCAACTCAACAGACACCCTCGGAAATACCTGCAGAGTACCTTTATAGTCACCCAGTTACGTTGTGACGTTTGGCACACACAAAGCACTCCTACGGTGTCAGTGAGTTACATGATCTCATGGTCATAGGAACTTATACTTGACATGCAGAAAACTATAGCGATAACTGACACGATCAAAAGCTATGTTAACGTTTGGGTCTCGTCCATCACATCATTCTCCTAATGATGTGATCCCGTTATCAAATGACAACTCATGTCTATGACCTGGAAACCGCGGTCATCTTTGATCAACGAGCTAGTCCTGTAGAGGCTCACTAGGGACACAAAGTCTGTCTATTTATCCACACATGTATTTGAGTTTCCAATCAATACAATTATAGCATGGATAATAAACGATTATCATGAACAAGGAAATATAATAATAACTCTTTTATTATTGCCTCTAGGGCATATTTCCAACAGTCTCCCACTTGCACTAGAGTCAATAATCTAGCATTACAAGGTAATGAATCTAACACCCATAGAGTCTTGGTGTTGATCGTGCTTAGCCCGTGGAAGAGGCTTAGTCAACGGATCTGCAACATTCAAATCCGTGTGTACTTTGCAAATGTTTATGTCCTCCTCCTTGACCGAATCGCGGATGGAATTGAAGCGTCGCTTTATGTGTCTGATCCTCTTGTGAAACCTTGGTTCCTTGGCTAGAGCAATGGCACCAGTGTTGTCACAGAACAGAGTCATTGGGTTCAGTGCACTAGGCACAACTCCAAGATCTGTCATGAACTCCTTCATCCAGACACCTTCCTTTGCCGCCTCCGAGGCAGCTATATACTCCGCTTCACATGTAGAATCAGCTACCACGCTTTGCTTGGAACTGCACCAGCTTACCGCTCCCCCGTTGAGAATATATACGTATCCGGTTTGAGACTTAGAGTCATCCGGATCAGTGTCAAAGCTTGCATCGACGTAACCCTTTACGACGAGCTCTTGATCACCTCCATAAACGAGAAACATATCCTTAGTCCTTTTCAGGTACTTTAGGATATTCTTGACCGCTGTCCAGTGATCCATACCAGGATTACTTTGAAACCTTCCGGCCATACTTATGGCAAGGCTGACATCTGGTCTTGTGCACAGCATTGCATACATGATAGAGCCTATGGCTGAAGCATAGGGGACGACACTCATCTTTTCTCTATCTTCCGCAGTCACTGGGCATTGAGTCTTCTCAACTTTGTACCTTGCAATACCGGCAAGAACCCCTTCTTGGATTGATCCATTTTGAACTTCTTCAAAACTTTATCAAGGTATGTACTTTGTGAAAGTCCTATCAAGCGTCTTGATCTATCTCTATAGATTTTGATGCCCAATATGAAAGCAGCTTCACCGAGATCCTTCATCGAAAAACTTCCCACTCACTTTCTTGTAAATACAAGCTTCATTGTAAACTTGTATAAACCCAAACGCTTTGATCACCTCATCAAAACGAAGATTCCAACTCCGAGATGCTTGCACCAGCCCATAAATGGAACGCTGGAGCTTGCATACTTTGTCAGCATTCTCTGGATCGACAAAACCTTCTGGTTGCATCATATACAACTCTTCCTTAAGAAAACCGTTAAGGAACGCTGTTTTGACATCCATCTGCCAAATTTCATAATCGAAATATGCAGCTATTGCTAACATGATTCGGACAGATTTAAGCATCGCTACGGGTGAGAAAGTCTCATCGTAGTCAATCCCTTGAACTTGTGAAAAACCCTTTGCCACAAGTCGAGCTTTATACACGGTGACATTACCGTCAGCGTCCGTCTTCCTCTTAAAAATCCATTTATTCTGAATGGCCTTCCGCCCTTCAGGTAATACTTCCAAAGTCCATACTTTGTTTTCATACATGGATCCCATCTCGGATTTCATGGCCTCTAACCATTTGTCGGAATCTGGGCCCACCATCGCTTCTCCATAGCTCGTAGGTTCACCGTTGTCTAACAACATGACCTCCAAGACAGGGTTACCATACCACTCAGGTGCAGTGCGTACCCTTGTCGACCTACGAGGTTCGGTAGTAACTTGATCAGAAGTTTCTTGATCATCATCATTGGCTTCCTCTTCAACCTCTGTAGGCTCCACAAAAACATCTTTCTGTGCTGCGCTACTTTCTGGTTGAAGCAGAGGTTCAATAACCTCATCAAGTTCTACCTTCCTCCCACTCAATTTTTTCGAGAGAAACTCTTTCTCGAGAAAGGACCCGTTCTTAGCGACAAACACTTTGCCCTCGGATCTGAGATAGAAGGTGTACCCAACTGTTTCTTTTAGGTATCCTATGAAGACACATTTGTCCGCTTTGGGTTCGAGCTTTTCTGGCTGAAGCCGTTTGACATAAGCATCGCAACCCCAAACCTTGAGAAAAGACAACTTCGGTTTCTTACTAAACCATAGTTCATACGGTGTTGTCTCAACGGACTTAGATGGAGCCCTATTTAAAGTGAATGCAGCTGTCTCTAACGCATATCCCCAAAACGATAGTGGCAAGTCGGCAAGAGACATCATAGAACGTACCATATCTAATAGGGTTCGATTACGACGTTCGGACACACCATTACGCTGTGGTGTTCCAGGTGGTGTCAACTGTGAAACAATTCCACATTTTCTTAAGTGATCACCAAACTCATAACTCAGATATTCTCCCCCTCGATCAGATCGTAGGAACTTGATCTTCTTGTTACGATGATTTTCAACTTCACTCTGAAATTGCTTGAACTTTTCAAAAGTTTCAGACTTATGCTTCATCAAGTAAATATATCCATATCTACTTAAGTCGTCAGTGAAGGTGAGAAAATAACGATATCCACCGCGCGCCGTTACACTCATCGGACCGCACACATCAGTATGTATGATTTCTAATAAGTCACTTGCCCGTTCCATTGTCCCTGAAAACGGGGTCCTTGTCATCTTGCCCATGAGGCACGGCTCGCACGTGTCAAGTGATTCAAAATCAAGAGACTCCAAAAGTCCATCAGCATGGAGCTTCCTCATGCGTTTCACGCCGATATGACCGAGACGGCAGTGCCACAAGAAAGTGGTATTATCATTATCTACTCTACATCTTTTGGCATCAATGTTATGAACATGTGTATCATCACTATCGAGATTCAATAAGAATAAACCCCTAACTTCGGGTGCATGACCATAAAAGATATTACTCATATAAATAGAACAACCATTATTCTCTGACTTAAATGAGTAACCGTCTCGCAATAAACAAGATCCAGATATAATGTTCATGCTTAACGCAGGCACTAAATAACAATTATTCAGGTTCATAACTAATCCCGATGGTAATCGAAGAGCGAGCGTGCCGACGGCGATCACATCAACCTTGGAACCATTTCCCACGCGCATCGTCACTTCGTCCTTCGCCAGCCTCCGTTTATTCCGCAGTTCCTGTTTAGAGTTGCAAATGTGAGCAACCGAACCGGTATCAAATACCCAGGCACTACAACGAGAGTTGGTAAGGTACACATCAATAACATGTATATCACATATACCTTTGTTGTTGTTGGCCCCCTTCTTGTCCGGCAGATACTTGGGGCAGTTCCGCTTCCAGTGGCCGTTCCCCTTGCAATAGAAACACTCAGTCTCTGGCTTGGGCCCAGCCTTGGGTTTCTTCACTGGATTAGCAACTGCTTTGCCACCCTTCTTAGAGTTACCCTTCTTGCCCTTGCCATTCTTCTTGAAACTGGTGGTTTTATTGACCATCAACACTTGATACTCCTTCTGGATGTCTGCCTCAGTGACTTTCAGCATCGAAAACAGCTCGGCGATGGTCTTGTTCATCCCTTGCATGTTATACTGCTGCACGAAGCTCTTGTAGCTTGGAGGGAGTGACTGGAGAATTCTGTCAATGATAGCCTCATCCGGGAACACAAGTCCCAGATCAGCTATGCGGGTATAGTACCCAGACATCTTCAGTAAGTGCTCACTGACAGACGAATTCTCCTCCATCTTGCAAGCGAAGAATTTATCGGTGGTCTCATACCTCTCGATCTTAGCATTCTTCTCAAAGATGAACTTCAACTCCGTGTACATCTCATATGCACCATGACGTTCAAAACGTCTTTGAAGTCCTCCTTCCAAGCCGTACAACATGGCACACTGCACTATCGAATAGTCATCCGAACGCGTCTGCCAAACGTTCATAACGTCCGCAGAGGCTCCAGGAGCGGGGGGGTCACCTAGTGGTGCATTTAGGACATAAACCTTCTGGGCAGCTGTGAGGATGATCCTCAGATTGCGGAGCCAGTCCACAAAGTTGCTCCCGTCATCTTTCAGTTTAGCTTTCTCTAGGAACGCATTAAAATTCAGGGGAGCTACTGCGCGAGCCATCTACAACCAAAATTTGCAAAGACATTTTAGACTATTGTTCATGATAAGTGAGTTATTAGCTAATCAAATTAATTATAACTCCCACTCAAATTGACATCCCTCCGGTCATTCGAGCGTGACATGATCCAAATTCACCAACCCAAGTCCGATCATCACGTGAGATGAGGTGGTGTCAATGGTGAACATCAACATGTTGATCATATCTACTATATGACTCATGCTCGACCTTTCGGTCCTCCGTGTTCCGAGGCCATGTCTGTACATGCTAGGCTCGTCAAGTCTAACCCGAGTGTTCTGCATGTGCAAAACTGGCTTGCACCTGTTGTATGCGAACGTAGAGTCTATCACACCCGATCATCACGTGGTGCTTCGAAACGACGAACCTTCGCAACGGCGCACACTCGGGGGGAACACAATTTTATCTTGAAATTTTAGTGAAGGATCATCTTATAATGCTACCGTCGTCCTAAGCAAAATAAGATGCATAAAAGGATTAACATCACATGCAAATCATAAGTGACATGATATGGCCATCAACTCGTGCTTTTGATCTCCATCTCCAAAGCACCGGCATGATCTCCATCGTCACCGGCGCCACACCATGATCTCCATCATCATGATCTCCATCATCGTGTCGCCATCGGGGTTGTCGGCGCCCACAATGCTCTTACTACTATTGCTACCGTTTAGCGATAAAGTAAAGCATTACAAAGCGCTTAATGATTGACACGCAGGTCATACAAAAATTAAAGACAACCCTATGGCTCCTGCCGGTTGCCGTATGCATCGACATGCAAGTCGATATTAACTATTACAACATGATCATCTCATACATCAAATATAATTCATCATGTCATTGGCCATATCATATCACATGCATACCCTGCAAAAACAAGTTAGACGTCCTCTAATTTGTTGTTGCATATTTTACGTGGCTGCTATGGGTATCTAGCAAGAACGTTTCTTACCTACGCAAAACCACAACGGTGATATTCAAGTTGCTATTTAACCTTCTACAAGGACCGCCTTGTTCTATTCCGATTCAACTAAGATAGGAGAGACAGACACCCGCCAGCCATCTTATGCAACAAAAGTCACATGTCTGTCGATGGAACCGGTCTCATGTACGTGGACATGTAAAGTTGGTCCGGGCCGCTTCATCCTATAATACCGCTGAATCAAGAAAGACTAAGGAGGGCAGCAATTTAAACATCAACGCCACAAACCCTTTTGTGTTCTACTCGAGAAAGCATCTACGCAAGATCCTAGCTCTGATACCACTGTTGGGGAACGTTGCATGGAAAACAAATTTTTTTCTCTACGTTCACCAAGATCAATCTAGTAGATGCAACTACGAGGGGAGAGTAGGATCCACATACCCTTGTAGATCGCTAAGCGGAAGCGTTATGAACGCGGATGATGGAGTCGTACTCGCCGCGATTCAGATCGCCGAAGATCCTAGCACCGAAGCAACGGTGCCTCCGCGTTCTTCACACGTACGGCTCGGGGACGTCTCCTCCTTCTTGATCCAGCAAGGGGTGGAGGAGAGGTTGATGGAGAACCGGCAGCACGACGGCGTGGTGGTGATGGTGGAGAAGAACTCCGGCAGGGCTTCGCCTAAGCACCGCGGGAGAAGAAGATGTTATGGGAGAGGGAGGGCAGCACCGAGGCACGAACTTGTGTTTGCTGCCCTCCCTTTGCCTCACTATATAGGGGGGGTGGAGAGGTGAGGGGCGCCCTAGGGTTTCCCCTAGGGGCCGGCGGCCAGGGCAAGGGGAGGGGCGGCGGCCAAGGCAGGGGGGGCGGCGGCCAAGGGCCAGGCCCTAGGGTTTCCCCCCCTAGGTGCCTTGCCCCCCACTCCAAAGGGGTGCGGCTGCCCTAGGGGGTCCCACCCCCTTAGCCGCATGAGGAGAGGGCCCAGGGGGGGCGCACAGCCCCCTGAGGGCTGTGGTGTCCCCCCTTGTGGCCCATTAGGCCCAGAACTACTTCCGGACCCCCCCGAAACCCTTTCCGGTACTCCGCCGATTTCCCGATGCTCCCCGGAACACTTCCGGACTCCGAAACCTTTCATCCTATATATCAATCTTCGTCTCCGGACCATTCCGGAGACCCTCGTCATGTCCGGGATCTCATCCGGGACTCCGAACAACCTTCGGTTAACCATGCACTATTCTCACTAACAACCCTAGCGTCACCGAACCTTAAGTGTGTAGACCCTGCGGGTTCGGAAACCATGTAGACATGACCGAGACACTCCCAGGTCAATAACCAATAGCGGGATCTGGATACCCATATTGGTTCCCACATGTTTCTCGATGATCTCATCGGATGAACCACGATGTCAAGGATTCAGGCAATCCCGTATACAGTTCCCTTTGTCTCGTCGGTATGTTACTTGCCCGAGATTCGATCGTCGGTATCTCTATACCTAGTTCAATCTCGTTACCGGCAAGTCTCTTTACTCGTTACCGTAATACATAATCCCGTGACCAACTACTTAGTCACTTTGAGCTCATTGAGATGACGTATTACCGAGTGGGCCCGGAGATACCTCTCCGTTACACGGAGTGACAAATCCCAGTCTCGATCCATGTCAACTCAACGGATACCCTCGGAGATACCTGTAGAGTACCTTTATAGTCACCCAGTTACGTTGCGACGTTTGGCACACACAAAGCACTCCTACGGTGTCAGTGAGTTACATGATCTCATGGTCATAGGAACTTATACTTGACATGCAGAAAACTATAGCGATAACTGACACGATCAAAAGCTATGTTTAACGTTTGGGTCTCGTCCATCACATCATTCTCCTAATGATGTGATCCCGTTATCAAATGACAACTCATGTCTATGACCTGGAAACCGCGGTCATCTTTGATCAACGAGCTAGTCCTGTAGAGGCTCACTAGGGACACAATGTCTGTCTATTTATCCACACATGTATTTGAGTTTCCAATCAATACAATTATAGCATGGATAATAAACGATTATCATGAACAAGGAAATATAATAATAACCAATTTATTATTGCCTCTAGGGCATATTTCCAACACTCAAGTGGGAGGCTACAAATTCACTAAAGTTCTCATGGATGGTGGTAGCAGTATCAATATCTTGTACTATGAGACGTTCCGTCGCATGGTTCTGACGGATAAGAAGCTAAGGCAATCAAATACATTGTTTCACGGAGTGGTCCCATGTAAGTCAGCTTATCCGGTTGGAAAGATTGACTTGGAAGTTACTTTTAGGAACGAATATGATTCCAGATCAGAGATGATCACTTTCGAAGTCGTCAAGATCAAAAGTCCGTATCACGCTCTGTTTGGAAGGACGGTTTATGCTAAGTTCATGGCTAGGCCGTGTTATGTTTATTTGCAGCTTAAAATGCCGGGTCATAAGGGCACGATCACAGTTCATGGAAGCCGCAAGATAGCAGTGGAATGTGAGGAAGGTGATGCAGCTTATGCAGAAGCAGTATGTGCCACAGAAGAGTTGAAATTTTATAAAGATAATGTTGATCCAGCAGATATGACTCCGCTGAAGAAGCCAACTACCGAGCATGACCCGGCGTTGAAGTTTAAATCAGCAGAAGAAACCAAGCAAGTTGATTTTGTGCCTGGAGATTCGTCTAAGCAGTTCACTATCAGCGCTAACCTTGATCCCAAATAGGAAAGCACGCTCATCGAGTTCATCCGTGAGAACCGGGATATCTTTGCATGGAAACCTTCTGACATGCCAGGTATACCGAGGGAACTCGCTGAGCACAAGTTAAATATTGATCCAAAGTTTAAACCGGTCAAGCAATATCTGCGCCGCTTCAACGAGGAGAGGCGCAAGGCTATAGGGGAAGAAGTGGCTAGGCTTTTGGCCGCAGGGTTCATAGTAGAAGTTTTTCATCCGGAGTGGTTGGCTAATCCGGTGCTGGTGTTGAAGAAGAATGGGAAGTGGAGGATGTGTGTGGACTACACAGACCTCAATAAAGCTTGCCCAACTGATCCTTTTGCTCTACCACGCATCGATCAGATCATCGATGCCACGGCAGGGTGTGAGCGGCTAAGTTTTTTGGATGCATATTCAGGGTATCACCAGATCAAGATGGCGGTGGAAGACCAAGAGAAGACAGCTTTCATAACTCCTTTTGGTGCTTTTTGCTATGTGTCTATGCCCTTTGGACTTAAATGTGCACAGGCAACTTATCAGCGTTGCGTTCAGAATTGTCTGAAAGGGCAGATAGGGAGGAATGTTCATGCCTATGTGGATGACATTGTGGTCAAATCAAAGAAAGAAGGAACAATGATAGAAGATCTTAAGGAAACCTTTGATAATCTTCGGGCTTATAGGATGATGCTTAATCCGGAAAAATGTGCTTTTGGTGTTCCGGTAGGTAAGCTACTGGGATTCTTGGTCTCAAACAGAGGAATAGAAGCTAACCCAGAGAAGATCAAGGCCATCATGTCTTTGACTAAACCGGTTTGCATCAACGATGTTCAGCGCATAGCTGGCCGGATCACGGTGTTAAGCCGGTTCATCAGTCGCTTGGGAGAGAAGGCGATCCCACTTTACCAGATGTTGAGGAAAACAGACCGGTTTATCTGGAGTAATGAGGCAAACGCAGCGTTTGAGGATCTGAAACGGCAACTAGCAAAACCACCGGTTTTAGCTGCTCCCGTTGACAAGGAGCCTTTGTTGTTATACGTCACTGCTAATGCACGGGCAGTTAGCGTTGCAATCGTGGTTGAGCGCAAGGAGGCAGGGAAGGAGTACCCGGTTCAACGCCCGGTTTATTACGTGAGTGAAGTACTCATTGAGTCCAAGCAGAGATACCCTCATTGGCAGAAGTTGGTATATGTGTATTCATGGCAAACCGGAAGCTGAAGCACTATTTCCAAGGGCATCCAATAATTGTGGTTAGTTCAGCACCGTTGGGGGATATAATCCAAAACAGGGAAGCTACGGGCAGAGTAGCAAAATGGGCTATTGAGCTCAGCCCGCATGAATTGAAATATGTACCACGCACTGATGTAAAATCTCAGGCATTGGTAGACTTCATCAATGATTGGACAGAGTTGCAGACTCCTGAGGAGAAGCCGGATCTTTCTTACTGGACGATTCACTTTGACGGTTCAAAACAGTTGGAGGGCTCGGGGGCTGGAGTTGTCTTAACTTCCCCCAGAGGTGATAAATTTTGTTATGTCCTCCGCTTATTGTTTCCTTGTACTAATAATGCAGCGGAATATGAAGCACTACTTCATGGTTTACGGCTAGCAAAGGAAATGAACTTGAGCCGGGTTAAATGCTTGGGCGACTCAGACCTGGTGGCACAGCAAGTTTCTGGCAAGTGGGATTCAAGAGACCCCCTCATGGCGGCTTATAGACGAGAGGTTGAAGCAGTCGCAGGATATTTTAAAGGATATCAGGTGGATCATATAGACCGGCGGAGGAACGAAGTAGCTGACGCTTTAAGCCGGTTGGGGTCACAACGTAAACTGGTGCCACCAAACACCTTCTTGGATGAGTTGCACAGTCCTTCGGTTCAGATACCGTCGGAGGAAGACCTAGCTGTTCCGGACCCAGAGGCACAGTTAGTTGCAGCGCTCCATATTATTCCGGATTGGACGCTGCCCTATTTGGCATACCTGAGCCGAGGAGAGTTACCAGATGATGAGGAAGAAGCGCGACAGATAATCCGGCGCTCTAAGTCCATGACAATTGCAAACGGAGAACTTCACCATCGCAGTACTTCTGGAGTATTTCAGCGATGTGTATCAGCTGAGGAAGGTTGTGAGATTCTTCGCGAGATTCATGAAGGGGATTGTGGTCATCATGCCGGGTCAAATCATTGGTGGCTAAGGCATTCCGACATGGTTTCTATTGGTTAACCGCTCATGCAGATGCGGCAGATCTGGTCCGGAAGTGTGACGCTTGTCAGAAATTCTCAAGACGTGCTCTGGTTCCAGCACAGGAACTCCGGATGATACCAATAACTTGGCCGTTTGCGACTTGGGGGCTTGATATGGTTGGACCTTTCAAGCGATCCCAAGATCAGAAAACTCATCTCCTGGTAGCAGTAGACAAGTTTACAAAGTGGGTTGAAGCGGAGCCTATAAGCAAGTGTGATGCGGCAACGACAGTCAAATTCATCAAAAAAGTAATTTTCCGGTTTGGTTTTCCACACAGCATCATCACAGACAATGGCACTAATTTATCTAAGGGTGAGATGAAGGAATTCTGTCAAAGAGAACATATTCGCTTAGACGTGTCTTCTGTGGCTCACCCCCAAACCAATGGTCAGGCTGAAAGGGCAAATCAGGAGATTTTGCGAGGTATCAAACCCCGGCTTATGACACCTTTGCAGAGAACCCCAGGATGTTGGGTTGAGGAGTTGCCATCTGTTCTTTGGAGCATCAATACTACTCCAAACCGGTCTACAGGTTACACACCTTTCTTCATGGTTTATGCGGCTGAAGCAGTCCTTCCGAGCGATATACGTCATGATTCACCAAGGGTGACGGCTTATGTTGAAGCAGTCAATGAGATAGCAAGGCAGGACAGTTTAGACCAGCTGGATGAAGAGCGTGATATAGCTGCAGCACGATCTACGATTTATCAACAAGACTTACCCAGATATCAAAGCCGCCGGATTAGAACAAGGACGTTCCAGGAGGGTGACTTGGTACTCCGGCTCATCCAAGATCAAACAGATATGCACAAGCTATCCCCACCTTGGGAAGGGCCCTTTGTGGTCAGGAAGAATCTACACAATGGTTCATATTACTTGGTGGACGTTCAAGAACACAAGGACTCACGGACGTCAGAAGAGGAGACGAAGAGGCCGTGGAACATCGCCCATTTACGGCCATACTATACTTGAGCTACGTGCTCCAATGTATCCTATGTATATATTATGAGTAATGAATAAACCGGCACCCTCGGTAAACCGGGGGCTTAGCCCTTTTTCCATATACAAAAATCCTGTGAAAGCAACCATACAAGTTTATTATCAGATATTATATTTCAATATATTGGCCGGTTTAGAAATTGATTTTTTGCAGAATATGCAAAGGAGCAATAAAACTCTCTAAAAAAACATGAGATCATATCCGGTTCGAGGAGAGGAGGCTTCACAATTTACCCACCGGTTCAGGAGGAACCCTGGAGACCCTCTGAAAAGTTGGATAAATCCACGTTCAGTGATTTGTTTAAATTTACCCACCGGTTCAGGAGGAACCCTGGAGACCCTCTGAAAAGTTGGATAAATCCATGTTCAGTGATTGGTTTAAATTGACCCACCGGTTCAGGAGGAACCCTGGAGGCCCTCTGGGAATGGCAACGTCCATGTCCCAGTGATCGGATCAATTTTTACGGTTCTATCGGCCCTCTGAAAAGTTGGATAATGCCATGTTCAGTGATTGGCTAGGCCCTCTGGGAGTGTTGGACAAACCACGTCCCATTGATTGGCTTAGTTTTTATTTGCGGTTCTTTCGGCCCTCTGAAAAGTTGGATAATGCCACGTTCAGTGATTGGCTGGGCCCTCTGGGAGTGTTGGACAAACCACGTCCCATTGATTGGCTGAACCTTGCTTTGAGCCTGGCAGCTCTTAAAAACCCTCGACTACATGGTATTATTTGCAAAATTTGCATCTTTTTTGTGTATGTGTTTTAACTCTTTAAACCGGAGTGGAGCAGCTAAGGAAGCTGACCACGTACCTATAAAGTGAAAAGTCTGGACCATGAATACCAGCATGAGTAAACCGGCGTTCGTTAAAACCCGGATCATATATCAGGCAAAAAGCTACAACTTTCCGAACAAAGTCTTGAAGAACAAGATGAACCGGATTTATCATCAAGATAGACCGGAGAATTTCGGATTTATAATTGGATCCATGAAGGTCTTCATAAAGCGACTTTAAAGTCCTGCCGGATTAAGAATACGGAGCATATATAATCTCAGGTATAAAAGTTATTTCTAGTATAAAGATATACTTATTTGATGTTTTAAGAGAACAATTTAATCCGTCCAGTGGTAAGCCACTAGGACATATTTTCAATATTTTTTCTGCAGGAGCAGAGGATATGCAAGGCAAACAATATCAGACAACATTTCAATCGGCAAGTATTTCATAAAGACAAAATATCCTGATTAAAGCACATCCAGTTTTCGGCTAGCCTATTACAAGGCATAGCAAGCCCGACAGATTGGAAACATTGTTTGGTGAAACACAGATTACGATTACAGCAATAAAATTCGAAGTTATGCTTCTCCTTGCTGAGACGGCTGGCCATCACCTTGATCCGGAACGTCTTCATCTTCTTGAAGCGGTTGGAAGTCCGGTGCACGCCAGTCAATCTTCATCAAGGCCCGGAAATACATCTCGTCGTTGATAAGTTCAGAAGGTTCAATGTCAGGAGCAAAGGTGTGAGGACGAACCAGCGGAATTAAGTTGACGGTATCATAGACCGGTCGCTTCACCCGTTCGTTCTGCAAATTGTATCCCGGATGATATCTGGACAAGTCAGATTCAGCTGCAAGCTTGCTGGCGAGGGGACGCATCTCCTTCATCAAGGCATAGAGATCCTTTTCGGTAAAGGCTGAACCGTCATCTTTTGTATCTGGAAATCCGGTTAAAGCTTCCTCCGGATCAAGATCCGGGACCCAAGCCTTAGCCCTAGTAAGGGCCAGAAGAGCACCACCCCGAGCGGCAGATTTCTTGACTTCTTCAAGACGAGCCGGCAAAACAGATAACTTGTTCAATGTGTCTTGGATCGTCGTAGGGGCCGGTTTACCAAAAGAAGTTGCACTAATGATCCTCTGAGCACCGGAATATAGCTGCTCGACCAAGGTGTAGCATGCTTTAAGTTTCTTCCGTAAGTCATCCCCAAGATGGGAGACACGGCGACCTGCATATAGATATTATGGTTAAACCGGTACAGATGGAGATTACAGGGATAAAAGCAGGAGTTCAGATTATACTTACCAAAGACTGCAGAGGTCATCAGTTCAATTTGCCGTTTTAAACCGGCCAATTCTTCCGTAACCGGATTAAGCGCCCCTTCAGCGTCCTGAACCCTTTTCTCCAGATCTTTCTTTTGGACCTCAAAAGCGGTCCGCTCTTCTTCAAAGTATTTCTTCAGGTCTTCAACAGTCTTTAAACTCACCTGAAGATCTTTTTTAGCCTTTGAAGCGGCAGATTCTGTGTCAGCGAGACGGCTCCGAAGTTCATCAATTTCAGCAGTGTTCCGGGTTAACTCAGCCTGCAAGCACAGGTAAAAGACAAGAGGTAAAAATCAGGCAAGTCTCAAGCACACAAACAAGTTGTCTACTTGACACTTGGGGGCTAATGGCAGTTGAAGCAATAAGTGCCAGCAATTCAAAGATTACAAGTCTCAAGCACACAAACAAGTTGTCTACTTGACACTTGGGGGCTAATGGATGGTTGAAGTATCATCAGAAATTTTCGCAAGTATCAAATATATAAACAAGTTATCTACTTGATACTTGGGGGCCAATGTAAAGATCAATTGTTTAATCTACAAAGTTCCGGTTCACCTTCAGCATGCAGCTAAACCGGAACTTGGGGGCTGTTATGGGATAAGAAATACATCAAAGGTACAAAGTCAGAAGAAGAGGTTTACCTCATATTTCTCCCTCATTAAGTTAACCAGGCTTGCTTCATAATCTCGGCTGCTGTGGAGCCGGTTTAGATACCCAGAATAAATTTCTTGGGCGCTCATATCGGAAAGATTGGATATCTCAGCACTCCATTTCCCCTTCTCTTTAGATAGCTTTTCCGTTTTAGCCGTGTGTTTGGCTAAAACGGTAGGCTCAGCCGGAGCAACAAAGGCACTCCCAGTTACCACAACATCCGGAGAAGCAGGTACATTTGGGGGAGTGGCAGTATGGGCCGGATTGGGAGACGCCGGATTAATTTGAGGAGAGTTGACCCGGGCCGGACTTGGCGGATTATGGGCATATTCAGTAATAGGATTCTCAGGAGCAGAGATATGATCTGTAGGCGCAGGGTCTTCAAGAGGAGCTATGGGCTCACCCTCTGGAGGAACAGTTGTTGCCAGATTATCATCCGGATCATCTGCAGTGGTCTCAGCAGGAGGCTTGTTTGCCTTGGGCTTCTTGCTGGGTTTTGGTTTGCTGGAAAGAGTGCAAAAAGAATATTAACATTATAAAACAAAAAGGAATCATAAACCGGAAGGGTTAAAAAGTTACCCTGGGACAGTTTTCAATGGAGGAAGCTGTGTGGCAGTTGATTCACCAGAAGAAGACAATGGAGTTTCCTGATAATCAGGGTCAGACGGTTTAAGAGGTTTTCGGATAAGCCCGGCCTTGGGATGAAGGAGAGTCGGAGAAAGTATCACCTCAGCACGGCGTTTTCGAGCCGGAGTTAAAGAAATCCCGGATGATTCCACCGCCAGGCCGCTATGGCGAGTGGTCCGGCGAAGAGCTTCGTGCTGTTGCTTCTTCAAAATAAAATTAGGGTCCAACTGAGCATAAGGGTGAGAAAATTGGTATTTCCGGATGGTCCGACGACTTTTTTGTGGAAGAGGGTCTGAATCAGAAGAAAGAATGGTTACCTCAACTTAGGCCGGATTATCACCTTCAGGCAATTCCTGTGGAAAAGTTATCGTTAGATACAGTTACAAGTTCAAGAAAGCAAAATCTAAACCGGATTAAAGCATACCACGGAATCTGGATCATCATCTTCACCGGGAGAACCGGCGTCAACAGCTGCTTTCCTTTTCTTATTGGCAAAGATTTTTCGGCGAGCTTGTTTGCCGGAATTCTCCTGAGGTTTTCTCTTCCAGAAAGGCTAATCAGCCTAATCAAAGAAAGAAAGACAATTGAAAAGATGGTTTAAAAGAAACGGATTATGAATACAGGGTAAGGTGAAACTTACTGCAGGCAGCTTGTTCTTCTTGTAATATGGAGCTAACCCGACCTTACTGCAGTCTGCCAAAGAAACATTGAGAATTTTCTTGGCTGATTCTATAACCTCTGATTCAGAGAGTTTTTCCTTGGTAAACCTTTCGGGATCATCCAGTTTGCCAGAATATTTGCACATCAGCTGTGATCGCCGGCTCAAGGGAAGGATGCTCCAAGACAACCAACAGCGTAGAAAATCAGTTCCAATCAAACCATTGGCTATGAAGGCTCTTAACTTGGAGAGCTGTGATGAAAACCGGGTCCGTTCAACAAAGCCGAGCCGTTGAGGTAAAGGATGA
Organism: Secale cereale; assembly: GCA_902687465.1. NCBI lineage: Eukaryota > Viridiplantae > Streptophyta > Magnoliopsida > Poales > Poaceae > Secale > Secale cereale. The sequence continues at coordinate 798,182,920 of LR738714.1, forward strand.
TCTTCCGGAATACGGGTTTCACGATAACCCGGCAGAGGGTTTTCCCCTTCAGGAGAAGTGTCAATGCAATAAAACCATGACTTGTTCCAGTCCTTTGGATGAGTGTGTAAAGCAGCGTGAGGAAAAACAACGTCTCTCCTCTTCTGAATACTAACGCCACCAAGCTCCTGATGTGGTCCGCTGGTGAACTCTATGCGCCGGTTTAAGTGAAAGAAGTCCCGGAACAGATCGACGGACGGTTCTTCTTGCAGATATACCTCCGAAAACACTTGGAAATCACAGATGTTTGAAACAAAGTTGGGTCCAATGTCCTGAGGGTGGAGTTGGAAGGCAGCAAGAACATCCCGGAAAAACTTTGAACCGGGGGGAGAGAAGCCTCGAGATATGTGATCAAAGAACACAATGACCTCCCCGGACCTGGGAGTAGGAGGACATTCATTCCCCGCGGCCCGCCACTTCAAAACAGACTGAGGGCCTAACGTACCAATTTCTGAAATCTTGACCAAATCTTCCTCAGTAATGATAGAAGGGACCCAATCGCAAGAGACATACTGCTTGGCCATTGCAACGAAAGGACAAGTACTGGAAAAGATAAAATGCAGAAAACGGATTATGAAGGTACAACAGTATAAACCGGAACTGTCTATGAAAGTTACGCAACGGTTTGAACTGAGGACTAATGGCATGGTTAAACCGGCAATTACAACAAGCTACACCATTTCCGGTTCACGGCAGTAGAAGAGGAACGGCTAAACCGTCGCGTTCAAATTATAAAGTTTTGCAAGAGCAGGGCATAACAGTGTAAGCCGGAGCATACTTAACAGATCTACCGAGGAGAAAAACAAGTTTTCAAAGACAGCTAAGGTGGAACAGATCTGAGCATACAAGAAAAAGAGAAACAAATACAAGAGTATACGGGAAGAACTACAAGGGCCCTATACAGAGCGGATAAATCTACAGGTTAAACAAGAATGACGAAGATCTGAAGCCTTTACAGCAGAGTAAAAGTACAGTTTAAAGGGCAAGATCTGGAAGTAAAGGTTACTGAAAATTATCGGCTTAAAGTTGAACAAAGGTGAAGCTTCCATTAAGGCTCTAATGGCGGAGGCGTGAGAAGGAACCCTAGAAGTTACAGATCTATAAGGAAGAAGAAGGATGTACCTGGAATAGCAAGGATCAGCGGCGGAGATTCTCTGGTCAAACTCAGGGTGATGCAGCGGCCGGTGAGGACTTGGATTCAACGGTTGACGGCGGCGGTTCGAGCTCGGGCAGCGATGGAGTCGGGCGACGGAGGAAGAAGAAAGAGCAGGAAGAAGATAATGAATGGGGACAGCGGTACTTATAAGGAAAAGTCAGATCCGAAGCGACAGGTGCGGGATTCGAGGAGGCAAAGGATCGGATAAAGATCCTCTGACGCCTCGATCTTCGGGATAACCCTTAAAACGAAGCTACAGTACAGCTCGCGGCGTTAAATGCGGAGATGATGTCACGGTTAGATTTAATGATCCTAGAAGATGACGTCAAAACCGGTTTACAAAAATGAGAAGACAGAAGAAAATTATACAAGACAAGGAAGACTGATATGAACAAGTTCAAATCATTCTGGGGCCTAATGTCAGGGATATGACTAACAGGTATAAACCGGCTAGTGTAAACCGGCTTAGTTATATTATACTTGGTTGTAATATTTAGTAAAGGCTACGGCCCATGAGATCTTAGAGCCCATGTATAGAAGTGTGGTTTGTAAACCGCCAAGCGATGTAACTTGAGAGATAAGGAAGAAAAGACAGAGACCGAGGCGGACACAAGTATGAGCCGGCCTCGGGACTCTGTAAACCGGACCAGGCGTACCCTCTATATAAAGGGACGACCCGGCGACGGCTCAGGGACAAGCAACAATCAACCCGTCGAGACACAGTCAAGCGAATCCGCTCCCTGTAATCCGACGCCCAAGCAATACCAAACCAACTAGACGTAGGCTTTTACCTTCATCGAAGGGGCCGAACTAGTATAAACCCTCTGTGTCTTTCGTGTGCTATGAACCCCTTCAAGCTAACCCGTGCGATGGTTCCATCTTCAAGTCCGCTAAAACGGACATCTGCCGTGCTATTTCCACGACACCGTGCATCAGTAAAACTTTTGTGCTTCGCACGACTTGTCATTTCATGCCTTTCTATTTTCTTGCCTGTGTTATCTGACACTTTGTGCAGCACGCACCCCCGGTAAGCAATAACAAGCCGCAAGGCTCCATATCTGTGTTTCCTCCCCTTTTCCTTTTTCTCTCATGCAGAAGAAGTGTTCCTCACGCACAAGTTTGCCGGGGGGAGGAGACAGTGGTATGGACCAAGTGCTGTTCAAGGAAGGAAAGCCTTGCCGGGAAGCAAACAGCACACGAAAGATAAGTTGCCAAAGTTTGAGCATTCAAAATTTTAAAATCTTAGTTATTTTCCTTGAACGACCACACTTTGTATGGAAAACCTGTGCGCAGAGGAACCTACCCGTGGCTAGCCGCGACCTTATTTTGTTTCGAGCACGCTCAACGGCCTAAGTGAGCTGCGACAAGTGTCGCGCCCTTACTTCGTTTTTGAGTTCGCTCAACAATCTAAGTGTGCTGCGACTAGCTGCGGTAAGGTTTCTTGCCGGCAGGGACATTGCCAGCAGGCTGCTGAAGTTCCGCACTCGGCGCTCGCGGCAAGGGTCCCTTTGCCGGCAAGTTCCCTAAATGCGAAGGGTGAAGGCATACAAAGTAAAGGAGTTGAACAAGGAAATGACTCTCCATTGGCTACCCAAAATAAAGTTATATTACAAAAGGACTTGCCGCTGTTCTAACAAACTAATGTCCGTGACTTAATTGGCAGCGACAAGGGAAGCGGAAAGAAAACAACCTAGTCCAAACGGTTGCCGTCAACCCTCTTGATCTTGCCCACCTTGGCCACGATGTGGGCGACGCGAGCCTTCAACGCTTCCTGGTCAGCGTCGGGCGGCAGGGTCCGGAGGACGTTGTCGAGGTTGATCCCAGGGTTGCGGTAGACGATCTTCGCCAACACTAGCTCCACTGTACCCGTGCAGGGCCTGCGCCCCTCGTTCGCCAGCTGTACGGGGAGCCTTTCCCGTAGTTGCGCGAGGGCCGGCGCCACTCCTCTGAAGAACAAGCTCAGCTTGGCGCTGTGGGGGAGGCTCTCGTCGGGGGAGTACACGAGGTGCTCCGTCCCCAGCGCCACCATCTCCTTGTCGATGTTGGCGGCGGAGGCGACGAGCTCCTCGGTCCACTGCTCCACCGTCCGCTGGAAGTTGTTCTGCGTAATGGCGGCACTGTCCAGCAGTGCCCTTTCAGCCCGGAGATCTTCCTTCAACTTTGTCTCCCTGTTCCGGGCCCCGTCAAGTGACTCGGTGAGGGTGGACAGTTTCATCTCCAAGTCCGCGATGGAATCCATGGCGGCGGTGAGTTCCTGGCCCTTGTCGGAGAGGCGGACTTGCAGCTCCGAGTGGGTGTGGGCATCTTTCTCCCGCGCCAAATTGAGCGCGGCAACCCTCTCCTCGCTCGTCTTCAAGCTCGTCTCCAACTGCGCCACCCTCGCCTCCAAGTCCCTCTTGGCGGTCTCTACGGCAGCAGTGGCGTCCCTCGCCTCCTGCAGAGCCCCGCCAATGGACTGCTCGCGCGCGGTAAGGTCGTCCTCGTGGCTATCGAGGTCGACCTTCCGCTGCCTGAGCTCTTCCTCCCGCCGAGGCAGATCCTCGGCGGCTAGTCGTTGCTGCTGCTCAACCTCGGCCTTCTCGAGGAAGAACGCCTGGTGCGCCTCGGCGAGCTCCTCCGCCCAGTTCCGAAGGGCCGCTTGGTTGGCGGCGCGGAGCTCCGCGGCGCGCTTCTCCAAGTCGACGCCAATCTTGGCAGCCAGAGCCTCTCGGGACTCCAGCTTGGCCTGCCTGGCGCGGTACAAGGCCAGAAGCCGGCGCAGGAGCTGCTCCTCTTCGGGCTCGCTGCTGCTGTCGGGCGCGTCGACAAGCCTCAACCCGGCGGAGGCGAGGACTTCTCCATCGAAGCTCTCCCCCTCCGCGGGTTCCCTTGATGAGGACGCCGACGGGACTTGGATGAAGACCCCGTTGGCGGCCTCCAGATAAATGCCCGGCCCAGTCGCGGCAGCGGAGGGGTCGGCGGCCGGTGCAGCGTCCGGCGCTCCTGCGGCCTCAGGGCCGTCAGTGCGGTCACCGGTCCCCTCCCCAGCTGCCGCGTCAGTGGCCGCGGGGGTCTCGTCAGCGGCTGGCTCATCAGCGCCGGCCATCCCTTCAGCGGTGGCGGCGTCGCCAGCATTGCCGTGCGCGTCCTCCTCGGCGATGGCCTCCGTCTCCATCGGCTCCGGGGCGGGCGGATCTGACAACAGAAAAAGAAGAATCGTCAAGCAAATATCCAAAAAGAAGAATTCAAGAGAAAGAAAGTAAAAGGGTTACCTGCGCGGGCCTCTTCCTCTACGGGGTCCCTGGCCGGGGAGTTCTCCCTTGGCGGCGTAGTAGTGGCCCCCGCCGGCGGAGGGCCGCTGGCGCCTTCCCTTGGCGGGGTGCCCACCCTTGTCGGGGTGCTCGCTCTTGGCGGGGTACTCGCCCTTGGCGGAGTACCCGCCCTTGGCGGAGCGCTCTCCCTCGCCGGGGAGCTCCTCCTTGGCGGGGAGGGTGGGACGAGCGGCTCGTCGGGAGCAGTCTCTTGACGCTCCTAAGGCTGCGGCTCCACTTCTGCACAAGACAACAAGCAAACAAGACGTTAGCAAAGATAAGAAGCTCAAGCGCGCCCGACAAGCAGAGAAGTGAACAAAAGACTTACGCTGGGGGCTGCGCTGGGGGCTGCTCTCCGGAGCAGCAGGCTGGTCCGGCAAGCTTGTCGCTGGCACATCCCCCGCCGCTGCGACGGGCTCGTCTTCCTCGAGATCAACTACCGGGATCTTGGCCCTCTTCACCGCTCTCTGGGCTAGGGTCCTGGAAGATAGACAAGATCAGAGTCAGGCAAAGAGAATTCAAGACAAGAGCAACGGAAATCAAAAGAAATAAGAGTTGTATGTGCTTACTCTTCCTCCTCCTCGTCGGAACTAAGGGCGGAGAAATCGAAGTCCGCCTCGCGCGTCTCGGCGCGAGGAGCTGGAGGGGTAGGCTCCCTCGGGCGCTTGGCGGGCTCCGGAGCCGTGGGCTGAGAAGACCCCGCTCCGGTCGTCGCCGAGGACCGAGGGGCAGAAGGAACACCAGAACCTCTTCGGGAAGATCCCCCTCCGCCCGCCGCTGAGGCGCGGGGCGCCCCCTTGACGGCCTTGTTCGTCGTGGTGGCACGCGTCGAGCGACGCTGCGGCTGCTGCTGGGGCGCCGGCTGCCTCGCCGCGTTAGTGGTCTTGCGGAGGCGCTTCTTTGGCTGTGGCGGAGGACTTGGCGGTCGCGGAGAATTCTCCGAGGATGAGGAGGTGTCGTCGAGGCCCAAAGACGCGCCTGAGTCCTCTGAAGGGTCGCCCGAGTCGTCGCCCGACTCGGCGTCCTCCTCGGCGGGCTCACTTGACTCTGTGCCCTGCCCGGCAGCCTCGCTCGTCCCGGCAGGCTGCCCAGCAGGCCTCAGCAGTTTGATGATTTCTTCCTCCTCGGCCCGACTCACTGCATCCGCAGCTTCTGCCTCCTCCACGGAGTACCCAAACTCACCCGCGGCCTCAGCTGCGGCCGCCTCCTCCATTCTGCTGGCAATATACACCACGTCCCGTTCTGTGGTCTCGCGGGTGAGACCCTTCTTCTCTTCGGGTTTGACCGGCCGCTCAACCAAGTTGTCGAAGAAAATTTGTGCGGTCTCTTCTGAAGGCGGCAGCCAAGTGGGAACCACCCCGTGGGAATCACACAGAGGCATTGCCGCGCGAATGGCACTAAGGGAAGAGTTGTTGCATAATGGAACTACCCCCTGCGACGGGGCAAACCACTCCGGGTGCTTGGGGTCATGCTTGAATAGCGAGCGGATCATCCCCTTGAGCTCCAGAACGGTGAAGTTGTAGTTGAGGCCGGGGCGTAGCCTCATGCAGTCTACCGCGTTGCCGAATTCCCAAGCAGACCTCTTCCTGTCCTGCAAGGGGGCAATGCGGCGACGAAGGAAATCCGCCCCGACCTCACCTACAGTAAGGTTGGCGGCCCCGAGGCGAAGGATCCTAGTGAGGGCTATCTTCAGCTTCTCATCCTCCGGGGCCAGATCACTCCAATCCTTGCCGCGCACTATTGCAGCTCGGCGCGGGGAAGTAAATTGCTGAGGTTCATCTTCCATAACCCAGCACCAATCGGCCCTCCACTCCTCCCACTTGCCGCGGAGCTCTCCAATCAAGTACGCCTCTTTCTTGTTGAGCCTAAAGATCCAAGAGATGCCACCGGACAGAGGGGACCCAGACTCTACCCGAGGTGTGAAGAAGTGGCAGAAGAGAGCTACGTTGGGGTGGACCCCGACAAAGTTTTCGCACAGATGTGCGAAAACGGCCAAGGTCAAGACTGCATTCGGGGTGAAATCTAGGAGATGGAATCCATACGTGTTCATAACGTCGCAGAAAAACTCAGAGTATGGAGGGTAGAGACCGCAATGGAAGAACCGAGCGAAGTAATGGTAACCTCCCGGATACATGTCGCAGGCTTCGGCGGGGAGGACCCTGGTGCGCGGGTGAGCCTTCGTCTCCCTCGACCAGAACAAGTAGTACTTGTCCCTCAGCTCCCTCGCGCCGAGTCTCGGCGGGAAGACCACCATCCTCTTCCGCATCGCTGCTAGCTTCGCCGCCTTGTCGGACTTCGCGCTCTTCGCCTTGCTGCTCTTCGGGGCCATGGCGGGGACGGCGAGGGGGGTCGGCGGCACCGGGGAGGCTGGCGGCGGCGGAAGGGGAGGTGGAGCTCGGCTCTCTTTCGACCCTTTGGGAGGCGGAGAGCGGCGGGGGTTTCTGGAGGTTGAAGACGCAATGAAGCAATGAGGGGAAACTGCCCCTGCTTCCTCTGCTTTTAAGGGGGAAGTGGGGGACGTTCCGCATTTTCCCATTAAAGAAACAGGCCACGATCTCTCCCACGATGCCGCAATCGACGCGTGCCGTTAGGGAGGGATGCGACGGATGCGGAGTGGGAAATGGCGCGCCGTGGGCCGCGTGTGCCCGTGCACTGTTTTGGGCCTGGCCCAACAGCGCTCGGCACCGTGTGTGGCCCAGGCCCGGGGGCTCCTGTCGGTGTACTAAAGTATGGGTACCTTAGTATCCCGACTTGTGCACGGGCAGTAGCAGCGTCCCGTGGCAGGGCTCGCCACGTGCCCGCCAAGGCCCACTCTAGCTCCTTTAGAGCCATTCAAGAACAAAGTATTCAAGTTAAGAAACAAGACCCCGGCAAGAGGAGCTTGCCGGGAAGGCCGCTCCAGGCTCAAGACCACACCTCTAGCACAAGACCCTGGCAAGAGGAGCTTGCCAGGAAGGCCAAAGAACAGCATTTCAGAAGACATGCTGTGACGCGTCGCGCGCCCCGGCAAGACCCGGAGAGCGACAAGCTTCTGGGCCCGGCAAGGTAGCGACCGCGGCAAGGTGCTTGCCGCGGCAAGCTTTCACTATGTGCCTGCGCTCGAGCTCATCTGTCCACGCGTCGCCCTGGGGCCCTTCCAGGGGCACGTGGCAGATGGCTGTGCATCCTGGGGTACACGGTGGCAAGCCACGATGACGAGGCCACCATCGTGGCGAACGGAGACACCCGGACGGACGCTTTTTTACACTGTTTGGGGCGACGGTGACGGGCATTCAATGCCCTTTTCCCCCACCGTCAGGGTTAGGTATAGACCACTGTACATGCACTGTTACAACTACCACCAATTTTACACTTTTACCCTCATCAGCGTTGACACCTGTCGGTGACCCCTTTGAACTATAAAAGGAGGCCCATGCACAACATAGAGGAGGTTCCGAAGCTCGATCACTCCCACGCTCGGTGTAGCTAGTACTATAGATCTTCAAGCTCCCGAGCCAAGAACTCAATAACAAACCAAGGCAAGAGTAAGGTTTTACGCATCCGTGCGGCTCGAACCTGGGTAAACTGCTCGCGTGTGCGCCTCGATCTGCTCTTTGTGCTCCCTCCGCTCCCTTGCCGTACCGAAAAGGGGCTCCGGTCCCATAGGTGTCCGCGGGCGATCAGTTTCCCCCTACAGTCGGCCTAGTGGTACCCATCGGTAAGCCAAGTAAACGGCATCGTGCCAATCGCACAACCAAAAACCCCGGCCAACTATCCAGTCAGTTCCGGCGACGTGTTAACCGTGATCAGCGCCGATTTTTGAAATTGATACGCAGCCCCACTGATAACGCATAATCTTTCAATATCTTCTTCATGTGTTCTGCCTGCTGTAGATTACAAGGCATCACTAAAATAGTGTCGTGCACGTATTGGATAACAGGGTACTCATCCCCTAGCACCGGGATCGGCATCTGGATGTGCCCGGCACGGTAAGCGTCATTGATTGCAGCCTGTAACAGATCCGCCGGAAGCACAAATATAGTGGGAAGAACGGATCACCTTGACGCACCCCCCGTTTGCAGAAGAACTGCCTCTCAGGGGTCCCATTGAGGAGCACCGACGATTTTGCAAAGGAAAGCAGACATTCGATTCACCCCAACCATCTGTCGTCAAATCCCATGCATCTCATAATGTCTAACATAGGTTTGTGCTCTATGGTGTCGGTCGCTTTGGCAAAATCTAGTTTCCGAATCGTCACCTCCCTCTTAGAAGCTTGACACTGATGAATAAATTCAAATGCCCAAGCGACACAGTCCTGTATCGATCTGCCCCAGATGAACCCATATTGGTTGCGGTGCACAATTTTGAGGATCACTTTCTGTAAACGATTGGCCAGGAGTTTCAGATAGCAGTTTAGAAGAGTTATCGGGCGATAATCATTAGCCATCTCCGGCGACTGAATTTTGGGAATGAGGGTGATATACCCCGTGTTTACACTCTCGATATCAATTTTCCCTGCATGAAAGTCAAAACAAAACTAGTAGATGTCCACCTTCACAATGTGCCAGCATGATTTGATAAAACTTCCGGTCAATCCATCTAGGCCGGGGGCTCGGTCAGAAGGCATCCCCTTAACTACTTGGTCTATCTTTGCTCGTGTGAAAGGGAAAGAGAGGGCTTCAAGACCATTAATCCTTTTGATAATGGAACTCAGGTCAAAGCGCATGTTGGTGGTACTGCACCCCAATCTCTCTCTGTAAGTCTAGTATAGAGCCGCCTCTTTGCCCTCGTGGTCATGGATCACAGTGTTGTGAGGTAGACGAAGCGAGGAGATGGAGTTTCGACGAAACCTCTCTGTGGCAACTCTATGAAATAATTTTGTGTTGTCGTCCAGGTGATACTCCCCATTGTGGAGCACCTTGGTGATGACAAGGGGACCTTCCCAGGCCGGAACGAGCTTGTGAGGTCGTTTCTGGTGCATTCAGAGCACAAGGTCTCCTTCTTGGAATGCTCAACCTCTGACATTACGAGCATGGAATCGACGCATGTCTTGTTGATAGATGGTCGACCGGATCAAAGCCATCTCACGTTCTTCCTCCAGGAGATCAACTGCATCTTGGCGTGCCTGTTCCGCCTCAACTTTTGAGAAGAGTTCCACTTGGGGAGCGTTGTCTAGCAAGTCACTTGGAAGCACAGCCTCAGTGCCATACACCATGAAGAAAGGAGTTTGGTCAGTCGACCGGTTTTTAGTTGTTCTCAATCCCCATAAGACAGATGGCAATTCAGTCACCCAACCGCCAACAACATGCTTGAGATCACGCATCAGCCGTGGTTTTAGTCCTTGATGGATCAAACCATTCGCCCTTTCTGCCTGCCCATTGGACTACGGGTGCGCAACAGATGCGTAGATGACCCGAGTGCCTTGGGAAGCACAGAATGCCCTGAATTCGTCGGTATCGAAGTTGGAGCCATTATGTGTGATAATACTGTGAGGGACTCCGTAACTGAATATCAGCTCTCTGATGAAACTGATGGCAGTGCTTGAATCAAGATTCTTTATAGGCTTGGCTTCAATCCGTTAGGTGAACTTGTCGACTGCCACACACAAATGAGTTAAACCGCTTCTGCCAGTCCTGAAGGGTCCAACCATGTCCAACCCCCAAACAATAAACGGCCAGACTAGCAGAATAGTCTTCAAGGGAGATGCAGGCTTGTGAGACATGTTTGAATAGAACTGACAACCTTCACACTTGTCGACTATATCTTTTGCCATCTCATTTGCTCGCGGCCAGTAGAATCTGGCTCGGTATGCTTTGGCCATGATGGTCCGAGAGGACACGCATGGTGACCACAGGTCCCGTGTGCATCTCATGTAGGATCATTCAACATTCCTAGATGCAACGCTGAGCTGCTCCAGTAATACTCTCTCTATAAAGTTGTCCACCTATCACTTGATTGCTTTCTTTGCCTTGAACTTGATATCTAAAGGGAGGAGTTCAATCGCCCATTTGGCCACTCGACCGGTTGCGTCCCGATTGTTTAGAATTTCAAATAATGGAGCATCACTGACAACTGAAATTGAGTGGTCTGCAAAGTATGTGCAACTTTTTTCGCGGTCAAGTAAATTCCATAAACAAGCTTCTGATAGTGTGGACATCTCTGCTTGGACGGGGTCAAGACTTCAGAAATATAATAGACTAGGCGTTGAACTTTGTAGGATTTGCCTTCTTATTCCCATTCGACCATGAGTACTGTGCTGACAACTTGTCCAGTGGCTACGATATATAATAACAGAGACTCTTTGCTGATTAGGGCAGCAAGCACCGGCTGGGTGGAAAGTAGGGCTTTGAGCTCTTCAAACGCTGCTTCAGCTTTAGGATTCCACTCGAACTTGTCAGACTTCTTCATCAGTCGGTAAAGAGGTAATGCCATTTCACCGAGACGCGAGATGAATCGACTCAATGCAGCTAAACAACTAGTAAGCTTCTGAACGTCGTGCACACGCACATGGCGTTTCGTTCGGAGGATTGTGCTAACCTTTTCTAGGTTTGCATCGATCCCTCGTTCGGAAACGAGTAAACTGAGTAACTTTCCAGCTAGGACTCTGAATGTGCACTATGACGGGTTAAGCTTGATATCATAACTTCTCAAGTTTGCAAAGGTTTCAGTGAGATCAGTCAGTAGGTCAGAACCTTTACGTGACTTGACCATGATGTCATCCATGTATGCTTCCACATTCCGACTGATCTGTTTGAGCAGACACTTCGGAATCATGCGCACGAATGTGGCACCAACATTCTTGAGGCCAAAATGCATGGTATAGCAAAAACACCCGAATGGGATGATGAAGGCTGTTTTTATTTCGACAGGCACATACAGTCGGATTTGATGGTACCCGGAATATGCGTCCAAGAAGGACAAACGCTCACACCCCGCAATCGAGTCGACGATTTGATCGATGCGGGGGAGAGGGGAGTGATCTTTCGGGCAGGCCCGATTGATATGTTTGAAATCAATACACATGCAGAGTGACTTGTCTTTCTTGGGGACCATGACAACATTGGCGAGCCACTTGGAGTGGTATATCTCGCGGATGAAGTCATCTGCCGGGAGCCGAGCCACCTCCTCGCCAATTGCCTTTCTCTTCTCTGCGGCGGACCGACGGAGATGTTCTTTAACGGGTTTTGCTTTTGGGTCGACTCGCAGACGGTGCTCAGCCAGTCCCCTGGGTACACCCGGCATGTCAGACGGTTTCCATGCAAAGATGTCCCAGTTCTCACGGAGGAACTGGATGAGCGCTTCTTCCTATTTGCTGTCGAGTGCTGTTGAGATGTGAGTCGGAGCAGCATTGAGATCGGTCGGGTGAATATGCACAGGCTTTGTCTCTCCGGCTGACTGAAACGCAGACTCCGAAGCAGGTTTCTTGGCTTGCAACAAATCACTCGGTTCTGCATTCTTCTCATATTCTTCCAATTCTACTGCTGCCATCTGTTCATCGGCAATCTTTGAGCCCTTCTAGAAGCACTCTTCTGCCTTCTGCCAATCTACAGTGACTGTTATCACGCCTTTGGGTGAAGGAAATATGCCCTGGAGGCAATAATAAAGTTGTTATTTATATTTCCTTATATCATGATAAATGTTTATTATTCATGCTAGAATTGTATTAACCGAAAACTTAGTACATGTGTGAATACAGAGACAAAATGGAGTGTCCCTAGTATGCCTCTACATGACTAGCTCGTTGATCAAAGATGGTTATGTTTCCTAACCATAGACATGTGTTGTTATTTGATGAATGGGATCACATCATTAGAAAATGATGGGATGGACAAGACCCATTCGTTAGCTTAGCATAATGATCGTTTTATTGCTATTGCTTTCTTCATGACTTATACATGTTCCTCTGACTATGCGATTATGCAACTACCAAATACCGGAGGAAAACTTTGTGTGCTATCAAACGTCACAACGTAACTGGGTGATTATAAAGATGCTCTACAGGTGTTTCTGAAAGTGTTTGTGGAGTTGGCATAGATCAAGATTAGGATTTGTCACTCCGAGTGTTGGAGAGGTATCTCTGGGCCCTCTCGGCAATACACATCATAATAAGCCTTGCAAGCAAATGACTAATGAGTTAGTCACGAGATGATGTATTACAGAATGAGTAAAGAGACTTGTCGGTAACGAGATTGAACTAGGTATGATGATACCGACGACTGAATCTCGGGCTAATAACATACCGATGACAAAGGGAACAACGTATGTTGTTATGCGGTTAGACCGATAAAGATCTTTGTAGAATATGTAGGAGCCAATATGATCATCTAGGTTCCGCTATTGGTTATTGAACGGAGATGTGTCTTGGTCATGTCTACATAGTTATCGAACCCGTAGGGTCCGCACGCTTAATGTTCGATGATGATTTGTATTATGAGTTATGTGTTTTTTGATGACCGAAGTTTGTTCGGAGTCCCGGATGATATCACTGACATAACGAGGAGTCTCGAAATGGTTGATACATAAAGAATGATATATTGGACGATGTTATTCGGACACCGGATGAGTTCTGGAGGTCACCGGATAAATATTGGAGTGCTGGAAGGGTTATCGGAACCACCGGGGAAGTAATGGGCCTTATTGGGCCTTAGTGGAGAGAGAGGAAGGTAGACAAGGGCTGGCCGTGCACCCCCCATGGGCCTAGTACAAATTGGACTAGCGGGAGGGGTGGCGCCCCCTCCTTCCTTCTCTTCTCCATCTCCTTCCTTCTTCTCCCAGTTGGACTAGGAAAGGGGGGGGGGTCCAACTCCTACTAGGAGTAGGATTGCCCCCCTTGGGCGCGCCCTATAGGGCCGGCCGGCCTTCCCCTTTCTCCTTTATATACGGGGGCAGGGGGCACCCTCAGACACACAAGTTAACAATTTTTTTAGCCGTGTGCGGTGCCCCCCTCCACAGATTCAACCTCACGTCATATTGTCGTAGTGCTTAGGTGAAGCCCTGTGCGGATCACATCATCAACACTGTCGCCACGCCGTCGTGCTGACGGAACTCTCCCTCGTCCTCAACTGGATCAAGAGCTCGAGGGACATCATCGTGCTGAATGTGTGCTAAACACGGAGGTGACGTACGTTCGGTACTTGGATCGGTTGGATCATGAAGACGTTCCACTAATCAACCGCATTACTAAACGCTTCCGCTTTCGATCTACGAGGGTACGTGGACACACTCTCCCGCTCGTTGCTATGCTTCTCCTAGATAGATCTTTCGTCATCGTAGGATTTTTTTGAAATAATATGTTTCCCAACAGTGGCATCATGAGCCAGGTCTATGCGTAGATGATATGCACGAGTAGAACACAAAGAGTTGTGGGCAATAATAGTCATACTTTGATTCGGCGGTATTGATTGATGAAGCGGCCCCGACCGACATTACATGACTGCGTTCATGAGACTGGTTCTACCGACGTGATTTGCACATAGGTGGCTGGCAGGTGTTAGTTTCTGCAACTTTAGTTGAATCGAGTCTGACTACACCGGGTCCTTGTTGAAGGTTAAAACAACACACTTTACAAAAAATAGTTGTAGTTTTGATGCGTAGGTAAGAACGGTTGTTGCTAGAAACCCGTAGCAGCCACGTAAAACTTGCAACAACAAAAAAGAGGACGTCTAACTTGTTTTTGTAGGGCATGTTGTGATGTGATATGGTCTATATGTGATGAGTTATACGATATTGTATGAGATGATCATGTTTTGTAAATTATCGGCAACAGTCAGGAGCCTTATGGTTGTCTCTTTATTGTATGAATTGCGAACACCATGTAATTGCTTTACTTTATCACTATGAGTTAGCGATAGTAGTAGAAGCAATAGTTGGTGAGACGACCATGACGCTACGAGGAAGATCATGGTGTCAAGCCGGTGACGATGGAGATCATGATGATGCTTTGGAGATGGAGATCAAAAGCACAAGATGATGATGGCCATATCATGTCACATATTTTGATTGCATGTGATGTTTATCTTATTGTGCATCTTATTTTGCTTAGAACGACGGTAGCATTGTAAGATGATCCCTTACAAAATTCCAAGGTAAGAGTGTTCTCCCTGACTATGCACCGTTGCGATAGTTCGTCGTGCCGAGACACCACGTGATGATCGGGTGTGATAAGCTCTATGTTCACATACAACGGGTGTAAGATAGTTTTGCACATGCAGAATACTCGGGTTAAACTTGACGAGCCTAGCATGTACAGACATGGCCTTGGAACACTGGAGACCGAAAGGTCGAGCGTGAATCGTATAGTAGATATGATGAACATAAGATGTTCACCGTTGAAAACTACTCCATCTCACGTGATGATCGAACATGGTTTAGTTGATATGGATCACGTGATCATTTAGATGACTTGAGGGATGTCTATCTAAGTTGGAGTTTTTAAGTAATATGATTAATTGAACTTTAATTTCTCATGAACTTAGTCCTGATAGTATTTGCAAATTATGTTGTAGATCAATAGCTCAAGATTTAGCTCGTATTTTTTTTTTGATATGTTCCTAGAGAAAAAAATGAAACATGATAGTAGCAATGATATGGACTGGGTCCATGATCTGAGGATTATCCTCATTGCTGCACAGAAGTATTATGCCCTTGATGCACCGCTAGGTGTCAAACCTATTGCAGGAGCAGATGCAGACGTTATGAGCGTTTGACAAGCTCGATATGATGACTACTTGATAGTTTAGTGCGCCATGCTTTACGGCTTATAACCGGGACTTCAAAAACGTTTTGAACGCCACAGATCATATGAGATGTTCCAAGAGTTGAAAATAGTATTTTAGACTCATGCCCGTGTCGAGAGGTATGAGTCATCTAACAAGTAATTTGCCTACAAAATGGAGGAGAATAGCTCAACCAATGATCATCTGCTTAGAATGTCTGAGTACTAAAATTGCTTCAATCAAGTGGGAGTTAATCTTCCAAATAAGATAGTGATTGACGGAGTTCTCTACTCACTATCACCAAGTTACTAGAACTTCGTGATGAACTATAATATGCAAGGGATGACAAAAACGATTCCCGAGCTCTTCGTGATGCTGAAATCAATGAAGGTAGAAATCAAGAAAGAGCATCAATTGTTGATGGTCAACAAGATCACTAGTTTCAAGAAAAAGGGCAAGGGGAAGAAAGGGAACTTCTAGAAGAATGACAAGTAATTTGTCACTCCCGTGAAGAAGCCCAAAGCTAGACCAAAGCCTAAAACTGAGTGGTTCTAACTGCAAAGGAAATGGTCACTGGAAGCGGAAGTTACCCGAATATTTGGCGGCTAAGAAGGATGGCGAAGTGAACAAAAGTATACTTGATAAACATATTGATAATGTTCAATTGTAATGATTAGTAATTGATACTTGTTCGATTGTAATGATTAGTAACATGAAACATGAGTTGCAGAATAAATGGAGACTAGTTGAGGGTGAGGTGACGATGTGTGTTGGATGTAGTTCCAATATTGATATGATCATCATCACACACTCCCTGTAGTTTCGAGATTAGTGTTAAACCTAAATAAATGTTATTTGGTGTTTGCGTTGAGCATGAACAAAATTGGACCGTGTTTATTGGAATACTGTTATTCATTTAAGTGAGAGAATAATTGTTATTCTGTTTGCATGAAGAAAATCTTCTATGGTCATACACCTAAGGTGAATGGTTTATTAAATCTCGATCATAGTAAATACACATATTATAATATTGAAGCCAAAAGATGCAGAGCTAATAATGATAGTGCAACATACTTGTGGCATTGGCCTTTAGGTTATATTGGTGTAAAGCGCATGAAGAAACTCCATGCTGATGGACCTTTGGAATCACTTGATTATGAATCATTTGGTGCTTGCGAACCATGCCTCATGGGAAAGATGACTAAAACTCCATTCTGGAAGTGGAGCAAGCAAGTGACTTATTGTAAATAATACATACTGATGTATGTGGACCAATGAGTGTTGATGCTCGCGGCGGGTATTGTTATTTTCTCACCTTCACTGATAATTTGAGCAGATATGGGTATATCTACTTGACGAAACACAAGTCTGAAACATTTGAAAAGTTCAAAGAATTTCAGAGTGAAGTAGAGAATCATCGTAACAAGAAAATAAAGTTTCTATGATCTGATTGTGGAGGCAAATATTTGAGTTACGAGTTTGGTCTTCATTTAAAACAATGTGGAATAGTTTCGCAACTCACGCCACATGGAACACCACAGCGTAATGGTGTGTCCGAACGTCATAACCGTACTTTATTAGATATGGTGCGATCTATGGTGTCTCTTACCGATTTACCACAATCGCATTGGGGTTATGCATTAGAGACAGTTGCATTCACGTTAAATAGGGCACCATCTAAATCCATTTAGATGACACCATATGAACTATGGTTTGGCAAGAAACCTAAGCAGTCGTTTCTTCTAGTTTGGGGCTGTGATGCGTTTGTAAAAAAGCTTCAACCTAATAAGCTCGAACCCAAGTCGGAGAAATATGTCTTCATAGGATACCCAAACGAAACTGTTGGGTACACCTTCTATCACAGATCCGAAGGCAAGATATTCGTTGCTAAGAATGGATCCTATCTAGAGAAGGAGTTTCTCTCGAAAGAAGTGAGTGGTAGGAAAGTAGAAACTGATGAGGTATTTGTACCTTCTCCCGAGTTGGAAAGTAGTTCATCATAGAAATCAGTTCCAGTGATTCCTACACCAATTAGTGAGGAAGTTAATGATGATGATCATGAAACTTCAGATCAAGTTGCTACTGAACCTCGTAGGTCAACCAGAGCACGTTCCGCACCAGAGTGGTACAGTAACCCTATTCTGGAAGACATGTTACTAGACCGTGATGAACCTACGAACTATGAGGAAGCGACGATGAGCCCAGATTCCGCAAAAATGTCTTGAGGCCATGAAATCTGAGATGGGATCCATGTATGAGAGCAAAGTGTGGACTTTGGTTGACTTGCCCAATGATTGATGTCTACTACACAACCTTCTTCTTGTAGATGTTGTTGAGCCTCCAAGTGCAGAGGTTTGTAGGACAGTAGCAAATTTCCCTCAAGTGGATGACGTAAGGTTTATCAATCCGTGCGAGGCGTAGGATGAAGATGGTCTCTCTCAAGCAACCCTGCAACCAAATAACAAAGAGTCTCTTGTGTCCCCAACACACCCAATACAATGGTAAATTGTATAGGTGCACTAGTTCGTCGAAGAGATGGTGATACAAGTGCAATATGGATGGTAGATATAGGTTTTTGTAATCTGAAAATATAAAAACAGCAAGGTAACTCAAGATAAAAGTGAGCATAAACGGTGTTGCAATGATAGGAAACAAGGCCTAGGGTTCATACTTTCACTAGTGCAAGTTCTCTCAACAAGGATAACATAATTGGATCATATTACTAGCCCTCAACATGCAACAAAGAATCACTCCGAAGTAACTAATAGCGGAGAACAAACGAAGAGATTATGGTAGGGTACGAAACCACCTCAAAGTTATTCTTTCTGATCGATCTATTCAAGAGTCCGTAGTATATGTGCCAACCCCTATGCATCATTGGAATATACAAGCCAAGTTCTATAATGAGAATTCCCACTAGTATATGAAATTGACTAAACATGAGACTCTCTATCATGAAGAACATGGTGCTACTTCGAAGCACAAGTGTGGAAAAAGATAGTAGCAATTGTCCCTTTTTCTTTTCCTTTTTTTGTTTTGTTTTGGGCCTTTCTTTTTTTCTTTGGCCTTTCTTTTTTTTTCTCTTTTTTTGGCGGAGGGGCTTTATTGATTTAGCCTTTGCTCCCATTGGACAATGCTCTAATAATGATGATCATCACACTTTCATTAGAACTCGATATTACAAATCGATATTACAACAAAGTATGACTCTATATGAATGCCTCCGGCGGTGTACTGGGATGTGCAATGAAACAAGAGTGACATGTATGAAAAGTTATGCATGGTGGCCTTGCCACAAATACGATGTCAACTACATGATCATGCAATGGCGATATGACAATATGATGCGTGTCATATGAACGGAACGGTGGAAAGTTGCATGGCAATATATCTCGGAATGGCTATGGAAATGCCATGATAGTTAGGTATGGTGGCTGTTTTGAGGAATAATATGGTAGCTGTTTTGAGGAAGGATATATAGTGGGTGTATGGTACCGGCGAAAGTTGTGCGATACAAGACAGGCTAGCAATGGTGGAAGGGTGAGAGTGCGTATAATCCATGGACTCAACATTAGTCATAAGAACTCATATACTTATTGCAAAAATTTACGAGTCATAAAAAAAAAGAAATCAACGCATGCTCCTAGGGTGGAGGTAGGTAGGAGTTAACCATCGCGTCCCCCCGACCTCCACGCAAAGGTTGGCACTTTACAAATACCTCATGCTCTAACTCCGTCACATAGCGGTTCACCATACGTGCATGCTACGGGAATCACTAACCTTAACACAAGTATTTCTCAATTTCATAATAACTCTACTACCATGACTCTAATATCACTATCGTCATATCTCAAAACAATTATCAAGCATCCAACTTCTCATCATATTCAATGCACTTAGTCTGAAAGTTTTTACTACATTGATATTGGATGTCTATCATGTGAAGAGTAGTTTTATAGCCTATCCACATAACCATGCTGTTTTAATAGACTCTCAAAATGATATAAGTGAAGCATGAGAGTTCATCTATTTCTTCAAAATAAAACCACCGCCGTGCTCTAACAGATATAAGTGAAGCACTAGAGCAAACAACAAACTACTCCGAAAGATATAAGTGAAGAACAATGAGTAGTTGCATAATTATGTAACTATGTGAAGACTCTCTAACATTTAAGAACTTAAGATCTTGGGATATTATTCAAACATCAAGAAAAACAAAATAAACTAAATTGACGCTCCAAGCAAAACACATATCATGTGGAGAATAAAAATATAGCTCCGAGTATAGTTACCGATGGATGAAGACGAAAGAGGGGATGCCTTCCCGGGGCATTCCCAAGCTTAGGCTTTTGGTTGTCCTTGAATTTTACCTTGGGGTGCCATGGGAATCCCCAAGCTTAGGCTCTTGCCACTCTTTGTTCCATAGTCCATCAAAGCAATACTCAAAACTTGAAAACTTCACAACACAAAACTTAGACAAAAATCTCGTGAGCTCCGTTAGTATAAGAAAGCAAACCACTACTCAAAGGTACAGCAATGAATTCATTCTTTGTTTATATTGGTGTTAAACATACTGTATTCCAACTTCTCTATGATTCATACTTCCCAATACTACTCATAGATGCATTGAAATAAGCAAACAACACACGAAAAACAGAATCTGTCAAAAACTGAACAGTCTGTAGTAATCTGCAGGTTTCACATACTTCTGTAACTCCAAAAAATTCAACCTAAATTGGTAAACGTGAGGAATTTGTCTATTAATCATATGCAAAAAGAATCAACTAAATAGCATGCTCCAGTAAAATCTGATGACAATTCTAGTGAGCGCTACCGTTTCTGTTTTTTTACAGCAAGATCATATAAACTTCACACAAGTCTTCCCAAAGGTTCTACTTGGCACAAACACTAATTAAAACATAAAACCACATCTAAACAGAAGCTAGATGCATTATTTATTCCTAAACAGAAGCAAAAACAAAGAAACTAAAATAAAGTTGGGTTGCCTCCCAACAAGCGCTATCGTTTAACGCCCCTAGCTAGGCATGATGATGCTTGCATAAAAGATAAGAATTGAAACATAAAGGGAGCATCATGAAGAATATGACTAGTACATTTAAGTCTAACCCACTTCCTATGCATAGGGATTTTGTGAGAAAATAACTTATGGGAACAATAATCAACTAGCATAGGAAGGAAAAACAAGCATAGCTTCAAAACTTTAAGCATATAGAGAGGAAACTTGTTACTATTGCAATTCCTAAAAGCATATGATCCTCTCTCATAATAATTTTCAGTAGCATCATGAATGAATTCAACTATATAACCAGCACATAAAGCATTCTTTTCATGATCTACTTGCATAGAAATTTTACTACTCTCCACATAAGCAAAATTCTTCTCATTCATAGTAGTGGGAGCAAATTCAACAAAATAACTATCATGTGAAGCATAATCCAACTGAAAAACTAAAATCATGATGACAAGTTTCATTGTTATCTTTATTCTTTATAGCATACAAGTCATCGCAATAATCATCATAGATAGCAACTTTGTTCTCATAATCAATTGGAACCTCTTCCGATATAGTGGATTCATCACTAAATAAAGTCATGACCTCTCCAAATCCACTTTCATCAATATAATCATCATAAACAGGAGGCATGCTTTCATCATAATAAATTTGCTCATCAAAACTTGTGGGACCAAAAATATCATCTTCATCAAACATAGCTTCCCCAAGCTTATGGCTTTGCATATCATTAGCATCATGGATATTCAAAGGATTCACACTAACAACATTGCAATTATGCTCATCATGCACATATTTTATGCCAAGCATTCTATTTAATTCTTTTTCTAGTACCTGAGCACAATTTTACTTCCCATCATTTTCACGAAAGATATTAAAAAGATGAAGCATATGAGGTAACCTTAATTCCATTTTTTGTAGTTTTCTTTTATAAACTAAACTAGTGATAAAACAAGAAACAAAAAGATACGATTGCAAGATCTAAAGATATACCTTCAAGCACTAACCTCCCCGGCAACGACGCCAGAAAAGAGCTTGATGTCTACTACACAACCTTCTTCTTGTAGACGTTGTTGGGCCTCCAAGTGCAGAGGTTTGTAGGACAGTAGCAAATTTCCCTCAAGTGGATGGCCTAAGGTTTATCAATCCGTGGGAGGCATAGGATGAAGATGGTATCTCTCAAGCAACCCTACAACCAAATAACAAAGAGTCTCTTGTGTTCCCAACACTCCCAATACAATGGTAAATTGTATAGGTGCACTACTTCGGCGAAGATAAGGTGATACAAGTGCAATATGGATGGTAGATATAGGTTTTTTAATCTGAAAATATAAAAAACAGCAAGGTAACTAAAGATAAAAGTGAGCATAAACGGTGTTGCAATGATAGGAAACAAGGCCTAGGGTTCATACTTTCACTAGTGCAAGTTCTTTCAACAAGGATAAGATAATTGGATCATATTACTAGCCCTCAACATGCAACAAAGAGTCACTCCCAAGTAACTAATAGCGGGGAACAAACGAAGAGATTATGGTAGGGTACGAAACCACCTCAAAGTTATTCTTTCTGATCGATATATTCAAGAGTCCGTAGTAACGTTCAATCTATCATAGAGTTCGTACTAGAATAACACCTTAAGACACAAATCAACCAAAACCCTAATGTCACCTAGATACTCCATTGTCACCTCAAGTATCCGTGGGCATGATTATACGATATGCATCACACAATCTCAGAAACATCTATTCAACCAACACATAGAACTTCAAAGAGTGCCCCAAAGTTTCTACCGGAAAGTCAAGACGAAAACGTGTGCCAACCCCTATGCATTGATTCCCAAGGTCACGGAACTCGCAAGTTGATCACCAAAACATACATCAAGTAGATCACATGATATGCCATTTTCACCACAGATAAGCACGTGCAAGACATACATCAAGTGTTCTAGAATCCTTAAAGACTCAATCCGATAAGATAACTTCAAAGGGAAAACTCAATCCATTACAAGAGAGTAGAGGGGGAGAAGCATCATAAGATCCAACTAGAATAGCAAAGCTCGCGATACATCAAGATCGTGCCATCTCAAGAACATGAGAGAGAGAGAGATCTTACACATATCTACTGATACATACCCTCAGCCCCGAGGGTGGACTACTCCCTCCTCATCATGGAGAGCACCGGGAGGATGAAGATGGCCACCGATGAGGGTTCCCGCCTCCGGCAGGGTGCCGGAACGGGGTCTAGATTGGTTTTCGGTGGCTACAGAGGCTTTCGGCGGCGGAACTCCCGATCTAGGTTAATTTTCGAAGGTTTCAGTATTTATAGGATTTTTTAGCGTAGGGCACAAGTCAGGGGGGCTTCTGGGCTGTCCCCGAGATAGGAGGGCGCGCCCCCTGTCCAGGGCGGGCCCCCACCATCGTGGGCAGCCCGTGGCTCTCCTGGCCCAACTCTTTTACTTCGGGGGCTTCTTTTGGTCCAGAAAAAATCATCAAAAATTGGCACGTCAATTGGACTCCGTTTGATATTCCTTTTCTGTAAAATCCTAAAACAAGAGAAAAACAGAAACTGGCACTGGGCTCTGGGTTAATAGGTTAGTACCAAAAATCATATGAAAGTGCATATAAAAGCCCATAAGACATCCTAGAAGGATAATATAATAGCATGGAACAATAAAAAATTAGAGATACGTTGGAGGCGTATCAATGATTCGCAAACCATTGAAAAATAAATGGATCTTTAAGAGGAAGACTGACACCGATGGTAATGTTACTGTCTACAAAGCTCGACTTGTTGAGAAATGGTTTTCGACAAGTTCAAGGAGTTGCAAAGTTGACTGAGAACATCGCTTGTTGGTTTCTAATAGAGTTTATGCTTTATGCATCAACTATGTGATGAACTGTTACTTATTCATGAGATGTCTATGATAGAAGTCCTTTGATAAAAGTCTTATGTTTAAATTTGTTGCTGCTATAATAATCAACATGATGCTTCGATGTCCAACGTTGCAATGAAACCTCTAGGAACTATCTCCAAACAAAGTTCCCTGAGATGTTCTGCTAACTCCTGTGGCAATCCCCATTTTATTAGGGTATTTGCATAACTCTTCCGGCTCAATGCGTCTACCACGACGTTGGCCTTCCCTGGATGATAGTGCAGCTTCATATCATAATCCTTTATAAGCTCCAACCATCTCCTCTATCTGAGGTTCAGCTCCTTCGTTGTGAAAATGTACTTCAAACTCTTGTAATCCGTGTACACATCACAACGATTTCCAATAAGGAAATGTCTCCAGGTTTTCAGTGCGTGCACTACAGCTGCTAACTCCAGATCGTGCATCGCGTAATTCAACTCGTGCGGTCGCAGTTGACGGGATGCATAGGAAACAACTCTTCCATCCTGCATAAGTACTCCTCCAAGTCCTAAGCGTGAATCGTCGCAGTACACTTGGAAATCCTTGCGTATATCTGGCAATATCAGCATTGGGGCTGTTGTCAACCATTTCTTCAACTCCTGGAAACTTTCTTCACACTCTTCAGTCAAATCGAACTTGGTCTCTTTCTTCAACAATGTCGTCATTGGCTTTGCAATCTTGGAGAAATTTTCTATGAATCTCCGGTAGTATCCCACGAGTCCAAGAAAACTGCGGATCTCTACAACTAAAGTGGGTGCCAACCACTCAGTGACTGCCTGCACTTTGACGGGGTCCACTGCTATACCTTCTCCTGATATAACATGCCCTAGGAATCCTACTTCTCCAAAACCAAACGCAAATGCTCCGCATGTTCCTCTTCATCCTTCGAGTACACCAGAATATCATCAATGAATACCACGACGAACTTATCCAAGAACTCCATGAACACCTTGTTCATCATGCTCATGAAATAGGCACGCGCGTTAGTCAATCCAAATGACATAATTGTATACTCATATAGCCCGTACCGTGTGGTGAAGGCTGTCTTAGGTATATCCTTCTCTCACATCTTCAATTGGTGGTATCCAGATCGTAGATCGATTTTGCAGAATACTTTCGCTCCCTGGAGTTGGCCGAACAAATCATTGATCATCGGCAGTGGGTACTTATTCTTAATAGTCACTTCATTCAGTGCACGATAATCAACGACCATTCTTAAAGATCCATCCTACTTCTCGACCAAAAGCACTGGGGCTCCCCAAGGTGATGAACTTCGGCGAATGAACCCTTTCTCCAATAATTCCTTAATCTGCTTCCTGATCTCCTCCAGATCATTCGCTGGCATCCGATACGGTCTCTTAGATATTGGTCCGGTGCCAGGCAACAACTCTATCGAAAACTCATTATCTCTATCCGGTGGCATGCCAGGTAACACCTCTGGAAACACATCCGGATAATCCTTTACTACTGGCACTTCCTCCTGAACAACTCCCGTGAAAGAATGTACTTGTGTCCTTATAGGCGAATGCCTAGATACATACTTAATCCTTTTTCCCTCCGGGGTGGTGAGCAAAATTGACTTACTGGCACAATCAATATTACCTCCATACTTGGATAGCCAATCCATACCAAATATCACATCCAATCCTTGTGACACCAGAACGATTAGGTCGGAGGGGAAAGTATGGCGTCCTATGATCAATGGCTTCTGAAAACATCCTTGGTGTGCCATATACTCTGCTCCTGGTGAACTTACTAACATGGGGGTCTTAAGAACTCGGGTGGACATCCTATGTCTATTTACGAATCCCCTTGAAATGTATGAATGCGATGCACCAGTATCGAAAAGAACTATTGCGGTAAATGTCTTAACCAAAAACTTACCGACAACAGCATCTAGTTGCTCTTCTATCTCCTCCACCGTCACGTGGTTCACTTGTCCTTTGTTGAATGGGTTGGGCTTCTTCCCGGCGCTTCCATTGCCGTTCCCATTCTTAGCTTCAGGGCACTCATTGGCATAATGTCCATTTTCCCGCACTTGAAACATGTGACGTGGCTTAAATCCTTCTTGGAGGGTGTGGACAGGGTAGAGCAACTTTGGTTATTACTTGCTCCATTCCCATTTCCATTTCCATTCTTAGGGCCATTGTGGTTGTGGGAACTTCCATGGTTATGGGTATATCCTCCCGAATTCGGAGTGAATCGAGGCTTCTGCTGGGCTCCAGAATTATTCCTTCCTTGTCCATACTTCCTCTTGCGGCTTTCAATCTGCTGCTATTTCCCTTCAATCATAAGAGCTTTATCTACCAACTCCTGGTAGTTGTTGAAAGTTGCCACCATCAACTGTACGCTCATCTCATCATTCAGCCCTTCCATAAATCTTTCCTGCTTAGCGGCATCTGTGGCCACCTCATTTGGGGCATAACGAGATAGGGTACTAAACTCATCCACGTACTGAGCCACAGTACGATTTCCTTGGCGCAAGTTGCGAAACACCCGCTTCTTCATGCTCATAGCTCCAGTTGAGACATGGGCAGTACGGAAAGCTTGCTGAAACTGCTCCCAAGTGACATTGGTTATGGGGAAAATGGCTGTGTAATTCTCCCACCATGCTGCGGCTGGTCCAGACAACTGGTGTGCGGCAAATCGCACCTTCTCAGCATCCGAGCAATTGGCGTTGGTCAAATCCCTTCCAATCTTGCGTAACCAGTCATCAGCCACTATTGGTTCGATGCTGCTAGCAAACACGGGTGGTTGCAACCTTAAGAAACCTGTCAGGTTGTCCACGGGTGGTGGTAGTGGAGGGTTGTTGTTGTTGTTCTGGTTGTTCTGAGTGTTCTGGAAAAGAAGTTGCATTAGGGTGTTCTGCTGCTGGATCAACCGGGTGAGCTCAGGGGGAAACTCAAATCAGGGCTCACGTCTTGGAGGTACCTGATGGGTGTAGATGGAAGAGATTAGAACATAATTGAGGTCTAAGGGAAAATCACTACCCATATGCACATGAGACAAACACAATCATATCACACCAATCAATTTCAAGCAAGATCTTACAAATCTAACTAACGTTACAAAAGTGCTCTAAATACTACTATGTGGGGGTAAATACTAGTCACAGGGTGGTCATCTAAAAATATTGATCGGCGGAAGACTCCATGATGTCTGCTCCAGCTTCATCTTCATAGTCTTCGTCTTTACTATCATCGGGTTCTGAATCCGTGTCGTCGATGATAATATAATCTTCGGGAGGAATTTCCTTGGGTTCTTCTTCCTCTTCTTCACCTCCTGGTGCTGGATATCCCATGAATACTCCTAGCTTCCTGGTCAAATCATCATTCTTCTCCACTAGTATCAACATCTCCTCCTCGTATCCGTCACGAGTAGACTTAAGTTCTTCCTCTAGCTCCAAATTCCTGTTTAGTGCCTTCTTCAATTCTATCATCCCACCGCACATCTGGTGCTCCTGTCGTCGAATGTGCTGGTCCAAATCCTGGATGAATGCTACAATGGACCTATCCTTCCGGGTGCTGATCATATCCCAATGCTCATCTGGGCGTCCACAAATCTGGTAGATGGTGTCCTTCTGCTCCTGTTTGTAGACTTCTCCGATCCTTCCCATTGTGATGTGGGCGGCCATGCTCTTTCCTAGGCTCCAGGTCGGCGCATCAAAAGAAAACTCTATTGGCTCAGTGGATGGTGCGAAGGTTCTTCTGGGAATTTGAACTTGAATGCTCCATCGCTCCTCCTCCAGTAAAGTGGCGATGTAGGTCCCGGTGAAGCTTGGTATTCCTATGTTTAGGTACCTAGTAACTTCCTTCAAGTGTCGTCCAAATGGTGTGTCTTCATCCGGTTGAGTGAACTTGTTCCTTGGGTCCACCATCCTAAAGAAGTAGAAAATGGAGAGAAGTCAGAAATGAATAGAGAAGAGTGTAGGGTCTGTCTTAGTGGTCATGTCCTACAGTCAGCGTGTGCTCTGATACCATCTTTGTAGCGACCACGATCCGAATGGACCGAAGTCTCTGTGTTCTGTGCCATCCCTGGATCGGTAATGCTGACACACACAGTACTTGAAGGATTTATAACAGATTGGCAATCACACACTTATTACATCGAATGTCTCCAATGAGAGCTTATTACAAAAGTCTATGGCTTAAGGCCATCTAACAAAATAATAGCGGAAGGCTTGGAAGATAAGTGAGTTCATCAACTCCAACGGCATAGCTGAGTGCATGACAAACGACCTAGTACGTCTTATTCCTCGCGTGAAAAGTCTGCAACGTAATATGTTGCAGCCCGAGAACGGGTCAGCACATGGAATATGCTGGCAAGATAACACAGAGGATGCAAGTAACAGAATAAAGGCTATACTATATGCATATTTGGCTGGTGGAGGCTCTAAGGTTAAAGTTTTTGCGTAAAGCCAATTTTTTCCTACAACAAAGGAATAAATTTTATTTTAACTATCATGTCGGTTGAAAATCATTGAGAAGGTACCTCCAACTCAATACCAAATTAAAGTAATCATTAGCCCAATAAATGAAATTATAGAGTGATGAGATCAACCAATAATTCAAGTACCAGATACTCAAGATGTCCATAACCGGGGACACGGCTAATCATGATCAGTTTGTACACTCTGCAGAGGTTTGTGCACTTTTCCCACAAGACTCGATCGCCTCCATTTGGTTTCTCGCACTGCATGGTGTTTGAGAAACGGATGACCGAGACACAGTATTTCCAAAGAGGTCCCCTTAACCGGATAGATAGGCCGGTACAACTACAATCCTTCTACATTTGCTAGCCCATCATGGAAAGGTTTCCCACAACTTACTTAACTATGCCAGAGCCCATATTGGCATGTGGCTGCACACGGAAGTTTCTAGCATGAATAGTTTTATGATCCCTTTGAGCCTGGGTGGCATTCCATAGGAAAAATCACACGGAAGCCCGGGATTTCCTAGGACAACACTGGATTCTCCAGGTGCCCTGCAACCAATCCACCCCGATGTGTATTAAAGTAGCCACCTTAAGTTGAATCCTTAATTAACCACTCACATCTGTCATGGATTTCACTCAAACCCAAACCACGTCTACGAGCATAGCATAGCAACCTAAGCAAACGTAGAAGTAACTCCCAGGGGTTTGAAAATAATGAAGGTAATAGGTTCTACCTCAATCTACTTCCCAGTCCCACAAGTTAAGAGATCCTACTCATGCAATGTGTGAGGGTATGATCTAATGCATAAAAAAACTGGGTAAACAAGAGTATGATCAAAGTGTTACTTGCCTTGCTGACGATTCGCAAAACCTAGAGTCTCGTAGTAGCACGCTTCACAGTCCGGGTATTCTATCGCAAGCAAAAAATAGCGTACATAAGCAAACAAGCAATGATGCACAAGCAAACTCCAAAAGATAAGATCTAACCAGAAAGTTCAACTTAAGAACTCTGGTTTGCAAAAAGAATCAAATCGAAAGAAGCAACGACACTCAAACTGCGAAAGAAACAAGCTCCGGTTACTATTTGGTCTAAAGTCAAATTTTACAGTAGCCAAAACTTTGTTTAAGGTGATTAAACGGAAAGAGGGTGCCGAGACGAAGATCTGGTATTTTGAATCACCTGATTCCGACTCTCGAGCGAAAAGAAAAACGAAAAACAAGATCAGGGCAGAAATCGCGATCGGAATAATCGCGGATAAAAACCCCGAAAAAGAAAACTGACGAACAGGCTGACGAACGAACGTTCACTGTCTGCGGCTAACGGACGAATAGCGTTCGTTAAAACGAATGTACGGACGAATGTCCGCTAAATAACTAAACCGAAGAAAAACGATCTAAAACCTAAAAAAACAAATCTAGGGTTTTCCTAAAAAAAACCGATCGGCTTTTGGAGAAAAAACCAACGGCGGCGACGGGAGTCCGGCGGCTCCGGCGCGGCGGCGCGGCGGCTGTGGGGCGGCGGGGTGGCGGCGGGGTGCAGCGGCGGCGGCGGCGCGGCAACGGCGTGCGGCAGCGGCGGCGGCAACGGCGGTGGGAGGCAGGCGGCGGCGCGGCTTAGGGTTAGGGCGGGGCGCTTATAAAGGCCAGAGTCCTGGCCTAACACGGCCCGGAGTCGGTTCTTTTTTTTTCTAAAAGAGTCCTGACGTAGGAAAATTAACGAAAGAAATACTAAACTGACTCCAAAAATCTCGAAATAAATTTTCACCGTCCTCTAATAATATTTAGGACAAAGTGAACATTTTTCCCGGACCTAAATGCAATTTTGAAAAACGCGCATTTTTCCTATGCAAATAAAATCGCAAATAAATCCAGAAAAATTCCAAAAGTGATTTTAAAATTTTTCCTCCAATATCTCTGTTATTTTGGAGGAGTCATATTATCTCCGCTCATATATTGCATTTAGAAATATTTTTAGGAGAGAAAAATAATTAAAACCACACTACTGTCCTCGTACCGGTATTCGAGCGAACTCAAATACGAAAACGGTAATATTCCCAACTCTCTCCGTAGGTCCTTGAGTTGCTTAGAATTTCGAGGAATGCCACAACAAAAATGCAAAGAGCATGCAATGCAGTATGATCTATGTTTAACATTCCAAATTGAAAATTTGGGATGTTACGGGGTCGCAGCTAAGCCCCGAGTAAAAGGGTTGCTCTTCACTCGGAGCGTTTTTGAAACTTAGGCGAGCACGGGATCGCAGCTAAGCCCCCGAGTGAGAGGGTTGCTCTTCACTCGGAGTGTTTTTGAAACTTAGGCGAGTATGGGGTCGCAGCTAAGCCCCCGAGTAAAAGGGTTACTCTTCACTCGGAGTGTTTTTGAAACTTAGGTGAGTACGGGATCACAGCTAAGCCCCCGAGTGAGAGGGTTGCTCTTCACTCGGAGTGTTTTTGAAACTTAGGCAAATTGGATCGCAGCTAAGCCCCCAAGTGAGAGGGTTGCTCTTCACTCGGAGTGTTTTTGAAACTTGGGCGAATCGGATTCGCGGCTAAGCCACCCACTGGAGGATTTGAACACATGTGTTTTCAGAAGAACAATCATTAAGATACTGCCAAAAACTTGTCTTTGATAAGAAAACTGAAGAATTCTTATTACAACTCGTCCATTCAAGTGTTTTAGGTATAGAAACGGCGGAGCAGATCCGCATTCCACGAGCGTGGCTCGTCTATTTTCTTGGCCACGTTGTAGAGGTGATACGCCCCGTTTTTTTAGGAATCAGGAAAGTGAGGCAAAGCCAAGAACGTTTTTTCATAGCTGGGGCTACGCGGTACCTCTTATCACAGCTGTCCACTCGTTCCCACGCTTCATGTGGATATGTGCAGACAGCTGTTGGCGTCAGGCTCTTAATCCTTAATGATCGTGCGCGAAGCCTACCAATATCAAATTTTGGATGGCCTAGTAGGCCACTGTTCATGAAAAAACTTGACGTGCGCGCAGCTCCCGCGATCTTGGCCTGCTCACCACTTTTTAGCACCATCGCGTGTATTCCCGTGTGTTCCATCACGGTGCAGTGCTACTGTAGCCATGTTCCCTCTTTCTCATAAAATTTGCTTATTCTTTCTTATTTCTCTCTCACCAGTCACCATCACATGCGTAATAGAAAAAGAGCAGAGAGAACGGAAAGTACAATGCCTTGTCTCTCTGAATGTGCATGCAGCTTATTTATGAAACAGAGTCAAAAAAAGTACTCCAGAAAATATTTTGTTTCTGGTAACTCTCTCTCACTTCGGTTCGACTTTTTGAGCCAATTTATGAAAACTTCTGCATCTTGCATACTCTCTCTCCTCTTCTGTTATTCTCTCTAGTTGTTGACTGTTGTGCACCGTAGAGGAAGGGAGAGACGAGCCTCTGATTATGCATGTGATGGGTGAAAGGTAAACAGTGACCAGTGAGTGCATGTGACAGGACGCATGCAACTTTGCTACGGGCCAGGCTCCACGTACTAGCCTGCAGGCCTATACTACTATCTGTGTTTACTGTTCACTGATCCTCCTTCTAGCACATATCCCTAGGAATTGCCAATGCTATAGATAGAGGGTACCGGGTAGGCCGAGCTAGGAAGGAACTTTCCGGGCAAAGCCCCACTGACTTTAAATTTTATAAGAAGGGTATAACCAATTTACATCGAGAGTCTACATGTTACTATCAACAAAAGAGCAATCCTACTAGGGAGTGAGTGGGATAGAAAAATATGAGATTATATGGATTACAACACGGGCAAACTAAACGTTGGCAATGAAATGCTCAATGAATGGCTAGAGGCCTTCTTTCTTCCTATGCTTCATCATCTCGAAGTCTGTCTTGAATCTCTAAAGCTATCCATCGAGCGTAGGCGTCACCCC
This sequence comes from Secale cereale, assembly GCA_902687465.1. Lineage (NCBI taxonomy): Eukaryota > Viridiplantae > Streptophyta > Magnoliopsida > Poales > Poaceae > Secale > Secale cereale. Next base: position 798,214,375 of record LR738714.1, read on the forward strand.
TCTCAAATGCTTATTGTTACGGTCTTTCCATAGGCTCCAGGCAGCTATCACAAACACCTCCATGAATATGGGACGATTCCACTCTCGTTTGGCTGCATGCAAAAGGCTGAGCCTGTCTCCCGATTGCTTCCAGTCAACCCCCAGATTTTCCCAGTGTTAGAAGGGAGAGAGAGAGATTGGTGGAATAATTGTCGTCTTGCTTGAGCCTCGTGGGCATATATATAGGAGTATAATGATCTACTTGGAGTACAAGACAAGCCAAAACAAATTCTAGTCTATCTCTTCTTTCCTAATAAACATTATACTCAACATCCCCCCGCAGTCACAACGGTACCGACGCAGACGATGAGACTGGAGAAGAATCCGAAGGCAAGCCGACGGAAACCCCCCCATAGTCGGAACGGTCGACGCATCGCGGAGTCGTGACTGTAGTGAAAACCGACGATGTTGCTCAAGCAGGCGGTAGCCCTTTGTGCCGTTTGTCGATGTAGCCGAGAGCGTAGGTGGTGTATCCGTTGTCGAGGTTGCCTTGCGAAGAATGCCCTGGTCGATGTCGAGTCGGGGTAGCCGGTGTCGAGGAAGTCGCCGTGGAGCCGCAGGCGCAAGGAGGCGCCGAGTTAGTCATGGGCGCAGTGGTATCAGAGCCAAGAGGTCTTGAGTTCAAGACCCCGCTGGCGCAATTAAATTGCAGCCCACTTTCGGTCCATGTTTAGGCCTGAAGGAGCCACACGTGAGGGGGAGTGTTGACGTATAATGTGCTGCCTAGTCTCTTCCATCAGATCGGTCTTTTGGTTGCATTGGCTAAAGCGTGCACTTCTACATGGCCGGTGGACGAACCCTAGATACGGGCGGCGCGGCCCCCGGTGGCGGTCATGGAGGCCGACCGCCCCGGGGGCGGCGCGCGGATGCGGAAGCGATGGCGGCTAGGATTTAGGATCGACTTGTGATAGATACCATGTTAGAAGGGAGAGAGAGATTGGTGGAATAATTGTTGTATTGCTTGAGCCTCGTGGGCATATATATAGGAGTATAATGATCTACCTGGAGTACAAGACAAGCCAGAACAAATCCTAGTCTATCTCTTCTTTCCTAATTAACATTATACTCAACACCCAGCACGCTTTGCTGAAGGGGCACCAAAAGCACAGGTGCCGCACTGTTTCCTGGGGGGGGGCATAACATAGGAGGCATGTGTATATGTCGTCTCTTGTCTTCATCTTCCTCCTCTTCAGCATATTGCGCGTGTTAATTCTGTCCGGAATGATCAGCGACGCAAAAACCTTCCATTTGTTAGTGCATCTTGATTGCCAAATCCAGGAGAAAGCTTCATCAGCCTCTATCTCGCGGAAGCAATGTTTGTTGTATTTGCTGGCGACGAAACCCTTCGGCCCCCCACACACACTTCCCCTTGTCCTTCTCGCCAGGTGAGAGTTCAACCGCGGCCAAGTTGGATTGGAGCCCGTCCAACTCTGCTCTGGCCTGCAGCGATAAGGGGAGGTGGAAGTTCTGGCCATGTGTGTACGCTGTTAGCAGCCCTGGAATAGAGACGTCCTCGTTTCTGGCGAATGAGAACAGGCGAGCGTGGCTTTCCGCGAGTATTTCTCCGTGCCAAAGGTCTTTCCAGAATAATACGGTGCTGCCGTCTCCAACGAGCACCTCCGTCACTGATACGTCCAAAACGTATCTATAATTTCTGCTTGCTCCATGCCTCTTTTGGGTGATATTGCTATGATATTTATACACTTCCATAAACTTTTGATCATATTTGGACTAACCTATTAACTCAGTGCACCCCAGTGCCAGTTTCTGTTTTCGGCTGTTTTTGTATTTCAGGTTTTCCCATTACGAGAACTGCCAGAAAAATCCCGGAAAAATTATATAAAAAATCCGCGTTCCAGAAGCTACCAGGCACCCGAAGTACAGCCGGAGGGGGGCCACCAGGGCTCCAGGCGCCCTGGTGGCGCGGCCCCCCTGGCCGCGCCGGGGGGGCGCCTGGGCCCCCCGAGCCTCGTCTGATGCCACCCTTTGGCATATATTTATATCGTGTCCCGAAACCCTCGAGACGGGAACCCTTTTTCGCGATCTCTTCTCTGTTCCGCCGCCGCCGCGCTTCCAAGATCGGGAGCACCAGGAGAACTCTTCCCGGCACCCTGCCGGAGGGGAGGATCACCACCGGGAGCTTCTCCACCACCATGGACGCCTCCCGGATGAGTTGTGAGTAGCCTCCCTTGGACCATGGGTCCATGACCAGTAGCTATGTGATGTTCTCCTCCCGTTCTTGTGCTTCACTAATTAGTCCTAGTGAGCTGCCCTACATGATCGAGGCACATATGTAATCCTTATGCTGTTGCTATGATGAGTTTGCTGGGATCCGATGGATTGTGAGATTATGTTCAGATTGTGTTTGAGTAATATATTTGATTCACCTCTTTTATATTTATGTTCGTAAGTAATTCTTGCATGTTCTCCGTTGTTATTTATTGCTTTGGCCAAGTAGTAGGTAGTGACTCCAAGAGGGAACGTTATGCTTGATTGTGGGTTCATGCCCCTCGATGACTAGCTTGAGTGACAGAAACATGAGTCTAGGGGATGTGTTGTTGCCACAAGGGGGAAAACAACGGTGCTTGTGCCCGCGGGTGCAAGGATTGTTTACTTTACGCAAAGTTCTTTTAATGCAGTTGTCTGTTGCTTTGAGTTTACACTATGGGTGGGACTCGCAACTTAATACCAGCGAGATGTTCTGAATAGATATCTCAAGGTGGATGATTAGTAGTAGATGCAGATGGATTTCGGTCTACTTGCCTTGGCGTACCGCCCATGCTTTGAACCTCTACCCTTCTTGCAACTTAGTCAGCATTGGTTTGCGCACATGGTCCTGTCAATTGCCCAGCTGTAATTCGTTTACCTCACATTGCTGTTTTATCGTCTTTTGGGAGAGAGACATCACTAGTGAACATCATGGGACTCCGGTCCATATTACCATCACTGATCACATCCGCTATTTACTTTCCGCTTTTTACTTACTATGGCAGCAATACCTATCACTATTATCACTTGCGTTTGATCCTTTGTAAACGACAAGGCCGGAGGGATTGACAACCTCTTTGTACTCGTTGGGAGCAAAGTTATTTGTATCTGTTTGCAGGTCCACGTTGATTGCTAATATCTGGCGCCGTTAGCAGTTGACACCTTCTTGTTGAATCTGGGAGTCTCGGGGAAATCGATCCTTGGTATCTTTGCCAAGGGAAAAGTTCCTCTACACTGCATCTCAAACCTTCCACTTGGGGTAACCAACGAGGGGCGAGAAGCCATCAAGCAAAGTTTTCTGGCGCCGTTGCTGGGGACTTCACTCTTCAGGATAGGGGAGTTGCACACTATCTTTTACATTTGCTTTTTAGTATTGTTAGTTTACCTTTCATTTTTGCTTTAGTATCTTTTATCGAAAATCACAAAAATAGTTATCTCATTCTTTAGTTGTCATTATGTCGGGTCCTTTTGTCTTTGACGAGGCAGAAGTTCTCACCTTTAAACAAAGAGGTGGGGAAAGTTTGAAAGATGCTTGGTATAGAATTAATGATTCTCAAAAAAGAGCCACCAAGAAGCAACCTACTACTATCCTGCTTAGAAATTTTTATGTTGGAATTACTTCTTGGAATAGGTTTATTCTAGATACTGCTATCAATGGGAATTTCCTAGAGGCCCCAGTTTGGGAGTCTCTTAGTATTATTGAAAATCTTGTTGGAAATCCCCCTGTTGTTAGCATTCAAGTATCTCTATGAGGCCTTTATTTGAAAGTCCTCTTAAGACTAGTTGTATTATTGAAGAGCTTTTTGATGATCTTGATGATGGTTCAATTGATACAACTTGACCTCTATGCATTATGCCTAGCTTAAAGGCATAAAAGAAAGCGCTTTTGGGAGGCAGCCCACATGAATAAATTTTTATTTTGCTTTAGTTGTGTCTTGATCTTGTTAACTACAGTAGCATCATCATTGTATCTTTGCTTTTCAATTTTGTGCCAAGTGTAGCCTCTGATTGCAAGAAAGTTCAAAAGTTGTGACGTGCTGTCCAGGAAACAGATTCTGTCCTTGGATAGAAAAATTCGTATAAAATCACCAGGTCATCTTTTTGGTCTGAATTTTTTCGACTGCGTGCTCTATATAATTGTCTTTCGTGCATCTGTTCTGAGTTTTTTGATTAGAGTTGCAGAAGTGCCACGAAAAAATCATTTACTACCTGCTGTTCTGTTTTTCACAGATTCTGTCCTGTTTTGCCTTTCCTTCATTTTGCAAACCTAGAGCTTGCTTTTTCTTTGCAAAAACCTTTTGGCAATCTTGACAAACAGTAGACCTTCAAGAATATCTTTATTTCCAGCAAGGAACAATTATTAAGGGTACTAACCTCGCTAATCAGATTATGATGAGTTATGTATGAAGGGAGTTTTCAAGTGTGCGAGGGAAGATGATAAAAAGATTCAGGAGTGTCAAACGCTCAAGCTTGGGGATGCCCCATGCACCCCCAAGAAATATTCAAGGAGACTCAAGCGTATAAGCTTGGGGATGCCCCCGTGCATCCCCTTCTCCATCAACATTATCAGTTCGTCTTTCGCTCCACTATATTTTTATCACTTCATGTGTTATGTGCTATGCTTGGAGCGTCTTGCTTTTAGTTTTCCTTTTTAGTTTTCCTTAGCTTTTCATAACGAGTCGGAACTCAGCTTTCTTTATGTGGGAGAGAAACACGCTCCACTTGTACATAGAACATAACATAGAATTTTCATGTCTATCTTTGCTGTGTGTGTTCTTTGACTTTCAATAGCTACTATCATGCTTAGCTCTTAGTTTTCATGCTTATCTTTTTAAAGAGCTTTTGTTTAGTTGGTTGCTTGAACTCTCTTTAGTAATCATGCTTATCTTATTAAGAGAGTTTGCTTCCGTTGCATTGGTTGATATGTCTATGATAAAGATGCTATGTGCATAATGGCGCTTAGTAGTTCATGTTTTCTTATGGTGAGTCTCAAATAGCTGGGGGGTTCCCAATGTGTTATTGGAATACCAACATGATTTGTTTGCCTATGATGTGGTATGGTTTAGTAATATCTTCCTTCGAGAATTTATTTTGATTGACTTGGCGTATGCTCACGCATATTTAAGACTGTAAAGAAAGTCTGTCAAGCCTTGATGATCTTTTGTTTCTGAGTAGCGATATAACTTCCATGCCTGATTCAATGTTGCTTTGTCGCTCTGCATGATTATGACCGTCATTGCTCTCTTAGTTGGTCGCTCCCAGTCTTTTGCTAACCTCCACCTTTACTAAGCGGACTGACTGCTTATGCATCCAAATTCTTTTAAACCAGTTATGCCATATGAGTCCACCATACCTTCCTACATGGTATTTACCTGCCATTCCTAAGGGAGACTTGCATGTACCATCTCGAAATTATTCAAAGAAAAGCATTCCTATTTTGTGCCTCTGTTTTAAGTTCATGAGGAAGTAGTTGTTCATTCATGATCTTTTTAAGTTGGACAAGCTTCACCCCGGGATTGCATGTATAATGTGCAAACCCATAATACGAGAAGGAACTGGCATTCAGTGCGCCCGGCTCAAAAATAATATAACAAACAAACCCTCCTTCACGCTTTGTTCATGAGAAATCGAAAAATTTTGGCAGTGATAAACAAAGGAGATTAAGAGGATGTGATCGTCCTCATTCGGGAGCCGTTCCTCGAAACTTGTCCATCTCAAGAAGTGATTGAGTTGTCTTATAGCATTCGTTGACGAAACATGCATAATCTAAAAAAAAAATTATTACCTCTGTTTTTAAAACCAAGAGCTCTGGTACATGTTTTGTCTTTGTTTCCGACTACGGGTTTTCAACCTTGCCAACAAAAGCCACGGTTCGAGAGTCTCCACCTTCTTTTAAAGCACCAACTACTGAGAGCATGATTGTCATTCTGAGTGTAATGTGCATTGTCCCAAAGTAGCATTGTCTTTTGCATGATTGTGATATCGTTTATTTTTAAATCATTGTATCTAGTCATCACTTAAACCTTGGAGGTGCCCCTGCATTTATGTTTTGCTTCACTAAAGGGGGCAAGCGAGATATCACTTTATCATATTTGCACACCATGCTCATTACAAATCTATTTGATGTTTCAGTATCATATTGTAAAACTTTCAGTTCTTTGTGATTCTCTCATGAGGCAACTTAATTACTATAGATTCATTGTCTCAGTAAGCTTTTGTCATGTTACTATGAAAAAGTCCTATATGGTTAATAGCATGTCACCACAGAAATTATTCTTGTTATCATTTACCTACTCGAGGACGAGCAGGAATTAAGCTTGGGGATGTTGATACGTCCAAAACGTATCTATAATTTCTGCTTGCTCCATGCCACTTTTGGGTGATATTGCTATGATATTTATACACTTCCATACACTTTTGATCATATTTGGACTAACCTATTAACTCAGTGCACCCCAGTGCCAGTTTCTGTTTCCGGCTGTTTTTGTATTTCAGGTTTTCCCATTACGAGAACTGCCAGAAAAATCCCGGAAAAATTATATAAAAAATCAGCATTCCAGAAGCTACCAGGCACCCGAAGTACAGCCGGAGGGGGGCCACCAGGACTCCAGGCGCCCTGGTGGCGCGGCCCCCCTGGCCGCGTCGGGGGGGCGCCTGGGCCCCCCGAGCCTCGTTTGATGCCCCCCTTTGGCATATATTTATATCGTGTCTCGAAACCCTCGAGACGGGAACCCTTTTTCGCGATCTCATCTCTGTTCCGCCGCCGCCGCGCTTCCAAGATCGGGAGCACCAGGAGAACTCTTCCCGGCACCCTGCCGGAGGGGAGGATCACCACCGGGAGCTTCTCCACCACCATGGACGCCTCCCGGATGAGTTGTGAGTAGTCTCCCTTGGACCATGGGTCCATGACCAGTAGCTATGTGATGTTCTCTTCCCGTTCTTGTGCTTCATTAATTAGTCCTCGTGAGCTGCCCTACATGATCGAGGCACATATGTAATCCTTATGCTGTTGCTATGATGAGTTTGCTGGGATCCGATGGATTGTGAGATTATGTTCAGATTGTGTTTGAGTAATATATTTGATTCACCTCTTTTATATTTTTGTTCGTAAGTAATTCTTGCATGTTCTCCGTTGTTATTTATTGCTTTGGCCAAGTAGTAGGTAGTGACTCCAAGAGGGAACGTTATGCTTGATTGTGGGTTCATGCCCCTCGATGACTAGCTTGAGTGACGGAAACATGAGTATAGGGGATGTGCTGTTGCCACAAGGGGGAAAACAACGGTGCTTGTGCCTGCGGGTGCAAGGATTGTTTACTTTACGCAAAGTTCTTTTAATGCAGTTGTCTGTTGCTTTGAGTTTACACTATGGGTGGGACTCGCAACTTAATACCAGCGAGATGTTCTGGATAGATATCTCAAGGTGGATGATTAGTAGTAGATGCAGATGGATTTCGGTCTACTTGCCTTGGCGTACCGCCCATGCTTTGAACCTCTACCTTTCTTGCAACTTAGTCAACATTGGTTTGCGCACATGGTCCTGTCAATTGCCCAGCTGTAATTCGTTTACCTCACATAGCTGTTTTATCGTCTTTTGGGAGAGAGACATCACTAGTGAACATCATGGCACTCCGGTCCATATTACCATCACTGATCACATCCGCTATTTACTTTCTGCTTTTTACTTTCTATTGCAGCAATACCTATCACTATTATCACTTGCGTTTGATCCTTTGTAAACGACAAGGCCGGAGGGATTGACAACCTCTCTGTACTCGTTGGGAGCAAAGTTATTTGTATCTGTGTGCAGGTCCACGTTGATTGCTAATATCTGGCGCCGTTAGCAGTTGACACCTTCTTGTTGAAACTGGGAGTCTCAGGGAAATCGATCCTTGGTATCTTTGCCAAGGGAAAACTTCCGCTACACTGCATCTAAAACCTTCCACTTGGGGTAACCAACGAGGGGCGAGAAGCCATCAGTCACACCTCTGTAGATCGGCGATAGTTGCATTACATCCCTCCACCAGAACGATCCGCATTGTTCACACGCATGTGGTACCAGGCCCTCATAGTAAGCCGACCAAATCAGCTGCAACCACGGCACATCCTCTCTGTTGAAGAACTTGGGCAACTGTTTGAGAAGGAGCCCCTGATTTTGCACTTTCAGATCGATGATACCCAACCCTCCTTTGTTTTCGGCCGGCAGACCAGCTCCCACCCAGCCAGGGAGAGGTTTTTGGGTCCAACATCAGAGTTTTTAGCCCGAAGATAATAACATCGCAGTTTGTCAAGATGATCCAGGATTTTGATCGAGCACATCGCGTATATCGTGAGGGATGTGATCACTGAGTTCACCTGCGTTAGTTTAGACCCAAGATCCAACAACGAGGCAGCGGTGGATAGCTTGCGTTCGACAGACGCCACCATGGGCATAAGGTCTATCACCGTCGGCCTAGTGGTACCCATCGGTAAGCCAAGTAAATGGCATCGTGCCAATCGCACAACCAAAAACCCCGGCCAACTATCCAGTCAGTTCCGGCGACGTGTTAACCGTTATCAGCGCCGATTTCTGAAAATTGATACGCGGCTCCACTGATAACGCATAATCTTTCAAGATCTTCTTCATGTATTCTGCCTGCTGTAGATTAGCAGGCATCACTAAAATAGTGTCATGCACGTATTGGATAATAGGGTGATCATCCTCTGGCACCGGGATCGGCATCTGGATGTGCCCGGCACGGTAAGCGTCATTGATTGCAGCCTGTAACAGATCCGCCGGAAGCACAAATATAGTGGGGAAAACGGATCACCTTGACGCACCCCCCGTTTGCAGAAGAACTGCCTCTCGGGGGTCCCATTGAGGTGCACCGACGATTTTCCAAAGGAAAACAGACATTCGATTCACCCCAACCATCTGTCGTCAAATCCCATGCATCTCATAATGTCTAACATAGGTTTGTGCTCTATGGTGTCGGTCGCTTTGGCAAAATCTAGTTTCCGAATCGCCACCTCCCTCTTAGAAGCTTGACACCGGTAAATAAATTCAAATGCCCAAGCGACACAGTCCTGTATCGATCTGCCCCAGATGAACCCATTTTGGTTGCGGTGCACAATTTTGAGGATCTCTTTCTGTAAACGATTGGCCTGGAGTTTCGTCAGGAGTTTCAGATAGCAGTTTAGAAGAGTTATCGGGCGATAATCATTAGCCATCTCCGGCGACTGTATTTTGGGAATGAGGGTGATATACCCCGTGTTTACACTCTCAATATCAATTTTCCTGCATGAAAGTTAAAACAAAACTAGTAGATGTCCTCCTTCACAATGTGCCAGCATGATTTGATAAAACTTCCGGTCAATCCATCTAGGCCGGGGGCTCTGTCAGAAGGCATCCCCTTAACTACTTGGTCTATCTTTGCTCGTGTGAAAGGGAAAGAGAGGGCTTCAAGACCATCAATCCTTTTGGTAATGGAACTCAGGTCAAAGCGCATGTTGGTGGTACTGCACCCCAATCTCTCTCTGTAAGTCTGGTATAGAGCCGCCTCTTTGCCCTCGTGGTCATGGATCATAGTGTCGTCAGGTAGACGAAGCGAGGAGATGGAGTTTCGATGAAACCTCTTTGTGGCAACTCTATGAAAGAATTTTGTGTTGTCGTCCAGGTGATACTCCCCATTGTGGAGCACCTTGGTGATGACAAAGGGACCTTCCCAGGCCGGAACGAGCTTGTGAGGTCGTTTCTGGTGCATTCAGAGCACAAGGTCTCCTTCTTGGAATGCTCAACCTCTGACATTACGAGCACGGAATCGACGCATGTCTTGTTGATAGATGGTCGACCGGATCAAAGCCATCTCACGTTCTTCCTCCAGGAGATCAACTACATCTTGGCGTGCCTGTTCCGCCTCAACTTTTGAGAAGAGTTCAACTTGGGGAGCGTTGTCTAGCAAGTAACTTGGAAGTACAGCCTCAGCACCATACACCATGAAGAAAGTAGTTCGATCAGTCGACCGGTTTTTAGTTGTTCTCAATCCCCATAAGACAGATGGCAATTCAGTCACCCAAGCGCCAACAGCATGCTTGAGATCACGCATCAGCCGTGGATTTAGTCCTTGAAGGATCAAGCCATTCGCCCTTTCTGCCTGCCCGTTGGACTACGGGTGCGCAACAGATGCGTAGTTGACCCGAGTGCCTTGGGAAGCACAGAATGCCCTGAATTCGTCGGTATCGAAGTTGGAGCCATTATGTGTGATAATACTGTGAGGGACTCCGTATCTGAATATCAGCTCTCTGATGAAATTGATGGCAGTGCTTGAATCAAGATTCTTTATAGGCTTGGCTTCGATCCATTGGGTGAACTTGTCGACTGCCACACGCAAATGAGTTAAACCGCTTCTGCCAGTCCTGAAGGGTCCAACCATGTCCCACCCCCAAACAATAAACGGCCAGACCAGCAGAATAGTCTTCAAGGGAGATGCAGGCTTGTGAGACATGTTTGAATAGAACTGACAACCTTCACACTTATCGACTATATCTTTTGCCATCTCATTTGCTCGCGGCCAGTAGAATCTGGCTCGGTATGCTATGGCCATGATGGTCCGAGAGAACACGCATGGTGACCACAGGTCCCCGAGTGCATCTCATGTAGGATCATTCAACATTCCTAGATGCAACGCTGAGCTGCTCCAGTAATACTCTCTCTATAAAGATGTCCACCTATCACCGTGAAGGCCTTGGATCGACGGAAAATTTGGCGGGTGATATGTCCAAAACGTATCTATAATTTCTGCTTGCTCCATGCCTCTTTTGTGTGATATTGCTATGATATTTATACACTTCCATACACTTTTGATCATATTTGGACTAACCTATTAACTCAGTGCACCCCAGTGCCAGTTAATGTTTTCTGCTGTTTTTGTATTGCAAGTTTTCCCATTACGTAAACTGCCAGATAAATCTCGGAAAAATTATATTAAAAATCAGCGTTCCGGAAGCTTCCATGCGGCCAAAGTAGGGCCGGAGGGGGGCCACCAGGGCTCCAGGCGCCCTGGCCATGCGGCCCCCCTCCAGGCCGCGCCGGGGGGGCGCCTGGGCCCCCCTTAGCTCCCCTGGCGACCCCCTTTGGCATATATTTAACACCCGTCGAGGAAACCCTGATTCCAGACCCCTTTTCTCCACGCGCAATTCCGATCTCCGCCGCCATCGCCATCAAGCTTTGGGGGACCAGAATTCCTGTGCCGGCACCCTGCCGGGACGGGGAAGTGCCCCCGGATTCATCTCCATCGACGTTGCTTCCTCCCTCCATGATGCGGGAGTAGTTCCTCCTCGGGGCTGAGGTTTCTACCAGTAGCTATGTGGCTATCTCTCTCTCCCATGATGTGATCTTCGTTGTGATCATAGGCTATGTTAATCTAGGGTGATCCCATGATATTTCCCCGTCCTCTATGTATTGGATTGATGTACTCACTTGTCTTTATCTAGTATAATCCCCGAGACTAAGGTGACAGCGGTCTATTGGACATGGATTAGAAAAATATTTTCATGAGTGATTTCCTCTCTTGTGTGTTGATTGAAGATTGAGAGTCTCTTGGTGCTTGTCTTTGACTATCCTTTAGATATGTTGTCATGATTGTGGGACTCTCTTTGGATGGCCGCGGTGACATTGGGAAATCCTTAGATTGAGAACTACGAACTTTGAGGTGTGCTTTTGTAGCCCTACATAATTCTCGTCCTCTCTTGACCACGAAGGAATGACCTCCGGGTGCGTCTCCATTGCATGTTTTATGGGAAATATCATGTGATTCGATTATGTTAATGTTGTTGGGAGTTGCCACTAGTGAAAGTATGAACCCTAGGCCTTGTTTCCACCATTGCAATACCATTTGTGCTCCCGTTTACCACTTGTTTCCTTGCTGCACTTTTTATTATAGATTTATATTACTTTGTTTTGACATCCATATCACTAGCCATTTAACATCTCTTTGCCGAACTAGTGCACCTATACATCTAACAAGTGTATTAGGTGTGTTGGGGACACAAGAGACTTCTTGTATCTTAGTTGCAGGGTTGCTTGAGAGAGACCATCTTCAACCTCTACTTCCCTAAGTTCGATAAACCTTAGGTCATCCACTTGAGGGAAATTGCTGCTGTCCTACAAACCTCTGCGCTTGGAGGCCCAACATAGTCTACAAGAGTAGAAGCGTGTGTAGACATCAAGCTATTTCTGGCGCCGTTGCCGGGGAAGTGAGTGCTTGAAGGTATATATTTAGATCTTGCAATTAAATCTTTTTGTTTCTTGTTTTTCTTTCACTAGTTATGCTTATGGACAACCTTGCTATTGGATCATTGCTTGCGGGAAGACGCCCCACACCTGTGGTGGTTGCTCCTCCCCCTACCGAAATTGTGCCCTATAAAATACCAGCTGGTATTATCGATTATGTTTTGGCTAATCGTTATGCAGGAGACAGACATCCCGGTGAACACTTGCTATATCTGTCACAACTATGTTCATTATTTAAGCTTGCAGGTGTATCAAGGGAGTTTGTCATGAGTAAATTGTTCGCCGTATCACTTATAGATAAAGCTTCAGATTGGTATAAGCTTCTCGATAACTCGCACTTGCTTGATTGGCAAGAGCTTATGTCTCTCTTTTATACTAAGTTTTATCCTCTTCATGAAATTCATCGAGACAGGAACTATATCTATAACTTTAGGTCTCGTGACGGAGAGAGCGTAGCTCAAGCTTGGGGGAGACTGAAAACGTTAATGCTAAAATGTCCTAACCATGGGCTCCCCCAAAGATGCTTATGTGGAGAGTAAGAGTACCTTTTTGCATGTGGATCATGGTAACAATGCTTTATGTGATGCTTATATTGTTGAGTTTATTCGTGATCCCACTGAAAATTATTATGAGATGGGAACATATGCTTATAGATATTTCAATAATATTAAGTTCCCTCTCTTTATGTTGAAGGTTTTGAAGCTGCACTTGTTTTGTCTTCCTATGCTTATTGCTTTGTGCTTCAATGAATTATTCTATTGCAATATTCCTATGCATAGGAAGCATGTTAGGCTTAAATGTATTTGGTATTTGCTTCTCGATGCTCTCTTTTGTTCTTCAACTCTTATTCCTACGAGAGCATCATTAAAGTCTTAAGCCTATCTTTATGGCTATAAAGAAAGAGCTCTAGGGAGACAACCCTTGTTATCTTTGCTTTCAGTTTGTTCTTTCAGTTTTTAGTGGTCTTGATGTTTGTTACTACAGTAGCATCATCATTGTATCTTTACTTTTCAACTTTGTGCCAAGTGTAGCCTCTGATTGCAAGAAAGTTCAAAAGTTGTGACGTGCTGTCCAGGAAACAGATTCTGTCCTTGGACAGAAAAATTCGTATAAAATCACCAGATCATCTTTTTGGTCTGAATTTTTTCGACAGCGTGCCCTATACAATTGTCTTTCGGGCGTCTGTTCTGAGGTTTTTGATTAGAGTTGCAGAAGTGCCCCGAAAAAATCATTTACTATCTGCTGGTCTTTTTTCACAGATTCTGTCCTGTTTTGCCTTTTCTTCATTTTGCAAACCTTGAGCTTGCTTTTTCTTTGCAAAAACCTTTTGGCAATCTTGAGAAACAGTAGACCTTCAGGAATATCTTTATTTCCAGCAAGGAACAATTATTTTATTATGGGTACTAACCTCGCTAATCAGATTATGATGAGTTATGTATGAAGGGAGTTTTCAAGTGCGCGAGGGAAGATGATAAAAAGATTCAGGAGTGTCAAACGCTCAAGCTTGGGGATGCCCGCATGCACCCCCAAGAAATATTCAAGAAGACTCAAGCGTCTAAGCTTGGGGATGCCCCCGTGCATCCCCTTCTCAATCAACAATTATCAGTTTGTCTGTCGTTCCACTATATTTTTATCACTTCATGTGTTATGTGCTATGCTTGGAGCGTCTTGCTTTTAGTTTCGTTTTAGTTTTCTTTAGCTTTGCTTGCTTTTCATAATGAGTTGGAACTCAGCTTTCTTTGTGTGGGAGAGAAACACGCTCCACTTCAACCTAGAACACAACATAGAATTTTCATGTCTATCTTCGCTGTGTATGTTCTTGGTCTTTCAATAGCTACTGTCATGTTCAGCTCTTAGTTTTCATGCTTATCTTTTTAAAGAGCTTTTGTTTAGTTGGTCGCTGGAACTCTCTTTAGTTATCATACTTATCTTATTAAGAGAGTTGGCTTCTGTTGCATTGGTTGATATGTCTATGATAAAATGCTACGTGCATAATGGTGCTTAGTAGTTCATGTTTTCTTATGGTTAGTCTCAAATAGCTGGGGGGTTCCCAATGTGTTATTGGAGTACCAACATGATTTGTTTGCCTATGATGTGGTATGGTTTAGTGATATCTTCCTTCAAGAATTTATTTTGATTGACTTGGCGTATGCTCACGCATATTTAAGACTGTAAAGACAGTCTGTCAAGCCTTGATGATCTTTAATTTCTGAGTAGCGATATAACTTCCATGCCTGATTCAATGTTGCTTTGTCGCTCTGCATGATTATGACCTTCATTGCTCTTTTAGTTGGTCGCTCCCAGTCTTTTGCTAACCTCCACCTGTACTAAGCGGACTGACTGCTTGTGCAACCAAAATCCTTTAAACCAGTTATGCCATATGAGTCCACCATACCTTCCTATACATGGTATTTACCTGCCATTCCTAACAAAGACTTTGATGTACCATCTCGAAATTATTCAAAAAAAGCATTTCTATTTTATGCCTCTGTTTTAGCTCATGAGGAAGTAGTAGTTAATTCATGATCCTTTTAAGTTGGACAAGCTTCACCCCGGGATTGCATGTCTAATGTGCAAACCCCTAATACGAGAAGGAACTGGCAAAGAGTGCGCCCGGCTCATTAAAAAAATATACAACAAACAAACCCTCCTTCACGCTTTGTTCATGAGAAATCAGAAAACTTAGGCAGTGATAAACAAAGGAGATTAAGAGGATGTGATCGTCCTCGTGCGGGAGCCGTTCCTCGAAACTTGTCCAGCTCGAGAAGTAATTGAGTTATCTGCTAGCATTCGTTGACGAAATATGCATCTCTAAAAAAATAAATTATTACCTCTGTTTTTAAAAACCAAGAGCTCTGGTACATGTTTAGTTTTTGTTTCCGACCACGGGTTTTCAACCTTGCCATCAAAAGCCACGGTTCGAGAGTCTCCACCTTCTTTAAAGCACCAACTATTGAGAGCATGATTGTCATTCTGAGTGTAATGTGCATTGTCCCAAAGTACCATTGTCTTTTGCATGATTATGATATCGTTTATTCTGAAATCATTGTATCTAGTCGTCACTTAAACCTTGGAGGTGCCCCTGCATTTATGTTTTGCTTCACTAAAGGGGGCAAGCGAGGTACCACTTTATCATATTTGCACACCATGCTCATTACAAATCTATTGAGTGTTTCAGTATCATATTGTAAAACTTTCAATTCTTTGTGATTTTCTCATGAGGCAACTTAATTACTACAGATTCATTGTCTCAGTAAGCACTTGTCATGTGACTGTGAAAAGTTCTTATATGGTTAATAGCATGTCACCACAGAAATTATGCTTGTTATCATTTACCTACTCGAGGACGAGCAGGAATTAAACTTGGGGATGTTGATACGTCCAAAATGTATCTATAATTTCTGCTTGCTCCATGCCTCTTTTGTGTGATATTGCTATGATATTTATACACTTCCATACACTTTTGATCATATTTGGACTAACCTTTTAACTCAGTGCACCCCAGTGCCAGTTTCTGTTTTCTGCTGTTTTTGTATTTCAGGTTTTCCCATTACGTAAACTGCCAGAAAAATCCCGGAAAAATTATATAAAAAATCAGCGTTCCGGAAGCTTCCATGCGGCCAAAGTAGGGCCGGAGGGGGGCCACCAGGGCTCCAGGCGCCCTGGCCACGCGCCCCCCCCTCCAGGCCGCGCCGGGGGGGGGGGCGCCTGGGCTCCCCTTAGCTCCCCTGGCGACCCCCTTTGGCTTATATTTAACACCCGTCGAGGAAACCCTGATTCCAGACCCCTTTTCTCCAGACGCAATTCCGATCTCCGCCGCCATCGCCATCATGCTTAGGGGGACCAGAATTCCTGTGCCGGCACCCTGCCGGGACGGGGAAGTGCCCCCGGATTCATCTCCATCGACGTTGCTTCCTCCCTCCATGATGCGGGAGTAGTTCCTCCTCGGGGCTGAGATTTCTACCAGTAGCTATCTGGCTATCTCTCTCTCCCATGATGTGATCTTCGTTGTGATCATATGTGAAGGAAATATGCCCTAGAGGCAATAATAAAGTTGTTATTTATATTTCCTTATATCATGATAAATGTTTATTATTCATGCTAGAATTGTATTAACCGGAAACTTAGTACATGTGTGAATACATAGACAAAACAGAGTGTCCCTAGTATGCCTCTACTAGACTAGCTCATTGATCAAAGATGGTTATGTTTCCTAACCATAGACATGAGTTGTCATTTGATCAACGGGATCACATCATTAGGAGAATGATGTGATGGACAAGACCCATCCGTTAGCATAGCACTATGATCGTTTAGTTTTACTGCTATTGCTTTCTTCATGACTTATACATGTTCCTATGACTATGAGATTATGCAACTCCCGAATACCGTAGGAACACCTTGTGTGCTATCAAACGTCACAACGTAACTGGGTGATCATAAAGATGCTCTACAGGTGTCTCCGAAAGTATTCGTGGCGTTGACATAGATCAAGATTAGGATTTGTCACTCCGAGTGTCGGAGAGGTATCTCTGGGCCCTCTCGGTAACACACATCATAATAAGCCTTGCAAGCAAAAGACTAATGAGTTAGTCACGAGATGATGTGTTACGGAACGAGTAAAGAGACTTGCCGGTAATGAGATTGAACTAGGTATAGAGATACCGACGATCGAATCTCGGGCAAGTAACATACCGATGACAAAAGGAACAACGTATGTTGTTATGCGGTTTGACCGATAAAGATCTTCGTAGAATATTTAGGAGCCAATATGAGCATCCAGGTTCCGCTATTGGTTATTGACCGGAGATGAGTCTCGGTCATGTCTACATAGTTCTCGAACCCGTAGGGTCCGCACGCTTAAAGTTTGATGACGATCGGTATTATGAGTTTATGAGTTTTGATGTACCGAAGGTAGTTCGGAGTCCCGGATGAGATCACGGACATGACGAGGAGTCTCGGAATGTCCGAGACATAAAGATTGATATATTGGACGACTATATTCGGACACCGGAAGTGTTCCGGAAAAGTTTCGGATTTAACTGGATTGCCGGAGGGGGTTACCGGAACCCCCTACGAGGGGGGATGGTCCATAGTGGGCCTTGAGGAAAGGAGAGAGGCAGCCCATAGAGGCTGGCCGGCGCCCCACCTAGGGATCCTAGTTGGACTAGGATTGGGGGGGGGGGGGCGCCACCTCTCCCTCTTTTCCTTTCCCTCTCTTCCTTCTTGGTGGACTCCTACTAGGAATATGATTGCAATCCTATTCCTAGTAGGATTGCCCTAACCGGCCCTCCTCCCTTGCTCCTTTATATACGGGGGCAGGGGGGCACCCAAAGACACACAAGTTGAATTGTTTTAGCCGTGTGCGGTGCCCCCCTCCACAGAAACACATCTCGGTCATACCGTTGCGGTGCTTAGGCGAAGCCCTGCGCCGGTGAATACATCATATCCGTCACCACGCCATCATGCTGACGAAACTCTCCCGTGAAGCTCAACTGGATCAAGAGCTCGTGGGACGTCATCAAGCTGAACATGGGCTGAACGCGGAGGTGCCGTACGTTCGGTGCTTGATCGGTTGAATCGTGAAGAAGTTCGACTACATCAACCACGTCACTTGACGCTTCCGCTTCCGGTCTACGAGGGTACGTAGACACACTCTTCCCTCTCGTTGCTATGCATCTGGTAGATAGATCTTGCGTGATCGTAGGAAAATTTTAAAATACTACGTTCCCCAATAGTGGCATCATGAGCCAGGTCTATGCGTAGATGATATGCACGAGTAGAACACAATGAGTTGTGGGCGATACTAGTCATACTGCTTACCAGCATGTCATACTTTGCTTCGGCGGTATTGTGAGATGAAGCGGCCCGGACCGACATTACGCGTACGCTTACGCGAGACTGGTTTCACCGTTACGAGCACTCGTTGCTTAAAGGTGACTGGCGGGTGTCTGTCTCTCTCACTTTAGCTGAATCAAGTGTGGCTACACCCGGTCCTTGTGAAGGTTAAAACAGCACATACTTGACGAAACATCGTTGTGGTTTTGTATGCGTAGGTAAGAACGGTTCTTGCTAAGCCCGTAGCAGCCACGTAAAACTTGCAACAACAAAGTAGAGGACGTCTAACTTGTTTTTGCAGGGCATGTTGTGATGTGATATGGTCAAGACATGATGAGTTATACGGTTTTGTATGTGATGATCATGTTTTGTAATGTTATCGGCAACTGGCAGGAGCCATATGGTTGTCGCTTTATTGTATGAAATGCAATCGCCATGTAATTGCTTTACTTTATCACTAAGCGGTAGCGATAGTCGTAGAAGCAATAGTTGGCGAGACGACAACGATGCTACGATGGAGATCAAGGTGTCGCGCCGGTGACGAAGGTGATCATGACGGTGCTTTGGAGATGGAGATCAAAAGCACAAGATGATGATAGCCATATCATGTCACATATTTTGATTGCATGTGATGTTTATCTTATTATGCTTCTTATTTTGCTTAGAACGACGGTAGCATTATAAGATGATCCCTTACTAAATTTCAAGGTATAAGTGTTCTCCCTGAGTATGCACCGTTGCGAAAGTTCGTCGTGCCGAGACACCACGTGATGATCGGGTGTGATAAGCTCTACATTCAAATACAACGGGTGTAAGCCAGTTTTGCACACGCAGAATACTCGGGTTAAACTTGACGAGCCTAGCATATGCAGATATGGCCTCGGAACACTGGAGACCGAAAGGTCGAGCGTGAATCATATAGTAGATATGATCAACATAAGATGTTCAGCATTGAAACTACTCTATCTCACGTGATGATCGGACATGGTTTAGTTGATTTGGATCACGTGATCATTTAGATGACCGGAGGGATGTCTATCTAAGTGGGAGTTCTTAAGTAATATGATTAATTGAACTTTAATTTATCATGAACTTAGTCCTGGTAGTATTAGCATATCTATGTTGTAGATCAATAGCTCGCGATGTTGCTCCACATTTATTTTTTATATGTTCCTAGAGAAAACCAAGTTGAAAGATGTTAGTAGCAATGATGCGGAATTGTTCCGTGATCTGAGGATTATCCTCATTGCTGCACAGAAGAATTATGTCCTTGATGCACCGCTAGGTGACAGACCTATTGCAGGAGCATATGTAGACGTTATGAACGTTTTGACAAAAGCTCGATATGATGACTACTTGATAGTTTAGTGCACCATGCTTTACGGCTTATAACCGGGACTTCAAAAACGTTCTGAAACGCCACGGAGCATATGAGATGTTCCAAGAGTTGAAATTAGTATTTCATACTCATGCCCGTGTCGAGAGGTATAAGACCTCTGACAGTTCTTTGCCTACAAGATGGAGGAGAATAGCTCAACCAGTGAGCATGTGCTCAGATTGTCTGGGTAGTACAATTGCTTGAATCAAGTGGGAGTTAATCTTCCAGATAAGATAGTAATTGAAAAAGTTCTCTAGACACTATCACCAAGTTAGTAGAACTTCGTGATGAATTATAATATGCAAGGGATGACGAAAGTAATTCCCGAGCTCTTCACGATGCTGAAATCGGCGAAGGTAGAAATCAAGAAAGAGCATCAAGTGTTGATGGTTAACCAGACCACTTGTTTCAAGTAAAGGGCAAAGGGATAGAAGGGGAACTTCAAGAAGAATGACAAGCAAGTTGTCACTCCCGTGAAGAAACCCAAAGCTAAACTCAAGCCTGAAACTAAGTGCTTCTACTGCAAAGGAAATGGTCACTAGAAGTCGAACTGCCCTAGATATTTGGCGGATAAGAAGGATGGCAAAGTGAACAAAGGTATATTTGATATACAGATTATTGATGTGTATTTTACTAGTGTTCATAGCAACCCCTCGGTATTTGATATTGGTTCAGTTGCTAAAGAGTAGTAACTCGAAATGGGAGTTGCATAATGAACATAAACTAGTTAAAGGATGAAGTGACGATGTGTATTGGAAGTAGTTCCAAGATTGATATGATCATCATCGCACACTCCCTATACTTTCGGGATTAGTGTTGAACCTAAATAAGTGTTATTTGGTGTTTGTGTTGAGCATGAATATGATTTGATCATGTTTATTGCAATACGGTTATTCATGTAAGTTAGAGAATAATTGTTGTTCTGTTTACATGAATAAAACCTTCTATGGTCATACACCCAATGAAAATGGTTTGTTGGATCTCGATCGTGTGATACACATATTCATAATATTGAAGCCAAAAGATGCAAGGTTAATAATGATAGTGCAACTTATTTGTGGCACTGCCGTTTAGGTCATATTGGTGTAAAGCGCATGAAGAAACTCCATAGTGATGGACTTTTGGAATCACTTGATTATGAATCACTTGGTGCTTCCTAACCATGCCTCATGGGCAAGATGACTAAAACTCCGTTCTCCGGAACCATGGAGCGAGCAACAGAGTTGTTGGAAATCATACATACTGATGTATGCGGACCAATGAGTGTTGAAGCTCGCGGCAGGTATCGTTATTTTCTGACCTTCACTGATGATTTGAGCAGATATGGGTATATCTACTTAATGAAGCACAAGCCTGAAACATTTGAAAAGTTCAAAGAATTTCAGAGTGAAGTGGAGAATCATCGTAATAAGAAAATAAGAGTTTCTACGATATGATTGTAGAGGTAAAATATTTGAGTTAGCGAGTTTGGCCTTCAATAAAAACAATGTGAAATAGTTTCACTACTCACGCCACCTGGAACACCACAGTGTAATGGTGTGTCCGAACGTCATAACCGTACTTTATTAGATATGGTGCGATCGATGATGTCTCTTACCGATCTACCACTATCGCTTTTGGGGTTATGCATTAGAGACATCTACATTCACGTTAAATAGGGCACCATCTAAATCCGTGGAGATGACACCGTATGAACTGTGGCTTGACGAGAAACCTAAGCTGTCATTTCTTTAAGTTTGGGACTGCGATGCTTATGTGAAAAAGTTTCAACATGATAAGCTCGAACCCAAATCGGAGAAGTAAATCTTCATAGGATACCCAAAAGAAATTGTTGGGTACACCTTCTATCACAGATCCTAAGGCAAGGTCTTTGTTGCTAAGAGTGGATCCTTTCTAGAGAAGGAGTTTCTCTCGAAAGAAGTGAGTGGGAGGAAAGTAGAACTTGATGAGGTAATTGTACCTTCTCCCGAATTGGAAGGAAGTACATCATAGAAACTCGTTCCAGTGATTCCTACACCAATTAGTGAGGAAGCTAATGATGATGATCATGAAACTTCAGATCAAGTTTCTGCTGAACTTCGTAGATCAACCAGAGTTCGTTCCGCACCAGAGTGGTACGGCAACCTAGTTCTGGAAGTCATGTTACTAGACCTTGATGAACCTACGAACTATGAGGAAGCGATGATGAGCCCAGATTCCGCAAAATGGCTTGAGACCATGAAATCTGAGATGGGATCCATGTATTAGAACAAAGTATGGACTTTGGTTGACTTGCCCGATGATCGGCAAGCCATCGAAAATAAATGGATCTTCAAGAGGAAGACCGACGCAAACGGTAATGTTACTGTTTACAAAGCTCGACTTGTTGCGAAAGGGTTTCGACAAGTTCAAGGAGTTGACTACGATGAGACTTTCTCACCCGTAGCGATGCTTAAGTCTGTCCGAATCATGTTAGTAATTGCCGCATTTTATGAAATCTGGCAAATGGATAACAAAACTGCATTCTTTAATGGATTTATTAAAGAAGACTTGTATATGATGCAACCAGAAGGTTTTGTCAATCCTAAAGGTGCTAACAAAATGTGCAAGCTCCAGCAATCCATCTATGGACTGGTGCAAGCATCTCGGAGTTGGAATATACGCTTTGATAAGTTGATCAAAGCATATAGATTTATACAGACTTGCGGTGAAGCCTGTATTTACAAGAAGTGAGGGGAGCACTACAACCTTTCTGATAAGTATATGTGAATGACATATTGTCGATCGGAAATGATGTAGAATTTTCTGGAAAGCATAAAGGAGTGTTTGAAAGGAGTTTTTCAAAGAAAGACCTTGGTGAAGCTGCTTACATATTGGGCATCAAGATCTATAGAGATAGATCAAGACGCTTGATAAGACTTTCGATGAGTACATACCTTGATAAGATTTTGAAGTAGTTCAAAATGGATCAGTCAAAGAAGAAGTTCTTGCCTGACTTGTAAGGTGTGAAGTTGAGTAAGACTCAAAGCCAGACCACGGCAGAAAAATATAGAGAGAATGAAAGTCATTCCCTATGCCTCA
Organism: Secale cereale; assembly: GCA_902687465.1. Classification (NCBI taxonomy): domain Eukaryota; kingdom Viridiplantae; phylum Streptophyta; class Magnoliopsida; order Poales; family Poaceae; genus Secale; species Secale cereale. The sequence continues at coordinate 798,236,946 of LR738714.1, forward strand.
GCCATAGGTTCTATAAAGTATGCCATGCTGTGTACCAAACATGTTGTGTACCTTGCCATGAGTTTGTCAAGGGGGTACAATAGTGATCTACGAGTAGATCACTGTACATCGGTCAAAATTATCCGTAGTAACTGGATGACTAAGGAAATGTTTCTCGATTATGGAGGTGATAAAGAGTTGGTCGTAAAGGGTTACGCCGATGCAAGCTTTGACACTAAATCCAGATGACTCTAAGTATCAATCTGGATGCGTATTGAAAGTGGGAGCAATTAGCTAGAGTAGCTCCATGCAGAGCATTGTAGACATAGAAATTTGCGAAATACATACGGATCTGAATGTGACAGACCCGTTGACTAAACTTCTCTCACAAGCAAAACATGATCACACGTTATTACTCTTGGGTATTAATCACATAGCGATGTGAACTAGATTATTGACTCTAGTAAACCCTTTGGGTGTTGGTCACATGGTGATGTGAACTATGGGTGTTATTCACATAACGATGTGAACTATCGGTATTAAATCACATGGCGATGTGAGCTAGATTATTGACTCTAGTGCAAGTGGGAGAATGAAGGAAATATGCCCTAGAGGCAACAAAAAAGTTGTTATTTATATTTCCTTATATCATGATAAATGTTTATTATTCATGCTAGAATTGTATTAACCGGAAACTTAGTACATGTGTGAATACATAGACAAAACAGAGTGTCCCTAGTATGCCTCTACTAGACTAGCTCATTGATCAAAGATGGTTATGTTTCCTAACCATAGACATGAGTTGTCATTTGATCAACGGGATCACATCATTAGGAGAATGATGTGATGGACAAGACCCATCCGTTAGCATAGCACTATGATCGTTTAGTTTTACTGCTATTGCTTTCTTCATGACTTATACATGTTCCTATGACTATGAGATTATGCAACTCCCGAATACCGTAGGAACACCTTGTGTGCTATCAAACGTCACAACGTAACTGGGTGATCATAAAGATGCTCTACAGGTGTCTCCGAAAGTATTTGTGGCGTTGCAATAGATCAAGATTAGGATTTGTCACTCCGAGTGTCGGAGAGGTATCTCTGGGCCCTCTCGGTAACACACATCATAATAAGCCTTGCAAGCAAAAGACTAATGAGTTAGTCACGAGATGATGTGTTACGGAACGAGTAAAGAGACTTGCCGGTAATGAGATTGAACTAGGTATAGAGATACCGACGATCGAATCTCGGGCAAGTAACATACCGATGACAAAAGGAACAACGTATGTTGTTATGCGGTTTGACCGATAAAGATCTTCGTAGAATATGTAGGAGCCAATATGAGCATCCAGGTTCCGCTATTGGTTATTGACCGGAGATGAGTCTCGGTCATGTCTACATAGTTCTCGAACCCGTAGGGTCCGCACGCTTAAAGTTTGATGACGATCGGTATTATGAGTTTATGAGTTTTGATGTACCGAAGGTAGTTCGGAGTCCCGGATGAGATCACGGACATGACGAGGAGTCTCGGAATGTCCGAGACATAAAGATTGATATATTGGACGACTATATTCGGACACCGGAAGTGTTCCGGAAAACTTTCGGATTTAACTGGATTGTCGGAGGGGGTTACCGGAACCCCCTACGAGGGGGGATGGTCCATAGTGGGCCTTGAGGAAAGGAGAGAGGCAGCCGATAGAGGCTGGCCGGCGCCCCACCTAGGGATCCTAGTTGGACTAGGATTGGGGGGGCGCCACCTCTCCCTCTTTTCCTTTCCCTCTCTTCCTTCTTGGTGGACTCCTACTAGGAATATGATTGCAATCCTATTCCTAGTAGGATTGCCCTAACCGGCCCTCCTCCCTTGCTCCTTTATATACGGGGGCAGGGGGGCACCCAAAGACACACAAGTTGAATTGTTTTAGCCGTGTGCGGTGCGCCCCTCCACAGAAACACATCTCGGTCATACCGTTGCGGTGCTTAGGCGAAGCCCTGCGCCGGTGAATACATCATATCCGTCACCACGCCGTCATGCTGACGAAACTCTCCCGTGAAGCTCAACTGGATCAAGAGCTCGTGGGACGTCATCAAGCTGAACGTGGGCTGAACGCGGAGGTGCCGTACGTTCGGTGCTTGATCGGTTGAATCGCGAAGAAGTTCGACTACATCAACCGCGTCACTTGACGCTTCCGCTTCCGGTCTACGAGGGTACGTAGACACACTCTTCCCTCTCGTTGCTATGCATCTGGTAGATAGATCTTGCGTGATCGTAGGAACATTTTAAAACACTACGTTCCCCAACAATATGCTATGTTAATCTAGGGTGATCCCATGATATTTCCCCTTCCTCTATGAATTGGATTGATGTACTCACTTGTCTTTATCTAGTATAATCCCCGAGACCAAGGTGACAGCGGTCTATTGGACATGGATTAGAAAAATATTTTCATGAGTGATTTCCTCTCTTGTGTGTTGATTGAAGACTGAGAGTCTCTTGGTGCTTGTCTTTGACTATCCTTTAGATATGTTGTGGTGATTGTGGGACTCTCTTTGGATGGCCGCGGTGACATTGGGAAATCCTTATATTGAGAACTACGAACTTTGAGGTGTGCTTTTGTAGCCCTACATAATTCTCGTCCTCTCTTGACCACGAAGGAATGACCTCCGGGTGCGTCTCCATTGCATGTTTTATGGGAAATATCATGTGATTCGATTATGTTAATGTTGTTGGGAGTTGCCACTAGTGAAAGTATGAACCCTAGGCCTTGTTTCCACCATTGCAATACCATTTGTGCTCACGTTTACCACTTGTTTGCTTGCTGCACTTTTTATTACAGATTTATATTACTTTGTTTTGCCATCCATATCACTTGCCATTTAACATCTCTTCGCCGAATTAGTGCACCTATACATCTAACAAGTGTATTAGGTGTGTTGGGGACACAAGAGATTCTTGTATCTTAGTTGCAGGGTTGCTTGAGAGAGACCATCTTCAACCTCTACTTCCCTGAGTTCGATAAACCTTAGGTCATCCACTTGATGGAAATTGCTGCTGTCCTACAAACCTCTGCGCTTGGAGGCCCAACATAGTCTACAAGAGTAGAAGCGTGTGTAGACATCAGTGGGCCTCATCTTCGTCTTCTGGGAGTTCCCGCCTAAGCAGATATGCGATATACGAAATTGTCCAGTCCGGGGTGATCACTAAAACTTCCATGACCAAGCCGACTACAGCTGGGACTTCAACCTCAGTCGGATTGGTTGAACTTATCGATTGCGGCAGCTCTTCCGTGAAGGGACCTCCCTTAACTGACGGGTTGTGGAGATGCTCCAAGAACACATTACCGGGGATAGGCTTCCGAGTGGAACCTATCTTCGCCAGATCATCAACAACTTGATTCTTTATTCTAGGTATGTGGTGGAGCTCTAACCCCTCAAACTTCTTCTGTAATTTTCTCACTGTGTTGCAATAACAAGTCATTGCTGGGCTCCTTATATCCCATTCCTTCATCACCCGATTGACCACCAAGTCTGAGTCGCCGTAGACCATCAGGCGACGGACGCCGAGTGAGATGTCCATACACAACCCATACAAAAGTTCCTCGTACTCAGCTTCATTGTTTGAAGAATCAAAGTGAATTTGGAGGACATAGCTGAGCTTATCGCCTCTGGGGGACACCAAAACCACACTTGCACCAGACCCATTCAGCATCTTGGATCCATCAACGAACATAGTCCAATGTTCCGAGTGAACCTGTGTCGGTAGTTCCTGTTCAATCCACTCGGCAACAAAATCTGCTATTTCTTCAGACTTGATTGCTTTCTTTGCCTTGAACTTGATATCTAAAGGAAGGAGTTCAATCGCCCATTTGACCCCTCGACCGGTTGCGTCCCGATTGTTTAGAATTTCAGATAATGGAGCATCACTGACAACTGAAATTGAGTGGTCTGCAAAGTAATGTGCAACTTTTTTCGCGGTCAATTAAATTCCATAAACAAGCTTCTGGTAGTGTGGACATCTCTGCTTGGACGGGGTCAAGACTTCAGAAATATAATAGACTAGGCGTTGAACTTTGTAGGATTTGCCTTCTTATTCCCATTCGACCATGAGTACTGTGCTGACAACTTGTCTAGTGGCTACGATATATAATAACAGAGACTCTTTGCTAATTAGGGCAGCAAGCACCGGCTGGGTGAAAAGCAGGGCTTTGAGCTCTTCAAATGCTGCTTCAGCTTTAGGATTCCACTTGAACTTGTCAGACTTCTCCATCAGTCGGTAAAGAGGTAATGCCATTTCACCGAGACGCGAGATGAATCGACTCAATGCAGCTAAACAACCAGTAAGCTTCTGAACGTCGTGCACACGCACAGGGCGTTTCGTTCGGAGGATTGTGCTAACCTTTTCTAGGTTTGCATCGATCCCTCGTTCGAAAACGAGGAAACCGAGTAACTTTCCAGCTAGGACTTCGAATGTGCACTATGTCGGGTTAAGCTTGATATCATAACTTCTCAAGTTTGCAAAGGTTTCAGTGAGATCAATCAGTAGGTCGGAACCTTTACGTGACTTGACCATGATGTCATCCATGTATGCTTCCACATTCCGACTGATCTGTTTGAGCAGACACTTCGGAATCATGCGCATGAATGTGGCGCCAACATTCTTGAGGCCAAAATGCATGGTATAGCAAAAACACCCGAATGGGGTGATGAAGGTTGTTTTTATTTCGACATGCACATATAGTCGGATCTGATGGTACCCGGAATATGCGTCCAAGAAGGACAAACGCTCACACCCCGCAATCGAGTCGACGATTTGATCGATGCGTGGGAGAGGGAAGTGATCTTTCGGGCAGGCCCGATTGATATGTTTGAAATCAATACACATGCAGAGTGACTTGTCTTTCTTGGGGACCATGACAACATTGGCGAGCCACTCGGAGTGGTATATCTCGCGGATGAAGTCATCTGCCAGGAGCCGAGCCACCTCCTCGCCAATTGCCTTTCTCTTCTCTGCGGCGGACCGACGGAGATGCTCTTTAACGGGTTTTGCTTTTGGGTCAACTCGCAGACGGTGCTCAGCCAGTCCCCTGGGTACACCCGTCATGCCAGATGGTTTCCATGCAAAGATGTCCCAGTTCTCACGGAGGAACTGGATGAGCGCTTCTTCCTATTTGCTGTCGAGTGCTGTTGAGATGTGAGTCGGAGCAGCATTGAGATCGGTCGGGTGAATATGCACAGGCTTTGTCTCTCCGGCTGACTGAAACGCAGACTCCGAAGCAGGTTTCTTGGCTTGCAACAAATCACTCGGTTCTGCATTCTTCTCATATTCTTCCATTTCTACTGCTGCCATCTGTTCATCAGCAATCTTTGAGCCCTTCTAGAAGCACTCTTCTGCCTTCTGCCAATCTAAAGTGACTGTTATCACGCCTTTGGGTGAAGGAAATATGCCCTGGAGGCAATAATAAAGTTGTTATTTATATTTCCTTATATCATGATAAATGTTTATTATTCATGCTATAATTGTATTAACCGGAAACTTAGTACATGTGTGAATACATAGACAAAATGGAGTGTCCCTAGTATGCCTCTACATGACTAGCTCGTTGATCAAAGATGGTTATGTTTCCTAACCATAGACATGTGTTGTTATTTGATGAATGGGATCATATCATTAGAAAATGATGGGATGGACAAGACCCATTCGTTAGCTTAGCATAATGATCATTTTATTGCTATTGCTTTCTTCATGACTTATACATGTTCCTCTGACTATGCGATTATGCAACTACCAAATACCGGAGGAACACTTTGTGTGCTATCAAACATCACAACGTAATTGGGTGATTATAAAGATGCTCTATAGGTGTTTCTGAAAGTGTTTGTGGAGTTGGCATAGATCAAGATTAGGATTTGTCACTCCGAGTGTCAGAGAGGTATCTCTGGGCCCTCTCGGCAATACACATCATAATAAGCCTTGCAAGCAAATGACTAATGAGTTAGTCACGAGATGATGTATTACAGAATGAGTAAAGAGACTTGCCGGTAACGAGATTGAACTAGGTATGATGATACTGACGACTGAATCTCGGGCTAATAACATACTGATGACAAAGGGAACAATGTATGTTGTTATGCGGTTAGACCGATAAAGATCTTCGTAGAATATGTAGGAGCCAATATGATCATCTAGGTTTCGCTATTGGTTATTGAACGGAGATGTGTCTTGGTCATGTCTACATAGTTATCGACCCCGTAGGGTCCGCACGCTTAACGTTCGATGATGATTTGTATTATGAGTTATGTGTTTTTTGATGACCGAAGTTTGTTCAGAGTCCCGGATGATATCACGGACATGACGAGGAGTCTCGAAATGGTTGAGACATAAAGAATGATATATTGGACGATGTTATTCGGACACCGGATGAGTTCTGGAGGTCACCGGATAAATATCGGAGTGCTGGAAGGGTTATCGGAACCATCGGGGAAGTAATGGGCCTTATTGGGCCTTAGTGGAGAGAGAGGAAGGCAGACAAGGGCTGGTCGTGCGCCCCCATGGGCCTAGTACAAATTGGACTAGCGGGAGGGGTGGCGCCCCCTCCTTCCTTCTCTTCTCCCTCTCCTTCCTTCTTCTCCCAGTTCGACTAGGAAAGGGGGGGGGGGTCCAACTCCTACTAGGAGTAGGATTGCCCCCCTTGGGCGCGCCCTATAGGGCCGGTCGGCCTTCCCCTTGCTCCTTTATATACGGGGGCAGGGGGCACCCTCAGACACACAAGTTAACAATTTTTTTAGCCGTCTGCGGTGCCCCCCTCCACAGATTCAACCTCAGGTCATATTGTCGTAGTGCTTAGGTGAAGCCCTGCGCGGATCACATCATCAACACCGTCGCCACGCCGTCGTGCTGACGGAACTCTCCCTCGTCCTCAACTGGATCAAGAGCTCGAGGGACATCATCGTGCTGAATGTGTGCTGAACACGGAGGTGACGTACGTTCGGTACTTGGATCGGTTGGATCGTGAAGACGTTCCACTAATCAACCGCGTTACTAAACGCTTCCGCTTTCGATCTACGAGGGTACGTGGACACACTCTCCCGCTCGTTGCTATGCTTCTCCTAGATAGATCTTTCGTCATCGTAGGATTTTTTTTGAAATAATATGTTTCCCAACAATGGCATCATGAGCCAGGTCTATGCGTAGATGATACGCACGAGTAGAACACAAAGAGTTGTGGGCAATAATAGTCATACTGCTTACCAGCATGTCGTACTTTGATTCGGCGGTATTGATTGATGAAGCGGTCCCGACCGACATTACATGACCGCGTTCATGAGACTGGTTCTACCGACGTGATTTGCACATAGGTGGCTGGCAGGTGTTAGTTTCTCCAACTTTAGTTGAAATCGAGTCTGACTACACCGTGTCCTTGTTGAAGGTTCAAACAACACACCTTACGAAAAATAGTTGTGGTTTTGATGCGTAGGTAAGAACGGTTGTTGCTAGAAACCCGTAGCAGCCACGTAAAACATGCAACAACAAAATAGAGGACGTCTAACTTGTTTTTGCAGGGCATGTTGTGATGTGATATGGTCAAGATGTGATGAGTTACACGATGTTGTATGAGGTGATCATGTTTTGTAAATTATCGGCAACTGTGAGGAGCCTTATGGTTGTCTCTTTATTGTATGAATTGCGAACACCATGTAATTGCTTTACTTTATCACTATGAGTTAGCGATAGTAGTAGAAGCAATAGTTGGTGAGACGACCATGACGCTACGATGAAGATCATGGTGTCATGCCGATGACGATGGAGATCATGACGATGCTTTGGAGAAGGAGATCAAAAGCACAAGATGATGATGGCCATATTATGTCACATATTTTGATTGCATGTGATGTTTATCTTATTGTGCATCTTATTTTGCTTAGAACGACGGTAGCATTGTAAGATGATCCCTTACAAAATTTCAAGGTAATAGTGTTCTCCCTGACTATGCACCGTTGCGATAGTTCGTCGTGCCGAGACACCACGTGATGACCGGGTGTGATAAGCTCTATGTTCACATACAACGGGTGTAAGATAGTTTTGCACATGCAGAATACTCGGGTTAAACTTGATGAGCCTAGCATGTACAAACATGGCCTCGGAACACTGGAGACCGAAAGGTCGAGCATGAATCGTATAGTAGATATGATGAACATAAGATATTCACCGTTGAAAACTACTCCATCTCACGTGATGATCGAACATGGTTTAGTTGATATGGATCACGTGATCAATTAGATGACTTGAGGGATGTCTATCTAAGTTGGAGTTCTTAAGTAATATGATTAATTGAACTTTAATTTCTCATGAACTTAGTCCTGATAGTATTTGCAAATTATGTTGTAGATCAATAGCTCGCGATTTAGCTCCTATATTTTTTTGATATGTTCCTAGAGAAAAAAATGAAACATGATAGTAGCAATGATATGGACTGGGTCCATGATCTGAGGATTATCCTCATTGCTGCACAGAAGTATTATGCCCTTGATGCACCGCTAGGTGTCAAACCTATTGCAGGAGCAGATGCAGACGTTATGAGCGTTTGACAAGCTCGATATGATGACTACTTGATAGTTTAGTGCGCCATGCTTTACGGCTTATAACCGGGACTTCAAAAACGTTTTGAACGCCACAGAGCATATGAGCTGTTCCAAGAGCTGAAAATAGTATTTCCGACTCATGCCCATGTCGAGAGGTATGAGTCATCTAACAAGTAATTTGCCTACAAAATGGAGGAGAATAACTCAACCAATGATCATCTGCTTAGAATGTCTGAGTACTAAAATTGCTTCAATCAAGTGGGAGTTAATCTTCCAAATAAGATGGTGATTGACAGAGTTCTCTACTCACTATAACCAAGTTACTAGAACTTCGTGATGAACTATAATATGCAAGGGATGACGAAAACGATTCCCGAGCTCTTCGTGATGCTGAAATCAACGAAGGTAGAAATCAAGAAAGAGCATCAATTGTTGATGGTCAACAAGATCACTAGTTTCAAGAAAAAAGGCAAGGGGAAGAAAGGGAACTTCAAGAAGAATGACAAGCAAGTTTTCACTCCCGTGAAGAAGCCCAAAGCTGGACCAAAGCCTAAAACTGAGTGGTTCTAACTACAAAGGAAATGGTCACTGGAAGCGAAAGTTCCCCGAATATTTGGCGGCTAAGAAGGATGGCGAAGTGAAAAAAGGTATACTTGATAAACATATTGATAATGTGTACCTCACTAGTGTTCATAGTAGCCCCTGGGTATTTGATACTTGTTCGATTGTTATGATTAGTAACATGAAACATGAGTTGCAGAATAAATGGAGACTAGTTGAGGGTGAGGTGACGATGTGTGTTGGATGTAGTTCCAATATTGATATGATCATCATCACACACTCCCTGTAGTTTCGAGATTAGTGTTAAACCTAAATAAATGTTATTTGGTGTTTGTGTTGAGCATGAACAAAATTGGACCGTGTTTATTGGAATACTGTTATTCATTTAAGTGAGAGAATAATTGTTATTCTGTTTGCATGAAGAAAATCTTCTATGGTCATACACCTAAGGTGAATGGTTTATTAAATCTCGATCATAGTAAATACACATATTCATAATATTGAAGCCAAAAGATGCAGAGCTAATAATGATAGTGCAACATACTTGTGGCATTGGCCTTTAGGTTATATTGGTGTAAAGCGCATGAAGAAACTCCATGCTGATGGACCTTTGGAATCACTTGATTATGAATCATTTGATGCTTGTGAACCATGCCTCATGGGCAAGATGACTAAAACTCCTTTCTGGAAGTGGAGCAAGCAAGTGACTTATTGCAAATAATACATACTGGTGTATGTGGACCAATGAGTGTTGATGCTCGCGGCGGGTATTGTTATTTTCTCACCTTCACTGATGATTTGAGCAGATATGGGTATATCTACTTGATGAAACACAAGTCTGAAACATTTGAAAAGTTCAAAGAATTTCAGAGTGAAGTAGAGAATCATCGTAACAAGAAAATAAAGTTTCTATGATCTGATTGTGGAGGCAAATATTTTAGTTACGAGTTTGGTCTTCCTTTAAAACAATGTGGAATAGTTTTGCAACTCACGCCACCTGGAACACCACAGCATAATGGTGTGTCCGAACGTCATAACCGTACTTTATTAGATATGGTGCGATCTATGGTGTCTCTTACCGATTTACCACAATCGCATTGGGGTTATGCATTAGAGACAGTTGCATTCACGTTAAATAGGGCACCATCTAAATCCATTTAGATGACACCATATGAACTATGGTTTGGCAAGAAACCTAAGCTGTCGTTTCTTCTAGTTTGGGGTTGTGATGCGTACGTAAAAAAGCTTCAACCTGATAAGCTCGAACCCAAGTCGGAGAAATGTGTCTTCATAGGATACCCAAACGAAACTGTTGGGTACACCTTCTATCACTGATCCGAAGACAAGAGATTCGTTGCTAAGAATGGATCCTATCTAGAGAAGCAGTTTCTCTCGAAAGAAGTGAGTGGTAGGAAAGTAGAAATTGATGAGGTATTTGTACCTTCTCCCGAGTTGGAAAGTAGTTCATCATAGAAATCAGTTCCAGTGATTCCTACACCAATTAGTGAGGAAGTTAATGATGATGATCATGAAACTTCAGATCAAGTTGCTACTGAACCTCGTAGGTCAACCAGAGCACGTTCCACACCAGAGTGGTACAGTAACCCTGTTCTGGAAGTCATGTTAGTAGACCGTGATGAACCTACGAACTATGAGGAAGCGATGATGAGCCCAGATTCCGCAAAAATGTCTTGAGGCCATGAAATCTGAGATGGCATCCATGTATGAGAACAAAGTGTGGACTTTGGTTGACTTGCCCAATGATTGATGTCTACTACACAACCTTCTTCTTGTAGACGTTGTTGGGCCTCCAAGTGCAGAGGTTTGTAGGACAGTAGCAAATTCCCCTCAAGTGGATGACCTAAGGTTTATCAATCCGTGGGAGGCGTACGATGAAGATGGTCTCTCTCAAGCAACCCTGCAACCAAATAACAAAGAGTCTCTTGTGTCCCCAACACACCCAATACAATGGTAAATTGTATAGGTGCACTAGTTCATCGAAGAGATGGTGATACAAGTGCAATATGGATGGTAGATATAGGTTTTTGTAATCTAAAAATATAAAAACAGCAAGGTAACTCAAGATAAAGTGAGCATAAACGGTGTTGCAATGATAGGAAACAAGGCCTAGGGTTCATACTTTCACTAGTGCAAGTTCTCTCAACAAGGATAACATAATTGGATCATATTACTAGCCCTCAACATGCAACAAAGAATCACTCCAAAGTAACTAATAGCGGAGAACAAACGAAGAGATTATGGTAGGGTACGAAACCACCTCAAAGTTATTCTTTCTGATCGATCTATTCAAGAGTCCGTAGTAACGTTTAATCTATCATAGACACTCCATTGTCACCTCAAGTATCCGTGCGCATGATTATACGATATGCATCACACAATCTCAGAAACATCTATTCAACCAACACATAGAACTTCAAAGAGTGCCCCAAAGTTTCTACCGGAAAGTCAAGACGAAAATGTGTGCCAACCCCTATGCATCGTTGGAATATACAAGCCAAGTTCTATAATGAAAATTCCCACTAGTATATGAAATTGACTAAACATGAGACTCTCTATCATGAAGAACATGGTGCTACTTTGAAGCACAAGTGTGGAAAAAGATAGTAGCAATTGTCCCTTTTTCTTTTCCTTTTTTTCTTTTGTTTTGGGCCTTTCTTTTTTTCTTTGGCCTTTTTTTTCTCTTTTTTTTGTGGAGGGGCTTTATTGATTTAGCTTTTCCTCCCATTGGACAATTCTCTAATAATGATGATCATCACACTTTCATTAGAACTCGAAATTACAAATCGATACTACAACAAAGTATGACTCTATATGAATGCCTCCGACGGTGTACCGGGATGTGCAATGAAACAAGAGTGACATGTATGAAAAGTTATGCATGGTGGCCTTGCCACAAATACGATGTCAACTACATGATCATGCAATGGCGATATGACAATATGATGCGTGTCATATGAACGGAACGGTGGAAAGTTGCATGGCAATATATCTCGGAATGGCTATGGATATGCCATGATAGGTAGGTATGGTGGCTGTTTTAAGGAATAATATGGTGGCTGTTTTGAGGAAGGATATATAGTGGGTGTATGGTACCGGCGAAAGTTGTGCGATACAAGAGAAGCTAGCAATGGTGCAAGGGTGAGAGTGCGTATAATCCATGGACTCAACATTAGTCAGAAGAACTCATATACTTATTGCAAAAATTTACGAGTCATAAAAAAAAGAAATCAATGCATGCTCCTAGGGTGGAGGTAGGTAGGAGTTAACCATCGCGTCCCCCGACCTCCACGCAAAGGTTGGCACTTTACAAATACCTCATGCTCTAACTCCGTCACATAGCGGTTCACCATACGTGCATGCTACGGGAATCACTAACCTTAACACAAGTATTTCTCAATTTCATAATAACTCCACTACCATGACTCTAATATCACTATCCTCATATCTCAAAACAATTATCAAGCATCCAACTTCTCATCATATTCAATGCACTTAGTGTGAAAGTTTTTACTACATTGATATTGGATGTCTATCATGTGAAGACTAGTTTTATAGCCTATCCACATAACCATGCTGTTTTAATAGAATCTCAAAAGGATATAAGTGAAGCATGAGAGTTCATCTATTTCTTCAAAATAAAACCACCTCCGTGCTCTAACTGATATAAGTGAAGCACTAGAGCAAACAACAAACTACTCCGAAAGATATAAGTGAAGATCAATGAGTAGTTGCATAATTATGTAACGATGTGAAGAATCTCTAACATTTAAGAACTTCAGATCTTGGGATATTATTCAAACATCAAGCAAAATAAAATAAACTAAATAGACGCTCCAAGCAAAACACATATCATGTGGAGAATAAAAATATAGCTCCGAGTATAGTTACCGATGGATGAAGACGAAAGAGGGGATGCCTTCCCGGGGCATCCCCAAGCTTAGGCTTTTGGTTGTCCTTGAATTTTACCTTGGGGTGCCATGGGAATCCCCAAGCTTAGCCTCTTTCCACTCTTTTTTCCATAGTCCATCAAAGCAATACTCAAAACTTGAAAACTTCACAACACAAAACTTAGACAAAAATCTCGTGAGCTCCGTTAGTATAAGAAAGCAAACCACTACTCAAAGGTACAGCAATGAATTCATTCTTTGTTTATATTGGTGTTAAACCTACTGTATTCCAACTTCTCTATGATTCATACTTCCCAATACTACTCATAGATGCATTGAAATAAGCAAACAACACACGAAAAACAGAATCTGTCAAAAACAGAACAGTCTGTAGTAATCTGCAGGTTTCACATACTTCTGTAACTCCAAAAAATTCAAACTAAATAGGTAAACGTGAGGAATTTGTCTATTAATCATATGCAAAAAGAATCAACTAAATAGCATGCTCCAGTAAAATCTGATGACCATTCTAGTGAGCGCTACCGTTTCTGTTTTTTTACAGCAAGATCATATAAACTTCACACAAGTCTTCCCAAAGGTTCTACTTAGCACAAACACTAATTAAAACATAAAACCACATCTAAACAGAAGCTAGACGCATTATTTATTCCTAAACTGAAGCAAAAACAAAGAAACTAAAATAAAGTTGGGTTGCCTCCCAACAAGCGCTATCGTCTAACGCCCCTAGCTAGGCATGATGATGCTCGCATAAAAGATAAGAATTGAAACATAAAGGGAGCATCATGAAGAATATGACTAGTACATTTAAGTCTAACCCACTTCCTATGCATAGGGTTTTTGTGAGAAAACAACTTATGGGAACAATAATCAACTAGCATAGGAAGGAATAACAAGCATAGCTTCAAAACTTTAAGCATATAGAGAGGAAACTTGTTACTATTGCAATTCCTAAAAGCATATGATCCTCTCTCATAATAATTTTCAGTAGCATCATGAATGAATTCAACAATATAACCAGCACATAAAGCATTCTTTTCATGATCTACTTGCATAGAAATTTTACTACTCTCCACATAAGCAAAATTCTTCTCATTCATAGTAGTGGGAGCAAATTCAACAAAATAACTATCATGTGAAGCATAATCCAATTGAAAACTAAAATCATGATGACAAGTTTCATGGTTATCTTTATTCTTTATAGCATACAAGTCATCACAATAATCATTATAGATAGCAACTTTGTTCTCATAATCAATTGGAACCTCTTCCGATATAGTGGATTCATCACTAAATAAAGTCATGACCTCTCCAAATCCACTTTCATCAATATAATCATCATAAACAGGAGGCATGCTTTCATCATAATAAATTTGCTCATCAATACTTGCGGGACAAAAAGTATCATCTTCATCAAACATAGCTTCCCCAAGCTTGTGGCTTTGCATATCATTAGCATCATGGATATTCAAAGGATTCACACTAACAACATTGCAATCATGCTCATCATGCACATATTTTATGCCAAGCATTCTATTTAATTCTTCTTCTAGTACCTGAGCACAATTTTACTTCCCATCATTTTCACGAAAGATATTAAAAATATGAAGCATATGAGGTAACCTTAATTCCATTTTTTGTTGTTTTCTTTTATAAACTAAACTAGTGATAAAACAAGAAACAAAAAGACACGATTGCAAGATCTAAAGATATACCTTCAAGCCCTAACCTCCCCGGCAACGACGCCAGAAAAGAGCTTGATGTCTACTACACAACCTTCTTCTTGTAGACGTTGTTGGGCCTCCAAGTGCATAGGTTTGTAGGACAATAGGAAATTTCCCTCAAGTGGATGGCCTAAGGTTTATCAATCCGTGGGAGGCATAGGATGAAGATGGTCTCTCTCAAGCAACCCTACAACCAAATAACAAAGAGTCTCTTGTGTTCCCAACACACCCAATACAATGGTAAATTGTATAGGTGCACTACTTCGGCGAAGAGATGGTGATACAAGTGCAATATGGATGGTAGATATAGGTTTTTTTAATCTGAAAATATAAAAACAGCAAGGTAACTAAAGATAAAAGTGAGCATAAACGGTGTTACAATGATAGGAAACAAGGCCTAGGGTTCATACTTTCACTAGTGCAAGTTCTTTCAACAAGGATAAGATAATTGGATCATATTAATAGCCCTCAACATGCAACAAAGAGTCACTCTAAAGTAACTAATAGCGGAGAACAAACGAAGAGATTATGGTAGGGTAAGAAACCACCTCAAAGTTATTATTTCTGATCGATATATTCAAGAGTCCGTAGTAACGTTCAATCTATCATAGAGTTCGTACTAGAATAACACCTTAAGACACAAATCAACCAAAACCCTAATGTCACCTAGATACTCCATTGTCACCTCAAGTATCCGTGGGCATGATTATACGATATGCATCACACAATCTCAGAAACATCTATTCAACCAACACATAGAACTTCAAAGAGTGCCCGAAAGTTTCTACCGGAAGGTCAAGACGAAAACGTGTGCCAATCCCTATGCATTGATTCCCAAGGTCACGGAACCCGCAAGTTGATCACCAAAACATACATCAAGTAGATCACATGATATCCCATTTTCACCACAGATAAGCACGTGCAAGACATACATCAAGTGTTCTCGAATCCTTAAAGACTCAATCCGATAAGATAACTTCAAAGGGAAAACTCAATCCATTACAAGAGAGTAGAGGGGGAGAAGCATCATAAGATCCAACTAGAATAGCAAAGCTCGCGATACATCAAGATTGTGCCATCTCAAGAACACATAGCTACTGATACATACCCTCAGCCCCGAGGGTGGACTACTACCTCCTCGTCATGGAGAGCGCGGGAGGATGAATATGGCCACCGGTGAGGGTTCCCCCCTCCGGCAGGGTGCCGGAACGGGGTCTAGATTGGTTTTCGGTGGCTACAGAGGCTTTCGGCAACGGAACTCCCGATCTAGGTTAATTTTCGAAGGTTTTAGTATTTATAGGATTTTTTAGCGTAGGGCACAAGTCAGGGGGGTTTCTGGGCTGTCCACGAGATAGGAGGGCGCGCCCCCTATCCAGGGCGGGCCCCCACCATCGTGGGCAGCCCGTGGCTCTCCTGGCCCAACTCTTTTACTTCGGGGGCTCTCCTGGTCCAGAAAAAATCATCAAAAATTGGCACGTCAATTGGACTCCGTTTGATATTCCTTTTCTGTAAAACCCTAAAACAGGAGAAAAACAGAAACTGGCACTGGGCTCTGGGTTAATAGGTTAGTCCCAAAAATCATATAAAAGTGCATATAAAAGCCCATAAGACATCCTAGAAGGATAATATAATAGCATGGAACAATCAAAAATTATAGATACGTTGGAGACGTATCAATGATTCGCAAGCCATTGAAAAATAAATGGATCTTTAAGAGGAAGACTGACGCCGATGGTAATGTTACTGTCTACAAAGCTCGACTTGTTGAGAAATGGTTTTCGACAAGTTCAAGGAGTTGCAAAGTTGACTGAGAACATAGCTTGTTGGTTTCTAATAGAGTTTATGCTTTATGCATCAACTATGTGATGAACTGTTACTTATTCATGAGATGTCTATGATACAAGTCCTTTGATAAAAGTCTTATGTTTAAATTTGTTGCTGCTATAATAATCAACATGATGCTTCTATGTCCATATTTTGTTTTTATCGACACCTCTCTCTCAAAGCATTTGGACATGTTTTTCGTGTTCGGTATTCGCTTGAGGACAAGCGAGGTCTAAACTTGAGGGAGTTGTTACGTCCATTTTGCATCATGTATTCTTGTTGTTATTTATGTTGTTATTATGCATAATAATGCTTTTTGGAGTAATTCTAATGCCTTTTCTCTCATAATTTGCAAGGTATACACCTATAGGAAGAATTCCGGCAACTGGAAATCTGGACCTGAAAAAGCTACGTCATGCACCTATTCTGCACAACTTCAAACAATCTGAAACTTCACGGAGATTTTTTATGGAAAATATTGAAAATACTGGAGCTGATAACCACCAGAGGGGGCCCACCACCAGGTGGGCACAACCCACTTGGGTGCGCCAGGCCTCCCAGGCGCGCCCTGGTGGGTTGTGCGCACCCAGGCCCACCTCTGGTGCTCGTCTTCTGGTATATAAGCCCTTCTGACCTAGAAAAATAAATAAGGAGAAGACTTTCGGGATGGAGCGCCGCCGTATCGAGGCGGAACTTGGGCAGGAGCACTTTTTCCCTCTGGCGGAGCGATTCCACCGAGGGAACTTCCCTCCCGGAGGGGGAAATCATCGTCATCATCATCACCAACAACTCTCCCATCTTGGGAAGGGATATATTCATCAACATCTTCAATAACACCATCTCATCTCAAACCCTAGTTCATCTCTTATGTTCAATCTTGTAACCGGAACTATAGATTGGTGCTTGTGGGTGACTAGTAGTGTTGATTACATCTTGTAGTTGATTACTATATGGTTTATTTGGTGGAAGATCATATGTTTAGATCCATTATGCTATTTAATGCCCCTCTGATCTTGAGCATGTTTATCACTTGTGAGTAGTTACCTTTGTTTTTGAGGTCACGGGAGAAATCATGTTGCAAGTAATCATGTGAATTTGATATGTGTTCGATATTTTGATAGTATGTATTTTGTGATTCCTTTAGTGGTGTCATGTGAACGTCGACTACATGACACTTCACCGTATTTGGGCCTAAGGAATGCATTGTGGAGTAGTAATTAGATGGTGGGTTGCGAGAGTGATAGAAGCTTAAACCCCAGTTTATGCGCTATTCCGTAAGGGACCGATTGGATCCAAAAGTTTAATGATATGGTTAGAATTTGTTCTTAATATTTTTTTCTCGTAGTTGAGGATGCTTGCAGAAGGGTTAATTATAAGTAGGAGGTTTGTTCAAGTAAGAACAACACCTAAGCACCGATCCACCCACTTATCAAATTATCAAAGTAGCGAACACGAATTAAACCAACATGATGAAAGTGACTAGAGGAAATTCCCGTGTACCCTTAAGAACGCTTTGCTTATTATAAGAGACCGTCTTAGCCTGTCCTTTGCCTCAAAAGGATTGGGCTATTTTTCTGCACTTTTGCTACTACTATCGTTACTTGCTCGTTACAAAATTATGTTGCTATCAAACTACTTTGCTACTTACAATTTCAGCACTTGCAGATACTACCTTACTGAAAAACACTTGTCATTTTCTTCTGCTCCTCGTTGGGTTCGACACTCTTTCTTCTCGAAAGGAGCTACAATTGATCCCCTATACTTGTGGGTCATCAATGACGACGGCAGCGGCATTTTTCTTTTAAAAAGTTATCTGTGTATAAATTATAGAACGAGGTGAATAGTTTATTTAGGCCAATGTGAATAGTTTCAGAAAAATCATGATGAACATTTTTCTAAAGTAAAAAATGAGCAGTTTATAACAATGCAATATACATTTTTTAAACATGGTGACCATTTTTGAAACACATGATGAAAAACTTGTACAACATAGTGAAATGTTCTCAAAATGCAACAAACATTTCATATATAAGTTTGACTACATTTTAAAACACGGCGAACATCTTTTCAAATATATTGAACATTTCTAAAACAATATATGATGTACACTTAAAACATGTCTGATTCCGCACGCGCTTGCAGGTGCTCTTTAATAAGTATTTACTTATCAGTGGCTGGAATTTAATGGATTCGAAAGAAATTCAGTGTTAATAACATTTTTTAAATGAAAAAAGTTCTAAACCTTTTATAAAAATCTATGTATAAATGCGCGTGCCATATTTATTAATTAGGCACCAGACATTTTAAATACATGGTTGCTTATTGGAAAACAAGTCAAGGTGTGTCACAAAAGACTTAATCGTGCAGTGAGATAAGAGAATGTGGTGGCGCGATCTAAATCTCCCCTGTTTCGCCTGGCAGACGACGTGGGGTTCCAGAAAAAAAATTGAGCATTATTGGATGTGCCTATATATATTTCATGTGTTGTATCAAATGTGTGCCTGGGAAAAAGATAAATTATCTCGGGAATATATACAGTGTTAGGAACCCTAGCTTTTCTGCAGCGAAAAATGTATACATGGACATTTTGTTGTCACGTCTAGATCTATTCAACCATGTGCGTAACGAATTACTTACTAATGTACATCACGGAGTACATAGTTATCCTTTGACGCGTGAGTGAGTTTATATCTATATAGCACAATGCCTAGGTGGATGGCCGGCACGTCTGCTACTCCAAGCACCGCGTGGGGTTCTTCAGCGTCCACATGGCCGCCCTCGCCTTATTGCCTGGCGGCAATGCCTTCTCCTTCGGCCACCCCTCCATCGACTCCGTCATGGAGCAAGAAGCTAGAGAAGCTGCACCAAGAGTTTGACGAGCTGCGCACGGAGCTGGCCGAGGTGAAGAAGCAGGTGGAGCATAAGGAGGAGTTCTTGGCGAAGGAGCGCGCCGTGGTGGACCAGATTGCGACTTGGGTCGACCCAAACATGGGCGACATGGGGGACGAGGACATGGCGGCCTTCGTTTGCCATGCTGATGTAGATGAAGGACGTCATCACCAAACGCGCCAACCAGGTTCCCCTCAAGGCGATGCATGTCGACGTGAGTTGCATGGTGGAGCTTGCCCTGCCGCTGCTGCCCCACATCTTCGGTGGCAGCACCTTCATGTTCGGTAGCGCCAGCGGCAGCGCCAACGACCAGATGGTGAATCTGTTGCTGGAGCTTCCGCCACAGGGGCAGGGGTTCGAGGCCGGGATGGATATGCAGCAGATGGTGATGGCGGCGTTGCATCCGTCTTAGGTGGTCCCTGTCAGTATGGATATGGAGCAGCAGTTGGTGATGGAGCGGCCACCCGCACGGTGGGTCGACGACTGGATCGATATGCATCAACAGATGGTAATAGAGATGCCTCCAGCTCTGGGGGTCGCCACTAAGATCGATATGCTGGAGATGCCTCTGCAAAAGGGTTCGCCGCGGGGATGGACATGGAGTAGATGCGGATGGCAATTCCTCATCAGCCGGGGTTTGACGACGACATGGGGTTGGAGATACAACATTTGCTTATGGTGATGCCTCCGTTACCGGAGATCCTACCCGGATGGAGAAGAACCCCAGCTTCCCATTCCCGTACTGAGCAGACGAGATCCTAACCCGTGTCCATCCGTTCAAGTCTAAGCTTTCAACAATGGACGATTGTTTGTCAATCTCTAGTCGTCTTGTTACATCTCTATGAAATGTTTCGTCAAATTTTAGGTTATTTCTTTATTATCAGTAATTAATAACTAAATTTGTATTGTCCTATCGCTGGTTGCCGGCATTTAATAAAGTACAAAAATCTCAGCTGGCATCATTATACAGCGATCTATGTGTGAAATCTTTGGTGTTTTTTTCTTCACATCTACAGTGACTAAAATCGTCAAAAGCGGCTGAGTTATATTGTAGGTTTATTTTTCTGTTTTCTCATTGTATTTTTGTTTCTCGCCCACAACATTAAAATCCGCCAGAAAAAATATGCCGCGAGGCTAAAGTTCAAACTGGAGACACCTTGTTGGTGCAGGCATGCACAAACCGGTCTGGAGTAAAATCAATTTTATGCACTGCTAGGCTGCGCCAAGTCGCTGATGCACGTCGACCTGAGTTGCATGGTGGAGGTGGCCCAGCCGCTGCCGCCCCAGATCTTCGGTGGCAGCACCTACGTGTTCGGTAGCAGTAGCGGCAGCGCCAACAACCAGATGGTTAATTGTTGCTGGTGCTTCCGCCACATGGGCAGGGGTTTGAGGCCGGGATGGATATGCAGCAGAAGGTGATGGCACTATTGCCTCCGTCTTAGGTGCCCCCTGTCAGTATGGATATGCAGCAACAGTTAGTGATGGGGTGCGGCCTCCGGCATGGTGGGTTGACGCCTGGATTGATATGCAACAACAGATGGTAATGGAGATGCCTCCAACTCAGGGGTCGCCACTAAGATGGATATGCAGGAGATGCCTCCACCAACGGGGTTCGCCGCAGGGATGGATATCAAGCAGATGCATATGGCAATTCCTCATCAGCCGGGGTTCGACGACGACATGGGGTTGGAGATACAACAGTTGCTTATGGTGATGCCTCTGTTACCCGAGACCCTGACGGGATGGAGAAGGACCCCGGCTTCCCGTTCCCGTAGAAAGAAGACGAGATGTCGAGATCCTAACCCGTGTCCATCGGTTCAGGTGTAAGCTTTCAACAATGGACGATTGTTCATCAATCTCTTGACGTCTAGTTACATCTTTATGAAATGTTTTGTCAAATTTTATGTTGTTTCTTTATTATCAGTAATTAATAGCTAAATCTGTATTGTCCTGTCGCTGGCTGCCGGCATTTAATGAAATACAAAAATCTCAGCTGGCATCATTATACAGCGATCTATGTGCGAAATCTTTGGTGTTTTTTTTTTTTGCACATCAACAGTGACTAAAATCATCAAAAGCGGCTGAATTATATTGTTTGTTTATTTTTCTTTTTTCTCATTGTATTTTTGTTTCTCGCCCACAATACTAAAATCCGCCAGAAAAAATATGCTGCGAGGCTAAAGTTCCAACTGGAGACACCTTGTTGATGCAGGCATGCACAAACTGGGCTGGAGTAAAATCAATTTTATGCACTGCTAGGCTGCGCCAAGTCGCTGACGCGTGGTACGAGCCGATTCGCAGTGCTACATAGCCATCTACAGTGACACGCGATTTGCTACAAGATTTTGGGTCAGCGAAGTGTTGACTTCTTTTCTCAATGGACACACACGTTCAATCCAAGGGATGACTGAACATGGTAACAAGCACTTGAGTGACAAAGTAAGCATTTTTTATTTCAAAAGTTATCGGTGTTTAAATTATAGATCGAGGTGAAAAGTTTATTTAGGCCGATGTGAATAGTTTCAGAAAAATCATGATGATCATTTTTCTAAAGTAAAAAAATGAGCCGTTTATAACTATACAATATACATTTTTCCAACGTGGTGACCATTTTTGAAACACATGATGAAAAACTTGTACAACATAGTGAAATGTTCTCAAAATGCAACAAACATTTCATATAACACGTTGACTACATTTTAAAACACGGCGAACATGTTTTCAAATGCATTGAACATTTCTAAAATAATATATGATCTACACTTAAAACATGTCTGATTCCGCAAGTGCTTGCAGGTGCTCTTTAATAAGTATTTACATATCAGTGGCTGAAATTTAATGAATTCGAAAGAAATTAAGTGTTAATAACATTTTTTAATGAAAAAAGCTGTTGACATTTTATAAAAATATTTATAAATGTACATGCCATATTTATGAATAAGGCACCACACATTTAAAATACATGGTTTGCTTACTGGAAAACTAGTCAACGTGTGTCATAAAAGACTTAATCGTGCCGTGAGATAAGAGAATGTGGCGGCGCGATCTATATCTCCCCTGTTTAGCCTGGCAGACCGCGTGGGGTTCCTGAAAAAAAATTGAGCATGATTGAATGTGCCTATATATATTTAATGTGTTGTATCAAATGTGTGTCTGGGAAAAAGATAAATTACCTCGGGAATACGTACATTGTTCGGAACCCTAGCTTTTGTGCGGCGAAAAATATATACATGGACATTTTGTTGTCACGTCCCGATCTATTCAACCATGTGCGTAACAAATTACTAACTAATATACGTCACAGAGTACATAGTTATCCTTTGTCGCGTGAGTGAGTTTTAGTCTATATAGCACAACGCCTAGGTGGATGCCCGGCACCTTTGCTACTCCAAGCACCGCGTGGGGTTCTTCAGCTAGGCCGGCGTCCAGGTGACCGCCCGCACCTAATCGCCTAGGGGCAATGCCTTCTCCTTTGGCCACCCCTCCATCGACTCCGTCATGGAGAAAGAAGCTGGAGAAGCTGCACCAAGAGTTCGACGAGCTGCGCACGGAGCTGGCCGAGGTGAAAAAGCATGTGGAGCATAAGGAGGAGGTCTTGGCGAAGGAGCGCGCCACGGTGTACCAGATTGCGACTTGGGTCGATCCGAACATGGGGGACGAGGACTTGGCGGCCTTCGTTTGCCGTGTTGATGCAGATGAAGGACGTCGTCACCGAACACGGCAACCAGGTTCCCCTCGAGGTGATGCACATCGACGTGAGTTGCATGGTGGAGGTGGCCCGCAGCTGCCGGCCCAGATCTTCGGTGGCAGCACCTTCGTGTTCCGTAGCAGCAGCGGCAGCGCCAACGACCAGATGGTGAATCTGTTGTTGGTGCTTCCGCCACAGGGGCAGGGGTTTGAGGACGGGATAGATATGCAGCAGATGGTGATGGCTGCGTTGCCTCCGTCTTAGGTGTTGCCTGCCAGTATGGATATGCAGCAGCAGTTGGTGATGGAGCAGCCTCCGGCACGGTGGGTCGACGCCTGGATCGATATGCAGAAACAAATGGTAATGGAGATGCCTTCAGCTCAGGGAATCGCCACTAAGATGGATATGCAGGAGATGCCTCCGCCGACGGGGTTCGCCGCGGGGATGGATACGGAGCAGATGCGGATGGCAATTCCTCATCAGCCCGGATTCGACGACGACATGGGGTTGAAGATACAACAGTTGCTTATGGCGATACCTCCGTTTCCCGAGATCCTATCGGGATGGAGAAGAACCCCGGCTTCCCGTTCCGTACTGAGAAGACGAGATCAAAACGCGTGTGGATCCGTTCAAGTGTAAGCTTTCAACAAAGGTCGATTGTTTGTCAACCTGTTGTCGTCTAGTTACATCTGTATGAAATGTTTCATCAAATTTTATGTTTTTTTTATTACCAATAATTAATAGCTAAATCTATATTGTCCTGTCGCTGGCTGCCGGCATTTAATGAAATACAAAAATCTCAGCTGGCATCATTTTACAGCGATCTATGTGCGAAATCTTTGGTGTTTTTTCTCCACATCTACAGTGACTAAAATCGTCAAAAGCGGCTGAGTTATATTGTTTGTTTATTTTTCTGTTTTCTCATTGTATTTTTGTTTCTCGCCCACAAAACTAAAATACGCCAGAAAAAATATGCCGCGAAGCTAAAGTTCAAACTGGAGACACCATGATGGTGCAGGCATGCACAAACCAGACTGGAGTAAAATTAATTTTATGCACTGCTAGGTTGCGCCAAGTCGCGGACGCGTGTTGCGAGCCGATTCGCAGTGCTACAGAGCCATCTACAGTGACACGCGATTTGCTACAAGATTTTGTGTCAGCGATGTATTAGTGTTGACTTCTTTTTTCAATTAACACACACGTTCAATACTAGGGACGACTGAACATGGTAACAATCACTTGAGTGACAAAGTAAGCATTTTTCTTTTAAAAAGTTATCGGTGTATAAATTATAGAACGAGGTAAAAAATGAGCAGTGCAATATACATTTTTTAAACGTGGTGACCATTTTTGAAACACATGTTGAAAACCTTGTACAACATAGTGAAATGTTCTCAAAATGCAACAAACATTTCATATAAAACGTTGACTACATTTTAAAAGATGGCGAACATCTTTTCAAATGGATTGAACATTTCTAAAATAATATATGACGTACACTTAAAACATATCTGATTCACAAGCGCTTGCAGGTGCTCTTTAATAAGTATTTACATATCAGTGGCTGGAATTTAATGGATTCGAAAGAAATTAAGTGTTAATAACATTTTTTTAAATGAAAAAAGTTGTTAACATTTTATAAAATATATGTATAAATGTACGTGCCATATTTATGAATTGGGCACCACACATTTAAAATACATGGTTTGCTTATTGGAAAACTTGTCAATGTGTGTCATAAAAGACTTAATCGTGCGGTGAGATAAGGGAATGTGGTGGCGTGATCTAGATCTCCCCTGTTTTGCCTGGAAGACGACGTGGGGTTCCTAATTTAGTTTTTAGCATGATTGGATGTGCCTATATATATTTCATGTGTTGTATCAAATGTGTGCCTGGGAAAAAGATAAATTTTCTCGAGAATACGTACATTGTTAGGAACCCTAGCTTTTGTGCGGCGAAAATATATACATGGACATTTTGTTGTTACGTGCCCATCTATTCAACCATGTGCGCAACAAATTACTTACTAATGTACGTCACAGAGTACATAGTTATCCTTTGACGCGTGAGTGAGTTTTAATTTATATAGCACAGCGCCTAGGTGGATGCCCGGCAATTCTGCTACTCCAAGCACTGCGTGGGGTTCTTCAGCAAGACCGGCGTCCAGGTGGCCGCCCTCGCCTTATTGCCTAGCGGCAATGCCTTCTCCTTTGGCCACCCCTCCATTGACTCCGCCATGGAATAAGAAGCTGGAGAAGCTGCACCAAGAGTTCGAAGAGCTACGCACGGAGCTGGCCGAGGTGAAGAAGCAGGTGGAGCATAAGGAGGAGGTGTTGGCAAAGGAGCGCGGCACGGTGGACCAGATTGCAACTTGGGTCGACCCGAACATGGGCGTCGAGGACTTGGCAGGCTTCGTGTAGCACCCCAGATGTAAAATTCCTTATTTGGCAATATATGCTACCTTGTCCTCATCTTTTCCATGGGGGTCCTTCCTTTATTGTTGTCATATCTTCATTTTTGCATTGTCATGTCATTTGCATGATTGTCATATCATATTAAATTCTTGCCTTGTCATAATGCATTCTCATTTCACCATGTGTATTGAGGTTTCTTGCATGTTATAGTGTTGCTTGATCCATGTATGATCCATGCTTGATCACTTCCTAGTTTCACCACCTCCCCTTCTCTCTTTTTCTTTTTCTTATTGTTTTGCAAGTGCCATCTTGCCTTTTCCCCTTCCCTATAAATGTTCATCTTCTCCAAACAAATCTTGCACCTTGTCCTAAACATCTTTGTGAAATTCCACTCCATTTGAAGTTGTTTTGGTTAGGTCAAAAAATGATCCAAGTTTGAGTTATATTCAAACTTGTTTTATTTTTCTACCTCTAAAATTGTCCAAAGTAATTTTATTAATTCAGGCATAATTCCAGGAGCTTGGGGATATTTTTACTTCTACCTAATTCTTTTCCTAGCTGCCTGGGCTTTTCATTTTGGATTTCTACCTAAAGAAAAAGAAAAAGAAAAGAAGCAGCAGCCAGCAGATCCACCTGGGCCTCGGCCACCAGGCCGGCCCGCCAGCCAGCGCGCGCAGCCCAGCTGGTTCCCCCGCGCATCCCCTATGCCGTTTCTCACCCGCGCACACACTCGCCCCCTCCGCGTCGCTTCCACGTGGCCTTCGCGACCCCACTAGTCAGCCTCTGGCTACAGCCGACCCACGCGCCACCTTTTCGTCAAGCTTGCGCCGTCGCCATGGGGACCGCGAGCACGAGCGCGTCGCCGCTCTATTCCGTCACCCTGGCCCCCCTACTTTGCCCCCTAGGTGCCCACCAGCTCCCTAGGGTTACCCTCCTCCTTCCTCGACCGCCGCCAGGCCACATAGACCACCAGATCCGTCGCTCCAACGCCGTCCCGAGCGCATCCGGGAGCATGAGCTCGTCGCTGGCGTGAACCTCGACGACCTCCGCCTCGCCAACCTTGTCCTTCTTCTTCCCCGACGTCGACTACGTCCACTACGTCGTCTACGCGGAGCCGAGCGCCTCATCTGCTTCCTCTCCTTCCTCGTCTTCGACTCCGGCCGCCGCGAGCGTTCGTCCGCCCTCGCCGTCGTCTCCGACCGCCTCTCGCCAAGCCGAACACGTCAATGTGTGCGTGGTGAGCCCCCAGTTCTCCCCATGCCCTTTTCCCCTACGTTTGCATGCTCTAGCCGCACCCGCGCCGTCCGTCCGAACTCGTCGCCATCGGACCGCGTCCCCGGCGAGTGCTCCGACCAGCGTAGCCCATATATGCATGTACATCATCTCCGCCGTGTCACGTAGCTGCTGCTACGTGCTCTCGCCGCTCCGCTAGGACCCGTAGGTGTCTCGCCGCAGCTCGTCGCCGCCGGCTCTGTTTGTTGCCGACGGCGTCGTCATAGTCGTCGTTAGGTGCAGCTAGTTCGCATCGCGTGTGCGGGATTCCCTCGTTGATCCATCGCGCACCTCCACCGTCCCTTGTGGTCGCCAGAGCCGCCCCATTGCACAGCACCGCCGTCTCTGTTTCATCGGCGTCGTGTGGTTCTGTCTGCATCGCGTGTTGGTACATCAGGTGCAGCGCCTGTTCTCTAGCAGACGCACCCGGAGTGGGCTAGTGGTAAAAATGCCCATATTTTTTTGCCCAGTGTCTCTCGCTGACACCTAGGTCCCACCTGGCAACCTCTTAGCGCTCGCGCACCCACTCCCACACCCAGCCTTGCCAGTTCAGCGCCCCCCGGCTCACTTGTCATAGGCAGTGTGTGGGGGCCCCGACTTAGAAGTCGAGATCACCGAATGCACGTGTACAGTGATCCCAGAGATCAATGCTCACTGAACACACAGAAGCTGAATAACAAGAGTCTTACATCCATACAAATAGTCTTACACGAATTAAGGTCATTATGGCCAAGTATTACATAGATAGAGCCTCACGGGCTGAATAGCAAATAACTCAAATAGCGGAAGTCTTCGATAACGGGTAGAACCCATGCCATCTGCCTTAATCCTACAGGCATTCTGACTGGGATAGCGTCCTAGTTCGCATGATCGTCTCCAAAGAACTCTTCCTCATATTCCTGTTCTTCCATGCCTGGCCAATTAAATAACCAGTGGCAATCCAATGAGTACTTTGAATGTACTCGTGATACGTCCAAAACGTATCTATAATTTCTGCTTGCTCCATGCCACTTTTGGGTGATATTGCTATGATATTCATACACTTCCATACACTTTTGATCATATTTGGACTAACCTACTAATCCAGTGCACCCCGGTGCCAGTTTCTGTTTTCGGCTGATTTTGTATTTTAGGTTTTCACATTACGAGAACTGCCAGGAAAAATCCAGAAAAAATATATAAAAAATCAGCGTTCCAGGAGCTACCGTGCGGCCAAAGTACAGCCGGGGGGGACCCACAGGGGCTCCAGGCGCCCTGTGGGCGCCCCCCCCTGGGCCGCGCCGGGGGGGGGGCGCCTGGGCACCCCTGACCCCCTCTGGTGGCCCCCTTTGGCATATATTTAAAGCGTGTCGAGGAAACCCTGATTCCGGAACCCTTTTCTCCAGACGCGATTC
Source organism: Secale cereale (assembly GCA_902687465.1). NCBI lineage: Eukaryota > Viridiplantae > Streptophyta > Magnoliopsida > Poales > Poaceae > Secale > Secale cereale. The sequence continues at coordinate 798,265,197 of LR738714.1, forward strand.
CGATCTCCGCCGCCATCGCCATCAAGCTTCGGGGGACCAGAATTCCTGCGCCGGCACCCTGCCGGGACGGGGAAGTGCACCCGGATTCATCTCCATCGACGTTGCTTCCTCCCTCCATGATGCGGGAGTAGTTCCTCCTCGGGGCTCAGGTTCTTACCAGTAGCTATCTGGTCAATTCTCTCTCCCATGATGTGATCTTCGTTGTGATCATAGGCTATGTTAATCTAGATATTTCCCCTTCCTCTATGTACTGGATTGATGTACTCACTTGTCTTTATCTAGTATAATCCCCGAGACCAAGGTGACAGCGGTCTATTGGACATGGATTAGAAAAGTATTTTCATGAGTGATTTCCTCTCTTGTGTGTTGATTGAAGATTGAGAGTCTCTTGGTGCTTGTCTTTGACTATCCTTTAGATATGTTGTGGTGATTGTGGAACTCTCTTTGGATGGCCGCGGTGACATTGGGAAATCCTTAGATTGAGAACTACGAACTTTGAGGTGTGCTTTTGTAGCCCTACATAATTCTCGTCCTCTCTTGACCACGAAGGAATGACCTCCGAGTGTGTCCCCTTTGCATGTTTTATGGGAAATATCATGTGATTCGATTATGTTAATGTTGTTGGGAGTTGCCACTAGTGAAAGTATGAACCCTAGGCCTTGTTTCCACCATTGCAATACCATTTGTGCTCACGTTTACTACTTGTTTGCTTGCTGCACTTTTTATTACATATTTATATTACCTTGTTTAGCCATCCATATCACTTGCCATTTAACCTCTCTTCGCCGAACTAGTGCACCTATACATCTGACAAGTGTATTAGGTGTGTTGGGGACAGAAGAGACTTCTTGTATCTTAGTTGCAGGGTTGCTTGAGAGAGACCATCTTCAACCTCTACTTCCCTGAGTTCGATAAACCTTAGGTCATCCACTTGAGCGAAATTTGCTGCTGTCCTACAAACCTCTGCGCTTGGAGGCCCAACATAGTCTACAAGAGTAGAAGCGTGCGTAGACATCAAGCTATTTCTGGCGCCGTTGCCGGGGAGGTGAGCGCTTGAAGGTATATCTTTAGATCTTGCAATTAAATCTTTTTGTTTCTTGTTTTTATTTCACTAGTTATGTTTATGGAAAACCTTACTATTGGATCTTTGCTTGCGGGAGGACGCCCCACACCTGTGGTGGTTGCTCCTCCTCCTACTGAAATTGTGCCCTATAAAATACCGACTGGTATTATCAATTATGTTTTGGCTAATCGTTATGCAGGAGACAGACATCCCGATGAACACTTGCTACATCTGTCACAACTATGTTCATTATTTAAGCTTGCAGGTGTATCGAGGGAGTTTGTCATGAGGAAATTATTTGCCTTGTCACTGAAAGGAAAAGCGTTGGAATGGTATAGGCTACTAAATGACTCTCACCTGCTGGAGTGGGAAGAGATCCAGTCTCTCTTTTACTCCAAGTTTTATCCTCTTCATGAAGTCCATGAGAATAGGAATTATGTTTATAATTTTTATCCTAATGACGGAGAGAGCATAGCTCAAGCTTGGGGGAGACTGAAAACGTTAATGCTAAAATGTCCTAACCATGGGCTCCCCAAAGATATTATTATTACTAACTTCTATGCGAGGCTCTCTCGACAGGATAAAGATTTGCTCGATGCTTCCTCTATGGGTTCTTTCACAAACAAAAAGATTGATGCTAAATGGGAACTCCTTGAAAGAATTCAACGCAACACTGAAGATTGGGAGATCGACAAAGGTAAAGAGTCAGGTATAATTTATGAGTATGATTGCATTAAGTCCTTTGTTGAAACTACAAGTTTTAATAAGTTTAGTGCTAAGTTTGGGCTTGATTCTCAACTCCTTGTTGATTTCCTCAAATCTTTTGCTTCACATCTTAATATGCCTAAGGAAGATTGGATCAAGTATCATAAACCTTTTAAAGAGACTTGCAAAGAAAATGAAATTGTTCATGATGATTTCAACATGCATGATCCAATTCCTAAAAATGAAGTTTTATATAAGCATGTTAATTTTTGTGGAGTGGATAGACCTTGTGAAAGGCCTATGATTGAAGAAGAGAAGTATTGTAAGCAACATAAGAATGAAAGAACAATCACTTGGGTCAGAGATTTAAATGAAATTGCTAGAGAATTGTGTGACCTTAATCCTTTTACTTGTGAACTTTGCCGTACAGAGGGTCACTTTAATTTTCAATGCATGAACTTTCAAAACATAACTGTTAACCGGTTGTGTGATGACATGATCACCTCTGATCTTTATGATGAGCTTATGTTATTTTTGATGTGTGAAGAGTTATCAGAAAAGACTTCTTGGCTGGATGATAATGCCATAGGAATAAAAAAACACTTTGCAAAATTGCCATCTCTATTGTGTTGTTAATTGCCATGAAAATGATTACATAAGTAAGATTAGAAAGGAGGGAACTTCACCAAAGTATAAAAATGTCTCTTATATTTCTGCTAATAAAAAAGGAGAGTTTCTCCCAAGTTTCCCCTATTGTTTCTAATGATAAACCAGGATATGTGGAGAAGCTTCATCTCCAACCACCCCCTCCTAAGGTTAAGAAGAAGAAAAAGAAGAGGAGGAGGAAGATGAGCAAGAAAGAAGAAGAATGGGTATCAACCTGGCCTGAGCATATTCCTCCCATCAACTTTTATCATAACGGTTGTAAGTTTAAAGAAGAAGGTGAAGTTTATTGCCTTAATTATCATCTTGATGATACATCCGTAGGTACTATTGAAGATGATTTTGATTATGATATGCATGTTACTTATTGTGATTGGGAAAATGATGATAATGCTACTTATGATCTTGAAAATCTTTTTGTTACCAACTCTGAAAGTGATGATATGGGAAGCTCTAAGCTTGGGGATCATAGGATTGCAAATCATTTACCCACTAGTTATGTGACAATAGATAATTCTCTTGCTAGTAAGAATAATGACAACATGTTTACAAATATAGTTGCTAGCAATGATAATGCTCTTCTCTACCATGATGATGTTATAACTCCAATCTATAGTGATTATAAAGGTACCTATGACATAAGGAGAAATTATCCTTATGAAACTTGTCATAATCATGAAGGGAATTACTCCCTTGCTGAACACCACCCTCCTAATATACAACTACTCTATAGTGTTCAAGTTGTTTATGATAGTCCTACTCCCACTATTACCAATGAGAAAAATTATGCTTATGTGGGGAGTGAGAGTACCTTTTTACATGTGGATCATGGTAACAATGCTTTATGTGATGCTTATATTGTTGAGTTCATCCATGATGCCACTGAAATTTATAATGAGAGAGGGAGGCTTGGTTCTAAATATCTTAATAATAAGAAGTTTCCTCTCTTTATAGTGAATATTTTGAAGTTATGCTTGTTTTGCCTTCCTATGCTAGTTGCTTCGTGCTTCAATGAATTGTTCTATTGCAATATTCCTATGCATAGGAAGCATGTTAGGCTTAAATGTATTTGGCATTTGCTTCTTGATGCCCTCTTCTGTTCTTCAGCTCTTATTCTTACGAGAGCATCATTAAAGTCCTATGCCTAGCTTAAAGGCATAAAAGAAAGCGCTTTTGGGAGGCATCCCACATGAATAAAGTTTTTATTTTTGCTTTTGTTGTGTCTTGATGTTGTTTACTACAGTAGCATCATCATTGTATCTTTGCTTTTCATATTTGTGCCAAGTATAGCCTCTGATTGCTAGAAAGTTCAAAAGTTGTGAGGTGCTGTCCAGGAAACAGATTCTGTCGTTGGATAGAAAAATTCGTATAAAATCACCAGATCATCTTTTTGGTCTGAATTGTTTCGACAGCGTGCTCTATATAATTTTCTTTCGTGCGCCTGTTCTGAGTTTTTTGATTTGAGTTGCAGAAGTGCCCCGAACAAATCAATTACTACCTGCTGTTCTGTTTTTCACAGATTCTGTCCTGTTTTGCCTTTCCTTCATTTTGCAAACCAAGAGCTTGCTTTTTCTTTGCAAAAACCTTTTGGCAATCTTGAGAAACAGTAGAACTTCAAGAATATCTTTATTTCCAGCAAGGTGCAATTATTTTATTAAGGGTACTAACCTCGCTAATCAGATTATGATGAGTTATGTATGAAGGGAGTTTTCAAGTGTGCGAGGGAAGATGATAAAAACATTCAGGAGTGTCAAGCGCTCAAGCTTGGGGATGCCCCCGTGCACCCCCAAGAAATATTCAAGGAGACTCAAGCGTATAAGCTTGGGGATGCCCCCGTGCACCCCCAAGAAATATTCAAGGAGACTCAAGCGTCTAAGCTTGGGGATGCCCCCGTGCATCCCCTTCTCCATCAACATTTTCAGTTCGTCTTTCGTTCTGCTATATTTTTATCACTTCATGTGTTATGTGCTATGCTTGGAGCGTCTTGCCTTTAGTTTTCTTTTTAGTTTTTCATAACGAGTCGGAACTCAGCGTTCTTTATGTGGGAGAGAAACACGCTCCACTTTTACCTAGAACATAACATAGAATTTTCATGTCTATCTTCGTTGTGTGTGTTCTTTGTCTTTTAAATAGCTACTATCATGCTCTGCTCTTAGTATTCATGCTTATCTTTTCAATGAGCTTTTGTTTAGTTGGTTGCTTGAACTCTCTTTAATTATCATGCTCACCTTATTAAGAGAGTTTGCTTCCGTTGCATTGGTTAATATGTCTATGATAAAGATGCTACGTGCATAATGGTGCTTAGTAGTTCAGGTTTTCTTATGGTTAGTCTCAAATAGCTGGGGGATTCCCAATGTGTTATTGGAGTACCAACATGATTTGTTTCCCTATGATGTGGTATGGTTTAGTAATATCTTTCTTCGAGAATTTATTTTGATTGACTTGGCGTATGCTCACGCATATTTAAGACTGTAAAGAAAGTCTGTCAAGCCTTGATGATCTTTTGTTTCTGAGTAGCGATATAACTTCCATGCCTAATTCAATGTTGCTTTGTCGCTCTGCATGATTATGACCGTCATTGCTCTCTTAGTTGGTTGCTCCCAGTCTTTTGCTAACCTTCGCCTGTACTAAGCGGACTGACTGCTTGTGCATCCACATCCTTTTAATCCAGTTATGCCATATGAGTCCACCATACCTTCCTATACATGGTATTTACCCGCCATTCCTAACGAAGACTTGCATGTACCATCTCGAAATTATTCAAAAAAAGCATTTCTCTTTTGTTCCTCTGTTTTAGCTCATGAGGAAGTAGTAGTTAATTCATGATCTTTTTAAGTTGGACAGGCTTCACCCCGGGATTGCATGTATAATGTGCAAACCCATAATACGAGAAGGAACTGGCATTGAGTGCGCCCGGCTCAAAAAGATAATATAACAAACAAACACTCCTTCACGCTTTGTTCATGAGAAATCAGAAAACTTTGGCAGTGATAAACAAACTAGATTAAGAGGATGTGATCGTCCTCATTCGGGAGCCGTTCCTCGAAACTTGTCCATCTCAAGAAGTGATTGAGTTATCTGCTAGCATTCGTTGACGAAACATGCATGATCAAAAATAATTATTACCTCTGTTTTTAAAACCAAGAGCTCTGGTACATGTTTTGTCTTTGTTTCCGACCACGGGTTTTCAACCTTGCCAACAAAAGCCACGGTTCGAGAGTCTCCACCTTCTTTTAAAGCACCAACTACTGAGAGCATGATTGTCATTCTTAGTGTAATGTGCATTGTCCCAAAGTAGCATTGTCTCTTGCATGATTGTGATATCGTTTATTTTGAAATCATTGTATCTAGTCATCACTCAAACCTTGAAGGTGTCCCTGCATTTATGTTTTTCTTCACTAAAGGGGGCAAGCTAGATATCACTTTATCATATTTGCACATCATGATCATTGCAAATCTTTTTGATGTTTCAGTTTCATATTGTAAAAACTTTCACTCATTTGTGATTTTCTCATGAGGCAACTTAATTACTATAGAATCATTGTCTCAATAAGCTTTTGTCATATGACTATAAAAGGTCCTATATGGTTAATAGCATGTCACCACAGAAATTATTCTTGTTATCATTTACCTACTCGAGGACGAGCAGGAATTAAGCTTGGGGATGTTGATACGTCCAAAACGTATCTATAATTTCTGCTTGCTCCATGCCACTTTTGGGTGATATTGCTATGATATTCATACACTTCCATACACTTTTGATCATATCTGGACTAACCTACTAATCCAGTGCACCCCGGTGCCAGTTTCTGTTTTCGGCTGATTTTGTATTTCAGGTTTTCACATTACGAGAACTGCCAGGAAAAATCCAGAAAAAATATATAAAAAATCAGCGTTCCAGGAGCTACCGTGCGGCCAAAGTACAGCCGGGGGGGGACCCACAGGGGCTCCAGGCGCCCTGTGGGCGCCCCCCCCCCGGGCCGCGCCGGGGGGGCGCCTGGGCACCCCTGACCCCCTCTGGTGGCCCCCTTTGGCATATATTTAAAGCGTGTCGAGGAAACCCTGATTCCGCAACCCTTTTCTCCAGACGCGATTCCGATCTCCGCCGCCATCGCCATCAAGCTTCGGGGGACCAAAATTCCTGCGCCGGCACCCTGCCGGGACGGGGAAGTGCCCCCGGATTCATCTCCATCGACGTTGCTTCCTCCCTCCATGATGCGGGAGTAGTTCCTCCTCGGGGCTGAGGTTCTTACCAGTTGCTATGTGGTCAATTCTCTCTCCCATGATGTGATCTTCGTTGTGATCATAGGCTATGTTAATCTAGATATTTCCCCTTCCTCTATGTATTGGATTGATGTACTCACTTGTCTTTATCTACTATAATCCCCGAGACCAAGGTGACAGCGGTCTATTGGACATGGATTAGAAAAGTATTTTCATGAGTGATTTCCTCTCTTGTGTGTTGATTGAAGATTGAGAGTCTCTTGGTGCTTGTCTTTGACTATCCTTTAGATATGTTGCGGTGATTGTGGAACTCTCTTTGGATGGCCGCGGTGACATTGGGAAATCCTTAGATTGAGAACTACGAACTTTGAGGTGTGATTTTGTAGCCCTACATAATTCTCGTCCTCTCTTGACCACGAAGGAATGACCTCCGAGTGTGTCCCCTTTGCATGTTTTATGGGAAATATCATGTGATTTGATTATGTTAATGTTGTTGGGAGTTGCCACTAGTGAAATTATGATCCCTAGACCTTGTTTCCACCATTGCAATACCATTTGTGCTCACGTTTACTACTTGTTTGCTTGCTGCACTTTTTATTACATATTTATATTACCTTGTTTAGCCATCCATATCACTTGCCATTTAACCTCTCTTCGCCGAACTAGTGCACCTATACATCTGACAAGTGTATTAGGTGTGTTGGGGACACAAGAGACTTCTTGTATCTTAGTTGCAGGGTTGCTTGAGAGAGACCATCTTCAACCTCTACTTCCCTGAGTTCGATAAACCTTAGGTCATCCACTTGAGGGAAATTTGCTGCTGTCCTACAAACCTCAGCGCTTGGAGGCCCAACATAGTCTACAAGAGTAGAAGCGTGCGTAGACATCAACTCGCAAGCAACCCATGATGTGGTTCAAAGTAACAGTGCAATGGAATAACAATGATCAATCTAGCAAGGCTAGAACAAATATTCTACCATCAAGTTTATGCATATTTAACTCGCGTAACCTCGAAGACAGGTTACCGATATCAACATGAATATGATTCAACTCGTCGAGTCAAGTCACCACCTTGACTCACATACACACGCATGGTTTCACAAACATTGGACGTAACCCAGGAGCGGTTACCCAACTGTCCATGACCGTGGACACGGCTATTCGAATAGTTTGACACTCTGCAGAGGTTGTACACTTTACCCACAAGATCCGGGGAACTTTCGTGTCATCGACGACCCGCGGTACCTCAAGTACCCGGGGTAAGCACCCGATCATTATTTTTTCCTTAGACAACACTAACATAGAGTCCACTCGTTGGTACGCGGCCTTCGGGTACAAACAATAGATCACGGGACTTGCCCTAATTTCAATGTTCACGCGTACCCGAAGGGACCAACGGTGTGTCCGGTGCCCTGTGAAAACAGTCATGGTCGTCTATCCAAGAACGACCCCATCCCGGGTAAGACCTCATGTCCTCCCGTCACTAGTAATGCGGGCACCATGCTAGTATCGACCTAAGTAATCAATAAAGCCCCGTCCCATAAGGGGTAGTGTGGTTGCACATGTATGGTTGGAATAACGGTCGCAACTTAAACCAATCCGTTTGAAAAACACACACACTTGCCTCGGTACACCACTTCGTAGTCAAGTGGTTACCCACTCATCATCTCCCTCGGGCATGAGTGTCACCCGACGGGGTTTTATGCAAAGACTTCAACCACAAAGGTTCATGTCGCACGTGCATCACTATTCATTACTACCAGCCATATGCATGTCATCTAGCACATAGCAAGATCAAGATCAAGGCATGCATCATGTGGTGGAATCAACTAGGTCACCATCGTAACCCTAACATCATGCATCGGAAACAAACGGGTTCCGAAGAACAAATGAATAATGGTCAAAGGGCTGCTTGCCTGGATTGGCTGGGTCTTCGAAGTCTTCAAATCCTTCTCCTTCTCCTTCTTCAGCAACTTCGTCAAATACGGGATCTATACGTCGCATAATAACCACGGGAAAATAAGAATACAAACAAAACAGAAAAATCAAAGTGCTCAGAAAAATGTCAACTCATTTTTGTAAAATACTTGAGGGATTTCTAAGGTGGGGAAAAATCTTAGTTGGAGTTTTGGAGTAACAGAATGGAATCTATTGATTTTTGAACAGGAGTTTTACTGCCCAAATTTGAATTTAAATTTGAACAGTACAGAAAAGTTTCATAGATGTGAGTGAAAGTGGTACCATTAAATAGGTTGGAATATTACAAGAATTTAGGAGCTGGAATTATTTTATTTGGACCATTATTCTTTTCTGTAAAAATGTTTAAAACAATTACAGAAAAGAAAAAGAAAAGGTGCCCTGTGCAACTGGGCCAGAGAGGCCACAGTGCACGGCCCAGGGCGGACCAGCCCAGCCGCACGGGTGCCTGCGCGCGCACGTCAGGTTTTTGAACCTGACGGGCGGGCCTGATAACCCTCAACCGTAAGGGATCGAGATAGTCTTCGCGGGTAAGAATAACCCAATTTATTGATTCGACACACGGGAAGCCAAAGAGTATTTATAAGCTTTAATTGTTGAGTTGTCAATTCAACCGCACCTGAAATATACTAACTTGCAACAAAAGATAAGTGGTAACAGTGATATGATAGTGATGATAGTAATAGTAAAAGTAACAGCAAAAGTAAATAGCAGTAGTAAATGGCAGAAATAGCAACTAGTGACAAGCAAGGTTTAAAATACTGTAGGCTAGGGAGACGGATGGTTGGGCGTTGCATGGATGAGATAGATTCTAACTTGGGGCACGGCACACGGAAAAGTAATGATCATCTACGCAAATATCAAACATTAGGCATGTATCCCGTATGTAGTTGTACGTGCTTGCTGATGGGCCTCGAACCCCTCGTTGGTTACCCCAAGTGGAAGGTGTAAGATGCAGTAAGTAGAAGTGTTTTCCCCTAGCAAAGATGCCAAGGATCGATTCCCCAGAGACTCCTAGGTTCAACAGGTAGGTGTCAATTGCTACGGCGCCAGATTAGTAGCAACCAACATGGACCTGCACACAGATACAAATAACTTTGCTCCCAACGAGTACAGAGAGGTTGTCAATCTCTCCGGCCTTGTAGTTCACAAAGGGTTAAAAGCAATGATAGTAGTGATAGATAGTTTTTGCAATAGTAAATAATAACGGGAAAGTAAATAGTGGATGTGATCAATGATGGTAATATGGACCGGAGTCTCATGATGTTCACTAGTGATGTCTCTCTCCCAAAAGACGATAAAACAGCTATGTGAGGTAAACGAATTACAGCTGGGCAATTGACAGGACCACGAACGGAAACCAATGCTGACTACATTGCAAGAAAGGTTGAGGTTCAAAGCATGCGCGGTACGCCAAAGTAAGTAGACCGAAATCCATCAATATCTACTACTAATCATCCACCTTGAGATATCTATCCAGAACATCTCGCTGGTATTAAGTTGCGAGTCCCACCCATAGTGTAAACTCAGTGCAACAGACAACTGCATTAAAAGAACTTGGCGTAAAGTAAACAATCCTTGCACCCGTGGGCACAAGCACCGTTGTTTTCCCCCTTGTGGCAATAGCACATCCCCTAGACTCATGTTTCTGTCACTCAAGCTAGTCATCGAGGGGCATGAACCCACAATCGAGCATAACGTTCCCTCTTGGAGTCACTACCTACTACTCGGCCAAAGCAATAAGTAACAACGGAGAACATGCAAGAATTACTTATGCACTAAAATATAAAAGAGGTGAATCAAATATATTACTCAAGATCAATCTGAACATACTCTCATAATCCATCGGATCCCAGCAAACTCAACATAGCAACATCATAAGGATTACATAGGTGCCTCGATCATGTAGGGCAGCTCACGAGGACTAATTAGTGAAGCACAAGAACGGGAGGAGAACATCACATAGCTACTGGTCATGGACTCAGGGTCCAAGGGAGACTACTCACGAGTCATCTGGGAGGCGTCCATGGTGGTGGAGAAGCACCCGGTGGTGATCCTCCCCTCCGGCAGGGTGCCGGGAAGAGTTCTCCTGGTGCTCCCGATCTTGGAAGCGGCGGCGGCGGTGGAACAGAGATGGGATCGCGAAAAGAAGTCCTGTTCTGAGGGTTTCGGAGGTCCCTCTAAATATATGCCAAAGGGGGGCACCGGACGGGCTTCGGGGGGCCCAGGCGCCCCCACAGCGCGGCCCAGGGGGGGGGGCGCCCACAGGGTGCCTGGAGCCCCTGTGCCTCCCCCCCCAGGCTGCCCTTCGGAGGCAGTGTTGTTTCCGGATCGCTGATTTTTTATATAATTTTTCTGGATTTTTCTAGGCAGTTCTCGAAACGTGAAAACCTGAAATACAAAAACAGCTGAAAACAGAAACTGGCACTGGGGTGCACTGGATTAGTAAGTTAGTCCAAATATGATCAAAAGTGTATGGAAGTGTATGAATATCATAGCAATATCACCCAAAAGTGACATGGAGCAAGCAGAAATTATAGATACGTTTTGGACGTATCAACATCCCCAAGCTTAATTCCTGCTCGTCCTCGAGTAGGTAAGTGATAACAAGAATAATTTCTGTGGTGACATGCTATTAACCATATAGGACTTTCTCCTAGTCATATGACAAAAGCTTACTGACACAATGATTGTAAAGTAATTAAGTTGCCTCAAGAGAAAATCACAAATGACTGAAAGTTTTACAACATGAAACTGAAACATCAAAAAGATTTGCAATGAACATGATGTGCAAATATGATAAAGTGATATCTAGCTTGCCCCCTTTAGTGATGCAAAACATAAATGCAGGGGCACCTTCAAGGTTTAAGTGATGACTAGATACAATCATTTCAGAATAAACGATATCACAATCATGCAAAAGACAATGCTACTTTGGGACAATGCACATTACACTGAGAATTACAATCATGCTCTCAGTAGTTGGTGCTTTAACATAAAAGTAAAAGAAAGGTTATGTGCTAGAGCTTTTTATTTTGAAAACATGGAAGCAATTGTGTCAACGGTAGTAGTACTTCATATGTGTCATGCATAAAACATCCTATAAGTTGCAAGCCTCATGCATCGAATACCAATAGTGCTCGCTCCTTGTCCTAATTAGCTCGGATCCCCATGGGTTATCATTGCATTACATATGTTTTAACCAAGTGTCACAAAGGGGTACCTCTATGCCACCTGTACAAAGGTCCAAGGAGATAGATCGCATTTGATTTCTCGTTTTTGATAGATCTCAACTTGAGGACATCCATACCGGGACAACATAGAAAATAGATGATGGACTCCTCTTTAATGCATAAGCATATTCTCATAAGAGATTGAGGATTAAGGTCCAAGCTAAAACTTCCACCATGATGCATGGCTTTGGTTGGCGGCCCAATGTTCTTCTCTAACAATATGAATATTAATTGAACCCACGGTAAATCACCCTTACTTCGGACAAGACGAACATGCATAGCAACTCACATGATATTCAACAAAAGTGTGACAGTTGATGGCGTCCCCAGAAACATGGTTACCGCTCAGCAAGCAACTCATAAGAAATAAGATACACAGAAAACATATTCTTTACCACAGTAGTTTTTGGGCTACTTTCCCATGAGCTATATATTGCATGGTTAGTTTGCTTAGTACAGGTGGAGGTTAGCAAAAAGACTGGGAGCGACCAACTAAGAGAGCAATGACGGTCATAATCATGCAGAGCGACAAAGCAATAATGAATCAGGCATGGTAGTTATATCGCTACTTAGAAATAAAAGATCATCAAGGCTTGACAGACTTTCTTTACAGTCTTAAATATGCGTGAGCATACACCAAGTCAATCAAAATAAATTCTCGAAGGAAGATATTACTAAACCATACCATATCATAGGCAAACAAACCAAGTTGGTACTCCAATAACACATTGGGAACCCCCCAGCTATTTGAGATTAACCATAAGAAAACCTGAACTACTAAGCACCATCATGAAAGTAGCATCTTTATCATAGACACATTAACCAATGCAACAGAAGCAAACTCTCTTAATAAGGTGAGCATGATAATTAAAGAGAGTTCAAGCAACCAACTAAATAAAAGCTCTTGAAAAGATAAGCATGAATACTAAGAGCAAAGCACGATAGTAGCTATTAAAAGACAAAGAACACACACAGCATAGATAGACATGAAAATTCTATGTTATGTTCTAGGAAGAAGTGGAGCGTGTTTCTCTCCCACATAAAGGAATGCTGGGTTCCGAACCGTTATGAAAAACTAAAAAGAAAACTAAAAGCAAGACGCTCCAAGCATAACACATAACACATGAAGTGATTAAAATATAGTGGAACGAAATACGAACTGATAATGTTGATGGAGAAGGGGATGCACGGGGGCATCCCCAAGCTTAGACGCTTGAGTCTCCTTGAATATTTCTTGGGGGTGCACGGGGCATCCCCAAGCTTGAGCGCTTGACACTCCTGAATCTTTTTATCATCTTCCCTCGCACACTTGAAAACTCCCTTCATACATAACTAGTCATAATCTGATTAGCGAGGTTAGTACCCTTAATAAAATAATTATACCTTGCTGGAAATAAGGATATTCTTGAAGTTCTACTGTTTCTCAAGATTGCCAAAAGGTTTTTGCAAAGAAAAAACAAGTTCTTAATTTGCAAAGTGAAGGTAAGGCAAAACAGGACAGAATCTGTGAAAAACAGAACAGCAGGCAGTAATTGACCTGTTCGGGATACTTCTGCAACTCAAATAAAAAAACTCAGAACTGACGCACGAAAGACAATTATATAGAGAACGCTGTCGAAATAATTCAGACCAAAAAGATGATCTGGTGATTTTATACGAATTTTTCTATCCAAGGACAGAATCTGTTTCCTGGACAGCACCTCACAACTTTTGAACTTTCTAGCAATCGGAGGCTATACTTGGCACAAATATGAAGAGCAAAGATACAATGATGATGTTACAGCAGTAAACAACATCAAGAAACAACAAAAGAAAAAAAATTATTCATGTGGGCTGCCTCCCAAAAGCGCTTTCTTTTATGCCTTTAAGCTAGACATAATGCAAAGATCAAGTTGTATCAATTGAACCATCATCAAGATCATCAAAAAGCTCTTCAATAATACAACTAGTCTTAAGAGGACTCTCAAATAAAGGCCTCATAGAGATACTTCTAGGTAGAAGACCAAAAGGATAAAAGTCAAGGGAAGATTCATTTATAAATTCATCAACGATAGGTGTTTCTTCCAAAGTCTTTACAGTTTCAACCCCTTTGGCAATAGGTGGATTGCTTTTAGAACGGGGAGCCTTTGGAACGTGAACGAACTTAGGCTCCCTCTTTGCCGGAGTTTCTACCTTTTCGGTTTTGATCGAGGAGAAAGTAGTTCCTAAGGTATCAAATATTTCCTCAATCTTGTCCATCCTAGAAGAGTCAGAATCATGGAATTTGACGGTCTCCAAAATTTTGAAAATTTTATGCATGGAGCTATCAAGTCTATTCAAATTCCCTTGGATCTTTCGATCCAACTCATTCATCTTATTAGTGCTTGGCATCTCTAGCTCTATTTTTTCAAGTTTTTTCATAATGTGAGCTAGGGTGATGTCCTCTCGAATGCTAACAACAGGGGGACTCCCAACAAGATTTTCAATAATACTAAGAGAGTCCCAAACTGGGGCCTCTAGGAAACTTCCATTGATAGCAGTATCTAGAATAAACCTATTCCAAGAAGTAATTCCAACATAAAAATTTCTAAGCAAGATAGTAGTAGGTTGCTTCTTGGTGGCTTTTTTTGTGAATCATTAATTCTATACCAAGCATCTTTCAAACTTTCCCCACCTCTTTGTTTAAAGGTGAGAACTTCTGCCTCATCAAAGACAAAAGGACCCGACATAATGACAACTACAGAATAAGATAACTATTTTTGTGATTTTCGATAAAATGAACTAAAGCAAAAATGAAAAGTAAACTAACAATACTAAAAAGCAAAGGTAAAAGATAGCATGCAACTCCCCTATCCTGAAGAGTGGAGTCCCCGGCAACAGCGCCAGAAAATACACCTTGATGGGCCTCGAACCCCTCGTTGGTTACCCAAAGTGGAAGGTGTAAGATGCAGTAAGTAGAAGTGTTTTCCCCTAGCAAAGATGCCAAGGATCGATTCCCCAGAGACTCCTAGGTTCAACAGGTAGGTATCAATTGCTACGGCGCCAGATTAGTAGCAACCAACGTGGACCTGCACACATATACAAATAACTTTTCTCCCAACGAGTACAGAGAGGTTGTCAATCTCTCCGGCCTTGTAGTTCACAAAGGGTTAAAAGCAATGATAGTAGTGATAGATAGTTTTTGCAATAGTAAATAATAACGGGAAAGTAAATAGTGGATGTGATCAA
Source organism: Secale cereale (assembly GCA_902687465.1). Taxonomy (NCBI): domain Eukaryota; kingdom Viridiplantae; phylum Streptophyta; class Magnoliopsida; order Poales; family Poaceae; genus Secale; species Secale cereale. The sequence continues at coordinate 798,280,269 of LR738714.1, forward strand.
TGATGGTAATATGGTCCGGAGTCTCATGATGTTCACTAGTGATGTCTCTCTCCCAAAAGACGATAAAACAGCTATGTGAGGTAAACGAATTACAGCTGGGCAATTGACAGGACCACGAACGCAAACCAATGCTGACTACATTGCAAGAAAGGTTGAGGTTCAAAGCATGGGCGGTACGCCAAAGTAAGTAGACCGAAATCCATCAATATCTACTACTAATCATCCACCTTGAGATATCTATCTAGAACATCTCGCTGGTATTAAGTTGCGAGTCCCACCCATAGTGTAAACTCAATGCAACAGACAACTGCATTAAAAGAACTTTGCGTAGAGTAAACAATCCTTGCACCCGCGGGCACAAGCACCGTTGTTTTCCCCCTTGTGGCAACAGCACATCCCCTAGACTCATGTTTCTGTCACTCAAGCTAGTCATCGAGGGGCATGAACCCACAATCGAGCATAACGTTCCCTCTTGGAGTCACTACCTACTACTCGGCCAAAGCAATAAGTAACAACGGAGAACATGCAAGAATTACTTATGAACTAAAATATAAAAGAGGTGAATCAAATATATTACTCAAGATCAATCTGAACATAATCTCATAATCCATCGGATCCCAGCAAACTCAACATAGCAACAGCATAAGGATTACATAGGTGTCTCGATCATGTAGGGCAGCTCACGAGGACTAATTAGTGAAGCACAAGAACGGGAGGAGAACATCACATACCTACTGGTCATGGACTCATGGTCCAAGGGAGACTACTCACGAGTCATCCGGGAGGCGTCCATGGTGGTGGAGAAGCTCCCGGTGGTGATCCTCCCCTCCGGCAGGGTGCCGGGAAGAGATCTCCTGGTGCTCCCGATCTTGGAAGCGGCGGCGGCGGCGGAACAGAGATGGGATCGCGAAAAGAAGTCCTGTTCTAAGGTTTTCGGAGGTCCCTCTAAATATATGCCAAAGGGGGGCACCGGACGGGCTTCGGGGGGGCCAGGCGCCCCCCCGGCGCGGCCCAGGTGGGGGGCGCGCCCACAGGGCGCCTGGAGCCCCTGTGGCCCCCCCAGGCTGCCCTTCGGAGGCAGTGCTGTTTCCGGATCGCTGAATTTTTTTATAATTTTTCTGGATTTTTCTGGGCAGTTCTCGAAACGTGAAAACCATAAATACAAAAACAGCCGAAAACAGAAACTGGCACTGGGGTGCACTGGATTAGTAAGTTAGTCCAAATATGATCAAAAGTGTATGGAAGTGTATGAATATCATAGCAATATCACCCAAAAGTGGCATGGAGCAAGCAGAAATTATAGATACGTTTTGGACGTATCACTTGCAATAAGAACTTGCACAACATCTTTTGTCCTACCATCCCGCTACGAACGGGGCCAAAAGGAACTAATGGATATTAAGGTGCTCCTGTCAAAGAGCTTCGGAACAAAGCAATGAACTCAATGGATACATGTAATCCTCAAACTACGGATCATCCCCATTGGTGTCCCAAGCTGTCACTTTTGGGATCGCCAGTTCCGAACCGTAACAGGTGCATACAACTCATAGATAGGATCAAGAACACAAATATATTCATGCAAACACATATGGTTCAGATCTGAAATCATGGCACTCGGGCCCTAAGTGTCAAGCATTAAGAATAACAAGTTGTAGCAAAGATGATAAACACCATACTAGATGATAGGCAACATGCCCCCAACAATCTGATGAACTATTACATGATCTAACTCATCCAATCCCTACCATCCCCTTCGCCTACAGCAAGGGAATTACTCACACATGAAGGGGGAAGTCATGGAGGGATGATGGAGTGGTGATGATGATGACGATGGTGACAATCTCCCCTCTCCAGAGGCCAAATCAGCCTCCAGATTAGCCCTCCCGAAGAAGAACAGAGGGTGGCGGCGGCTCCGCGACGAAAAACAGCGAAAGAACTTCCGATCTGGGGTTTCTGCATCGCGAGGAAAAATACGGGCTAAAGTAGGGCACCAGGGGGTGTGGGGCCCACCCAGGCGCCCCCCCGGAGCGGCCCAGGGGGGGCGCCCACGGGGCGCCTGGGCACCCCCTGGCCCCCCTCTGGCCCCACTTCTGGCATTTTGTTTCTTCGGGTGCGTGGATTTTTCGTGGATTTTTCTGAGATGCTTAAAAATCCGTTTTCCTGCACACAAATAAACCATACAGGAAGCTCTGCTGAAAACAGCGTTAGTCCGGGTTAGTTTAGTTCAAATCATGCAAGAATGAGGTCAAAACAATATCAAAAGTGTTTGGAAAAGTAGATACGTTTGAGACGTATCAACTCCCCCAAGCTTAGCATATTGCTTGTCCTCAAGCAATTCAGTTCGACGAAGTGGACGCGACAAAGAAAACTTTGACAAACTCTTTTGCTTCATTAGAAGTATATAAGCATGTACTACGAAAAGAGTTCAGCAAGTATTAAAACAGTACTTATGAGAACAATGCAAGGAGCAATCCTTCTTTCAAGTGACCAGTCACAAATAATTAAGAGTAAACAATATATTACCGAAAATCAAGACAAGATCACATTGCACATAGCTTGAGCATATTAAGGTGGTATCTCGCTAGCCTCCATGAGTGAAGCAAAACATAAATGCAGAGACTCCTCCAGAGTTTTAAAGGAGACTAGAACTAAGAATTTCAGAATAAATCATATCACAAGTATGCAGAAGACAATGTAATACTTTGGGACAATGCACATTACACTCAGAATGACAATTATGCTCTCCTAGTCAGTGCTTTGAAGAAAGAAGATGAGACTCTCGAACCGTGGCTTTTATTGGCAAAGTTGAAAACCCGTGATTGGAAACAAAAACTAAACATGTACCAGAGCTCTTTGTTTTTAAAATAGAAGTAAATGTGTTTTGAGAGGTGCATATTTCGTCAACGAATGCTAGCAGATAACTCAATCACTTTTTAAGCTAGACAAGTCTCGAGGAACGGCTCCCGCATGAGGACGATCACATCCTCTTAATCTCCTTTGTTTATCACTGCCAAAGTTTTCTGATTTCTCATGAACAAAGCGTGAAGGAGGGTTTGTTTGTTATATAATCTTTTCGAGCCGGGCGCACTCAATGCCAGTTCCTTTTCATATTAGGTGTTTGCACATTATACATGCAATACAGGGGTGAAACTTGTCCAACTTAAAGAGATCATGAATTAACTACTACTTCCTCATGAGCTAAAACATAGGCACAAAAAGAGAGATGCTTTTGATTAATTTCGAGATGGTACATGAAAGTATCCGTTAGGAATGGCAGGTAAATACCATGTATAGGAAGGTATAGTGGACTCATATGGCATAACAGGTTTAAAGGTTTTGGATGCACAAGCAGTCATTCCGCTTAGTACGGGTGGAGGTTTAGCAAAAGAATGGGAAGCGACCAACTAGAGAGCAATAACGGTCATAATCATGCAGAGCGACAAAGCAACATTGAATCGGGCATAAAAGTTATATAACTATTCTAAAACTCAAAGATCATCAAGGCAAAGTAGACTTTTTAGTCTTAAACATGTGTAAGCATGTGCCAAGTCAATCCAAAAATTCTCTAAAGGCAAATACCACCCTAGTATGCCAGACTATGAACAGTGCGATGCATGTAGATCATTTCAATAACACATTATATACTCTAGTTATTGGAGACTAGCCACAAGGAAAGCATGAACCACTGGAAGAGCATTGTAAACATAGCACTATGTCGCTACAAGTTGGTCTCTAGATCATAAGTACAGGCATATGTACAAAAGTAGAAACAATAAGAGTTCATACCGGTCTTCCTTGTTGCTTCATTTCAGTCGATCTTCGTCATTACTGCTTGTCACTTGCACGATCGAACGTAGGAAATATAATCAAATGCCATCACGGACTCGAGCTGATCTCTGAAAACAAAGCAAACTAAAGAGAGAAAGGAAATCTTTTTGAGTTTTTCAAAAGTTGAATAAAAAGCAGAAGAAAGAGAAAATCTTTTTGTTGTTTTTTGCAAATAGAGGAATAAAGAAGAACGGGTAAAAACTTCAAAAAGATCAAAGTGAATAATGCGGATAATACAATGAAAAAGTGAGAAGGGCACGTACTCCCCCAAGCTTAGGCTTTTGGCCTAAGTTGGTAGCAGCTACTGCCCCCAGGAGCCTCCTGCTCCAGGGGTATGGTGGTGAGACCAAGGGTCGTAGAAGGATGATGGCGCGTATACCGAACTCCTCGGAGTTTCCCGCGAGGAAGGTTCCGAGCGCCAAACAGAGGAAGACCCTTCACCAAACTCAGTGGCGGTCTCATCCTGAAAATGTGGTATCTCACCGTGCCTCTCCTCGTCGGGCACAACCCCCTCCATGGGGTTATGGAACTGATGCTGGACCATGAACTCATCGAACTGGACAACATCAAAGGACCATCCGTTCCTGCTAGAAAAATCAAACAAAAGAGGTGCAGGTAGACGGATCTCGCGTTCCGCGGTAGTTCCGAAACGCAAGATATAAACAAGGTTATCAAACTCAGAACCCATGGTAACAAACTTATGCCTTTTCATAGCAGCAAGATCAAAGCTTAAATAAGTAAAAGGAGTATCATCAGGGTGTGGGGTGCCTCCAAGATGCTCTAAGATAAGCGTGGCATAAATGCCACCATATAAGTCCCCCTTGTTACCGTTCATAGCAAGGCGTCGAGCAATTAAGGTACCAATATTATAATCAGACCTCCCTGAGAGGGCTGCTGCTAGCATAGCAATATCCGGAGCAGAAATGTTGCTCGTGTTGTCACGAGCTAACACCCCTCTAGCAATATAATATGCAAAATACCTGAGGTGAGGAAACAAGATACTGGAGATCTTCGACCGATGAATATCCCTCGTACCCATGCTGCAGAGAGAGTTGATGACAGTTTTCAGCTCGGAGGGCTGAGTGGCCATCCTTGCCGTCCTCCCAACATTCGGCACACCTATTACTTCACAAAAATTTCCCAGAGTCATGGTGATAAGATCATTATAAATTTTAAACTCAATAGCACCTGATTCAGGATTATATCTAAAACTGTTAATGAAACCGGAGGTGAGTTTCTGATACTGAGTAACACGGCTCGTGACGAGTCGTGTCAAACCTGCATTAGCACAAAGATTATAAAAATCATCCTTGATTCCCGCAGCTTCCATGAATTCATCACATGGATATGTCATTGCACGTGCTGGACTTGTGTCTTCCAACAACTCCAGGGGCACATGATCCTCATTATAGCTCCCCCTAGCAGTTGATGGTTAAGCTGCGGCTCTAGTGACTCGATCGGAGTGTGCGGGCCTCGTCTTCTCAAGCCATCCTTTTACCCTTCCTAACAAACTCATTTCTGAAATTTTTTACAATTTACAAAAACGAGGATTAAAACAAAGTGAGCTAAGGCAAACTACTCAACTCACTTGCCCAAGGCATAAACTTGCATCAAAACTTGGAAAATAACTTTCTACACATGCATGCAAGCTCATCTATACAGCACCAAGAACTACTAAATACTCACAAATGAGGCCACCAATCAGAATCTAATTGGAGGGGTGGAGAAGTCACATACCAGGGAGTATTTGCTCAAAATTTCAGCTCAAATGATGGGCTGTAGAGAGAGATCGAAGAATCGCCCCCAAGAACAGCAAGAACGGCAAGAACAAGACCAGAACTCGGGTTTCTGGAAAAAGAGAGAGAGAGGGGAAGAAGAAGTACCTAGAGGGGGGTCTCGTGGGCCCCAGGCGCCCTGTGGGCGTGGCCAGGGGCTGGGCCGCGCCAGCTGGCCGCCGGGGCCACTGGTGGCCCCCCTGGCTGGCCCCAGGACTTTCCGGGTCTCTCCCGTTGTGGAAATTTTTAATATAATTTTTCTGGAATTTTTCTGAAAACTTCACCGTTGAAATTTTTTCGAAGTTCAAAAAGCTGCGAAACTCTCTGAAAACTTGAAGCAGTTAGTAGTATTGTGAAGCTTCAAAAACATAGATACTTGGTACAGCAAGTAGGACAACACTAAAAACAAAATGAAAACATAGCAAGCTCAACTTTTTATCCATATAAAACACGTTCACTAGTAAGGTTGATCAAGTCTTACCAACAAACAAGCGATATATAGAGCAAAAAGTCTCACCTCCTACGAAGCAATCACTGAACTTTTACCTTGATGGACATTGTCCCTACCATGATAGTTTTGTATTTGTGAGGCACATGTAGTGGACCGTCCCATTCTCCAATTTTCACGGTCTCGATATTCTCTATAGAGTTGAGGGCATGCCTCCTGTCGGTCTTCTTCAGAAAATATACCGTGTGTTCTTTCTCATTTACATGAAAGGTAAACTTCCCTTTGTTGCAATCAATAATAGCACCTGCGGTGTTAAGGAAAGGTCTACCAAGAATAATAGACATGCTCCCATCCTCGGGCATGTCTAGCACAACAAAATCAGTAAGAATTAAACAATTAGCAACTTCAACTGGAACATCCTCACAAATACCTATCGGAACAGCGGTTGACTTGTCAGCCATCTGAAGGGAGATATCTGTAGGAATTAGTTTCTCTAAACAGATCCTCTCGTAAAGAGAGAGAGGCATAACACTCACTCCCGCTCCAAGATCACATAAAGCAGTTTTGACATAATTATTCTTTATGGAGCAAGGGATGGTGGGTATACCTGGATCACCAAGCTTCTCAGGAATCTTTCCACTAAAAGAATAGTTAGCAAGCATAGTAGATATTGCATCATTAGGAACTTTTCTTTTGTTAGTGACAATATCTTTCATATATTTTGAGTAAGGGAGTAACTTAATAGCATCAGTCAAAGGAATTTGAAGAAAAAGAGGTTTAATCCATTCACAAAACTTATTGTAATGCTCTTCTTCTTTAGATTTGATGGACTTACCTGGAAAGGGCATGGGTTTCTATACCCATGGTTCTTTCTCCTTCCCATGTTTTCTTGCGATGAAGTCTTCTTTAGTGTACCTCTTACATTTGTCAGGTGCTACTTCTTCTCGAACTTCAGGCGGATCATTCTTCTCATTATCATTACCTTCAGGTTCAGCACCGTCTTCAGTCTCAGCATCGAAAATAGATACACTGTTGGGATCAATAGCTGGCTCTTTATTTGCATTGTCAGTCTCTTTATGTTTCTTCTTCTTATTTGGAGAGACAACAATTTCTTCTTCCTGCATTTGAGAATCTTGCTCGATTCTCTTCGGATGTCCTTCTGGATAAAGAGGATCTTGAGTACTAGTTCCTCCTCGGGTCTTAATCCCAAAAGCCTGCAATTTATCTTGTTTGGCATTGTTAGCAAGCAAATCTCTTTGCACATTAGAAATTTGATCAAGCTGAGTTTGAACCATATGAAAATGCTTCACAAGACATTGAACATCATTAACTGTTCTATCTAAAACACCAAGCAACTTTTTGATAGCAAGGGAACTATCATGCAACTGACTTTCTATCCTCTCATTAAAATGATTCTGTTTCATAATAAAATTATAAAACTCATCTAAACATTGATCAGGAGGCTTACCATGAGGGATGCCACTTGCGTTGAAATCTAAAAGAGAGTGTACCTCTACCATAGGAGGGTGAGTGGTAGGCTCACACAGCTTCTCAATAGGGGGTAGATTCTTCACGTCTTCAGCTTTAATACCTTTCTCTTTAATAGACTTCTTTGCTTCTCGCATATCCTCGGGGCTTAGAACAAACATGCCCCTCTTCTTTGTTGGTGGAGGTGGTTCAGGGACGGACCAATCTTCATGGTTTTTGGCAATCCTGCCCATTAGATCTTCCGCATCGTCCGGTGTTCTTTTCCTGAAAACACAACCAGCACAACTGTCCAGATAGGACCTAGATTCATCAGTTAGACCAGCATAGAATATATCAATTAATTCATTCTTAGGAACTCCATGTCCTGGTCTAGCCTGAATCAAACCGCAGTACCTCCCCCAAGCTTTAGGGAGGGACTCATCCTGCAACTGTTTAAAGTTATAAATTCTTTGTAAAGCAGCATGTTGCATATGAGCAGGAAAGTACTTATCAACAAAAGAGTGAGCTAAGTCCTGAGGACTCTTAATAGAACCGCATGGGAGTGAATCATACCATGCTTTAGCACCTTCCTTCAAGGAGAAAGGAAGAAGCTTTTCTTAATAGTTTCACTGAACTTTTACCTTGATGGACATTGTCCCTACCATGATAGTTTTGTATTTGTGAGGCACATGTAGTGGACAGTCCCATTCTCCAATTTTCACGGTCTCGATATTCTCTATAGAGTTGAGGGCATGCCTCCTATCGGTCTTCTTCGGAAAATATACCGTGTGTTCTTTATCATTTACATGAAAGGTAACCTTCCCTTTGTTGCAATCAATAATAGCACCTGCGGTGTTAAGGAAAGTTCTACCAAGAATAATAGACATGCTCCCATCCTCGGGCATGTCAAGCACAACAAAATCAGTAAGAATTAAACAATTAGCAACTTCAACTGGAACATCCTCACAAATACCTATCGGAACAGCGGTTGACTTGTCAGCCATCTGAAGGGAGATATCTGTAGGAATTAGTTTCTCTAAACAGAGCCTCTCGTAAAGAGAGAGAGGCATAACACTCACTCCCGCTCCAAGATCACATAAAGCAGTTTTGACATAATTATTCTTTATGGAGCAAGGGATAGTGGGTATACCTGGATCACCAAGCTTCTCAGGAATCTTTCCACTAAAAGAATAGTTAGCAAGCATAGTAGATATTGCATCATTAGGAACTTTTCTTTTGTTAGTGACAATATCTTTCATATATTTTGAGTAAGGGAGTAACTTAATAGCATCAGTTAAAGGAATTTGAAGAAAAAGAGGTTTAATCCATTCACAAAACTTATTGTAATGCTCTTCTTCTTTAGATTTGATGGACTTACCTGGAAAGGGCATGGGTTTCTGTACCCATGGTTCTTTCTCCTTCCCATGTTTTCTTGCGATGAAGTCTTCTTTAGTGTACCTCTTACGTTTGTCAGGTGCTTCTTCTTCTCGAACTTCAGGCGGATCATTCTTCTCATTATCATTACCTTCAGGTTCAGCACCGTCTTCAGTCTCAGCATCGGAAATAGATACACTGTTGGGATCAATAGCTGGGTCTTCATTTGCATTGTCAGTCTCTTTATGTTTCTTCTTCTTATTTGGAGAGACAACAATTTCTTCTTCCTGCATTTGAGAATCTTGCTCGATTCTCTTCGGATGTCCTTCTGGATAAAGAGGATCTTGAGTACTAGTTCCTCCTCGGGTCTTAATCCCAAAAGCCTGCAATTTATCTTGTTTGGCATTGTTAGCAAGCAAATCTCTTTGCACATTAGAAATTTGATCAAGCTGAGTTTGAACCATATGAAAATGCTTCACAAGACATTGAACATCATTAACTGTTCTATCTAAAACACCAAGCAACTTTTTGATAGCAAGGGAATTATCATGCAACTGACTTTCTATCCTCTCATTAAAATGATTCTGTTTCATAATAAAATTATCAAACTCATCTAAACATTGATCAGGAGGCTTACCATGAGGGATGCCACTTGCGTTGAAATCTAAAAGAGAGTGTACCTCTACCATAGGAGGGTGAGTGGTAGGCTCACACAGCTTCTCAATAGGGGGCAGATTCTTCACGTCTTCAGCTTTAATACCTTTCTCTTTAATAGATGCTTTGCTTCTCGCATATCCTCGGGGCTTAGAACAAACATGCCCCTCTTCTTTGTTGGTGGAGGTGGTTCAGGGACGGACCAATCTTCATGGTTTTTGGCAATCCTGCCCATTAGATCTTCCACATCGTCCGGTGTTCTTTTCCTGAAAACACAACCAGCACAACTGTCCAGATTGGACCTAGATTCATCAGTTAGACCAGCATAGAATATATCAATTAATTCATTCTTAGGAACTCCATCTCCTGGTCTAGCCTGAATCAAACCGCAGTACCTCCCCCAAGCTTTAGGGAGGGACTCATCCTGCAACTGTTTAAAGTTATAAATTCTTTGTAAAGCAGCATGTTGCATATGAGCAGGAAAGTACTTATCAACAAAAGAGTGAGCTAAGTCCTGAGGACTCTTAATAGAACCGCATGGGAGTGAATCATACCATGCTTTAGCACCTTCCTTCAAGGAGAAAGGAAGAAGCTTGGTCACATAAAAGTAGCGTATCTTCTCATCTGTAGTAAACAGGCTACCTAGCTCACCAAGTTTAGTTAGGTGTGCAATAGCATATCATTTTCTCTGCCATAAAAGGGGTCAGCTTCAACCATAGGTATAAGTGAAAGATCAACTGAGAAATCAAAATCAGGATCATCAATGCATATAGGAGATGTAGGAAACTCAGGATTAGGAATGGTTTTGTTTTTCAAAGAGTGTTTTTCAAATATTTTCTTAATAGTTTCAGGGTCAGAGCCAGCAAACTCTGTCAGTTCCCTGCACAAATCCTCATCAAGTATATAGTAATCATCATCAAGGAGCCTCTCCTGGAGTTTACTCAAATCAGGATAATCATAAGTTTCACCAATAGGGTAGCGAGTAACAGGAAGTTCAATTCCATATTTTTCAGCAGCAGCAGTAATTTGTTTCTCAATAGCATAAACAAGCGAACTTATATCATCATCAAAAGTAGTAGAAGCATCATCAAGAGTATCAGACATAATAACAGGTTTAGTAGGAGCATCATGTGGCGGTGGTGAGGCAAACTTACTCATAACAGAAGGTGAATCAAGAGTAGCTCTAGTGCTCAGAGCAGTACCTCTCCTTGTAGTGGATAGTAAGATCGGAACCTTGGGGTCACCTTTCTTACCCATAGTGAATAAAGTGCAGCAGGTAGAATACCTCAAGTAGACTTGTAAATATTGCTATGCTCCCCGGCGACGGCGCCAGAAAACGGTACTTGATAACCCTCAACCGTAAGGGATCGAGATAGTCTTCACGGGTAAGAATAACCCAATTTATTGATTCGACACACGGGGAGCCAAAGAGTATTTATAAGCTTTAACAGTTGAGTTGTCAATTCAACCGCACCTGAAATATACTAACTTGCAACAAAAGATAAGTGGTAACAGTGATATGATAGTGATGATAGTAATAGTAAAAGTAACAGCAAAAGTAAATAGCAGTAGTAAATGGCAGAAATAGCAACTAGTGACAAGCAAGGTTTAAAATACTGTAGGCTAGGGAGATGGATGGTTGGGCGTTGCATGGATGAGATAGATTCTAACTTGGGGCACGGCACACGGAAAAGTAATGATCATCTAGGCAAATATCAAACATTAGGCATGTATCCCGTATGTAGTTGTAAGTGCTTGCAATAAGAACTTGCACAACATCTTTTGTCCTACCATCCCGCTACGAACGGGGCCAAAAGGAACTAATGGATATTAAGGTGCTCCTGTCAAAGAGCACCGGAACAAAGCAATGAACTCAATGGATACATGTAATCCTCAAACTACGGATCATCCCCTTTGGTGTCCCAAGCTGTCACTTTTGGGATCGCCGGTTCCGAACCGTAACAGGTGCATACAACTCATAGATAGGATCAAGAACACAAATATATTCAAGCAAACACATATGGTTCAGATCTGAAATCATGGCACTCGGGCCCTAAGTGTGAAGCATTAAGAATAACAAGTTGTAGCAAAGATGATAAACACCATACTAGATGATAGGCAACATGCCCCCAACAATCTGACGAACTATTACATGATCTAACTCATCCAATCCCTACCATCCCCTTCGCCTACAGCAAGGGAATTACTCACACATGAAGGGGGAAGTCATGGAGGGATGATGGAGTGGTGATGATGATGACGATGGCGACGATTTCCCCTCTCCGGAGGCCAAATCAGCCTCCAGATTAGCCCTCCCGAAGAAGAACAGAGGGTGGCGGCGGCTCCGCAACGAAAAACAGCGAAAGAACTTCCGATCTGGGGTTTCTGCATCGCGAGGAAAAATACGGGCTAAAGTAGGGCACCAGGGGGTGTGGGGCCCACCCAGGCGCCCCCCCCCGGCGCGGCCCAGGGGGGGGGGGGGGCGCGCCCACAGGGCGCCTGGGCACCCCCTGGCCCCCCTCTGGCCCCACTTCTGGCATTTTGTTTCTTCGGGTGCGTGGATTTTTCGTGGATTTTTCTGAGATGCTTAAAAATCCGTTTTCCTGCACACAAATAAACCATACAGGCAGCTCTGCTGAAAACAGCGTTAGTCCGGGTTAGTTTAGTTCAAATCATGCAAGAATGAGGTCAAAACAATATCAAAAGTGTTTGGAAAAGTAGATACGTTTGAGACGTATCAGGGCCCAGCGGCCAGTGACTGAGAGGAGGGGGAGAGAGGTGTGGGGATGACAGGTGGGGCCCGCCTGTCATCTCCAACCTCATGGCCACGGCGACGGCGAGCTCACCGGCGACGTTTCCGGCCACGGCGACGGCAACGAAGGGCAGGAATGGGTCCAGCATCGTGTGGCGGATGCAGTGGAGGTGGTGCGGCATGCCGGGGAGGTCGGGTTCGCCGACGGCGAGGTGGGACGGCGGAGGTTCGTCGGGAGGTCGTTGCTCCGGTCGTTTCCGACTGCAACAGGAGGGGGAAACAGAGGGGAAATGGTCAGTGAGGTGAGGGGGTTCCGTATCGGGCAAAAGGAGGGGCAGGGGAGGCCCGTACTGCGAGATCGTCGGCAGCCCGATGCGGCGGAGCTCCGGTCGATCCCGAGCATTGGGACTTCCTGGGGAGGAACTGATGGTGCTGGAGGGCTCAGTGAGGTGAGGTGAGGTTGCTGGTGCTGCTGGAGAGGCTCGGGAGGTCCTATTTATAGGGGGTCGACGGAGGCCCGTGGTCCAGTGCGCCGGCGAGCTCCGGCTCGAAGCTATAGCGCACAGGGGGCGAGGGGAATGAGTCCACGGAGTTGCTGGACGAGCTCCACGTCCAGTAGAGGTGAGAGGAGGAGCGGGGGAGCTTCTGGACCACGCGCGCGTGCGATGCAGAGGAGTGGCCGTTGCGGGCGGCCGGTGCGCGTGCGACGATGGTTACTGGAGGGCGCAGGAGGAGGAGGGACAGCGCCGGGGTGATTGCGGACGTCGAGGAGCATCGACTGGCGCGAGGGGGAGGCCCGAGGTTGTCGGGGGCCAGCGATTGGCTGAAGCCACCGTGCGGAGGTGCATTGTAGCGTGCTCCAGAGCGCACGTATGGCTGGCATCATCGTGCCCTTGCCGCTCTGGTGAAAACCAACGTGCCCAAGAGTGTCTAGAAGGTCAGGGGAGTAGTAAAGAATTGGCCTGAGGCCTTGGATGCTGGTGACTTGGTGAAAACTTGTTGTCCAGCAAGGTAAAATAGGGTTCTTACCCCTCAATCATGGAGCTGGGGTGCTGGGGAAGTTACTGGGGGTAGCCAGTGACTGAATGAACATGTGGTAAAAAGTATATGCCATGGAGATGAGTAAAAGTGATCAAGATGAGGGTTTCAGTAAATCTGCAGAAGGTGTTTGATCAGTGTTTGGTCAAGCAAATGACCTCCACTTGACATGGCACTTAACAGGATTGAATAACATTTGAAAATAGGGTGCTTCACCAAATTTGGGCTCATTTGAAGGAACTAGCCAATGTAACTTTGGTGAACCCTAGAAATTAACAGAAACAGCTTCATCTGGATTGAGTCGAGCTAATCATCTCCCCTTGATGCACCACTTGGTGTAGCATCATCATTTGGGGTATTGATCATGCCCACAAAGTTTGAAGCTCCAGGTAAAAAGTTGGTAATGTAAAGTTGTTCAAATTTGCATCTGAACAGAAAGGGTTTTGAGGTGATCAGATCAAGTTGCTCTATCCCAAATCTTGTGCCATTTGGTCTAGATGCCTTATTAGGCATTTCTAGCATGTGCACCAAGTTTGAGAGCATTTGGACAAGTTTGGCAATGTAGAGTTGCTCAAACTTCAAATATGGACAGAACGGTTATGAAGGGGTTTGAGGATGTTTTCTTGCTTCCCAAGGCATGGGACTTGGCAAGATCATCAAATATGTCATATATGACATGGTAGAATTTCCCTGGAATTTTTGGAGAATATTTCCTTTGTAAATATTTCAAAAGCTTGAAATATCCAAAAAGGGTTTTAGAGGGATTAGCCCATTATTTTGAACATGAACAAGTGCTGAAACTCTTATATATGGACAATATTTGTCCTCTGAGTCTCTCTGAATTTTGGCAAATATTTTTGAAATAGTTAAATAATTTTTCCCTACTATACTTTTGTGGTTTCTGGGAGTCCTATGACTACTAGGTCTCAATAAACCTTTTGAAATAATTTTCTCACCCTAAATCAAGTACTTGCAGTGCAAATCTTAATTCAGGGGTTTTTGGAAAACTAAATTTATAAAATACTTTTTGGCCAAATAAATTTTGTAAGAAAATACTATACTTTTATATAACACTTGGCATGATCATTGGGCAGAAGTTTTGGGTATGAAGATGAATTCTACAAGAGGTCACATTTGACTTTAATGAGCACAAGAAAAAGCACATGAAGAAAACTCAATTCCAAATAAAAGCCAAATGATAAAATAAAAATTGTTGGTCCAAATTTTCATGCTTCAAAGATACAAATAACATGTTACAAAAATGCAGGGTGTGACAGACCTACCCCCCTTACAAGAATCTCGTCCCCGAGATTCCAAAACTAGGTCTTAAAAGAGGTCGGGAAACTCGGATCTAAGATAGTCTTCTCGTTCCCAGGTTGCTTCTGCTTCGGTGTGGTTGCTCCACTGGACCTTGAAGTACTTGATGGTACGGCTTCGCGTCCGTTGTTCTGCTTCGTCCAGAATACGAATGGGCTTCTCGCGGTAGGTCAAATCAGGCTGTAGATCAATGGCTTGGTGATCAACATCCTTATAGAGATTGGGCTTGTCTGGAACTTGAAGACATTTCCGGAGTTGTGACACATGGAAAACATTGTGCACATCGGATAGCTCAGGTGGTAGTTCCAAATGGTAAGCCACTTCTCCTCGTCGGTCCGTGACCTTGAAAGGGCCAATGAACCTTGGCGCGAGCTTCCCCTTGACGTGGAAACGCTTGGTTCCCTTCAGAGGAGTTACCCGCAGGTACACATGATCTCCGACACGGAAACTCATGTCTCGGCGTCGAGTGTCAGCATAACTCTTCTGCCTTGACTTGGCTGCCTTTAATCGCTCTCTGACTAGTTGGACTTGCTCTTCAGCTTCGCGAAGAATATCCGGTCCAAAAACTAGTCCTTCTCCAGTCTCTGACCAGTTGAGGGGTGTGCGGCATCTGCGCCCGTACAACACCTCAAATGGAGCCATCTGAAGGCTTGACTGGTAACTGTTGTTATAGGAGAACTCGGCAAACGGGAGACAATCTTCCCACTTGGCTCCATACGCCAAGACACAGGCTCGGAGCATATCTTCGAGAATCTGATTGACTCGCTCTGTCTGACCTTCGGTCTGTGGGTGAAAAGCCGTGCTGAAAGACAGCTTGGTTCCCAAGGCTTCTTGGAATCTTCTCCAGAACCTTGAAGTGATCTGGGTGCCTCGATCTGACACAATCTCCTTGGGAACACCGTGAAGACTTACGATTCGGTTGATGTAGAGAGTTGCCAGCTGGTTGCCTGAGTAGGTAGTCTTGACAGGAATGAAATGGGCCACCTTGGTCAAATGATCGACTATGACCCAGATGGAGTCATGTCCCCTATTTGACCTTGGTAAACCAGTGATGAAGTCCATTCCGACTTTATCCCACTTCCACTCAGGAACTTTGAGTGGTTGAAGCAATCTAGCAGGTCGCTGATATTCAGCCTTGACCCTTTTGCACACATCACACTTTGCAACATACGTCGCAATCTCTCTTTTCATCCCGTGCCACCAGAATCGTGCCTTCAAGTCTTGATACATCTTGGTTCCTCCGGGGTGGATGGAATACGGAGTGTCGTGGGCTTCTTGCACAATCAGGGTCTTCAGCTCTGTGTTGTTTGGAAAGCAGATGCGACCTTTGTACCAAATAATCCCGCGCTCGTCTTCGGAGAATCCTGGGGCCTTGCCCAGCTTCATCTTCTTCTTGATGCCTTCAATGCTTGCGTGTCCATCTTGTGCCTTCTTGACGTCGTCCATCAGGGTCGGTCTGACTTCCAAATGATCCAGAAATCCAGGGGTGACCAATTCCAAACTGAATTGCTCGAGTTCCTTAAATAAGGCTAGCTGCCTTCCTTGAACAACGGCATTCAAAGAGCAAGCCTTCCTGCTTAAGGCATCGGCCACCACGTTAGCCTTCCCGGGGTGATATTGAACACTGAGGTCATAGTCTTTGATGAGTTCCAACCATCTCCGCTGCCTCATGTTCAATTCCTTTTGGGTGAAAATGTAGTTCAGACTTTTGTGGTCTGTGTAGATCTCACACCGTTTCCCTAGGAGGTAATGCCGCCATGTCTTCAAGGCATGAACTACTGCCGCTAGCTCAAGATTGTGAGTAGCGTAGTTCTCCTCATGGGGTCGTAGCTGCCTGGAGAGGTATGCTATGACGCGGCCTTCTTGCATCAGAACGCTTCCTAATCCGGTTCGAGAGGCATCACAATATATCACGAACTCCTTGTGAATATCAGGTGTTGCCAGAACTGGGGCGGTGGTCAATCTCTTCTTGAGCTCTTGGAAGCTTTCTTCGCATTTTGGCGTCCACTCAAACTTCGTGTCCTTCTTGAGGAGCTGAGTCATTGGCCGTGCAATGCTAGAGAATCCTTCCACGAACTTGCGGTAATAGCCCGCTAGTTCGAGGAAGCTTCTGACTTCCTTGACGGTCGTTGGAGATTGCCATTGGGTCAAAGCTCCGATCTTTGCAGGATCAACAGATAATCCTTCCTCGGTCAAGACATGACCTAAGAATCCAACTTTATGCAGCCAGAACTCACACTTGCTGAATTTGGCATACAGTTGGTGCTCACGAAGCTTGTCTAGGACCATCCTCAGATGCTGCTCGTGCTCTTCCTCCGACTTCGAGAACACAAGAATGTCATCAATGAAGACGACAACAAACTTGTCCAAATATTCCATGAAGACTTTATTCATGAGATACATGAAGTAGGCTGGGGCATTGGTTAACCCAAAAGACATGACCGTGCACTCATACAGGCCATATCTGGTTACGAATGTCGTCTTCGGAATATCTTGGGGTCTGATCTTCAGCTGGTAGTACCCAGATCTGAGGTCAATCTTGGAGAATACCTTGGCTCCGCTGAGCTGATCAAACAGATCTTTGATCTTGGGAAGTGGATATTTGTTCTTGATTGTGACTTCGTTAAGGGAACGATAGTCAATGCATAAGCGGATGGTACCGTCCCTCTTTGCCACAAACAGAACAGGAGATCCCCAAGGAGAGGCACTTGGGCGGATAAATCCCTTCCTTAGCTGCTCTTCCAGCTGCTTCTTCAACTCGGCTAATTCTTCCGTCCTCATTCTATAAGGCTTCTTATAGATGGGTCCTGCTCCGGGCACGAGCTCGATGATGAACTCAATGTCACGGTCAGGGGGCATTCCCGGTAGTTCATCCGGAAAGACATCAGGATACTCACATACCACCGGTACTTGATCTAGCCCAACTTCAGACAGACAGTTGACTTTAGCGGCTTGAGCGGAAGAGGAGTTGGAAGCAAACTTGACTTCGACTCCTTGGTCATTGGTCACGGTGACTGTCCGATTGGCACAGTCTAACAAGCCTTGGTGCTTACTGAGACAATCCATCCCTAAGATCACATCCAAGCCTTGCGATCTCAGGATAATGAGGTCTGCTAGGAAGTCTACACCGTTAATGGTAATGCCGACTCCTTTACAGCCTATCTCGGCTCTCATCTCGGCTCCGGGGGTTTGTACCACCATAGGGTTATTCAGGGGTGTAGGGGTCAGGCCACTTTTTAATGCAAATCTTTGAGTGACAAATGAATGTGTTGCTCCAGAATCAAACAAGACAGTTGCAGGTGCTGAGTTTACAAGGAACGTACCCAGCACGACGTCCGGGTCTTCCTGGGCTTCTTCAGGAGTGACGTGATTCACACGCCCTTTCCCTTGGTTAGGTGGATTCCGAGGAGCTGGGTTCCTTGGTGGCATTCCACGGCCTTGTCCCTTGTTCTGCGCTTGGGGCGCGGGGCATCAGGCTTCTTGTTGGGGCACACCCTTGAGATGTGTCCGGGCTGACCACATCCAAAGCAAGTGACTTGGTTTGGATTGATCTTGTTGCCACCACTGGTATTGGGGTTGAAAGCTGGCCTGGGTTTGGCATACTGCTGAGGCTGAGGGTTGGCACGAGGTGCAGGAACTCTTGGTTGCTGATAGGTTGGCTTGGCCGGGGCTGACTGCCATAGACGAGGCTTCTGGTTGCTGGAACTTCATTTACTAACCATCTTGCGCTTGCGAGTGTCTTCCAAAGCACGCCGCTTGTCTTCAAGCATAAGTGCCTTGTTCACCAGGTCAGGGAAAGATGGGCAGTCGCACACGACAAGCGAGTATTGCAGAGTCTGATTGAGGCCTTCCATGAAGCGCTCCCTTTTGGCAGCATCAGTGCTGACATCTTCAGGGGCATACCTTGACAGAACACTGAACTTCTGCATGTACTCCTTGATAGTGCCACTTCCTTGCTTCAGGGCTCGGAACTCACGCTTTTTGATAGCCATGATTCCGGAAGGAATGTGGGCCTTGCGGAATTCTGCCTTGAAGTTGACCCAAGTGATGTCTTGTTCCGCATGCATGACCTTGAATCCATCCCACCAAGCTCTAGTAGTCCCCCCGAGGCAGTGGGCTGCATAAGCCACCTTCTCGCGATCTTCGGTGCATCCGACTAGTTCTAGAATCTCCTCAATGGAACGGACCCAGTCGTCTGCATCCAGGGGTTCAGCAGTCTCGATGAAGGTTGGCGGTGCATGCTTCTTGAACTCTGCCAACGTGGAACGTCCATTGCCATTCCCCGCCGGCTGGCGGTTGTTGGTGACAGCTTGAGCAATCAGCTGAAGGGCTGCAGTGTTGGCTTGGCGTTCCTCTCGGAAAGCTTGGAGAAGCTGAGCCATGTCCATGCTTGGAGGAGGTGGTGGTGGTGGAGCTTGGTCATTGGTTTGGTCGTGGCCTGCCTCTGGCTGAGCGGATGCTCCGGCTTCGGGCTGCTGGGTAGAGGTACCAGTACGAGTTACAACAGGCATCCTGTTGGAGCGGTAAAAGGTCTCATGACTCGGAAGAGGGAAAGCAAGATAGATGGGTGCCTAGTAAGGGGGTGGGTGTGACACTAAATGAAATCATGCAAGGGCCGAAAGGCAAAAACATATTCATTAAAAATCCAAATGGGTGATGTAGTCGTTTACACATTCCCGAAGGAAGAATACGACATACATCCAGACACAACAAAAGCAAACACTAGATAGTTTCATATGAACCATACAAGGACTCGACTGCGCATAAGGGTTACACGACCTATCCTACCGTAGAGGTCACAACTGGCATATCCGAGTAGCGAATAATGCCTAAGCGGCAGAATGCTCGGTCGCATATTCCGGATCTTCTGGGTCTTCCTCCTTGTCTTCATCTGTCTGGGCCCCCTTGTCACTAGAGGGTGTGGGTGAGTGGAGGAGTTGGATACGACGGTGCTTCGTCGGAGGGGCAGGGAAAAGCTTGCGATATTCCCTTGCGGTCATCCGGCGTCATCGAGGTGGTTCTTCATTCTTGGAAGATACATCCTCGGAGGGCCTTCCGCCTCGATATGCGATAGCGGACTGTCCAGAAGGTGCTCCTACCTTCTTGACCCTATTTGTCTTCCCTTGAGCTCGACGAAGAAGTGCCTCGGTCTTGTGAAGTTCTTCTCGAAGCTTCACCGATTCCAAGGCCAAGTCTTGTGCCAAGCTGTCGGCACATAGACTGAAGTAGGTCTGGAATCGAAGCGAGAGTCCTTCCTTCAGTGGGGGGGCTAGTGCGCTGCTCTCTTCTTCACCTTCCTTCCGGTAAGGTAAGAAGCGAGTTGTCATCTTGGCTGCCATCTCCGGAAGAAGCTCGCGGAAACGGGTTAGTGCCTTGAGTGCAGCAGCCTCGACAGCGAGAGGTAGTGTTGCCATCTGGGGTCCCTCGAAGAACCAACTTGTGGGAGGATCGTTTGCCTTGACGATCACTTCCACATGGTACTCCACCTCCGTGTCGCTCACCCAATGCTCAAGGTAGGTGAGGACGGGTGCTCGGTGGAACTGACACTCCTGGAGGCTATCCTCGAGAAGTAAGGGAAACCCAGTGGTCAGGTGCTCTTCAGGTACAGCGGCCATCTACAAAGGTGGAATGTGAGGGGTTAATAAGCTGATGAAATCTCAGGTTTAGAGAAGAAGAGAGGTTCAGAAGGTTTTTGAAAAAGGGTCTCAACTAACTAACGCCCATGCTACTAAGGCTTCCTACAGCCAGGATGGCTCTGATGCCAGCTCTGTGGGGGCCCCGACTTAGAAGTCGAGATCACCGAATGCACGTGTACAGTGATCCCAGAGATCAATGCTCACTGAACACACAGAAGCTGAATAACAAGAGTCTTACATCCATACAAATAGTCTTACACGAATTAAGGCCATTATGGCCAAGTCTTACATAGATAGAGCCTCACGGGCTGAATAGCAAATAACTCAAATAGCGGAAGTCTTCGATAACGGGTAGAACCCATGCCATCTGCCTTAACCCTACAGGCATTCTGACTGGGATAGCGTCCTAGTTCGCATGATCGTCTCCAAAGAACTCTTCCTCATATTCCTGTTCTTCCATGCCTGGCCAATTAAATAACCAGTGGCAAGCCAATGAGTACTTTGAATGTACTCGCAAGCAACCCATGATGTGGTTCAAAGTAACAGTGCAATGGAATAACAATGATCAATCTAGCAAGGCTAGAACAAATATTCTACCATCAAGTTTATGCATATTTAACTCGCGTAACCTCGAAGACAGGTTACCGATATCAACATGAATATGATTCAACTCGTCGAGTCAAGTCACCACCTTGACTCACATACACACGCATGGTTTCACAAACATTGGACGTAGCCCAAGAGCGGTTACCCAACTGTCCATGACCGTGGACACGGCTATTCGAATAGTTTGACACTCTGCAGAGGTTGTACACTTTACCCACAAGATCCGGGGAACTTTCGTGTCATCCACGACCCGCGGTACCTCAAGTACCCGGGGTAAGCACCCGATCATTAGTTTTCCTTAGACGACACTAACATAGAGTCCACTCGTTGGTACACGGCCCTCGGGTACAAACAATAGTTCACGGGACTTTCCCTAATTTCAATGTTCACGCGTACCCAAAGGGACCAACGGTGTGTCCGGTGCCTTGTGAAAATAGTCATGGTCGTCTATCCAAGCACGACCCCGTCCCGGGAAAGACCTCAAGTCCTCCCGTCACTAGTAATGCGGGCACCATGCTAGTATCGACCTAAGTAATCAATAAAGCCCCGTCCCATAAGGGGTAGTGTGGTTGCACATGTATGGTTGGAATAACGGTCGCAACTTAAACCAATCCGTTTGAAAAACACACACACTTGCCTCGGTACACCACTTCGTAGTCAAGTGGTTACCCACTCATCATCTCCCTCGGGCATGAGTGTCACCCGACGGGGTTTTATGCAAAGACTTCAACCACAAAGGTTCATGTCGCACGTGCATCACTATTCATTACTACCAGCCATATGCATGTCATCTAGCACATAGCAAGATCAAGATCAAGGCATGCATCATGTGGTGGAATAAACTAGGTCACCATCGTAACCCTAACATCATGCATCGGAAACAAACGGGTTCCGAAGAACAAATGAATAATGGTCAAAGGGCTGCTTGCCTGGATTGGCTGGGTCTTCGAAGTCTTCAAATCCTTCTCCTTCTCCTTCTTCAGCAACTTCGTCAAATACGGGGTCTAAACGTCGCATAATAACCACGGGAAAATAAGAATACAAAGAAAACAGAAAAATCAAAGTGCTCAGAAAAATGTCAACTCATTTTTGTAAAATACTAGAGGGATTTCTAAGGTGGGGAAAATCTTAGTTGGAGTTTTGGAATAACAGAATGAAATCTATTGATTTTTGAACAGGAGTTTTACTGCCCAAATTTGAATTTAAATTTGAACAGTACAGAAAAGTTTCATAGATGTGAGTGAAAGTGGTACCATTAAATAGGTTGGAATATTACAAGAATTTAGGAGTTGGAATTATTTTATTTGGACCATTATTCTTTTCTGTAAAAATGTTTAAAACAATTACAAAAAAGAAAAAGAAAAGGTGCCCTGTGCAACTAGGCCAGAGAGGCCACAGTGCACGGCCCAGGGCGGACCAGCCCAGCCGCACGGGTGCCTGCGCGCGCACGTCAGGTTTTTGAACCTGAAGGGCGGGGCCCGGCGGCCAGTGACTGAGAGGAGGGGGAGAGAGGTGTGGGGATGATAGGTGGGGCCCGCCTGTCAGCTCCAACCTCACGGCCACGGCGACGGCGAGCTCACCGGCGAGGTTTCCGGCCACGGCGACGGCAACGGAGGGAAGGAATGGGTCCAGCGTCGTGTGGCGGATGCAGTGGAGGTGGTGCGGCACGCCGGGGAGGTCGGGTTCGCCGGCGGCGAGGTGGGACGACGGAGGTTCGTCGGGAGGTCGTTGCTCCGGTCGTTTCCGACTGCAACAGGAGGGGGAAACAGAGGGGAAATGGTCAGTGAGGTGAGGGGGTTCCGAATCGGGGAAAAGGAGGGGCAGGGGAGGCCCGTACTGCGAGATCGCCGGCGGCCCGACGCGGCGGAGCTCCGGTCGATCCCGAGCACTGGGACTTCCGGGGGAGGAACTGATGGTGCTGGAGGGCTCAGTGAGGTGAGGTGAGGTTGCTGGTGCTGCTGGAGAGGCTCGGGAGGTCCTATTTATAGGGGGTCGACGGAGGCCCGTGGTCCACTGCGCCGGCGAGCTCCGGCTCGAAGCTACAACGCACAGGGGGCTAGGGGAATGAGTCCACGGAGTTGCTGGACGAGCTCCACGTCCAATAGAGGTGAGAGGAGGAGCGGGGGAGCTTCTGGACCGCGCGCGCGTGTGAGGCAGAGGAGTGGCCATTGCGGGCGGCCGGTGCGCGTGCGACGACGGTCACTGGAGGGCGCAGGAGGAGGGGGGACAGCGCCGGGGTGATTGCGGACGTCGAGGAGCATCGACTGGCGCGAGGGGGAGGCCCGAGGCTGTCGGGGGCCAGCGATTGGCTGAAGCCACCGTGCGGAGGTGCACTGTAGCGTGCTCCAGAGCGCGCGTATGGCTGGCATCATCGTGCCCTTGCCGCTCTGGTCAAAACCAACGTGCCCAAGAGTGTCTAGAAGGTCAGGGGAGGAGTAAAGAATTGTCCTGAGGCCTTGGATGCCCTGGAGATGCTGAGAAAGAGGGAGGATGCTGGTGACTTGAAGAAAACTTGCTGTCCAGCAAGGTAAAATAGGGTTCTTACCCCTCAATCATGGAGCTGGGGTGATGGGGAAGTTACTGGGGGTAGGCAGTGACTGAATAAACATGTGGTAAAAAGTTGAGGCCATGGAGATGAGTAAAAGTGATCAAGATGAGGGTTTTAGTAAATCTGCAGAAGGTGTTTGATCAGTGTTTGGTCAAGCAAATGACCTCCACTTGACATGGCACTTAACAGGATTGAATAACATGTGAAAATAGGGTGCTTCACCAAATTTGGGCTCATTTGAAGGAACTAGCCAATGTAACTTTGGTGAACCCTAGAAATCAAAGAAACAACTTCATCTTGATTGAGTCAAGCTAATCATCTCCCCTTGATGCACCACTTGATGTAGCATCATCATTTGGGGTATTGATCATGCCCACAAAGTTTGAAGCTCCAGGTAAAAAGTTGGTAATGTAAAGTTGTTCAAATTTGCATCTGAACAGAAAGGGTTTTGAGGTGAACAGATCAAGTTGCTCTATCCCAAATCTTGTGCCATTTGGTCTAGATGCCTTATTAGGCATTTCTAGCATGTGCACCAAGTTTGAGATCATTTGGACAAGTTTGGCAATGTAGAGTTGCTCAAACTTCAAATATGGACAGAATGTTTATGAAGGGGTTTGAGGATGTTTTCTTGCTTCCCAAGGCATGGCACTTGGCAAGATCATCAAATATGTCATATATGACATGGTAGAATTTCCCTGGAATTTTTGTAGAATATTTCCTTTGTAAATATTTCAAAAGCTTTATCCAAAAAGGGTTTTAGAGGGATTAGCCCATTATTTTGAACATGACCAAGTGCTAAAACTCTTATATATGGACAATATATGTCCTCTGAGTCTCTCTGAATTTTGGCAAATACTTTTTAAATAGTTAAATAATTTTTCCCTACTAAAGACCATTTCTGGCCTTAAGAAAAAGATTTTAAATAAAATAGGAAAATAACTTTTGAAATTATACTTTTGTGGTTTCAGGGAGTCCTATGACTACTAGGTCTCAAATAAACCTTTTGAAATAATTTTCTCACCCTAAATCAAGTACTTGCAGTGCAAATCTTAATTCAGGGGTTTTTGGAAAAGTAAATTTATAAAATACTTTTTGGCCAAATAAATTTTGTAAGAAAATACTATACTGTTATATAACACTTGGCATGATCATTGGGCAGAAGTTTTGGGTATGAAGAAGAATTCTACAAGAGGTCACAGTTGACTTTAATGAGCACAAGAAAAAGCACATGAAGAAAACTCAATTCCAAATAAAAGCCAAATGATAAAAAAAGAATTTGCTGGTCCAAATTTTCATGCTTCAAAGATACAAATAACATGTTACAAAAATGCAGGGTGTGACACAGTGGCTAGCCCCGGCTGAGTCCCTTTTGTTTATGCTCTGATTTGTTTTATTTTTCAAATCTATTTGCATTTGGAATTGCCCATATCTTTTAAACTATGCATCTGTTTAAAATGATTATATATGAAAACTGCTTAGTTTTTAGTGTAGATTAATAATATGCATTTTGCTGCCATGTTAAACACATTTAAAATGCTGTTTGAATATGTTTTGTAAATAACATGTTGAAATTAGTTTAATTCATAACTAAATAACCGTAGCTCCAAATTTAACAAACTTTATATATAGGGTGGAAAAATGTGTAGAATAACATGGTGCTGTAACTTTGCATGTTTAGCAACTCTAACATATGGTTTTACCAGATCAGCACCAAAGTTGATATATGCACATGGGATTTTCCGGAGTTGTTTGTTTCTTCCGTCCCATTTAAAATGCTTGCATGTTGTTGTTGGTCTTGTGATGCACTACTTGCCATGCTAAACAACATATTAAACTTGTTGGGTGCTTAGTAAGTTCAAACTAAAAAACTACATGTGTGGCTATGTTGTCTTGCTTTCTTTTGCATGTGGTGTTCACTTAAATGAATGGTGTTCTTGCATTATGCCATGCCTCATGTTGCACTCATCATGTTCCTTTTGTGGTGCACCATATCATGTTCATTGCTCATATGCATCATGTCTTGCATCAGGTGCTTGTGTATTGCATCGTGATTGACTTTGTTCCGGGGTTTGTATTCTTGTGTTTGTTAGAGACTGGTGATGATTCGGAGTTCGACGTTCCTGTCGAGACTGAGTTTGAGGAACAAGGTTACAATCCCATCGAGAACTTAACAGGCAG
The DNA here is from genome assembly GCA_902687465.1 of Secale cereale. NCBI lineage: Eukaryota > Viridiplantae > Streptophyta > Magnoliopsida > Poales > Poaceae > Secale > Secale cereale. The sequence goes on from LR738714.1 coordinate 798,305,890, forward strand.
GATGACCGTTCCCCGGTATCACCTCTACCTTTGCATTGCTACTTATCTCGCTCTATAGTTATGCCTCAATGCCTATTCTTGTCTTGTCAGCCTCCTATGTTGCCATGAAACACTCTATCCGCCTTCCTAGCAAACCGTTGATTGGCTAAGTATGCTTTTGCTCAGCCCCTCTTATACGTTGTTAGTTGCAGGTGAAGTTTGAAGATTGCTCCATGTTTGGACTTGTTTAATTGGGATAACACAAATATATCTTAATTAAATGAATGCACATATATATTGGTAATGGGTGGAAGGCTTGGCCTTCTGCTTGGTGTTTTGTTCCACTCATGCCACCTTAGGACCCGATAAACCGGTGTTATGTTCCTTGATTTTGCATTCCTAACACGGTTGGGGTTTATGGGCCCCCCTTGATAATTCGCATTGCTTAAAGCTTTTCCAGCAAGACGCAACTTTGGTACTACATTTGCCTAACAACTAAAAACTTGCATAGGGAGTTATAAACCCGAATTCTTAATCAATAACCCGGGCCAGTGCTCCTCATGAGTGTTGGTCCCAACTGGGCAGACTGCAGGGCCGCCTTGGGGAAACCCGAGGTATCTGGTTATACCTGTAGGATGTCCCATCCGGTCGTGGTCTGAGACAAGATATGCGCGGCTACTATCAGGGTGTCGGCACGCCGGGAGGTCTTGCTAGATTAGTTTTACCTTTGCCGAAATATCTTGAGCATGGGATTCCGAGAATACTCGGGTCTTCCCAACTTGGAGTTGCGACTCCGCGGATCGTGAGCTTGTGATGGGCTAAGTTGGGACACCCCTGCATGCCGCGGTTATGTGGCAGATGGGAATTTGTTAATATCCGGTTGTAGATAACTTGACACCATATCCTTAAGAATACACTACATGTGTGAGTAACCGTGACGGTCTCTTTTCTAAGGGGTTTTCGGATAGTGAACACGGTGGGGTTATGCATGAACGTGAGTAGCTAGGATAACTTATCGATCATCTTTGGCGACCGATGACACATATCCTCATCTCACTCTGACTTCGTAAGCTAGTGGCGTAGTGCTTGCAGACACTTTATTACCTCTCCACACCTAAAGGCTTTGTAATTTTGATACCCAGGAATGGGATTGCTGAGTCCTTGTGACTCACAGATTACAACACACACCAGATGCAGGTACAACAGAGTACGGCGCAGGAGATGGACAAGAACTTCACTGGGAGTTCGATATGTGATGTGTCTCGGCGATTAGTAGTGGTTCCTACTAGGAGCGATCAGGACTTGCGGTTGTGGTATCTTTTCTCGTTTGATTTCGTCCGTAGTCGGACCCTGTGTTATTTGGATGAATGTATGAATTTTAAATTAGTTGTGTGACATGGCGAGTGTAAGCCAACTATTTTACTCTTTCATCCCTATTCATTACATGAGTTGTGCAAAGATACCACGCTTGCGATCATTCCAGAATGTGCTTATGTCTCTAACTCGTGCCTCGACACGTAGGAGATATAGTCGCATCTTGGGCATTACACTTCATTTGTCGTGATGATGCAGATGAAGGACGTCGTCACCGAACGCGCCAACCAGGTTCCTCTTGAGGCGATGCACGTCGACGCGAGTTGCATTGTGGTGGTGGCCCAGCCGCTGCGGCCCCAGATCTTCGGTGGCAGCACCTACGTGTTCGATAGCAGTAGCGGCAGCGCCAACAACGAGATGGTTAATCTTTTGTTGGTGCTTCCGCCACATGGGATGGGGTTTGATGCCGGGATGGATATGCAACAGAAGGTGATGGCACTGTTGCCTCCGTCTTAGGTGACACCTGTCAGTATGGATATGCAGCAGGAGTTAGTGATGGAGCGGCCTCCGGCACGGTGGGTCGACGCCTGGATCGATATGCAGCAACAAATGGCAATGGAGATGCCTCCAGCTCAGGGGGTCGCCACTAAGATGGATAGATGCCTCCGCCAACGGGGTTCGCCGCTGCGATGGATATGGAGCAGATGCATATGGCAATTCCTCATCAGCCGGGGTTCGTTGACGACATGGGGTTGGAGATACAACAGTTGCTTATGGTGATGCCTCCGTTACCGGAGATCCTGCAGGGATGGAGAAGGACCCCGGCTTCCCATTCCCATACAGAGAAGACGAGATCCTAACCTATGTCGATCCGTTCAAGTGTAAGCTTTCAACAATGGATGATTGTTCATCAATCTCTTGATGTCTAGTTACATCTGTATGAAATGTTTCGTCAAATTTTATGTTGTTTCATTATTATCAGTAATTAATAGCTAAATCTGTATTGTCATGTAGTTGGCTGCCGCCATTTAATGAAATACAAAATCTCAGCTGGCATCATTATACATCGATCTATGTGCGAAATCTTTGGTGTTTTTTTCCACATCAACGGTGACTAAAATCATCAAAAGCAGCCGAGTTATATTGTTTGTTTATTTTTCTTTTTTCTCATTGTATTTTTTTTTCTCGCCCACCACTACAAGAAATATGTCAACTAGTGACCTTCTGTTAGTGACCCTGGAAGAATTGGTCATAGATCTATGACCATTACAGAACAATTGGTCAAATGTTGTTCGGGGGGCTCCAAACCCTAAACTATAACGACCATTTTGGTCAAAAAGGTTGTAATTTCCTTACACGAAATGGTCATAAAGCAGATAGCACTAGTCCGCTGCCTTATTTCTAGCTGATCATGACGAATATAGATGGTCATAACCTTGTAAATTGTGCTGGGTTGTTACGACTAGGTGCCACCTCATCAGTTTTGCCTATGTGTCATGTCCATGTGGCAGTTTTTGCCCTAGGTTGTGAAGCAACCTATATTTCTGTCATTCCCAAAATTCCCCAAAAATTCTCATAAATTCTTTGGGTCATATCTTCATCAAATATGTAAAAATCCTTCCTTGCCTAGTTCAGAAATAATTCAAAAATATTCATTTTCTTATTTTGTTCAAAATAACACTTTGTGAAGGAAGTAGCACTTTGGCATGTCCAAATGGTATCCATTTTCTACAGTGCTTTCCTATGCCCAAATAACTATCCGCCACCAAATGCCAGCTCAATCCATTCATTATTTTGAGCCCAGCTTCAACATTCATATTTATGTCCAGTGTGGTACTTTGCAAAGCAAGTACCACCTAGACTCCTCCTTTAGAGCTGAAAAATTGTGAAGACGGTCTTCTTAGTAACTGATCATCCTCAACCAAAACTCACGCCTATTAGCCATGTGCATTTCCCATACCGCTAATCAAACACTTGTCTGCTAATTCATGTTTGAGCATCGATCGGTCTCCTCGTGAGAATATTATGTTGTAATTTTCTTCCTAGCGCCTACCTGGGGAGTGCCCAACCTACTAGACATGCCTAGGCCCCCCAGAACACATCGCAACGCCACAATCACGCGGTGACCACACGGCGGGCATGCGAGTTTACGCGCTCTAGAGTTGGGGCCCTCGACCACCGCCCAAACCTCGACGTATCGCCACCAAACCATGTATTTATGATTAAATAGGTACTTATGTAACCAGAAATGATTTTTGGAAAAAATAAATAGCAAACTATGAGGCAGCTGCAGTTCAAATTTGACCCGCTTCCATCTGAATCGACAGAAATTTGTCTTTTTCATGAGAGGTGGATCAAAACTTTTTACACCAACCATTTTGTCAATTGTGCATTAAATATGTCCTAGTATTTTAGAAAATTGATTTGGTCCGATTTCGCAACAATTATTTGGGAGGTCCTTCACAAAAAAACCTCCTTTCGGGCACTCGAAAAATGGAAAATGATTTTTTCGTCCAAAGAAAATGAAACCTTCATTAGGCAATATTGTTTGCCATTCCAAGATGCACCCTTGTGCACAATATGAGATCATTTGAACAAACTATGCCATGAATGTGGCCATAGGATTGATTATTTTGCTTGAAAGCCATGAATCTTCACGCATGATAGCTCATTTCTGAGAACACTTTTTTAAAAGAATTGCAGTTTTACAAGTTTATTATGTTTACTGGTAACTTGGTCATATATAATGACACAATGCGAAGGTTTTTCCAATTTTTTGATTTTTTTTTGAATTTTTTATGCCTGTTTCAAACTGCGGTCAAAACGGCGGGAATGACCGTTCCTAGCTAGTGGTTGAATCTTGGTAATTTTTTTTGATGTTTCTCTGATTAAATACATACTTATGTAACTAGAAATGATTTTTGGAAAAAAATAAATAGCAAACTATGAGGCAGCTGCAGTTCAAATTTGACCCGCTTCCAGCTGAATCGGCGGAAATTTGTCTTTTTCACGAGAGGTGGATCAAAACTTTTTACACCCAACCATTTGGTCAATTGTGCACTAAATATGTCCTAGTATTTTAGAAATTGATTTGGTCCAATTTTGCAATAATTATTTGGGAGGTCCTTCACAAAAAAACCTCCTTTTGGGCACTCGAAAAATGGAAAATGAATTTTTCGTCCGAAGAAAGTGAAAACTCCCTTAGGAAACATTGTATGCCATTGCAAGATGCATCCTTGTGCACAATATGAGATCATTTGAACAAACTATGCCATGAATGTGGCCATAGGATTGATCATTTGGCTTGAAAGCCATGAATCTTCACGCATGATAGCTCATTTCTGAGAACACTTTTTTAAAATAATTGCCGTAATACAAGTTTATTATTTTTCCTGGAAACTTGGTCATATATAATGACACATTGCGAAGGTTTTCCAATTTTTCGATTTTTTTTTGAATTTTTTATGCCCGTTTCAAAATGCGGTCAAAACGGCGGGAATTATCGTTTCTTGCTAGTGGTTGAATCTTGGTATTTTTTGGTGTCTCTATGATTAAATAGATACTTTTGTACCTATAAATGATTTTTGTAAAAAATAAAGAGCAAACTACAAGGCAGCTACAGTTCAAATTTGACCCGCTTCCAGTTGAATCGACGGAAATTTGTCTTTTTCACGAGAGGTGGATGAAATCTGTGACACCCAACCATTTGGTAAATTGTGCATTAAATATGGTCTAGTATTTTAGAAAATTGATTTGGTCCAATTTTGCAACAACTATTTGGTAGACCCTTCACAAAAAACTCATTTTGGTCACTCGAAAATTGGAAAATGAAATTTCGGTGCAAAGAAGAAGAAAAATTCCTTAGGCAACATTGTTTGCCATTCCAAGATGCACCCTGATGCAAAGTATGATATATTTTGAACAAATTATGCCATTCCAAATTGCACCCTCATGCAAAAAATACAAGAGAAACAAATAGAAAAACACAATTACATAAGCTTTGTTCTTATTGGTTGAAATGTTTGTGCCATGGATCGATGACATGGCAACCATCCATCCATCCATCCCATTTATCTAAAGAAAAAAAGATAAAGAAAGAAAAAGAATCCCCACCCGGGGCAGCCCAACCACCCAAACCCTATCCCCTCCCTAGATCCATCGTCGCCGCCCCCTTCTCCCCAGATCCAATCTCGCCGCCGACCTCACTCTCCCCCCTCATCCCCTCCGCCCTCGCGTCGCCGCACATCACGTGGCAGCTCGTCGACGCCCTCACCGCGCACCTCTCCCTCTACCATGCCAGCAACCCTAGCAGCCCCTCCCCCGCAGCCTCCCCCCACCACATGCGCTGCGATCCTGCGCCGCCGGCCCGCGCGGCCACCTCCACGGCCCTCCTGGCATGGCCCGCCTCGGTCGCGTTGCTCTCCATGCTCCGCCGCCTCCGCCTCTGTGGCCACTCCTTCTTCGTCCTCGCCGACCCCGCCCCCACCGACCCCTCCTCCCCCACCGTCCTCTCGCGCCTCTCCCGGGGCCTCCTCGCGCGCGCCGCCGCCACCTCCCGCACGCATGAGCTCCTCTTCGCCCATGCGCTCCTCTTCACCGCCTCCCCGGCCTCCCCGCGCCCTGGTAGAATCCTGCTCCTCCTCCAGGGAGTCGTCCTCGTCCCTTCATGTGCGGGTCGTCCCTAGCAATCCAGGTAGGTGACCGCCGGCGTGCTACATGCCATGTCTATTTTTTAGTGTGTTCGAGTGCTCAATCAGGGGCTTATGTTGCTCTGATGTTTATGTGTGGCTGGCAGGTATTGTTGGATTCTACAAGGACTTTGTGGAAGCCCTCTGTGAGCTAGTTCATGGAGACTCGACAGTCCGAGCGATCTCTGTTGCGTGAATGGAGTGATAGTCCAGATAACTAGTGAGTCAAACATGTTCTGTGATGTTGTTTTGAGCTTGAAAGCACATAATACATTTTCTGACAAAATAAACTGATGCATCCTCTGGCTCTGTTTATGCATTTTAGCTGAAGACGTGGCAGATGATATGGACTACATAGTCCACACTATATGCTCGCTTTTTAGTTTTGTTCTGAGATATCCATATCATGTTGTGCTCGCTGTTTAGTTTTGTTTGTCCAAAAGACCTATGCTATTTAGTTTTCTTGTTGAATTAATCATAATGGTAGATTTTTTTGTTATTCAAAGCTGCTGAACAATGTAGTTAGGTTTGTTTTATTGCTGCATTAGAATTACAGCAATCGTCCTAGTCTTGTTTTGTTGTAGACATGGCATTGTTAGAACTTCGGATGCAGATTTTCATCAACTGTTTCTGTGATTTTCCACTAGAAAATGTATATGCATTGTTTATTCTATTGTAAACTTCAACATGGTATGGTCTACTTCTATTCTACTAGCTTGATTCTGTTGACACTAGCATGCTCTGTTTGTTTTGGAGCCCAACCATGGACTGTACGTACTAAGCTAGCTCAAGCGCACACACGCAGCCAACTTGATTGATGTCTGTAGATACTAGCAGTAGCACGTGTGTGTGTGCCTCCTATACTCGGTTGCGTAATTTCTGTACTAGATCAACAACACTAGCTCTTGATACTTTTGTTTGATTCGGAGCAGTAGGCATCCTCTATGGACAATGACGACAACCAGGGCATCCACCGCCACGACGACGCTGCGCACATGGTCCAACTCGGCTACAACCTCCTCTACGCGGGACGAATACCGTGGCCATGTGCGGCATCGGCTACAATCTCCTCTCATGTGAGTTCGTCTCCTACCTTCTAGCCCCCTCTCTTGTGCTGCTATAGTAGTACCTTGCTCTGTTTCATGTGCATGGGTGATGTTGTTTGTACTTTCCGTGCTTGTGTCATGGAAAAGATCATTCCTATTTACAAGTGATGATGATTTGGAGTAGCACACTTGTTAAATTGTTCTCTTGTAGTAGACCCCATTTGTAGTTACTGTGATGTGCATTGACTCGGCCTCCTAGTACTGCAGATCATGCATGTAAATAATTTATAGTGGCCTTGTTAGTTACTACAGCTAGGCTATGTTAACTACTCGTGTTTAATCTAGCTAGCTTGTTTGTACCATCAGGATTGCAGCAAATTACAGCTAGCTAGCCTGTTTGAAATCTGTTTTTTGCTTGTTATGCTGCTGGTCTGAATCTACTTACAACCTACATTGTGCGCTCATAATGTCATCACATTACTTGTTTTTCTTGCTGCATACATGTAGCTCAAGCAGTGTACTTCTGTGTTTGCTTAGGCAGATAATTACTAGGTGATTACAATTAATGTGTACTTGTGAATTCTAAGCTTATATTAGTGTCTTGCGATCATGTTCTAATTAATGTGTATAGTCCAAGCACTTGAACTGTCTATATGCATGCACACAAGTTAAGTTATCTTTTGAGAAATTGTTGGTGCATTTTGTGATGTTATTGTATGTGCTTTGACTAGTAATGTTAGAGCTTGCCTATTGAATGGATGGCCGTCGTAGTAGAATGGCATTGTTGTTTTAGGTGCAGTGTGTTGCAGTGAGGTTACAGGACCTGCACTTCATGCATATTCATAGTCTTTGTTTTCTTGTATGAATAAAAAAGCATGGTACTAGCTGGATTTGTGTTATCATTCTATATACATAACTGTCCTTTTTTGAATGGGATGTTGATAATATATTGGCTCCATTTGTTCTGATTCTTCTCAGCTTATTCATGTAATAGAGGGCATGTTGTTGTTCTGTTTCCGCAGTCCTGAATATGGTTGTCTGGTGAATCCGGCATATGATCGCTATCGAAGGAGCTCCATGCTGAAGAAGAAAACACTTGTAGAGCTTATGAAGTATCTAGTTGTTACCTTATAGAGCTTGTAATTGTGATTGCTATACCTGTAGAGCTTGTATCGTTATTCCACTTGTAGAGCTTGTAAAGTTTGTGTTCGAGCTTGTATTACGTGTTATTTGGAGAGCAGGGGCTGCATGAATCTGGCTGATATAATTTGAAGTATTACATGTGTTTTCTGTCAGTGCAATTTGAATATCACCAATTTAAATACCAGATATTTATTTACTGTTAAATTGAAATATGAATAATATGACCCTGACAGGTGGGATCCATGTGACAAGTGGACCTCTTTTTATATAAAAGAAAAAAAATAAAAATTGTTGAGCAAAAAGGCCTGGCCCAAAAATAAAAAGGCTATAATGTTGGGCCTGGCCCATGTGGCTGTCCAGAATTAATAGGGAAAAATATATAAAAGGCCGTATTATTGGGCTCGGCCCATGTAAAACAACGAATTGGACCGGGCTGATTCTTGTGCCACATGAGGTTGCCACGTCGGATGCCTACGTGGCCTGGGGAGGCTGCTAGTGACCAAAACAAGACAATAGGCATATTTTGGTCATAAACGTCTACGACCTTCTCACAGAGAAGGTCGTTAATTTCAGTTTACGATTGCCAGCTTTTGACCATCTGTTTTTGGTCACAAAAAGATCACAAATGGAAAATAATGACCATTCAGTGACCAATAGTCAAGGTCACTAGTTGACATATTTCTTGTAGTGCACAACACTAAAATCCGCCAGAAAAAATATGCTGCGAGGCTAAAGTTCAAACTGGAAACACCTTGTTGTTGAAGGCATGCACAAACGGGGCTGGAGTAAAATCAATTTTATGCACTGCTAGCCTGCGCCAAGTCGCTCATGCGTGGGGCGAGCCGATTCGCAGTTCTACAGAGACATCAACAATGAGACGCGGTTTGCTACAAGATTTTGTGTCAGCGATGTATTAGTGTTGACTTGTTTTCTCAATGGACACACACGTTCAATACTAGGGATGACTGAACATGGTAACAAGCACTTGAGTGACAAAGTAAGCATTTTTCTTTTAAAAAGATGTCGGTGTATAAATTATAGAACGGTGAATTGTTTATTTAAGACAATGTGAATAGTTTCAGAAAAAGCATGATGAACATTTTCCTAAAGTAAAAAATGAGCAGTTTATAACTATGCAATATACATTTTTTAAATGTGGTGACCATTTTTTAAACACATGATGAAAAACTTGTACAACATCGTGAAATGTTCTCAAAATACAACAAACATTTCATATAAGACGTTGACTACATTTTAAAACACGGCGAACTTCTTTTCAAATGCATTGAACATTTCTAAAATAATATATGATCTACACTAAAAACATGTATGATTCCGCAAGAGCTTGCAGGTTCTCTTTAATAAGTATTTACATTCAGTGGCAGGAATTTAATGGATTGAAAGAAATTAAGTGTTAGTCACATTTTTTTAAATGGTAACAAGCACTTGAGTGACCGCGTAGGGTTCTTAAGCAAGACCGGCGTCCAGGTGGCCGCCCTCGCCTCATCGCCTGGGGGCAATGCCTTCTCCTTCGGCCACCCCTCCATTGACTCTGTCATGGAGCAAGAAGCTGGAGAAGCTGCACCAAGAGTTCGAAGAGCTATGCACGGACCTGGCCGAGGTGAAGAAGCAGGTGGAGCATAAGGACGAGGTGTTGGCAAAGGAGCGCGCCACGGTGGACCAGATTGCGACTTGGGTCGACCCAAACACGGGCGACGAGGACTTGGCAGGCTTCGTTTGTCGTGCTGATGCAGATGAAGGACGTCGTCACCAAACGCGCCAACCAGGTTCCCCTTGAGGCGATGCACGTCAACGTGAGTTGCATGCTGGAGGTGGCCCAGCCGCTGCCGCCCCAGATCTTCGGTGGCAGCACCTACGTGTTCGGTAGCAGTAGCGGCAGTGCCAACAACCAGATGGTTAATTGTTGCTGGTGCTTCCGCCACATGGGCAGGGGTTTGAGGCCGGGATGGATATGCAGCAGAAGGTGACGGCACTATTGCCTCCGTCTTAGGTGGCCCCTGTCAGTATGGAAATGCAGAAGCAGTTAGTGATGGGGTGCGGCCTCCGGCACGGTGGGTCGACGCCTGGATTGATATGCAACAACAGATGGTAATGGAGATGCCTCCAACTCAGGGGGTCGCCACTAAGATGGATATGCAGGAGATGCCTCCACCAACGGGGTTCGCCGCAGGGATGGATATCGAGCAGATGCATATGGCAATTCCTCATCAGCCAGGGTTCGACGACGACATGGGGTTGGAGATACAACAGTTGCTTATGGTGATGCCTCTGTTACCGGAGATCCTGCCGGGATGGAGAAGGACCCCGGCTTCCCGTTCCCGTAGAAAGAAGACGAGATCCTAACCCGTGTCCATCCGTTCAGGTGTAAGCTTTCAACAATGGACGATTGTTCGTCAATCTCTTGACGTCTAGTTACATCTTTATGAAATGTTTCGGCAAATTTTATGTTGTTTCTTTATTATCAGTAATTAATAGCTAAATTTGTATTGTCCTGTCGCTGGCTGCCGGCATTTAATGAAATACAAAAATCTCAGCTGGCATCATTATACAGCGATCTATGTGCGAAATCTTTGGTGTTTTTTTTGACACATCAACAGTGACTAAAATCGTCAAAATCGGCTGAATTATATTGTTTGTTTATTTTTCTTTCTTCTTATTGTATTTTTGTTTCTCGCCCACAACACTAAAATCCGCCAGAAAAAATATGCTGCGAGGCTAAAGTTCCAACTGGAGACACCTTGTTGTTGCAGGCATGCACAAACGGGGCTGCAGTAAAATCAATTTTATGCACTGCTAGGCTGCGCCAACTCGCTGATGCGTGGTGCGAGCTGATTCGCAGTGCTACAGAGCCATCTACAGTGACACGCGATTTGCTACAATATTTTGCGTCAGCGATGTATTAGTGTTGACTTCTTTTCTCAATGGACACACTTTCAATCCAAGGGATGACTGAACATGGTAACAAGCACTTGAGTGACAAAGTAAGCATTTTTCATTTAAAAAGTTATCGGTGTTTAAATTATTGAACAAGGTGAATAGTTTATTTAGGCCGATGTGAATAGTTTCAGAAAAATCATGATGATCATTTTTCTAGAGTAAAAAAATGAGCCGTTTATAACTATACAATATACATTTTTCAAACGTGGTGACCATTTTTGAAACACATGATGAAAAACTTGTACAACATAGTGAAATGTTCTCAAAATGCAACAAACATTTCATATAAGACGTTGACTACATTTTAAAACACGGCGAACATCTTTTCAAATGCATTGAACATTTCTAAAATAATATATGATCTACAGTTAAAACATGTCTGATTCCGCAAGTGCTTGCAGGTGCTCTTTAATAAGTATTTACATATCAGTGGCTGGAATTTAATGAATTCGAAAGAAATTAAGTGTTAATAACATTTTTTTAATGAAAAAAGCTGTTGACATTTTATAAAAATATATGTATAAATGTACATGCCATATTTATGAATTAGGCACCACACATTTAAAATACATGGTTTGCTTACTGGAAAACTAGTCAACGTGTGTCATAAAAGATTTAATCGTGCGGTGAGATAAGAGAATGTGGCCGCGCGATCTATATCTCCCTTGTTTAGCCTGGCAGACCGCGTGGGATTCCTGAAAAAAAATTGAGCATGATTGAATGTGCCTATATATATTTAATGTGTTGTATCAAATGTGTGCCTGGGAAAAAGATAAATTACCTCGGGAATACGTACATTGTTCGGAACCCTAGCTTTTGTGCGGCGAAAAATATATACATGGACATTTTGTTGGCACGTCCCAATCTATTCCACCATGTGCGTAACAAATTACTAATTAATATACGTCACAGATTACATAGTTATCCTTTGACGCGTGAGTGAGTTTTAGTCTATATAGCACAACGTCTAGGTGGATGCCCGGCACGACTGCTAATCCAAGCACCGCGTGGGGTTCTTCAGCAAGGCCGGCGTCCAGGTGACCGCCCTCACCTAATCGCATGGCGGCAATGCCTTCTCCTTCGGCCACCCCTCAATCGACTCCGTCTTGGAGAAAGAAGCTGGAGAAGCTGCACCAAGCGTTCGACGAGCTGCCCACGGAGCTGGCCGAGGTGAAGAAGCAGGTGGAGCATAAGGAGGAGGTCTTGGCGAAGGAGAGCGCCGCGGTGTACCAGATTGCGACTAGGGTCGAGCCGAACATGGGGGACAAGGACTTGGCGGCCTTCGTTTGCCGTGTTGATGCAGATGAAGGACGTCGTCACCGAACGCGGCAACCAGGTTCCCATCGAGGTGATGCACATCGACGTGAGTTGCATGGTGGATGTGGCCCGCCGCTGCCGGCCCAGGTCTTCGGTGGCAGCACCTTCGTGTTCCGTAGCAGCAGCGGCAGCGCCAACGACCAGATGGTGAATCTATTGTTGGTGCTTCCGCCACAGGGGCAGGGGTTCGAGGAAGCAATAGATATGCAGCATATGGTGATGGCTGCGTTGCCTCCGTCTTAGGTGTTCCCTGCCAGTATGGATATGTAGCAGCAGTTGGTGATGGAGCAGCCTCCAGCACGGTGGGTCGACGCCTGGATCGATATGCAGAAACAAATGGTAATGGAGATGCCTCGAGCTCAGGGAATCGCCACTAAGATGGATATGCGGAGATGCCTCCGCCGACAGGGTTCGCCGCGGGGATGGATATGGAGCAGATGCGGATGGCAATTCCTCATCAGCCGGGATTCGACGACGACATGGGGTTGGAGATACAACAGTTGCTTATGGTGATGCCTCCGTTACCCGAGATCCTGTCGGGATGGAGAAGAACCCCGACTTCCCGTTCCGTACTGAGAAGACGAGATCAAAATGCGTGTCGATCCGTTCAAGTGTAAGCTTTCAACAATGGACGATTGTTCGTCAACCTGTTGTTGTCTAGTTACATCAGTATGAAATGTTTCGTCAAATTTTATGTTGTTTCTTTATTACCAGTAATTAATAGCTAAATCTATATTGTCCTGTCGCTGGCTGCCGGCATTTAATGAAATACAAAAATCTCAGCTGGCATCATTTTACAGCGATCTATGTGCGAAATCTTAGGTGTTTTTTCTCCACATCTACAGTGACTAAAATCGTCAAAAGCGGCTGAGTTATATTGTTGGTTTATTTTTCTGTTTTCTCATTGTATTTTTGTTTCTCGCCCACAACATTAAAATCCGCCAGAAAAAATATGCCGCGAAGCTAAAGTTCAAACCGGAGACACCGTGTTGGTGCAGGCATGCACAAACAGGCTGGAATAAAATTAATTTTATGGACTGCTAGGTTGCGCCAAGTCGCGGATGCGTGTTGCGAGCCGATTCGCAGTGCTACAGAGCCATCTACAGTGACACGCGATTTGCTACAAGAATTTGTGTCAGCGATGTATTAGTGTTGACTTCTTTTTTCAATGAACGCACACGATGTATTAGTGTTGACTTCTTTTTTCAATTAACACACACGTTCAATACTAGGGACGACTGAACATGGTAACAAGCACTTGAGTGACCAAGTAAGCATTTTTCTTTTTAAAAGTTATCGGTGTATAAATTATAGAACGAGGTGAATATAGAACAAGGTAAAAAATGAGCAGTGCAATATACATTTTTTAAACGTGGTGACCATTTTTGAAACACATGTTGAAAAACTTGTACAACATAGTGAAATGTTCTCAAAATGCAACAAACATTTCATATAAAACGTTGACTACATTTTAAAAGATTGCGAACATCTTTTCAAATGGATTGAACATTTCTAAATTAATATATGACATACACTTAAAACATGTCTGATTCGCAAGCGCTTGCAGGTGCTCTTTAATAAGTATTTACGTATCAGTGGCTGGAATTTAATGGATTCGAAAGAAATTAAGTATTAATAACATTTTTTAAATGAAAAAAGTTGTTAACATTTTATAAAATATATGTATAAATGTACGTGCCATATTTATGAATTGGGCACCACACATTTAAAATACATGGTTTGCTTATTAGAAAACTAGTCAATGTGTGTCATAAAAGACTTAATCGTGCGGTGAGATAAGAGAATGTGGCGGCGTGATCTAGATATCCCCTGTTTTGCCTGGAAGACGACGTGGGGTTCGTAATTTAGTTTTTAGCATGATTGGATGTGCCTATATATATTTCATGTGTTGTATCAAATGTGTGCCTGGGAAAAAGATAAATTTTCTCGAGAATACGTACATTGTTAGGAACCCTAGCTTTTGTGCGGCGAAAATATATACATGGACATTTTGTTGTCACGTCCCCATCTATTCAACCATGTGCGTAACGAATTACTTACTAATGTACGTCACGGAGTACATAGTTATCCTTTGACGCGTGAGTGAGTTTTAATCTATATAGCACAGCGCCTAGGTGGATGCCCGGCAATTCTGCTACTCCAAGCACTGCGTGGGGTTCTTCAGCAAGACCAGCATCCATCGACTCCGCCCTGGCCTTATCGCCTGGCGGCAATTCCTTCTCCTTCGGCCACCCCTCCATCGACTCCGTCATGGAGCAAGAAGCTGGATAACCTGCACCAAGAGTTCGACGTGCTACGCACGGAGCTGGCCGAGTTGAAGAAGCAGGTGGAGCATAAGGAGGAGGTGTTGGCGAAGGAGCGCGCTGTGGTGTACCATATTGCGACTTGGGTCGACCCGAACACGAGCGACATGGGGGACGAGGACTTGGCGGCCTTCGTTTGCCTTACTGATGCAGATGAAGGACGTCGTCACCGAACGCGCCAACCAGGTTCCCCTTGAGGCTATGCACGTGTCGACGTGAGTTGCATGGTGGAGGTGGCTCCGCCGCTGCGGCCCCAGATCTGCTGTGGCAGCACCTTCATGTTCGGTAGCATCTGCGGCAACGCCAACGACCCGATGGTGAATCTGTTGCTGGTGCTTCCGCCACACGGGCAGGGGTTCGAGGCTGGGATGGATATGCAGTGATGGCAGCGTTGCCTCCGTCTTACGTGGCCCCTCCCAGTATGAATATGCAGCAGTAGTGTGTGAAGGAGCAGCATCCGGCACGGCGGGTCGGCGCCTGATCGATAGGCAACAATAGATGGTACTGGAGAAGCCTCCAGCTCAGGGGGTCGCCACTATGATGGATATGCAGGAGATACCTCCGCCGACGGGGTTCACGGCGGGGATGGATATGGAGCAGATGCAGATGGCAATTCCTCTTCAGCCGGGGTTCAACGACAACATGGGGTTGGAGATACAACAGTTGCTTATGGTGATGGCTCCGTTACCGCAGATCCTGCCGGGACGGAGAAGAACCCCGCCTTCCGTTCCGGTACTGAGAAGACGAGATCCTAACCGGTGTCCATCTGTTCAAGTGTAAGCTTTCAACAATGGACGATTGTTCGTCAATCTCTTGACGTCTAGTTACAACTGTATGAAATGTTTCATCAAATTTTATGTTTATTCTTTATTATCAGTAATTATTATGTTGTTTCTTTATTATCAGTAATTAATAGCTAAATCTGTATTGTCCTGTCACTGGCTGCCGGCATTTAATGAAATACAAAAATCTCAGCTGGCATCATTATACAGCGATCTATGTGCGAAGTCTTTGGTATTTTTTTTCCACATCTACGGTGACTAAAATCGTGAAAAGTGGCTGAGTTATATTGTTTGCTTATGTTTCTGATTTCTCATTGTATTTTTGTTTCTGGCCTACAACACTAAAAGCCGGCAGAAAAAATATGCTGCGAGGCTAAAGTTCAAACTGGAGGGACCTTGTTGGTGCAGGCATGCATAAACCGGGCTGGAGTAAAATCAATTTTATGCACTGCTAGGCTGCGCCAAGTCGCTCATGCGTGGTGCCAGCCGATTCGTGGTGCTACAGAACCATGTACAGTGCCACACGAGTTGCTACAAGATTTTGCGTCAGTGATGTATTAGTGTTGACTACTTTTTTCAATGGACACACACGTTCAATACTAGGGATGACTGAACATGGTAACAAGCACTTGAGTGACAAAATAAGCATTTTTCTTTTAAAAAGTTGTCAGTGTATAAATTATAGAACGGTGAATTTTTCATTTAGACCAATGTGAATAGTTTCAGAAAAATCATGATGAACATTTTTCTAAAGTAAAAAATGAACAGTTTATAACTATGCAATATACATTTTTTAAATGTGGTGACCATTTTTGAAACACATGATGAAAAACTTGTACAACATCGTAAAATGTTCTCAAAATGCAACAAACATTTCATATAAGACGTTGACTACATTTTAAAACACGGCGAACTTCTTTTCAAATGCATTGAACATTTCTAAAATAATATATGATCTACACTTAAAACATGTATGATTCCGCAAGAGCTTGCAGGTTCTCTTTAATAAGTATTTACATATCAGTGGCAGGAATTTAATGGATTCGAAAGAAATTAAGTGTTAATAACATTTTTTAAATGAAAAAAGTTGTTTACATTTTATAAAAATATATGTATAAATGTACGTGTCATATTTATGAATTAGGCACCACACAGTTAAAATACACGGTTTTCTTATTGGAAAACTAGTCAACGTGTGTCATAAAACATTTAATCATGCGGTGTGATAAGAGAATGTAGCGGCGCGATCTAGATACCCCCTGTTTCGCCTGGCAGACGACGTGGGATCCTGGAAAAAAAATTGAGCATGATTCGATGTGCCTATATATATTTCATGTGTTGTATCAAATGTGTGCCTGGGAAAAAGATAAATCATCTCGGGAATACATACATTGTGAGGAACCCTAGGTTTTGTGCGGCAAAATATATGTACATGGACATGTTGTTGCCACGTCCCGATCAATTCTACTATGTGTGTAAGGAATTACTTACTAATGTCCGTCACGGACTACATAGTTATCCTTTGACGCGTGAGTGAGTTTTAATCTATAGAGCACAGCGCCTAGGTGGATGTCCGGCACGTCTGCTACTCCCAAACACCGCATGGGGTTCTTCAGCAAGACTGGCGTCCAGGTGGCCGCCCTCGCCTTGTTGTCTGGTGGCAATGCCTTCTCCTTTGGCCACCCCTCGATCAACTCCGTCATGGAGCAAGAAGCTGGAGAAGCTGCACCAAGAGTTCGACGAGCTACACATGGAGCTGGCCGAGGTGAAGAAGCTGATGGAGCATAAGGAGGAGGTGTTGGTGAAGGAGCGCACCGCGGTGGACCAGATTGCGACTTGGGTCGATCCAAACATGGGCGACATGGGGGACGAGGACTTGGTGGCCTTCGTTTGCCGTGCTGATGCAGATGAAGGACGTGTTGGGGAATGTTGCATGGGAAACAAAAAATTTCCTTCGAATACCCAAGATCAATCTAGGAGATGCACATCTATGAGAGGAGAGTTGGATCCACATACCCCTGTAGATAGCTAAGGGAAAGCGTTCAAGAACGCGGTTGATGTAGTGGATCCGTCCCACGAACTCGGATCTAGTGCCGAACAGACTGCACCTTCACATTCAACACACGTACAACTTGATGACGCCTTCATCTCCTCGATCCAGTGAGCGAAGGTGAAGTAGTATCTCGAGTCCTCCGGCAGGACGACGGCGTGGTGGCGGTGATTGTAGAGGAAATGCGGCACAGCTTCGCTAAGCTCTACGCATATGAGGAGAAGAGCTACGGGAGAGGAGGGGCAGCACCAAGGCGTATGTAGGTGCGGCTACCCTCTCTCTACATCTCTATATATAGAGGAAAGGGGGAGAGGGGGGGCGCCACTAGGAGATCCCATCTAGGGTAGGCGGCCACAAGAGGGAAACCATAGATGGGTTTTCCCCCTTGGAGACTTGGCCCCCAAGGCAAAGGGGTGGGAACACTAGGGGTGGTGCCCCCACCTCCCGTGGCAATGTTGGAAGGGGCGGGGGG
>LR738714.1:798324023-798343373 GCA_902687465.1 Secale cereale
CCCCGCCCAACACTTGTCGGGACCTCCCGAAACCCCTTTTGGTCATGCTGGCCATCATCCGGTACCCACGGAACACTTCCGGACTCCAATACCGTTCGTCCAATATATCGATCTTCACCTCCGGACTATTCCGGAGTTACTCATCAGGTCCGGATCTCATCCGAGACTCCGAACAACCTTCGGTAACCACCATAATGACTCAACTAGACTAATATCGTCACCAAACATTAAGTAGGTAGACCCTGCGGGTTCGAGAACTATACAGAAATGACCGAGACACCTCTATAGTCAGTAACCAACAGCCGGAGCTGGATGCCCATATTGGTTCCTGATGGTGTTACGGACCTAGGGTAGGGTCACGGGCCTGAGCCAGGTGCCCCACCCAAGGTCACTACCCCAGAAGTTCAAAAGACAACTCGAAGACAGCAGCAATGGTTGACTGTTACGGCCCAAGAGGACATATCACTCGACCATATACTCTCTCTCAGACGAGTCAACTCCACTCGACCATTCAAGGACACTCGACCCCCGAAGGTCAAAGGTCCCTTAGGACAACAACGGTCCGGCATTCATTATGTGACAATTAATGCCTTTATCACTCTTTATTGCAGTCGTTATCAGTAACGCCCTGCCTTTATGTACATTGAACCCTTGGTAATGTGGGGATGGTCGGGGTCCTGGTGCACTCTATATAAGCCACCCCCTCCTCCAGTACAAGGTTTCACACCCCTGTAACTCAAACACACATATACATTCCAGTCGACCGCCTCCGGGCACCGAGACGTAGGGCCTTTCCTTCCTCCGAGAAGGGCCTGAACTCGTAAAACACCCCGTGTACAACATCGCCGTAGCTAGGACCTTGCCTCCTCCTACGTACCCCCTACTCGTACTGTCAAACTTAGAACCACGACGGTTGGTGCCCACCGTGGGGCAGGTGTCTTAGCTACTTCCGGTGAGGTTGCAAACTTTTTCTCCGACCTCCATCATCATGTTTTCTGGCGGTGGTTTGGCCCTGGGCCGCCGAGATCCGACTCAACGCGCTCGTCTTCATCGCCGACGACTCCGCTTTGTTCCAGGAGGCCCCCCTCAACATCGAGGCATTGCCCGTCCGCAGGGCCACGCACTTCCGTGCCAGTGCCTGCGGTGTCCTTCTCCGGCAGCCCTCGAATCAGTATCGGCCGGCTCTTTCACCGTCCGTCGTCCCCGCTGGACGCCGCTGCAAACGATCTGGTCGTTCGTGGCTCCAGCGATGTGTGAAACACGCGGTGGCCTGCCAAACGGCCACCCCTCAAGTTGCGGCCATCGAGCCCGACGAATACCTCTACGGGCTGGTCGATCCGTCGATTGAGCCGGCAGATTCGCTTTCCGAGTTTGGAAGCAGCGATCGCGCAGTTCAAGTTCTCATGGTCGACTCACGTCGCAGTCCGCCAGGGTACCCTCACGGCGGAGACGGCGGCAGCGGCAATGGCCGGTCATACGACCACGACAGGTACATTCCCCAACCCCTAATTGCCGAGCAGAGGGGCGAGCTCTGCCGCCGCAATGAAGATGCACTTTACACCCCTATCATGGGAGATTCGCCAGATGCTCGGGCCCTGGAAGCCACGCGCCTGGCCATCGTGGCTGAGCGCGCGCAACTGGAAAGTATCCAGCGCTCACTCGATGAGTGGCCCCACCGACTGATTCCCAAATCCAGTCGACGGCCGCGGCTGTCGTTCCCGCGTGAAACTCAGGTGTTCCGAACGCCTATCCAGAACCTTGAAGCCGCGGCCCGCATCACAAATTCTATCCAGCCGTCTCAGTCGGAGGCTGGGAGAGGCTTGCAGCAGATCCGAGCGCTGCTCCGGACGACAAAAGAGCAGAACACGGCTGTGTCTCAGTCGCGTAACAGGATTCACAACAGATCAGTGGCGGCAGACACTGTATGGTCAGCTGACAGCCCAAGATCGCCCCCGAGGGGTGAAGAATGTGGACCCCGTCAAGACCTGCATTTGGGTCAGAATGATGAACAGTACGATCATCGACCCGGTCACAACGATCGCCGCCGAGTGCCTACGCCTCCTCCGGGAAGCGGATCATGCTCGCCCAGGCGACACCAAGGCAGGCGTTTGCGGGACGACGAGCGGAGGATTCCCCCAGATCTCAGAAGGCCCGGCTTTGACGCCAGATCTATCCTTGTGTAGGGCCCGGTCGACACGAACCGAACGTACAGAGAAGAGCAAGGCAGAGATCGTCTGAGTGGAAGCCAAGCATCTGTCTCTGGGCTCGAATGCTTTAGCAATGCAATCAGGGCTGCAGAGATCCCCCCCCCCAACTTCAGACTGGCGACGCGAGTGAGTAAGTTCATCGGCGAGTCAAAGCCGGACACCAGGCTCGAGGATTACCGAGTGGCCGTGCAGATCGGTGGCGGTAATGACGACGTGGCCATGAAGCACCTCCCCCTCGTGTTAGGTGGCTCGGCCCGGGCGTGATTAAATCAGTTGGCCCCTGGAAGCATTTACAGTTGGGAAGAGCTAGCCCGAGTGTTTATCAGGACCTTCGAAGGCACCTGCAAGCGACCCGCAGGACTGGCGGAGTTGCAACATTGCGTACAGAAGCCGAATGAAACCCTGAGATATTACATCCAAAGGTGGACCACCTTGCATCACACAGTGGAAAACGTATCCAAGCATCAAGCATTCTGCGCATTCAAGGAGGGCGTACGGTACAGAGAGCTGAACCTGATGTTCGGTCGAACAAGAGATATGTCCCTGTCCTGGATGATGGAAATAGCCAGTCGTTATTAAGGATGGCAATGGGTAGGGTATGGGGCGGGTAGAGCAATACCATACCCATACCCGTGTAGTCAATGGGTACAAAATTCTACCCATACCCGTACCCATGGGTATGAAACTTTACCCGTACCCATACCCGATGGGTATCCATACCCATTGGGTACCCAATGGGTAGATCAAATAGTACACAAGTTGTTCGCAATTTTACATTTATCCACAGTTTGACAAAAAACATTTATCTAAACTAAATAATGAATAAATGAGTATCAGACAATCTCAATTCAAATTGACAATTAATGATAACTTCAACATAGGTTCACGAAATGACCAAATAACATCCGACACGTAACATGTCAGTATAAATGGGTTGGGTATGGGTATATCCATGGGTACAAGCCTATACCCGTGCCCTGCCCATGACTTAATGGATAGGGTATGGGTACTACCCGTGGGTATAAATTTCTACCCATACCCTGCCCATGCGGGTACGGTATCCGTGGGTACCCGTACCCATGGGTAAAATTGCCATCCTTAGTCGTTATGCCAACGGAGAAGAAGCCAATCGACTCCGCAGCGGCACGAAACTAGTCGGCCAGGATGACCAGAATTCCAATCAGAAGCCGAAGCGCAAAGCAGAACCGGTAGTTCAAGGTGAAGCAGCAGTCGTTAACCAAGGGAAGGGAAAAGGGAAGCCTAAAGGCCCCTGGGTCCCCAAGAAAGTAAAAGATCAAGCAGGGAATGATGTGCCCGACCTGCCGTGTCCTATCCACACGAGGAAAGATGAAGAGGGGAACTTGGTTTATCACAAGCACACCACTCGACAGTGCCGGCTCCTGATCCAGAATTGCTAGAAAGATCAGCCGACTCAGAAAGAGAAGGAATCAGAGGAGACCGAAGACAAAGAAGGGGATGGAGGTTACACCTAGATCAACTCCACCCTGATGATTTTTGCTGACGTTGAAAGCAAAAGTCGACTGAAAGTAATCAACAGAGAAGTCAACATGATTGCCCCGGCGACAACGACGTATCTGAAATGGTCCAAGACCCCCATCAAATTCGACCAGTCCGACCATCCCGCACACATTGCAACCCCTGGGCGGCAAGCGTTGGTGGTCGACCCAGTTGTCGAGGGCACTCGATTGACCAAGTTCCTGATGGATGGCGGCAGCGGCCTGAATATTCTGTATGTTGAAACCCTCCGTGGGATGGGCATTCCGATGTCCAAGCTAAGCGAGTGTAACATGAGATTTCACGGGGTCATCCCGGAAAGAAGGCCGACTCACTTGGCCAAATCTCACTCGACGTGGTTTTCGGCGATTCAAAGAATTTTCGCAAAGAGAAGCTGGCATTTGAGGTGGTGGACTTCCACAGCGCCTATCATGCCATTTTGGGTAGGCCCGCCTACGCCAAATTCATGGCTCGACCGTGCTATGTGTACCTCAAACTGAAGATGCTGGGGCCCAACGGCGTTATAACCGTCATGGGGAGCAGGCAGAAGGCAGAAGAGTGCTTCCATAAAGCCTCGAAAATTGCTGATGAGCAGATGGTAGCCGTAGAAATGGAGGAGTACCAAAAGAATGTGGATCCGAGTGATTTGCTACGGGCTAAGAAGCCAGCTTCCGAGTCAGCTTTCCAGTCGGCAGGGGAGACGAAGCCCGTGCACATGCACCCCACCGACCCCAATGCAGCCCCTACCCACATCTCAACTATACTCGACAGCAAATAGGAAGAAGCACTCATCCAGTTCCTCCGTGAGAACTGGGACATCTTCGCATGGAAACTATCCGACATGCCAGGTGTACCCAGGGGACTGGCTGAGCAACGTTTGTGAGTCGACCCAAAAGTGAAGCCTGTAAAGGAACATCTCCGTCGGTCCGCCGCGGAGAAGAGAAAAGTGATTGGCGATGAAGTGGCTCGACTCCTAGCAGCTGAGTTCATCCGCGAGATCTACTACTCCGAGTGGCTCGCCAATTTGGTCATGGTTCCCAAGAAGGACAAATCCCTCCGCATGTGCATCGATTTCAAGCATATCAATCGGGCATGCCCGAAAGATCATTTTCCTCTCCCCCGCATCGATCAGATAGTCGACTCGACTACGGGATGCGAGCATTTGTCTTTTCTGGATGCATATTCCGGGTATGATTAGATCCGACTGTTTGGACCCAATGAAATCAAGACAGCCTTCATCACCCCATTCGGGTGTTTTTGTTGTGTCACCATGCCTTTCGGTCTCAAGAATGCCGGCGCTAACTTCATGCGCTTGATTCAAAAGTGTTTGCTGAAGCAAATCAGCCGGAACGTGGAAGCATACATGGATGACATCATGGTCAAATCATGCAAAGGTTCTGACCTGCTGAATGACCTCGCTGAGACATTCGCAAATTTGAGAAGCTATGATATCAAGCTGAATCTGTTGAAGTGTACATTCGGAGTTCCGGGTGGTAAGTTGCTCGGTTTCCTTGTTTCAGAACGAGGAATCGACGCCAACCCAGAGAATGTCACTGCCATCCTCCGAATGAAGCGTCCAGTACGTATACACGACGTCTAGAAGCTAACTGGTTGCTTGGCCGCATTGAGTCGATTCATTTCTCGTCTCGGTGAGAAGGCATTACCTCTCTACCGACTGATGAAGAAATCCGAAAAGTTCGAGTGGAATTCTGAAGCTAAAGCAGCGTTTGAAGAGCTCAAAGCCCTGCTTTCCACCTAGCCGGTGCTTGCTGCCCTAGTTAGCAGGGAGCCTCTTTTACTGTACATCGCAGCCACTGGACAAGTTGTCATCACTGTACTCACGGTCGAGCGGGAAGAAGAGGGCAAAGCCCACAAAGTCCAATGCCCAGTCTACTAAATTTCCGAAGTATTGACTCCCTCCAAGAAAAGATATCCGCATTACCAGAAGCTTGTGTATGGGATTTACTTGACCGCAAAGAAAGTTGCTCATTACTTCTCGGATCATTCAATCTCAGTCGTCAGCGACGCCCCACTATCAGAAATCCTAAACAACCGAGATGCAACTGGCCGAGTGGCCAAATGGGCGATTGAAATCCTTCCGCTAGATATCAAGTTTGAAAGAAGAAAGCTATTAAGTCTCAGGCAATAGCAGATTTTGTGGCCGAATGGATCGAACAGGAGCAGCCGACTCAGATCCAGTCGGATCACTAGACCATGTTCTTCGACGGATATAAGATGTTGAACGGATCTGGTGCAGGTGTGGTTTTAGTGTCCCCCAGAGGCGACAAGCTCAGTTATGTCCTTCAAATCCACTTCGATTCTACGAACAATGAAGCCGAATACGAGGCGCTTTTGTACGGGTTGAGTATGGCCATCTCACTCGGCGTCCGTCGCCTGATGGTTTACGGCAACTCGGACTTAGTGGTCAATCAGGTGATGAAGGAGTGGGACGTCAGAAGCCCAGCAATGACCAGTTACTGCAGTGCGGTGCAGAAGTTGGAAAAGAAGTTTGAAGGTTTAGAGCTCCACCACGTGCCCAGAATCAAGAACCAGCTTGCTGATGATCTCGCGAAGATAGGGTCCACTCGGAAGCCTATACCCAAGAATGTGTTTTTGAGCACCTGCACACCCCCTCAATCAAAGAAGACCCCTTCACGGAGAAGCCCCCGCAGCCAATCAGCGCATCTGATCCGACTCAAGTCGAAGTTCCTGCGGTGGTCGACTTAATCATGGAGATTTTGGTGATCACGCCCGACTGGACTGTGCCATACATAGCATACTTGCTCAGTCAAGAACTCCCTGAGGATGAAGAGGAGGCACGCAAGATCGTCCGTCTATCCAAAGCATTCACTGTCATTCAGGGTCAGCTCTTCCGGGAGAGTGTCACGGGAGTCGCTCAGCGTTGTATTACCCCGGAAGAAGGTCGACTGCTTCTGAACGAGATTCACTCGGAAACTTGTGGCTACCATGCTTCCTCTCCGACTATTGTGGCCAAGGCATACCGAGCTGGATTTTACTGGCCCCGAGCAAATGAGATGGCGAAGGATATCGTAGACAAGTGCGAAGGCTGCCAATTCTACTCCAACATGTCCCATAAACCTGTGTCTGCCTTGAAGACCATCCCATTGGTTTGGCCATTTGCTGTTTGGGGGTTGGACATGGTTGGTCCTTTCAAAACCGGCAGGAGCGGATTCACTCACTTGCTCGTGGCAGTCGACAAGTTTACCAAATGGATCGAAGCCAAGCCCATCAAAAACCTCGGCTTGAGCACCGCCATCAGCTTCATTAGAGAATTGATATTCAGATACGGAGTCCCCCACAGCATCATTACGGATAACGGGTCCAACTTTGACTCGGACGAATTTAGAGCTTTCTGTTCATCCCAAGGTAGTCGGGTCGACTACGCATCCATAGCACATCTGCAGTCGAATGGACAAGCAGAAAGAGCAAATGGTTTGATCCTCCAGTGTCTGAAACCGCGGCTCATGCGCGACCTCAAGCACGCCGCTGGAGGTTGGGTGACTGAACTGCCGTCTGTCTTATGGGGACTAAGGACGACTTCGAACCGGTCGACTGACCGTACCCCCTTCTTCATGGTCTATGGAGCTGAGGCCGTGCTGCAGAGTGATTTGTTGCACAACGCCCCCCGAGTAGAACTCTTCTCCAAGGCAGAAGCAGAGCAAGCCCGTCAAGATGCAGTCGACCTCCTGGAGGAAGAACGCGAGATGGCTTTGATCCGCTCGACCATTTACCAACAGGACCTGCGTTTATTTCACGCCCGCAATGTCCGAAGCCGAGCATTCCAGGAAGGAGACCTGGTTCCCCGAGTATGCCAAAAGCGACTGCACAAGCTTGCCCCAGCTTAGGAAGGCCCCTTCATCGTCACCAAGGTACTACACAACGGGGCTTACCACATCTACAACGTGGCCTAGAAGAAGGATGAGCCCCATGCGTGGAACACGGATCTGCTCTGCCGCTTCTATACTTGAAGCACTCGATCAGTCGAGTTGTAATAAGAATCTTTTAGTTTGTTTTCAAAGACAAGTTCGCAGCAATTCATTAATGATTGTTGGTTACAAAGATGCTTATCCTCAAATCCCCCAGTGGGTGCTTAGCCGCGAATCTGATTCGCCTAAGTTACAAAAATCACTCAGAGTGAAGAGCAACCCTCTCACTCGGGGGCTTACCTGCGACCCCGAAATCGCCTAAGTTACAAAAATCACTCCGAGTGAAGAGCAACCCTCTCACTCGGAGGCTTATCTGCGGTCCTCCGAGCTACGCCATAAGTACAACATGGCTCTATCTTCCGAGCTCCCCACAAGTACAACGTAGATCGAAATCGCCTAAGTCACAAAAATCACTCCGAGTGAAGAGCAACCCTCTCACTCGGGGGCTTAGCTGCGACCCCGTAATTTCCCAAGTTACAAAAATCACTCTGAGTGAAGAGCAACCCTCTCATTCGGCGGCTTAGCTGCGACCCCGTAATCGCCTAAGTTACAAACACCACACAGAGTGAAGGCCAACCCTCTCACTCGAAGGCTTAGCTGCGGTCCTCCGAGCTACGCCATAAGTACAACGTGGATCTGTCCTCCGAGCTCCGCCACATGTACAACGTAGCTCGTAATCGCCTAAGTTACAAAAATCACTTTGAGTGAAGAGCAACCCGCTCACTCGAGGGCTTAGCTGTGGTCCTCCGAGCTACGGCATAAGTACAACGTGGCTCTATCCTCCGAGCTCCGCCACAAGTACAACGTAGCTCGTAATTTCCTAAGTTACAAAAATGACTCATCACTCCAAGGGAAGAGCAACCCTCTCACTCGCGGGCTTAGCTGTGGTCCTCCGGGCTACGCCATAAGTACAACGTGGCTCTGTCCTCTGAGCTTCGCCACAAGTACAACATAGCTCGTAATCGCCTAAGCTACAAAAACCTATCCGGGTGAAGAGCAACCCTCTCACTCGGGGACTTAGCTGCGGTCCTCCGGGCTATGCCATAAGTACAACGTGGCTCTATCCTCCGGGCTCCGCCACCAGTACAACGTGGCTATAAAGTGACTCGACCCTCAGAGCTGTGTAACAAACACGACGTCGACTCGAAATCCAAAAGATCGAAGAGAGTCGGAAGCAAAGCAAACAAGCGAACGCAAAAGGAATCAAGTGCAGATAAAGCCCCGCAAGATTTGGGCAGAAGTACACGGGCATCAAGCTCGCGAGAGTTTAACGATTACAAAATCACTCGGCATACCGAGGCAAATTGAATCAGAGTATCAAAGTTTGTTCACTCCTCAGGGGGGGAGGGCTTGCAGGTGCAACAAACTCGTCCAAGTATATCTCATTGGCAATGCGGGTAGCGGCCTCCAGGAAAGTCTCCATGAAGGACGGGAACTGGAGTTTCTTTGTGTTGGCAACCTTGAGCGCGACCAACCTCTCCTCCTTCACCTCCTTGCAATGCACCCGAACCAAAAACAGCGCAACGTCAGCACCACAGCGGGTAGATGATTTCTTCCTCTTTTGCACTCGACTGGGGATCTCATTGAGTTGAGTCATCAGAGACGCGAGGTCATTCTCTTGCACCGTCCCCCTCCAGAGTGCAGCGTCGATCCGAGACATCACTTCCTTCAGTCGACCGAGGTAGCCTGTGGCGCTAGTGAGGTGAGACTCCAGCCTCAAGATGTTCATAGCCGCTTCATCCTTGACAATAGTGTTGGCAGGGTCCAGACCCGGCTCGACCCTCCCAGTCTCCTCCTCAAAGTTGCGACAGAATTCTGCATAGGCAAATATGCGATGAATTAACGGACAAAATATGAGTCGTCCGCCTTGATTCAGTCGAGCAAAAGGAACATACCTTCAAGCACAAGGTACCACTTCTTGGTGAGGTCGCCCAGATAAGCCACCAACTCGTTCTTCTTCTGGAAAAGGCCCCCAAACTTCTCGTCCAGAGCGATGTTGGCCCTCTTCAGTCGAGTCACCTCCTTGTTGGCCGCACCAAGGGAATCCTTCAACCTAGCGATCACCTCCTCAAGCTTGCCGATCGAAGCCAGCTTCTGTTCTGCGAGCTCAGTTTTTTCTTGTGCCTTCTGTTGCGCTGCCGCCAGGTCAAGGTCCTTCTGCTCCAGGGCTGCCTTCATTTGATCTACAAGGGACATTACTAGATGGATGAACATAAGGATACACATGACACATTTGCTGAAGATCAGTCGACAAGCTATACGCTTTAATTACCAGACGCTTCGTCTTGGGATTTCTTCAAATGCTCCCTGGCTAGCTGTAGGTCAAGATTGAGTTGGACCTGCTTCTTCTCAAGATCCGTGAATTTGGCTCCAAACTCGCAATATTTCTGCACCGACATAACAAGACAGAATTCTAAGACTACAGCCGAGTCAAATACTCAACAATAGTCTCGGGGACTACACCCAGTGGGTGCACTAAGCATGCCCCCACTGGTTCTCACTCGGTAGGATCAGTCCTGCCCGAGCTCAAAAAAAAGAGAGACGGATGCATTTCGTTCTCAGACCATGGCCGACTACCAGCAGTCGACCATATATAGTCTCGAGGACTACACCCAGTGGGTGCACTGAGCGTGCCCCCACTGGTTCTCACTCGGCCGGATCAGCCCTGCGCGAGTGAGAAGAGTTCAAAACATATGAACAAGACAAATTCTAAAGACCACAGCCGACTGACTTCAGTCGACCGTGGCCTCAAGGACTACACCTAGTGGGTGCACTCAGCGTGCCCCACCGGTTGAAACGACTCAAGGTTGACTGGATTACAAGTGCTAAAGCTACAAGAAAATAAAGAACACCCAGTGGGCATAACATCATCTTAGGATCAAAGCGGCAATTTTCAGAACAAAGATTCCAACAACGCAGCAAGCCAGTCGGAAAAGACAAACCTGGCATTTGTTCGAAGATCTAAGCCGGCATTATAGGCAGCCATGCTAGCCTCATACGCCGCCTTCGTCCGCTCCAGCATCAATCCCGTGTGACGAACGGCCTTCTTGGCCGTACTCACGGGGTCCTCTGGGACGTGATGGGTGGTGAAAAGAACGGACGGCGGAGCAGTCAGAGCAGTCACAGGGTCAGCAGCTGGATCAGTCAACAAAGAGGGACGGCCAGTCGACACAGGAATGGCAATGGAGACCGTGGTCCGAGCCACGTCCCCTGTTGCTGGGCCTCAGAGCTAGAGGGTGTCTTCCGACCCCTCCTTCATGTGCCTCGTCGAGTCACCTCCGCTTGATCCTCCTCGTCATCATCATCGTCAGGAAGCTCAATGATATTGTGTGGCTCTTCATAAGATAATCAAGAAATTCAGTCGACTGACGATCCAAAATGGTAAAAGACAAAGCATAGTTGAGAATCCACACCGGGGCGGGACGTGGCGGCGTCAGCGGTCTCCTCGTTGTCGTGACCCTTGTCAACGTCCATCGAAGTCGCAGAAGCAGCAGCGCTGAAGATTTCGCAGAAAGTGAGTCGACAAAGACAAACCTGGTCTCCAAAATGGAAGAAAAATGAAGCAAAGTAACACTTACGTGGAGGCAATCGGGACGTCCACTTTGATCTTTGGCAAGGCCTTCCGGGGTTTGCAGCGGCGACCTTGGGCTGCTTTCGCGCTTTCTCAGTCGGATCTGGGGTGGACATGCGAGTTCGCTTCTGCACTTGGGAGCTGGAAGGGCCCGCCCTGGTACGCACGGCCTCTGGGTCTTGCTTCTCCTTGGCCTCTCCTGGGCCTGCTCGCCGTTGGGCACCGAATACATCTTAGTGTAGATCTGCAGAAAGGAAGAATAATCATATGCTAGTCAGATTCAACAAACGTCCGCAAACAAGAAACATAAAATCCACTCGGGGACTAGAGCCGAACCTTGTCTGGTTGGTGGTCTGTGTCGAACGGGCGAACCCTTCCGGTCCCCCGGGGATTGTCCTTGTTCCCCGTTATGCACTTCAGGCACTGCGCCACCGCCTGCGCGGCAGCTTCCTCCGGGTGGACCCGAGACGTGTCATCGATGCCCGAGTACATCCACATCGGGTGGTCCCGAGCTTGGAGAGGCTGGATCCTCCTCTTGAGGAACACCTCAAGCAGGTCCATCACAGTGACCCCGTCGCGAACCAGCTGAACCACCCGCTCCACCAACATGTCCACTTCTACCTTCTCATCCCGACTCACAAGCAACATCGGTGGCTGGCTGACTTGATCTAAAGAAAACGGAGGGAGTCCGGTCGACTGCCTGGGAGTCGGGACATCTTTGCAATAGAACCAAGTCGACGGCCATCCCCGGACCGACTCAGGAAGGACCATGACGGGAAAAGTGCTCCTACCCCTAGTCTGGATGCCCAATCCACCGCACATCTGGATGACATGCATCCTCTCATCACTCGGATTCGCTTTCTTGACGGTTTGGGAGCGGCAAGTGAAGATATGCTTAAACAGGCCCTAGTGCGGTCGGCACCCGAGGAAGTTCTCGCACATGGAAACGAATGCGGCCAAATATGTGATGGTGTTGGGAGTGAAGTGGTGCAACTGGGCAACATAGAAAGCCAGAAAACCGTGGAATAAATGGTGCGGGGGCAAAGAAAAACCTCGGTTGACGTGGGTTACCAGGAGAACACACTTGCCCTCCTGCGGCTGGGGCTCGAGCTCGTCCTCCGGCAACCGCCAGGTATTGCGGACGATCAGGCCCTCCTCCACCAACTCCTCCTTATCCTCCTGTGTCATCGTGGACCTGATCCAGTCTCCCTGTATCTAGCTGCTAGGCTTCTCGCCCCTCGTTGGTTACCCCAAGTGGAAGGTGTGAGATGTAGTGTTGCGGAAGTTTTTCCCTTGGCAAAGATACGAAGGATCGAATCCCCAGAGACTCCTAGGTTCAACAAGAAGGTGTCAACTGCTAACGGCGCTAGATATTAGCAATCAACGTGAACCTGCACACAGATACAAATAACTTTGCTCCCAATGAGTACAGAGAGGTTGTCAATCGCTCCGGCCTTGAAGTTTACAAAGGATTAAACGCAAGTGCTAGTAGTGATAGATATAATTGCAATAGTAAATAATAGCGAAAAGTAAATAGTGGATGTGATCAATGATGGTAATATGGACCGGAGTCTCATGATGTTCACTAGTGATGTCTCTCTCCAAAAAGACAATAAAACAGCTATGTGAGGTAAACGAATTACAGCTGGGCAATTGACAGGACCATGTGCGCAAACCAATGCTGACTACATTGCAAGAAAGGTTGAGGTTCAAAGCATGGGCGGTATGCCAAAGTAAGTAGACCGAAATCCATCAATATTTACTACTAATCATCCACCTTGAGATATCTATCCAGAACATCTCGCTGGTATTAAGTTGCGAGCCCCAACCATAGTATAAACTCAAAGCAACAGACAACTGCATTAAAAGAACTTTGTGTAAAGTAAACAATCCTTGCACCCGCGGGCACAAGCAACGTTGTTTTCCCCCTTGTGGCAACAGCAGATCCCCTAGACTCATGTTTCTGTCACTCAAACTAGTCATCGAGGGGCATGAACCCACAATCGAGCATAACGTTCCCTCTTGGAGTCACTACGTATTACTTGGTCAAAGCAATAAATAACAACGGAGAACATGCAAGAATTACTTATGAACATAAATATAAAAGAGGTAGATCAAATATATTACTCAATCACAATCTGAACATAATCTCATAATCCATCGGATCCCAGCAAACTCATCATAGCAACAGCATAAGGATTACATATGTGCCTCGATCATGTAGGGCATCTCACGAGGACTAATTAGTGAAGCACAAGAACGGGAGGAGAACATTACATAGCTACTGGTCATGGACTCATGGTCCAAGGGAGACTACTCACAACTCATCCGGGAGGCGTCCATGGTGGTGGAGAGGCTCTCGATGGTGATCCTCCCCTCCGGCAAGGTGCGAGGAAGAGTTCTCCTGGTGCTCCCGATCTTGGAAGCGGCGGCGGCGGCGGAACAGAGATGAGATCGCGAAAAAGAGTTCCCCCCCCCCCCCGGCTGTCCTTCGGGCGCACGGTAGTTTCTGGAACGCTGATTTTTTATATAATTTTTCTGGACTTTTCCTGGCAGTTCTCGTAATGTGAAAACCTGAGATACAAAAACAGCCGAAAACAGAAACTGGCACTAGGGTGCACTGAGTTAATAGGTTAGTCCAAATATGATCAAAAGTGTATGGAAGTGTATAAATATCATAGCAATATCACCCAAAAGAGGCATGGAGCAAGCAGAAATTATAGATACGTTTTGGACGTATCAACATCCCCAAGCTTAATTCCTGCTCGTCCTCGAGTAGGTAAAAGATAACAAGAATAATTTCTGTGGTGACATGCTATTAACCATATAGGACTTTTTCATAGTCATATGACAAAAGCTTACTGAGACAATGAATCTGTAGTAATTAAGTTACCTCATGAGAAAATGACAAAGAACTGAAAGTTTTACAATATGATATTGAAACATCAAAATAGATTTGTAATGAACATGGTGTGCAAATATGATAAAGTGATAACTTGCTTGCCCCCTTTAGTGAAGCAAAACATAAATGCAGGGGCACCTCCAAGGTTTAAGTGATGACTAGATACAATGATTTCAGAATAAACGATATCACAATCATGCAAAAGACAATGCTACTTTGAGACAATGCACATTACACTCAGAATGACAATCATGCTCTCAGTAGTTGGTGCTTTTAAAAGAAGGTGGAGACTCAACATAAAAGTAAAAGAATGGCCCTTCGCAAAGGGAAGCAGCAGGGATTACTCATGTGCTAGAGCTTTTTATTTTGAAAACATAGAAACAATTTTGTCAACGGTAGTAGTACTTCATATGTGTTATGCATAAGACATCCTATAAGTTGCAAGCCTCATGCATCGAATACCAATAGTGCTCGCACCTTGTCCTAATTAGCTCAGATTTCCATGGATTGTCATTGCATTACATATGTTTCAACCAAGTGTCACAAAGGGGTACCTCTATGTCACCTGTACAAAGGTCCAAGGAGACAGATCGCATTTGATTTCTCGTTTTTAATAGATCTCAACTTGAGGACATCCATACCGGGACAACATAGAAAATAGATAATGGACTCCTCTTTAATGCTTAAGCATATTCTCATAAGAGATTGAGGATTAATGTCCAAGCTAAAACTTCCACCATGATACATGGCTTTGGTTGGCGGCCCAATGTTCTTCTCTAACAATATGCATACTCAAACCATTCAACCCATGGCAAATCACCCTTACTTCAGACAAGACGAACATGCATAGCAACTCACATGATATCCAACAAAAGTGTAACAGTTGATGGCGTCCCCAGAAACATGGATACCGCTCAGCAAGCAACTTATAAGAAATAAGATACATAAGCGACATATTCTTTACCACAATAGTTTTTAAGCTACTTTCCCATGAGCTATGTATTGCAAAAACTGAAGGTTTTAAAGGTAGCACATGTAAATTTACTTGGAGTGGTGGTGAAATACCACATATAGGTAGGTATGGTGGACTCATATGGCATAACTGGTTTAAAAGGATGTGGATGCACAAGCAGTCAGTCTGCTTAGTACAGGTGGAGGTTAGCAAAAGACTAGGAGCGACCAACTAAGAGGGCAATGACGGTCATAATCATGCAGAGCGACAAAGCAACATTGAATCAGGCATGGAAGTTATATCGCTACTCAGAAACAAAAGATCATCAAGGCTTGACAAACTTTCTTTACAGTCTTAAATATGCGTGGGCATACGCCAAGTCAATCAAAATAAATTCTCGAAGGAAGATATTACTAAACCATACCACATCATAGGCAAACAAATCATGTTGGTACTCAATTAACACATTGGGAATCCCCCAGCTATTTGAGACTAACCATAAGAAAACCTGAACTACTAAGCGCCATTATGCACGTAGCATCTTTATCATAGACATATTAACCAATGCAACGGAAGCAAACTCTCTTAATGAGATAAGCATGGTAATTAAAGAGAGTTCAAGCAACCAACTAAAAGCTCTTTGAAAAGATAAGCATGAATACTAAGAGCAGAACATGATAGTTGCTATTAAAAGACAAAGAACACACACAGCAAAGATAGACATGAAAATTCTATGTTATGTTCTAGGTAGAAGTGGAGCGTGTTTCTCTCCCACATAAAGAAAGCTGAGTTCTGACTCAAAACTAAAAAGGAAACTAAAAGCAAGACGCTCCAAGCATAGCACATAACACATGAAGTGATTAAAATATAGTGGAACGAAAGACAAACTGATAATGTTGATGGAGAAGCGGATGCACAGGGGCATCCCCAAGCTTAGACGCTTGAGTCTCCTTGAATATTTCTTGGGGGTGCACGGGGGCATCCCCAAGCTTGAGCGCTTGACACTCCTGAATCTTTTTATCATCTTCCCTCGCACACTTGAAAACTCCCTTCATACATAACTCATCATAATCTGATTAGCGAGGTTAGTACCCATAATAAAATAATTGTACCTTGCTGGAAATAAAGATATTCTTGAAGGTCTACTGTTTCTCAAGATTGCCAAAAGGTTTTTTTTTTTTGCAAAGAAAAAGCAAGCTCTTGGTTTGCAAAATGAAAAAAGGCAAAACAGGACAGAATCTGTGAAAAACAGAACAGCAGTTAGTAATTGATTTGTTCGGGGTACTTCTGCCACTCAAATCAAAAAACTCAGAACAGACGCACGAAAGAAAATTATATAGAGAACGCTGTCGAAAAAATTCAGACCAAAAAGATGATCTGGTGATTTTATACGAATTTTTCTATCCAAGGACAGAATCTGTTTCCTGGACAGCACCTCACAACTTTTGAACTTTCTAGCAATCAGAGGCTATACTTGGCACAAAATTGAAAAGCAAAGATACAATGATGCTACTGTAGTAAACAACATCAAGACACAACAAAAGCAAAATAAAAATTATATTCATGTGGGCTGCCTCCCAAAAGCGCTTCCTTTTATGCCTTTAAGCTAGGCATAATGCATATAGATCAAGTTTTATCAAGAGTAAAAGAATAGCTAGCCCGTACAACGGACTCAAAAGGTAACTTGATCTTCTTTAGAGGGAAGTGTTCCATCCCTTTCTTGAGAGGAAACTGAAATTTTATACTACCCTCTTTCATGTCAATGATAGCACCAACGGTGCGTAAAAAGGGACGTCCCAAAATAATTGGACAAGAAGGATCACATTCAATATCCATAATAGTGAAATCAACGGGAACATAATTATCATTGACAACGATAAGAACATCGTCGATCCTCCCCAAAGGTTTCTTTATGGAAGAATCAACGAGACGAACACCAAAAGAACAAGAATCAAAAGGTTTCAATTTAAGCATATCATATATTCTTTTGGGCATAACAGAGGTACTAGCACCAACATCACATAATGCATAACAAGAGAAGTCATTCAATTTAATTTTTATCATAGGATCCCAACCATCTTCTATCTTTCTAGGTATGGAGGCTTCTACTCTAAGTTTCTCCTCCCTAGCTTTGATGAGAGCATTAGTGATATGCTCCGTGAAGGCAAGGTTAAGCGTGCTAGTGCGGGGATCTCTAGACATCTTGTGAAGGAAATCAATAACTTCGGTAAGAGTGCAATTATCAAAATCAAGGTCATTAGCATCAAGTAAAGTGGTAGTGGTGTCCTTAAGGTTCACTTGTTTGGTAGTTTCTATAGTCATAGCATCACCATTAATAGGTCCATTGGGACCAGGAGTACATTGGGTGCTAAGAGTTTGGATATCCTCAACAACTTGGATAGTAGCAACAGTGTGGTGGGTAGGAAGGCTCTTAATTCTATCTTCTTCCTCCCTTAGGGATGCAACCACTTCGGGTTTAGCTGCCATTTGGTTTATCAAA
The DNA here is from genome assembly GCA_902687465.1 of Secale cereale. NCBI lineage: Eukaryota > Viridiplantae > Streptophyta > Magnoliopsida > Poales > Poaceae > Secale > Secale cereale. Next base: position 798,341,618 of record LR738714.1, read on the forward strand.
GTGGCTTGTGTGTGGGACATATTGCACTACTAGATATCCCAATATAGCCGAGGGTTGAATCCCCGTCGGATATTAAAGTTCACCCTCGGCTAAGACTATAGCCGACGGTCTACCGTCAGCAATCTCCCATCGGTGATGCTTGGTCGGCCATTACAGCCATAGCCGACAGTACTGTCAGTTATCAATTTTGCCAACGGCGCGAAGCCGACGGTGACATGTCGGCCATGTCTTGATCAAGGGCCACCTCATGATTACTCGACGACACTTATAGCCGACCGTTCACCGTCGTCTATGCATTTCCTGACGGCTTTTCTCTCCCGTCGGCTGTGACAATGCCCGACAGTCCATCTTCCCCCGTCGGATATACTTATAGTTGAGAGGGTACCTATCACCATCAGAATTAATAATGGGTTACCGTGTGCATACACCGTCGGACGTTGTTATAGCCATGTGAACAACCAAGAACGTCAATTAGTATAATTACTGATAGTTTGACAATCACCGGTTATATATCTAATTTAGTCATGCTGGACTCACAAGTCCATATTATAAAACTTGCATTTCAAAACTATTTCAGAAGTTGCAAATCTCACAATCACAAGATTACTTCAGAATTGCTTGCATTCAACCCAAATGACAAAAGATGAATTATATTTTGCACAATCTCGTAATATATCACAAGCACAACAAGAGTTGCGTCCAAATCACATTTTAACTTCAATGATCCTTCAAAATATACGAAATAGTAACTAGTAGAACAGAATGTTCTTAACATTTTTCAAAAGATTAATGGTCCAGAAACATCAAACACCATCAACATCTTGGCTTGAGAACTTCACTCGGTTGTGTCACTCATATTATGCTGATCACCATATATTGCTCCCACCATTCTGGCTACCTCCAGCATTGTCACTCTCTACAAGTCATCAAACTAGTTGTGAGATACTTGAAAACAGGGATCACAAGGTACGACCAATAAAAATAATCAGAAGGTGATGGCAACACAAGTCAGAGAAGTATGCAAATGAAAATATATCGTTGTAATAATGACAACAGATAGAAGTACCACCGCCACTCGACTTTGATTTTGACAGAGATTCACACAGCACAAAAGTTAGGAATACACCACAACACCAGCAGATTATAATATGAACGAGATGCACTAAGTATTTAACAAGTGCAACTTCTCGAGGCAAAATAGGACATATATGTCTTCAATTATATCAGATGTCCCCTAATCTGATATGAAACTGGGACAGGCAAAATTTACATATGAAATTTGTGACATGGAAAGAAGAAACACCAGTGATCTTTTTATATATATAATGACCGGACATCATTTAGGGACACATGAAGCTGAAAACAGATAGCATTGCTTATTTAAATGTTGATGTTCTCTTTTAGTTCTGAACCGCTGGTTTTACTTAACAGACAATCTGCACTACATAGAGAAGAGTGCTAAGGCATAAAAAGTGGCAACATATCTTAAGGAAACAGGAATCCTAAACATAGAATAGCACACTGTTTAGTTACCAAGATTAAGAAAATCTATTTAGAAAAGGGCATACCAAGATAAGCAAACGATGCATACCTGTGCACGTAATGATATCGCAGTTTTTAAGCCATCTTTTCTGGTCACTGGAACAAAAATAAAGTAATTGTCGTGTCATCACCAGTATACAAATTCAGGCTGAATACATACTGTTAACAAGTGTGCGTCCTTTCGGAAAAAGCAAACAAACAAGTGTATGCTTCC
>LR738714.1:798359978-798389285 GCA_902687465.1 Secale cereale
CCCCCCCCCCCGCGGCTGTCCTTCGGGCGCACGGTAGTTTCTGGAACGCTGATTTTTTATATAATTTTTCTGGATTTTTCCTGGCAGTTCTCGTAATGTGAAAACCTGAAATACAAAAACAGCCGAAAACAGAAACTGGCACTGGGGTGCACTGAGTTAATAGGTTAGTCCAAATATGATCAAAAGTGTATGGAATTGTATAAATATCATAGCAATATAACCCAAAAGAGGCATGGAGCAAGCAGAAATTATAGATACGTTTTGGACGTATCACCAGCCAGGCGGGAGCCCAGACCTCGACGACGACCCTCCTCGGTTGGATCTCTCCCCCTTCCCCATCGCCACCGCCTTCTTCGAGTGCTCCAGAGCTGCCGTCCTGTCCTTGCCAATGGAGGGCGAGCCGGTGCATACTGACCGGCAGAGGGCGGAGAGCAGGGGCGCGGCGGAGGAGCGGAGGGCAAAGAGGCAAAGATTGGGCGCACAGTGCCTCCGCCTCGGCCGCGGCGAGTACTTATAGCGCAGCGGCCGAGTGACTGACAGGTGGCCCCAAGCTAAACCGTCAAATCCCGCAACAGGTGTGCACCCGATATGTGGTGAAAAAGGCGGCGCGGAGATTGAGGCGCCCTGAGCATATCCGATCTGATTGCCGCAACACGACCCGTCCCGCGCGCTTCCTCAAATTTCAAATCCCGCAAAATCTGGAGGCCAAAGAACGGTCAATCGTGCCGAAAACTGCGCACCCTGCCGACGCTCGGAGCCGCGCACAAAGTTCAGTCGACAGTCAACACAAACATGTACACTCGGTAGTTCTTGAATCGATTAAGGCGATCAAGTCAAGGTTGAAGAGTCAGCCTGGTCCACGAACTCAAAGAAGGTCCCCCAGGGGCATCCATTCCGAGCCAAGGAAAACTTCAAATACTCTCCTCCACTCGAACCTCAATCCATTCAGGGGCTACGGATGATGTTACGGACCTAGGTAGGGTCACGGGCCTGACCCAGGTATCCCACCCAAGGTCACTACCCCAGAAGTTCGAAAGACAACTCAAAGACAGCAGGAACGGACGACTATTACGGCCCAAGAGGACATATCACTCGACCGTATACCCTCTCTCAGACGAGTCAACTCCAATCGACCATTCAAGGACACTCGACCCCCGAAGGTCAAAGGCCCCTTAGGACAGCAACGGTCCGGCATTCGTTCTGTGACAATTAATGCCTTTATCACTCTTTATTGCAAAAGTTATCAGTAACGCACTACCTTTATGTACCTTGAACCATTGGTAACGTGGGGATGGCTGGGGCCCTGGCGCACTCTATATAAGCCACCCCCCTCCTCCAGTACAAGGGTTCGCACCCCCTGTAACTCAAACACACATATACATTCCAGTCGACCGCCTCTGGGCACCGAGATGTAGGGCTTTTACTTCCTCCGAGAAGGGCCTGAACTCGTAAAACACCCCGTGTAGAACATTGCCATAGCTAGGACCTTGCCTCCTCCTACGTACCCCCTACTCGTACTGTCAGACTTAGAACCACGACAATTCCCACATATTCTACGAAGATCTTATCGGTTGAACCTCAATGTCAAGGATTCAGATAATCCCGTATGTAGTTCCCTTTGTCCATCGATATGTTACTTGTCCGAGATTCGATCGTCGGTATCTCCATACCTATTTCAATCCCGTTACCGGCAAGTCTCTTTACTCGTTCTGTAATACAAGATCCCGCAACTAACTTGTTAGTCACATTGCTTGCAAGCTTCTTGTGATGTTGTATTACCGAGAGGGCCCAGAGATACCTTGTGGCACCCCGACTCAGAGAAAACCGGAACGCCCCGTATTCTAACCCAAAGATCGAGGAGAAGCCGTTTGGAATACGTCACTATGTAGTATAGAACAAATCAGCTCTTTATTACAACACAAATATGATTACAAGGGTTCCGATATTACAATGAATAACATCGGCACGGCAACACTACGCCAACCACGGTTGCCCTATACAAGCACCATAACAACTCGAAGCAGCGGAACAACTACTGGCAGCGGAACAACGAACGGCGATGATGGACTCCAATCCGCAGGGACTCTGGCTGGAACGTTTATCCTAGCTCGCGAACACGGGAACAACACCAAACAAGCAAATAATCCAGGCACAACCTGCAAGCTGGCATGACACGCCAAGTCAGTACATTGAATGTACTTGCAAGCTAACAATAAACCAGAAGCATTCAAGACAAACAACAGCATGGCAATTACAGGTTAATCCGAAATTATCATGAGATCATCAGGACGACATAGCATGAACAACATGAACTTGATACAGCTAAACAATATGAGCATGGCATGAACATATACATCTGATGATACAAGCATGCAACATGATGACACTACATGCACCATTTTATTCTGTTTGGGTTAATTACCTCGTAACCATCACATACATCACTTACCAACCTCAGACATTATACGATCATCTCAGGATCAAATCAAGCTTGATATTAACAATACCGTAGTAATCGTCAAATGACCACAAGGAGCTTGATCGTTACCCACGATTTTCGCACAACATCACGAATATCCAACAACTTGGTATCATCGATACCACGGTGATCATTCCGGCGATCATAGCCACGACCAACACTTGGTCTCAAACAGTGATCTTTTCGGCGTTCACAACCAACTTATCTCATCATCGAACCGGGGTTGTTATTAAGCACATTATTATTATTACTGTTGACTCATAGTGTGACCAACTACGAACTGGGCCCTTTTCCGTGGGTGCGGCTATCGATAGATTTAATATACACTCTGCAAAGGTAGCGCACTGTACCCACACTACGAAACCCATGGCCTCGTTCTCCCATTCGGGTGGACCAACGGCGTTCCGACAAAACCGATCTACTGCCATGACACTCTCCCGGCCACTCCGACCAACTCCCCTTTGGGCTAAGTCCTGGGTGGCCCCATGTCTACCAAAGACACAACGACCACCGTCGTGGCCAAACATAAACGGTCCCAAACGGGGACCCGGATCCAATCAAGAACAACGGGCACACAAGGTAATGTCTGCTTACCGGGCCAAGGTACCGCATGCCCATAACCGTCCCTCGTTGCAGGACCCAGCGAGAGGCTTGACAATAGACCCAGTCAGGAACTTCCCATAAAGATAAGCATGGTTGCACTGGTCAGTTCGATATGGTGGCACCATGACTCAGCCAACAGTTGTTCAAGTTCAATTTAATCCGGTTAAACTTGGATGCAAATATGTTGAGCCATGATAAAAATACATGATGCAATTACAATGCAAGAGCATGAATATCAACATGATCATGAGAGAACCACATAACTATCCAGCATATCAACAATGAATCATAAGCATGGCATACTGACTAGCATGAACATCATAAGTACACACTTCTCCGAAACATAGCATGACCACGAGCATCAACAATAAATAACATGCAAGAACATATCAACGATGCCATCATGCAAGCATGTAACTAACTTGATGTAAAGGAACATGCATAACAACGGTACTCGGGACAGACGACAGTCATGCACCAAAGACCATCACCAACATCAACATGTACTACTAGCAAGCATAAACATATGAAAGGAATACTAGCAACTAGCAGGGCATGATAACCAGGTGCATAACAACATAACAAGAAAGTAAGCATTAACCCCGGAGCATTACCAATACAACGATAATCATATTTTAAACAAACAAACATTTAATAAATATTCAAGTTGAAAACCATGGCTAAAGCATGACTATCATGCAAGTGGGAATTGTGGCATGCCTGGGGGTGTCGGAGACTCCGGGAAGATGTGCGGTGAAGCAGCGGAACGAAATGCCAAAACGCTTCTCTCTCGGAGGGGGTTGATTAGAGGCAAGGGTATAATGGTCATTTTCATAGTGTGAACACTTAGTGAAAATGGTACGAACAGAACGGGCTTGACGAGACGAAGATGTGAGCGTTGGTTTCACCTGATTCGGAGTTACGACCGCGAAGTTATGACGTGTTGTAGGAGAGGGGCCAATCTGTGAATATTTCTTCAGCAAACAGGTCCCTAAGTGGATAAGGCAGAGGCGAAAAATCAGAAACACGCTTTCTGAAGTGGAAACGCCTTTTAGATAACAGAAGGAGAAAATACGCTTTCGAACAAATGAAAGCGTACTATAGAATTATGCCTTCATAGAACTGAAAGCGTACTCACCCGAAGGCGCTTCCACTTATCCACGTGGACCTGGGCCTTGGGCCACTTACAGGCGGTCCCATGCGGTCAAGGGAGGTGGCCAGGCGAGTTCTTCTTCTTCCTCGCTCCTGTCCCGCAAGGGAGGGCCCTGTCGATGGTGGCCCAGCCGGCTCCAGCCACCGTTGGCCGAGGCGAGGCCACTGGGCGTAGCGGGACGGAGAGCTGCTCCCTCCTGGAGCAGCAGCATGCAACGGGGAGGGGCGAGGTTGAGGCTATGGGCGGAGGTTGGAGTTGGCACAAGCGGGCGGTGGCAAGGGGGCCGGCCAGCTCCGGCCGTCTCTGGCCCGGCCGAGGGCACCAGCGGATGCGCGAGGAGACGGCGCACCCGTTTAGAGGATCAGCCAGCGCTGGGGTGGGGTGGAGAGGAGAGGAGGCCACGGCGACAGAGGCGGACAGATAGGTGGTGGTGGTGATAGGGCTCGGTGATGCGGGCGCTCCGCCGAGGGGGCAAGAGGTTGGGGCGGCTCTGTGGGACGAGGGGATTAACGTGGAGCTGTCCTCTAATGGAGGTCCGAGGCTGGGCATCGCAGTGGCACTGTTGTGACGGCACAATGCTGGCGAACCACGACAAGGCATCGATGCAAGGTGATGCAGTCGAGCACGGGGGAGCTCCTGGACAAGGATCGAGGTCGAGACAAGGAGCGAGGCGACGGGAACAGTGGCCGGATCGACCCAGAGCGCGCGTTGTGCATGACGCAAGCGTGATCATCACGCGCACTGGTGCGAGCGGCGCGCTTTGGCTTGGCCAACCATGTCCAGTAGAGGGACCTTAGTGCCCTTAGTAAATATGTAGAAAGAAATTGGTCCAGGAGCAAAGAAGTGATTTGCACTTAGCTCCAAAGTAAATCAACAGGAAGGTGCTTGTAACTTCCTGTGGTTAAACCAGCTTGGTAACTCAGTAACTAAGTTGTCTGGCGATGACCTTACACTAAGATGATGTAGATCACCAAAAGTCAGACTAACAGGAGGAGTTTAGATGGGGGTTGCTGTAGAAAGTGCAAAACTGGACAGATTAGGGGATTATGATGTTGCACTCACATACTAACATGTCATGAGCTGAAATTTGGTGGAGTGGGCTTAATTGACCATATGGACCTATCGTAAAAACCTCATGCCATTTGGAGTTACCAAAGTAGCACTTGCTTCACAAAGCTCCATTCTGGCCAGAAGCTAGAATAATTTAGTGAGGGCAATTGGATAACTGGATTGAGCCAAAACTTGGTGGAGGGAGTAGATGTAGAGGTAAGAATGTCCTGACAGATTTTCAGCTCAAATGAAGCAAGGTAAAATAGGGTTGCTTCACAAAGTGAAAATCTTACCAGAAATCAAGATTTGGAGCTGAGCTCACATAGATGATCTCCATGAGCTCAAATTTGGTGGAAATGCATGGTTTGATCAAATGAAGGATGTGACCAAGTTTCATCTCATTTTGAAATTCCTAGAATATTCTTCCTTCACAAAGTTCCTTTTTGGAAAGAAACTTTGGAAAATCACTGGAAAATAATTACTAGGCAAATGAGTTTGAAATTTGGCACAGAGCAATGATATGGACATTAAAAGATGTTGACAAAGTTTGGGGGCAATTGTGCAAGGATAAATAGCACTTGCTTCACAAAGTGCCATTTAGGGCAGAATAGGAAAATGATTATTGGAGGATTATTTTTGAACATGGAAATGAAATGTTTTGCCACATTTGAGCAAGATATGACCCAAAAAATTATGAGAATTTTTTGGAATTTTTTAGAATGACAGAGATATAGGTTGCTTCACAACCTAGGGCAAAAATAAGTATTACTTTAATGGAAAAGGAATATTCTTTGGAAAAAGAATATTGGGTTAGGTCAAGGATTGAAATGACAGGGTCTTGGGAGGATTATGAGGATGGCAAGCCAGTATAACACCTAGGAAGACATGATCTTCCCAAGCTTCAGGACCACATAGCCACTAAAAAGCAAATAAAATCAAGAAACCCAAGAAAATCATCAGAAAAAGAAAAGGGCAAAAATCCAGGCTGTTACATACCTCTCCGTCTCACGGAGTGACAAATACCAGTCTTGATCCATGCGAACTCAACAGACACCCTCGGAGATACCTGTAGAGCACCTTTATAGTCACCCAGTTACATTGCGGCGTTTGGTACATACAAGGTACTCCTCCGGTGTCAGTGAGTTGCATGATGTCATGGTCATAGGAACATATACTTGACATGCAGAAAACGATAGCAATAAACTTCACACGATCATATGCTACGTTCATAGTTTGGGTCTCGTCCATCACATCATCTATCTATACCTATACTAATTAGCGACTCCCAAGAAATTACCACATTAATCAAAATTTACGAGCCGTTTATCTGATGGGGCTGAGTTATAACGGTGTAGATCATCTGATATTTTTTGACTAATTAGATTTAGAGGTGCCTTACTATATATCCTCCACGTTAATCCCTCTCTCCGTTAAGCTAAAAAAAATCTCTCTCTTATAGACTCTATAGGTTAAAAGAGTCCTACTCCTATTGACCCTCCCTTTACCCTAAAACAAAACGAAACCAATCTCCTATCATACGGCCTCCTCCCATCAGTTCTTGCTATGGCGGCGCAAGGTGGAGATGGAATTCTCTAACTGAGTCAACATCATGCGACAAGGAGAGGCATCAACTCGATCGTGCCTACTGGAGTTCTTCTCCTCCTGCAGTCTCCTCCTTGGCGGCATGTGTGAATACGAGCAGGAAGAGAGATCCAGTACTATGCGGCGCCTTTCGTTAACAAAGTGCCATAATGGACAAGAGTAGCAGCGACATAGTCCATCGCCATCTCCAACCAGCAGACGGCAAAGTGCGTGGCCATCCGCATGCATGAGACAAACATGGAGTGGAGCCATGGATGCATGGAGCTAGCTAGCCCACGTGGTATGTCAAGGCTTCTACGGTGCTTGATGCTTCCCGTGCACTTTGTGCCAATACTGAATCAGAGACGATGCTACATGATATCATTCAATAACTATGGTACAGTTTGACTCGACCAATACAGTTAGTTTTTGTTTTGTGCGTCTCAGAGCATCACTAGCCATGCACCTATTAGATTAGCTGGGATTATAAAAGAGCTGTCATGTTCGGTATAGCTCCCACATGGGCTTGCATGCAGGAGCTATACCGAACATGACAGCTCTTTTATAATCCCAGCTAATCTAATAGGTGCATGGCTAGTGATGCTCTGAGACGCACAAATCACGAGAAAAACCAAGCGGCCAGATATCAGGTACCGTGTAGCACGTGCTACAAAAGAACTTTGTGATATTTACATATAGGTCTCGGAAGATTCGGCATGATTGAAATCCTGTTTCTCGATCTTCCTTGCCAGTAAATTAGTCGCAATTTGCAGGAAAGGGTAACAACCATCCAGGGAGCATCAATAAATGTTATTGCAGGTTTTATCAACACACACGAGCGGCCAAGTTTGATAGGATAAGCCGCCTGATTTGGAGCATAGGAGGCTGAAGACGATGATAGTTGATGGCTTTATATGCAATTTCATTGTAATTTGCTGGGCCAGGCGAGTTTGATCAGGAGCCAATGGATTGGCCTCTCTCTCCTATCCAACGGGTTATCTTCGTTCTTCCGATTTAGCATATGCATGTTTACTTAAACAATTCTTGCTATCATCCATCTCATGCATAAAACATGAATGCGTACACAGAGTCGCAGCTAATGACGTATCTAATGATCTATGTTTGCTCATATAGAAACAACATTGTTCAATCACCAGACCGAATGGGTTGTGCAACACAGATCACAAGCTGTCCGAGTGTTACCATTAACTGCTCTGCTGCCTCTCATCGCATGTGTATGGCGAATACCAAAATACAGCAGCGCCCCTCAGAGTAGGTAGGAAAATGCAACAATGCCTCTCAGTGTAGGTAAAATAACATGCATGTGAACCCTTTTCCCCTTCTAATCTTTATATCTCCCGAAGATTTTGTTTTGCTTCTGATCATGCTATGTGCTTCTGGTATCATGAATGTAAATATTCTTCCAATATTTGCATCTATGGTCTCCTCATGAGTTTTTCTTAATCAGGCATAGCATGCGTGCACTGGAGAAATATTAGTATAACGTAATAAGAGAAACAGGAACATGTTTGATCCTGCAACACTGGTGGTATACTAGGTTGGTCTCAGAGTGTGTGTATGCTCGCATGTATGTATGGCGGTTTAATTTACAGTGCATGCTTACCCACATATATCACAACAAGATGTGGTCGACTCGGGGAATGTCTTAACGTCTAATCGAGTAGTCTGTATTGAACACTTGGACTAGCTCCTTTAATATGTACAATATCATCTTACTATTATCCTCAGCTACATGTAGAAGCCAGAAATCCATGTAAAAATATTTAACAATATAAGTTGCAAGGTGTGAACGTGATATTTATAGGCCAGTATGTAAATCTGGCCCATCGATAGGTACATATGAATCATTTGTATTTATTCTGCTGGTATTCTTTGGGTGTCAACTAATTTGTTGTTGGATGCTTGATTAAAATGGGTGAATCCTTCTCAAACATATTATTAACAATCTTACCAACTCATGATAGGTACGTATGAAACATTTATTAACAATCTTACCAACTCATGATGTTATATAGTTCTTCATTACGACGATTCGCATAGCAACACAATGAGAGGTTGATGTATTTTATTTCATAGTTTTCCTTTATTTGATCGCAGCATCATTTTATACTGGAAGTCATTTTAGTCTTGACGTGCGAAATACAAGATCCCACAAAGCTCATTTTAGTTGACACAATAAAACACACTAGCTTGCACCGACGACTTCTCGCCAAAGAAGCGGTAGCAACAACATCTCCGTTTTGTCCGGTGATGACATCTTTGCATCCATTGATATGGTTGACACTCAGCTCACATAATTGCTCCTCCTCGCTATATACATGTACCAATGTGTCTCTATAATTGTCTATGGAAGAAGTTTCCTATCAGCGAATTCCATGCCGGCTACATGGCTATTTACATTTTTTTTCCTATACAGATGTGTTTGACTATTAGTTATTCAAATATGCATTGTAGGATTATCCATCAGATCTTTCTCTTTATGTCCATTATGACACTTGATATGGTTGAAACTAAAGGTTTTAAAAGCATGAATTCATTTAACTTGGGACCTGTCAGCTTGCTTTCTAATTTTGTGACTCATATTTCCTATGAATATTTGTTGCCAAATTGTATATCATGTTAACTTACAGTGGAAGGGACAATAAAACAATATAGACAAAAGAATACAAATCTGCATACATTAGTGCAACTTCCAATTTTATGGTTGAGTCCTTGGCCAATTCACCACTGTTCTTTCAACATAATGAGTGATATATTATGGCTGAATTATTGTTATGCGATTCTCAAAAAAAAATTGTTGTTATGCCTGCAAAATTTGTTGTGAATTCATAAGTAGCACATAATACAGAATAGGCGTGAGATTAATATTCATGCTGTGTTTAGTTGTAGGTTTATCAGCGGCAGCATTGCCAAAATACTCCATTTTATACGTCATTTCAATTCAAATTATTTAGTTGACACTACTATGGAGAATAGTCATTTAGCAGCAGGTCTCTCATTTTTGGAAATTTTGGCATTATTAATGAGATAAATATTTCTCCATGCCAAACAAAAGCCCACCTAAGCCTAGATGACAAGGTCACGTATGACCTGACACAAAGCACAAGTAAACCACATGTATTTCGAGGTGAACTAATACCACGAGTTACACGTAAATTTGGATACACAAAACTTTCTATCACATAAAACCACTTGAATTCATACAAGTATATATGGTGTGTCCTAAACAAAATTCTTAATAATTCTTACTTTGCACATATATTGACGATAACACAAATCACTCCCATGCATAGTTAGAACATTCCTATGCTAATGTTATTCTAATTTATCATGGACATGTTTGTTCCTTTCTCACTTCTCTATTACTAAATTATATTTTACAGTGCTATATAACCCAACCAATGGGAAATTATCTATATGACATGGCTACCATTAATATTGCAGTGTGCAATTCATTAATCTTAAGATGCTCATGTCATTTCGCCCAATAGATTCATTCACAGGAATTATCTTCCCGATGATTAACTTACATGAATAATAAGTACTCACAAACTCATATAAAACAGAAGTGCTCGCAAACCTATCATCGAGGGAGCATGGTACTCATTGCTTTCAAACTTTGCATTTTAGGCCAATGCATGTGTGTTAGACACTAAACTAGAACAATAAGCTACAACTAATTTATTTTTCCTGTCTCTATAATCAAATAAACAAGCCCGTGCGCATGCACGGGTTGGCGACTAGTTCTCCTAATAATGTGATCTCGTCATCAAATAACAACTCATGCCAATGGCTAGGAAACCACAGCCATCTTTGATGAACATGCTAGTCCGGTAGAGTCTGACTAGCGACATATTGTTGTCTATGCATCCACACATGTATTTGAGTTTCTGATCAGTACAATTCTAGAATGGATAATAAATGATTATCATGAAAAAAGAAATATGATAATAACCAATTTATTATTGCCTCTAGGGCATATTTCCAACAGTCTCCCACTTGCACTAGAGTCAATAATCTAGTTCACATCGCCATGTGATTAACACTCATAGTTCACATCGCCATTTGACTAACACCCAAAGAGTTTACTACAGTCAATAATTTAGTTCACATCATCGCGTGATTAACACTCAATGAGTTTTGGGGTATGATCATGTTATGCTTGTGTGGGAAGTTTTAGTCAATAGGTCTGCAACATTTAGGTCTGTATGTACTTCGCAAATCTCTATGTCATATTGTAGATGCTGCTACCACGCTTCACTTGGAGCTATTCGAAATGGTTGCTCCACTATACCTATCATGTTTGCTACTCAGAGTCATTCGGATAGGTGTCAAAGCTTGCATCGACGTAACCCTTTACGCCGAACTGTTTATCACCTCCATAACCGAGAAACATTTCCTTATTCTTCTAAGGATAATTTTTGACCGTTATCTAGTGATCCACACCCGGATCACTCTTGTACCCCCTCGCCAGAAACGTGGTAAAGCACACATCAGGTGCGGTACATAGCATGGCATACCTTACAGAGCCCATGGCTAAGGCATAGGGGACGACCTTTGTGCTTTCTCTTTCTTCTGTCATGGTCGAGCTTTGAGTCTCAGTCAACTTCACACCTTACAACTCAGCCAAGAACTCCTTCTTTGACTGGTCCATTTTCAACTCCTTAAAAATCAGGTCAAGGTATGTGCTTCGTGAAAGTCTTATGAGGCATCTCGATCTATCTCTATAGATCTTGTTGCCCAATATGTAAGCATCTTTACCCAGGTCTTCCTTCGAAAAACTCCTTTCAAACAACCCTTTATGCTTGCCAGAAATTTTACATCATTTCTGATCAATAATATGTCATCCACATATACTTATCAGAAAAGTTGTAGTGCTCCCACTCACTTTCTTGTAAATACAAGTTTCTTGCAAACATTGTATAAACCCAAAAGCTTTGACCACCTCATCAAAGCGTATATTCCAACTCCGAGATGCTCACACCAGCCATAGAATGATCGATGGAGCTTGCATACCTCTTAGCATCCTTAGGATCGACAAAACCTTCCGGTTGTATCACATACAGCCTTTCCTCACGGAAACCGTTAAGGAAACTTTGTTTTGAAATCCATCTGCCAGATTTCATAATCGAAAAATGCAGCAACTGCTAACGTAATTGTGACGGACTTCAGCATCGCTACGAGTGAGAAAGATTCATAATAGTCAACTCCTTGAACTTGTCAAAAACCCTTTGCGACAAGTCGAGTTTCAGAAATGGTGACATTACCATTAGCGTCTGTCTTCTTCTTAAAGATCCATTTATTATTAATGGCTTGCCGATCATCGGGCAAGTCCACCAAAGTATGTACTTTGTTTACCTACATGTATCCTATTTTGGATTTCATGGCTCCTAGCCATTTGTTGGAATCTGGGCCCACCATCGCTTCTCCATAGCTCGTAGGTTCACCGTTGTCCAACAACATGACCTCTAAGACAGGGTTACCGTACCACTCAAGAGTAGTATGTGTCCTTGTCAACCTACGAGGTTCGATAGTAACTTGATCTGAAAGCTCATGATCACCATCATTAGTTTCCTCTTCAACTGACGTAGGTGCCACAGAAACTTCTTTCTGCACTGCGCTACTATCTGGTTGAAATGAAGGTTCAACAACCTCATCAAGTTCTATCTTCCTCCCACTCAATTCTTTCGAGAGAAAACTCCTTCTCCAGAAAGGACCCATTCTTAGCGACAAACACTTTGCCCTCGGATCTGACATAGAAGGTATAACCAACCATCTCATTTGGGTATCCAATGAAGACGCATTTATCCGCTTTGGGTTTGAGATTTTCTGGCTGAAGCCTTTTGACATAAGCATCGCAGCCCCAAACCTTAAGAAACGACAACTTAGGTTTCTAGCCAAACCATAGTTCATACGGCGTCGTGTCTACGGACTTAGATCGTGCCTATTTAAAATGAATGAAGCGGTCTCTAACGCATAGCCCCAAAACGATAATGGCAGATCGGTAAGAGACATCATAGAACACACCATATCCAATAAGGTATGATCTTTCGAAAGCCGTGCCCGCGGTTATGTGGAAGATGTGAATTTGTTAATATTCGGTTATAGATAACTTGACACCATATCCTTAAGAACACACTACCTGTGTGAGTAACCGTGATGGTCACTTTTCGAAGGGGTTTTCGGAAAGTGAAGACGGTGGAGTTATGCATGGACGTGAGTAGCTAGGATCACTTATTTATCATATTTGGCGACCGATGGCACATATCCTCATCTCGCTCTGACTTCGTAAGCTAGTGGCTTAGTGCTTGCTGCAGACACTTTATTACCTATCCACACCTAAAGGCTTTGTAATTTTGATACCCGGGAAAGGGATTGCTGAATCCTTGTGACTCACAGATTACAACACACACCAGATGCAGGTACAACAGGGTACGACGCAGGAGATGGAAAAGAACTTCACTGGGAGTTCGATGAAGAGCGTGGTCGTATGTATGTGACGTATCCCGACGATCAGTAGTGGTTCCTACTAGGAGCGATCAGGACTTGTGGTTGTGGTATCTTTTCTCGTTTGATTTCGTCCATAGTCGGACCCTGTGTTATTTGGATGAATGTATGAATGTTAAATTAATTGTGTGACGTGGCGAGTGTAAGTCAACTATCTTACTATTTCATCCCTGTTCATTACATGAGTTGTGCAAAGATACCACGCTTGTGATCATTCCAGAATGGGCTTATGTCTCTAACTCGTGCCTCGACACGTAGGAGATATAGTCACATCCAGGGCATTACACTTCGTTTGTCATGTTGATGTAGATGAAGGACGTCGTCACCGAACGCGCCAACCAGGTTCCCTTGAGGCGATACACGTTGACGTGAGTTGCATGGTGGAGGTGGCCCAGCCGCTGCCGCCCCAGATCTTCGGTGGCAGCACCTACGTGTTCGGTAGCAGTAGCGGCAGCACCAACAACGAGATGGTTAATCTGTTGCTGGTGCTTCCGCCACATGGGCAGGGGTTTGAGGCCGGGATGGATATGCAACAGAAGGTGATGGCACTGTTGCCTCCGTCTTAGGTGGCCCCTGTTAGTATGGATGTGTAGCAGCAGTTAGTGATAGAGCGGCCTCCGACATGGTGTGTCGACGCCTGGATCGACATGCAGCAACAGATGGTACTGGAGATGCCTCCAGCTCAGGGGGTCGTCACTAAGATGGATATGCAGGAGATGCCACCGCCAACGGGGTTCGCCGCGGGGATGGATATGGAGTAGATGCATATGGCAATTCCTAATCAGCCGGGGTTCGTCGACGACATGGGGTTGGAGATACAACAGTTGCTTATGGTGATGCCTCCGTTACCGGAGATCCTGCCGGGATGGAGAAGGACCCCGGCTTCCCGTTCCCGTACTGAGAAGACGAGATCCTAACCCATGTCCATCCGTTCAAGTGTAAGCTTTCAACAATGGACGATTGTTCGTCAATCTCTTGACGTCTAGTTACATCTGTATAAAATAATGTTTCGTCAAGTTTAATGTTGTTTCTTTATTATCAGTAATTAATAGCTAAATTTGTATTGTCCTGTCGCTGGCTGCCGGCATTTAATGAAATACAAAAATCTCAGTGTCGGAGATATTGACCATGGGTACCCTCGGCGCCTACCCTTGTTATTTTAAGACAAATGACAGCCGCTTGGTCCGCTGCGGCCGTCTGCTCCTCGAGCCGTCTCCTAGGGTAGCCTGCCCTAGGAGCCGGCTGGCAGCAGGCAGCAGGGACCCAGCAGGCGGCGACATCAACACCACCAGCCAGCAGACGGCCCCGCACTCCTTCCCCAGGAAGCACGCAGGGGGGACCCCTGCGCACGGAGGCGTGGCTACAGGAGAACATGTCCTTAGAAAATCTATAAGGACGTGGCTACAGTGACCATATACCTTGGGAATATCTCCTAAGCGGCGGATCACTGTAGCCACGTAGCTCGTGACCAAGCATCGGTCAGAGGAGGCCACGATCCCACTACCCGCAAACAGCGGGACCAGCAGGCGGCTGGCCCCATCGGTCAGCGGGTAGCTCATGAACAAGCCGCCCCTGGCAGACGGCCAGGGGAGACGGCCGCCTGGTAACAGACGGCAAACCACAGCCTAGAAGTCCGAGCCTCATCAAGATGACAGGACTGGGTGAGGTGGCAGCGTACGGCGGGAGGCGATGGTACTATAGCCATTTCCCTCTCGACGAGGCTGTCGTCAGCAGAGGCATCCCCATAGTGAAAGACAATCACGAGGGGCCCGCGGGCGGCGGGCCCCAGCAGACAGGCGGCAAAGCCGACGCCAGAAGACACTGACGGCCGGGGGGCCACACCGTCGAGTTTACCATTGTACCCCTGGGGGGTAGGCCTATATAAACCCCCCAGGGTCCTCCATGAGTAGGGGTTGGAAGATCACAAGATTAAACCCTAGATAGAGAGAGCAGGTGAGCTAGCCTTGTTCATCCTCTTCCTTTGAACCACACAGCTCAAGAAGCAATCTTGTAGCTACTTTAGTGCTATCAGTCATGACACGGAGCCCCCGCAGAGCAGGACTAGGGGTGTTATCTCCTCGGAGACCCACGAACCTGGGCAAGATCCGTAGGCGTCCTAAGTTTCGCTTTATCCCGCTTCCCGAGCCCGGCGATGTTCTTTTGACCCCATGCATGATAAGCCATCCGTTGGCATATGTCGTCCAAAAACCCCGATATTTGGCGCCCATCGTGGGGCTAGGTGCACCGTCGTCCGGAGACATGTTCTGGACGGGAACCTTGTTCCTTCCTGGCATTTTAGCCAGCCCAGCACGCCCGCCGGTGTGGAGACCGGGATGCTTCGCAGCGCTGAGGCTGCATGCGCCGTGAGCGGGCTCGCCGATCTGCTCGGGGCCGCCCGCATCCACGACGAACCCTCTCCGACGGCCGAGCCAGTGGCGCCGGAGAGCTTCCTCGTCGAGCTCCTCGACAAGCTCCACCTCGTCGACGAGCGTGCCTCTGACGTGGAGTCAGTGGGCTCTTCTGACCCACCAGTAGACATGATCGTCGACCTCGACGCAGGGCCGATCGACTCCTTCCCCGAGCACATGGAGATCGTCAACGACCCTCTCCCCGTTCTTCCGATCTGCTGCACCATCAGCACCGTCACGGAGGTGCTCGTCACCGACCACGGCGAACCATCATGCAGGACGGGCCCAGACCCGCTCGAGGCCGCTCTGCAGCACCTCGCCGCCCCTGTTGTGGCGGGGGCAGACGGCGCGGCGTTGGAGGCACTCCGTGTTTCGCTCCTCGACAGCGCCAACAAATTGGCTGCCTCCCGACGCCTCACTGAAGCTTACCGCCGCAAAATGGACCGCGCCATTTTTGGCACGCCGGCTGCTGGCGAGCCTAGCCGGGCCGGCGCTGTCCGCGATCGTGGCGGGCTGTTAGCAGACATGCTGGGGGCTCCGCGGCCTGTGTACCTCACTCCGTCGGAGAACCTAAGGGCTGCCCAGGCGGCAGTCGATGAGATGGGCCACTTAGAGGGAGACGAGCTCTGTTGCATGACCCAGCATGCCCGCCAGCTCCTCGACGCTGCTGCTACGCAGCAGGAGGCCCGTCGCCGGGTATCAGAGGCGGGCGTGCACGCCGACAACCGCCCTTTTCGGCGGGAGCAAGGAGCCACATCCCGCTCTCCAACAGTCGGCGCCACCAACCAGCGAGACTCAGAGCCCGCTGCCAGCCACAGCCTGCAGACTCGCGTCACCATCGAGCACGACGAAGACGGCCGCCCAAGGGCCGTAGAGCGACGAGGGGAGCATCCGCCTCCTCCCAGGCGGGAGAGGCGCGTGTCTCCTCCGCCTGTTGACCACCCCTCTCTGGCAGGCTGCCTGGGCCGCCGCGAGGTGGTTGGGGAGAACGACGCCCGCCACCGCCTGGACCGTCTGGCTCGTTCCCAGGCGGTTGAAGAAGAAGATGACCTCAGTCCGGCCTGCTTCGGCCCTCGCATCCGCAACGAGCCTTTTCCCAAGGGCTTCTCGCTCCCCAGAGACACCCCCAAGTACAACGGATCAGTGAAACCAGAGGACTGGCTGGTGGATTACTCCACGGCTGTCAGCATAGCCACCGGCAACAGGCGTGTCGTGGTGAAGTACGTGCCCCTCATGCTCCAGGGCTTGACTCGGACGTGGTTGAATAGCCTCAAACCCAACAGCATCAACGGCTGGCTAGACTTCACCGACGCCTTCACTCGCAACTTCACCAGCACCTACAAGCACCCTCCCAAGCCACGTCAGCTCTCCCTGTGTGTCCAAGGCCCGGAGGAGTCGACCTGTGACTATCTGACGCGCTGGGCAGAGCTGCAAAACTCTTGTGAAGGAGTGCACGAGGTACAAGTCATCGAGTATTTCACGGCCGGGTGCAGAGAAGGCACCTTACTTAAACACCGGCTCTTGTGCGCCGAGCCGGCCATGTTGGATGAACTGCTGAGCATAGCAGACAAGTACGCCACCGCTGACTCCTCCATGAAGACCGAGCTGCAAGTGGATGCTTCTCGCAAGATGACCCCTCCAACTTCCAAGACGCTGGCAGGAGAATCCAACCGGCGCCAACAGACCAGCTACCAGAAGCGCAAGGCCCATGCGTCGGCTGCCAATAGCCGGCTGGTGGCAGCGGTCGACGGACAGCAGCCAGAAGCTCAAGCAGGACCCAAGCGCCAGAAGGGCGGCAAACCGGTGTGGCAACCGGCCTTTTCCTTCGATCAAGCCTTGGACGCCCCCTGCAAGTTCCACAGCGGCGTGAAGCCTTCCAATCACACCACACGAAAGTGTCATTGGCTCACAAGAATTGCGAGGGGAGAAGCTCTGCCTCCGCCGCCTGCTGGACAGCCGGCCCCGCCTCCTAATCCGCCGGCTGCCCATCCTGGCGGCCAGGTCCAGGACGAATTCCCAGAAGGAAATGGAGCCTATGTTGTCTTCACCAGCCAGACGGGCGATAGGCACAGCCGGCGCCAGCAGCGCAGAGAAGTCAACACTGTTGCCGTCAAGAACCCAGAATTCATGCACTGGTCTGAAAGGCCTGTCAGCTGGAGCCGAGAGGATCACCCGGCTGTCATGCCATCTCCAGGGGCCTATACCTTGGTCCTGGACGCCACTCTCTCCACTGACAGGTGGGCCTGTCGTTTCTCCCGAGCACTAGTTGACGGCGGCCGCAGCATCAACATCATGTACCGGGACACTATGGAGAAGTTGGGCATCAAAGAGAAGTAGCTTCAACCTACCAGGACCGTGTTCCATGGCATTGTGCCAGGCCTCTCTTGCTCACCAATCGGCAAGGCCAGGGTCGATGTCCTGTTTAGTGACAAGACTCATTTCTGGAGAGAGCCGGTCTGGATTGAAGTGGTGAACCTGGAAAGCCCCTATCAAGTGATCTTGGGCCGGCCAGCTCTTGCAAAGTTCATGGCAGTCCCCCACTATGCCTACCTCAAGATGAAGATGCCTGGTCCCAAGGGAATAATCACCATAGCCGGGGACTACGAGAAGTCCATTGCATGCGCAACGGCCAGCAGTCGCCTGGCAGAAACCCTTGTTGTGGCTCAGGAAAGGCGCCGTCTGGAGCGGCTGGTGGCAATGGCTGGCGAGCAGCCGGCCATACCAGCCAATCCCAGGGAGGCGGAGCCGCAAGGCTCGTTCCAGCCAACCAAGGACACAAAGAAGATTGCCTTGGACCCGTCTCACCCGGAGCGATTTGCTGTCATAGGGTCAAACCTAGACAGCAAATAGGAAAGCGAGCTCGTCGAATTCCTCCGTGAGAATCGGGACATCTTTGCGTGGTCCCCCAAGGACATGCCTAGTGTCCCGACGGATTTCGCCGAGCACAAGCTACACGTGAGAGAAGATGCAAAGCCTGTCAGGCAGCCGCTGCGCCGCCTGTCAGAAGAGAAGAGAAGAGTCGTTGGGGAGGAAGTCGCCCGCCTGCTAGTAGCCGGCTTCATCATGGAAGTCTTTTATCCCGAGTGGCTAGCGAATCCAGTCCTAGTGCTGAAGAAGAAGAATGAATGGCGCATGTGCATTGATTACACCAGCCTAAACAAAGCTTGCCCTAAAGACTTGTTTGCTCTGTCACGAATAGACCAAGTGACCGACTCCACAGCCGGATGCGAGCTGCTGTCTTTCCTTGATGCATATTCAGGGTACCATCAAATCAAGCTTGATCCGGCTGACCATCTGAAGACCGCCTTCCTCACGCCGTTTGAGGCCTTCTGCTACCTGACCATGACGTTCGGCTTGAGAAATGCCGGCGCCACCTTTCAGCGTTGCATGTAGAAGTGTCTTCTCAAGTAGCTTGGCAGGAACGCCCATGTTTACGTGGACGATATCGTGGTGAAGACGGAGAAGAGAGGAACCCTTCTGCAGGATCTCCGGGAAACATTTGAGAACCTGCGCCGCTTTCGGATTAAGCTAAACCCGTAGAAATGCGTCTTCGGGGTACCAGCAGGCCAGCTCCTTGGCTTCCTGGTATCCGAACGCCGCATTGAGTGCAACCCCGCAAAGATCAAAGCCATTGAGAGGATGGAACGACCAACCCGTGTGCGAGATGTCCAGAGATTCACGGGATGCCTGGCATATCTCAGCCGTTTCATCAGCCGGCTAGGAGAAAAGGCACTCCCCCTGTACCAAGTGATGAAGAAGACCACGTGCTTTGAGTGGAACGATCAGGCAGACGAAGCTTTCCACCAGCTCAAGCGACTGCTGTCCACCCCGCCTGTCCTGGCGGCGCCAGCAGACAAGGAACCTATGTTCCTTTACATAGCCGCCACCAGCCCGGTGGTCAGCACTGTCATTGTGGTCGAGCGCCCAGAGGACGGCAGAGCCTTACCCGTCCACAGGCCCGTCTACTACTTGAGCGAAGTGCTGTCAGCATCCAAGCAGAACTACCCCCATTACCAGAAGATGTGCTACGACGTGTACTTCGCCGCCAAGAAACTCAAGCAGTACTTCCAAGAGCATTCTGTCACGGTCGTCTGCACGGCCCCGCTTGCTGAAATCATGGGGAATAGAGATGCCTCAGGAAGAGTGGCCAAGTGGGCCATTGAGCTGGCCCCCTTCACCATCTTCTACCAGCCGCGCACCACCATCAAGTCGCAAGCATTGGCTGACTTCCTCGTCGATTGGGTCGAAACCCAGTACCTGCCGCCTGTGCCAGACTCAACCCATTGGCGGATGCACTTTGACGGGTCAAAGACGCGCACTGGCCTGGGAGCCGGCGTCGTCCTCACCTCCCCCAAAGGCGACAAGCTCAAGTACACCCTGCAGATCAACTTTGCCGCCTCCAACAATGTGGCCGAATATGAGGCACTTATCCACGGGCTCCGGATGGCCAAGGAGATTGGCATCCGCCGAGTGCTGTGCTACGGTGACTCAGGTTTGGTTGTCCAGCAGTCGTCTGGGGACTGGGACGCCAAGGACGCAAACATGGCAAGCTATCGCTTCCTTGTCTAGCAGATCAGTGGACACTTTGATGGCTGCGAGTTCCTCCATGTGCCACGAGCTGATAACATGCAAGCGGACACCTTGGCACGAATCGGCTCCACCCGCCAAGCAATACCAGCCGGCGTATCTCTCCAATGCCTGCGCAAACCGTCTATCAAGCCTTCACAAGAGTCGGAGTCAATCTTCATACCAGTCGATCCCGGGGCAGGCCGCCTCGCGGTTTTGGCTGCTGGCCCAGAGACTGCTCCAGCAGGCAGCCACAACACTCCAACTCCAATAGACGGACCACCTACAGCCGCGCCAGCTCCTGGCCCGGGGACTGCTCCAGCAGACGGCCAGGAGGCGCCGGCTCCAGCAGACGGCTTGGGGACTTCGGATGCACAGCAGGCGGCTCAGCCCAGCCCTCCACCTCCCAGCCCAACCACCCTGGTCTCTCTAGCCGAAGCAACTGGAGTCTCAGCGTCGTCTTGGGCACAGCCAATCCTCACATTTCTGCTCAAAGGAGAGCTGCCAGCAGAAGAAACTTCGGCACGACAAGTTCAATGACGAGCCTCAGCTTACACCATTGTCAACAAAGAGCTCGTCAGAACAAGTGCGACGGGCGTCTTCCAGCGCTGTGTAGAAGCAACAAAAGGGCTGGCCATTCTGAAGGACATTCACCAAGGGGAATGCGGCCACCACGCGGCCTCAAGGTCTCTCGTAGCCAAAGCTTTCCACCACGGGTTTTTTTTGGCTGACTGCTTTGGACGATGCCAAAGATTTGGTAAGAAAGTGCAACGGCTGCCAACGCTTCAGCTCCAAGCAACACTTGCCGGCTTCTGCACTCAAGACTTTTCCGATCACTTGGCCATTTGCCGTATGGGGTCTGGATATGGTAGGACCTTTCAACACTGCCAGAGGAGGCCTGACACACTTGCTCGTGGCAATAGATAAATTCACCAAGTGGATCGAAGCCAAGCCAATCAAGAAACTCAATGGCCCAACTGCTGTGACATTCATTGCAGACAACACAATCCGGTATGGTATACTGCACAGCATCATCACCGACAACGGCACAAATTTTGCCAAAGGCGCACTTGCCCGTTTCTGTGCAACTCAGGGCATCCGACTGGACCTAGCGTCCGTTGCCTACCCACAGTCTAATGGCCAAGTCGAGCGCGCCAATGGCCTCATCCTATCCGGCATCAAGCCCCGGCTGGTCGAACCTTTGGAGCGGTCGGTCGGTTGCTGGATCGAAGAACTGTTGTCTGTCCTGTGGAGCCTCAGAACCACTCCGAACAAATCCACCGGCTTCACTCCTTTCTTCCTCGTCTATGGGGCCGAGGCCGTCATCCCAACGGACATTGAGTTTAACTCGCCTTGCGTCACCATGTATACGGAAGTTGAAGCCAAAGAAGGGCGCGAAGACGGCGTGGACTTGCTGGAGGAGGCCCGGCTGGTAGCACTCAGCCGCTCCGCCATCTACCAGCAGGGTCTCCGCCGCTATCACAGCCGGCGAGTGAAGCCACGCTCCTTCCGCGAGGGAGACCTTGTGCTCCGGATGATCCAGCGAACAACCGGCCAGCACAAGCTCTCGGCTCCTTGGGAAGGACCGTTCATCGTTAACAAGGTACTAGGCAACGATGCCTACTACCTCATCGAGGCCCAGAAGCCAAGAGCGCGCAAGAGAGACGACTCGGGCAAGGAGTCGGAGCGCCCATGGAACGCAAACCTTCTTCGTCGCTTTTATAGCTGAAAGACAGTATGTGTCGCGCTATCTAAAGTTATTTTGAGAATTAGTGGGAACCCCGAGGAGTTCTTAGGGATTGCCCAAACCTTTATCTATATAATAAGAATTATGCCTGTGAATGATAGTTGTTCACTCCTTTGTCCGGCACCGGAGCCTAGCAGACGGCCCGGGGACTGGCCGCCTAGCCCTATGTCTAGGGAATTCTCCTTAAAAAGTCAGACAAGTAATGTGATGGCATCCAAGCCCTCTCCTGCATCCAGTCACAGACTCGCAGAACGCGGCTGTCCGGCTGGCAGGAGCCAAAGGCAAGAAATGGTGCCCACATGAAAAATGGCTAAGGAAAAAAGACATAGGGCCAGCCGGCCCTTCACACTAACGGCCGGCTGCCAAGCAGCCGGCCAGCCGGTTCTAGGCTTGGCCAGACCGTTTCCAAAAGGCGAGATAATTGCCCACCCCAAAAACAGCCAAGTCCCTGAACCAGCCACAGAACCACAGAGTGGCTGCCTGGCTGGCAGGGCGGTAGTTCAAGGAGTCAGCAAGAAGAAAATCGCCACAAGGAAACTAGGGCAAGGCTAATCCTAGGACTCGGCACAATTGCATAAAAACGATGCAGCATTAAAAAGAATATTTACATCCAAAAGGCATCAAAAGCCGCCTTGCAGTATTAACTTACTAAATACACCCAGTGGGTGGAATTGTTTGGATTAACCCTACAAGTCTTACAGATAAGCAGAAGATACAAACGAAAAACTTAAGGAGCAGCAGGCTGGGCAGGTGGCACGACGGAGCCGGCTTCCGGGGAGGCCGCCTGGCGGGTCTCGGTCTGGCCGTCTCCTGCAGCAGGCGGGGCCATCACTCCCGGTACGCTTGTTGAGGACTGGTCAGGCTGGCAACTGGCTCCTAGGTCCGCCTCCTGGGAGCTGGTCTCCTCGTCGCTGCCTTCCTCCTCTTCATCACCTTCGCTGGAGGCGATTTCCTCGTCCGGCTCCTCCGACGCCGCCAAGTCCAGCCCGAAGTTACCAGGTGGCACCACATGGCCCCTGTCATCCAACTCCGGGATGAAGAGGGAGGTGTCGGCGTATTCAGCGAGGGCGGCAGCACGTTGGACGAGCTCCTTCTGCTCAGTAGCCAGCTCCGGCTGGGCCTCCGCGCGGAAGGTCTCCAGCTGTTCAAGGCTCAGGCCAGGATACCAGCTCTTGGCGAACTCTAGGGCGGTCCGCACGCCAGCCCTTCCTGCGGAGCCCTTCCATGCCTCGAAGCGCTGGCGGGGCACCTCCAGCCAGGCGGCCGTCCGGCTGGGGGTGCGGAGCATTGGCACACCTGGCCAGAGGGCGGCCAAGACCTGGGCGCCAGCACGCTGACGCCGGCGAAAAAGACGGCGGACCGGCAGAAGACGCACCCGAATGGCAAGAAGCTCCTCGGCCGGGGTCCTGGGCGCGTGGGGTGCGATCGCCCGGCCCGCCTGGTGCCTCGCAGCATGCTCGGCCTCGATGGCCTGGGTGGCGGCCACAGAGTAGCCCAGGAAGAACTCTGCCAAGACTAGAAGAAGGATCAGAAGAAAAGAAAGACGACTGCTGCAAACGGCGAAAACAAAATAAAAGGGTAGACGTCTCACCGTCGACCATGTCTCCAATGGCTACATAGGCGTCTTGGAGAGCCGCCTCCTTCTCGGCCCAATTTGAGCGCTCAGTCTCGAATACGGCCCGCAGAAGGGACTCAGCGTCAGACATCTTGCCGAGCTTGGTCTTGTGAGCCGCCGCCTGGTCCGCTAGCTCCCTGGCCCGGCGGTCACGGTCCTGAGCGACGAGACCATGCTCCGGCTCCTTAGCGGCCAGCTCCGTCTGGGCCTCGCCCAGGTGGTTGCGGAGGCCGGCTGCTGATGTCTACGCACGCTTCTACTCTTGTATACTATGTTGGGCCTCCAAGCGCAGAGGTTTGTAGGACAGCAGCAATTTCCCTCAAGTGGATGACCTAAGGTTTATCGAACTCAGGGAAGTAGAGGTTGAAGATGGTCTCTCTCAAGCAACCCTGCAACTAAGATACAAGAAGTCTCTTGTGTCCCCAACACACCTAATACAACTAGGAGTTGTATAGGTGCACTAGTTCGGCGAAGAGATGGTAAAATATGGATGATAGGAGTGGCAAAGCAAAGTAATATAAATCTGTAATAAAAAGTGCAGCAAGCAAACAAGTGGTAAACGTGAGCACAAATGGTATTGCAATGGTGGAAACAAGGCCTAGGCTTCATACTTTCACTAGTGGCAACTCCCAACAACATTAACATAATCGAATCACATGATATTTCCCATAAAACATGCAAAGGGACACACTCGGAGGTCATTCCTTCGTGGTCAAGAGAGGACGAGAATTATGCAGGGCTACAAAAGCACACCTCAAAGTTCGTAGTTCTCAATCTAAGGATTTCCCAATGTCACCGCGGCCATCCAAAGAGAGTCCCACAATCACCACAACATATCTAAAGGATAGTCAAAGACAAGCACCAAGAGACTCTCAATCTTCAATCAACACACAAGAGAGGAAATCACTCATGAAAATACTTTTCTAAACCATGTCCAATAGACTGCTGTCACCTTGGTCTCGGGGATTATACTAGATAAAGACAAGTGAGTACATCAATCCAATACATAGAGGAGGGGAAATATCATGGGATCACCCTAGATTAACATAGGCTATGATCACAACGAAGATCACATCATGGGACAGAGAATTGACCACATAGCTACTGGTAAGAACCTCAGCCCCGAGGAGGAACTACTCCCGCATCATGGAGGGAGGAAGCAACGTCGATGGAGATGAATCCGGGGGAACTTCCCCGTCCCGGCAGGGTGCCGGCGCAGGAATTCTGGTCCCCCGAAGCTTGATGGCGATGGCGGCGGAGATCGGAATTGCGTCTGGAGAAAAGGGGTCCGGAATCAGGGTTTCCGCGACACGGTGTAAATATATGCCAAATGGGGGCATCAGAGGGGGTCAGGGGTGCCCAGGCGCCCCCCCGGCGCGGCCAGGGGGGCTGCGTGGGCAGGCCGCCTAGAGCCCCTGTGGGTCCCCTCCGGCCCTACTTTGGCCGCATGGAAGCTTCCGGAACGCTGATTTTTTATATATTTTTCCCGGAATTTTTCTGGCAATTTACGTAATGGGAAAACCTGAAATACAAAAACAGCAGAAAACAGAAACTGGCACCGGGGAGCACTGAGTTAATAGGTTAGTCCAAATATGATCAAAAGTGTATGGAAGTGTATAAATAACATAGCAATATCACACAAAAGAGGCATGGAGCAAGCAGAAATTATAGATACGTTTTGGACGTATCAACATCCCCAAGCTTAATTCCTGCTCGTCCTTGTTTTCGCAAGATAAATACTAAAATCTATCCGCGTTGGAATTTTAGGTGCGGGCGTGCCAGTATACGAGTGTATACGAATTGAAGTACTGTAAATACACAGAAACAGAAAACCCGTATTTCATCATATTTTGAGGATCTATTTATTTCTATTTCACATGTATTTTTCAACTTGCGCCTGAATGTACATCTGACAAAGACAATTGGAAAGGCTCTTGATTCCTGGAACCTCGAAATAATTCCAGTTAATTACATCTGCAAGTCTACACTTCCAGAATACCTCCGATTAAGCTATATCGAATGATCATCTTATCTTTATAAATCTCTAGCTCACGCCTTCACAATGATATGCATGGAAATAAAATCAGACATCAAAGCACACACAGGGGACACACATTTTAACGTGGAAAAACCCAAGTTGGGCAAAAAACCACGGTGGCACGGAGGCCAACTCCATTAAGTGAAATGTTTACATGTGAGGGGGTTACAACATCTTTTCAAATCAGGATAAGCCTTTGTAAAATGCTCTGGACCAAAATAGCCTCGCTAACAATGTAGTTACTTGTCCATGAATCATTAGCGGCAATGTTTGATATAAAGTCTTGGAATTGTTGTTCGGCCTCGTCGGTCGCGAACCATGTATGTCAAGCCTCGTCTGTCATGACACTGAATGTAGATTTCAAACTCATCGATCACGGAAGAGAGTATCAGTATATGATTGTGTCTTCTTATGATGAACTGCTTGATTTGATTCATGGTTCCATAAATCATTGAGGATGGCGTCTTATTTATTCCAATGTGGATGGCCATGTTATTGTTGGTACGTGCTTGAATCATTATGAAGATGACCTCTGCATCTCAAGTGGGTCTGCCTTTTTTTTCATATGGTTTGTAGATTCTGATTCATGATGTGTGCGCATGCTGCAGTCTTGAGAAGCATTTTGCCTGTACAGTGTCCCATGCAGACTAATGCTTGTATGTATGAAATTTTGTAGATCACCACGAATCAACAACCTCAAACAAATTAGGAGAAACATAATATGAAAAATGACAAGATGCCCACGATGATCATGAAGTACCCACACGTAGAAATTCAACCGCCAGGTTGAACCACAAGACATCCTCGTCCTTTTTCCTCTATAAATGTTGGGCTGAAAATATCTGCGGCAACGATTGGAGCGTCAGGTAGAGCCGCAAGATGTCATAACTGTCCTTTTCCACATTAGATCGTGATATATCTTCGCGACAATTGGATCGCCATGCTGCACAGTGGAATGTCATCACTCTTTTCTTTTTCGTATCGGATCATCTGCGGCGGCGATTGGAGTGCCAGGTAGAGCCACGAGATGTCAGCACTTTCTTTTTCCATACCGGATCAAACTCATATCCACGGCGACGATTGTATCGCCATATTGAGCCGCAGAATGTCGTAATTTCCTTTTTCATATCGATCAACACACATCCGCGGCGACGTTTGGAGCGCCGTGTGGAGCCGCGAGATGTCATTAGCCTCTTTTTCCATATTGGATCAACACACACCCGCGGCGACGATTAGATCGCCATGTTGAGCCGTGAGATGTCAGCACTTTCTTGTTCATATCGATCAGCACACATCCGCGGCGACGATTGGAGCGCCGTGTGGAGCCGCGAGATGTCATTAGCCTATTTTTTCATATTGGATCAACACACATCAGCGGCGACGATTGGATCGCCATGTTGAGCCGCGAGATGTCATTGACCTCTTTTTTATATTGGATTGACACACATCCACGACGACGATTAGATCGCCATATAGAGCCACTAGATGTCATCATTCTGCTTTTTTAATTACATCGGATCAACACACATCTGCGGCGACGATTAGATCGTCATGTAGAGCCGCTAAAAGTCGTCCCTCTCTTTTCGTACATCAGATCGTGGCATGTCCGCGGCGACGATTGGAGCGTCGGGTAGAGCCATCGGACGCCATATATTCTTTTTGTAGATCACACGGTAAAACGCCAGCGGCAACGGCAACGATTCGATCGCCAAGTTGAACCGGGAGGCGTTACCAACCTGCAATAGAAGAAAGAGATAAAAGAGCCGCATCTCACCTTCATGCGTCTCACCTACCAAGTAACATCACTGATCTGATCCTTGAAATGGAGACTTCGAGTAAAGATTGCAAGGAGCGGTGATTAGTAATGGTGTGTTGGGATTTGATCGAGTTGTGTATGTGTGTGATGCTGGGGGTGGCGTTGTGAGAAATGAACTGCGCCATTGCGCTATGCGACCGCCAAAGAACTCCAACCTCCTCCTATACGAGGGCTCTATCCATCAGGTTTACGTTAAACCGCGTCGCCGTTACAAAACAAACTCTTCCGGCCGGGCTGTTCCGCAAAGCTCTCAATTGGCCGTTTGGATCGTTGTTGCATGGATAATTATCCAACTAGTGGATAGACTTCAAGAAGTTGAATTAGTCCGGCCAACGGGTCGAGCCTACACATGCATGCATGCATACCTGTACGTGCCAGCGAATAATTAAGTAGCCCATGCCAAACAGTTAAGTCGTGCATGTTTGTGCTTATCATTCCTTTTACTTATGGGCACCACTTGTAATCTTTTTCCTTAAAGAATGAAGCTGTCATATAAACATTCTAAGTTGTTATGACCGTGTGTCGTCGGTGTCTAAAATCTCAACCAAAAATTAATACTTGTCTCGCCCCTGTACATCCTTGTGATTCTTCTTTTCTAACGTGGCAAATAAGAAC
Organism: Secale cereale; assembly: GCA_902687465.1. Taxonomy (NCBI): domain Eukaryota; kingdom Viridiplantae; phylum Streptophyta; class Magnoliopsida; order Poales; family Poaceae; genus Secale; species Secale cereale. The sequence continues at coordinate 798,388,178 of LR738714.1, forward strand.
ACCACTGATATTTTTATAGGCTTGCAATTGTGATTTGAAATTTCTAAACTTGTAAAATCATGAAAAATTATCATCCAACAAATGCCCCTCGCTAAGTGGAGTCTGAATGCATAGCGATTCGGACTGTACTTAGCGGCATTAAAAAAAATACAATTTTCTTGTTCCTGCTCACATCATTGATTGATGAAACATAATCATTTTATCCTATTACATTGGAGGCTTGAATTTGATAGTAATACCAGCAGAACTGTTGAGCGATCTTCGGCATTTTGTACTTGCTGAGAAAATGTATATACTACCTTGTTCTTCTTGATAATTTATTCAACCCATTCCTTTGTATTGCTGTCCGATCATCTTCTCCCAGCATACTTGAACCTACCTAAAATACAGACATCATTTTGCATCAAAATATGCCCCTAATCTTCTGATTGAACTTTATCGTGAAAGTGGTGTAGGCCTCAGCGTATGTCCATGCTATAAGCTTGATTCATATTTAAATATGTATATTTGATGAAACCACATCGAAGTCCATGACGTGTATGCCTGTTTCATCCCATCTGAACCGTCCAATTGTGGCCATGTTTGTGAGCAAGTGGATGATAAAGTTCATCTCTCAAACTCGTACTTCACAACGAAAATACATGTCCTGTATATGCGATGATAGAGAGGCAGGATCATTTGTAAACCAATATTCTTTTAGTAAAGTCACAACGAAAACCATGCTATGATATGCTAAAATAGAGATTCAATCTCACTTCCCAAACTGTATTTTTTGGCAAAAGCCACGACGAAAAACCATGTCGTGCATATGCCATATTGCGACCATGATGGTGCCAGCAATAGGATGATATGTCTGATATCCGAACTGTAGTTCGATAAAGTCACAACGAAGATCCATGTCGTGTATATGCCATATTGCAACCATGATGGTGCCGGCCAATAGGACGATAAATCTGATATCTAAAGATGTAGTTCAATAGAGTCACAACGAAGATCCATGCCGTGTATATGCCATATTGCGACCATGTTGGTGCCAGCCAATACGACGATAAATCTGATATCTAAAGATGTAGTTCGATAGAGTCACAATGAAGATCCATGTCGTGTA
>LR738714.1:798389525-798434747 GCA_902687465.1 Secale cereale
AGCCAATACGACGATAAATCTGATATCTAAACATGTAGTTCGATAGAGTCACAACGAAGATCCATGTCGTGTATATGCCATATTGCGACCATGTAGGTGCCAGCCAATAAGATGATAAATATGATATCTAAACATGTAGTTCGATAGAGTCACAACGAAGATCCATGTCGTGTATATGCCATATTGCGACCATGATGGTTCCAGCCAATACGACGATAAATCTGATATCTAAACATGTAGTCTGGTAAACCACGACGAAAATCCATGTCGTGTATATGTCATATTGCGACCATGATGATGCCAGCCAATAAGACAACAAGGAGGAAATCCTAGTGCTATAGAGAAACATCTCTGTGACCGTCTCACTGCAACGGTTTCCAGCAAGAGCTTCAAAACATCAAGAAGTGCTTCTATAATTTTCCGAGTTGCGATAAAGAGCATACCAGACCTCAGGTGGCTTATTAACTCCCTTGCGACAATTACATGGTACAGTGCAACCATATTTATAGTACCATATGCGTGTTGTTACCTGTTCTCGCGAGCCAACAGATCATGTTGCAGCTCAAGATGGTTTTGTCAACTCTGTTGTGATCTTCTAGTACCCATGATGACAACTGGCCAAGTTGGAGGATTTCACATTCTCACATGAACCAAACTGACATGCTCTCTGCTACAGAGCAAAGATATGCCCTCCTGTTCTCATTGTAAGCAGCCCCAGATGTGTAACTTCAACTAGGAACAAATCCTCGTAGATGAGGTCAAATTTGACAATTCCATGCGATGCTATAATGCCCTGTTTGTGTACCCAGTATCATGATAGTATGCTATGCTTGATCAAAGTAGAGAATATGTGAACCGGTTTAATTATGTAGTACAGCAGGCTGCTGCTCATCTAGGGGACCATTCAACAACTCAACTTCCAAAACTTTAGGACCGATAAATTTTGAGCCTGTAATATGCCTCAATGGGCGGACTATGAAAATAGTGCAGGTAAGGTTACTGCACGGAAGACATTCGAGGTCTCCAATTTCTCTGCCGATCAAGATGCTAAAGCCGACTGTGCTACCACATATTGCCTGTTAGTGATATTGTCATCTCCTCATTTAGGAGGATGCTGATAGACCTCAAAAGTGTTATGTGATATTGTCAAGCTAAGAGATCGGGTTCTAGTGCCTCTTCATCACCCATTTATCTCTGCAAAAGATATATAGGTTGTATTGAGAAATTCATTCGACATGTCTACATCAGACTGATCCCACAAACACTTGGACGAGCATAGTTAATGAGCTGTATATCTGGAGAATATTGAGGTGTTATTGACATCCTTTGTTGGGGACGTTAAAAATTGAGCCCCTAAAAGTCTCTTACTTAGACAACTTGTGGGAATGTTTTTCTTTTATAGCTGATGGGGCGGTACTGACAGCAATGTACCTGGCTTTCAAAGATAATTTGTACTTTGTGTGGCGCACAAACTGATCGGGTAAAATGAACTTTGATATAGATAACCTGTAACCGACGAGATTATCTGTTTTGCTTGGTTACTTTTGCTAAATTACGAGAAAATATTGTTAATCATCTCCTCACTGAACAAATGATAAAAAGAATTATCGACCACATGTATGAGCATGCTATTTATATCTCAGTGAACTTGGAGTCCCGAAGGCCCCCTCTAGTTTGTGCAAGAGAAATTGTTGATGCCAACTACGCAATCGTGCCTCTACTGCTGTTGCACTAATTTTTTTGATTCTTTTTTTTAGATCTTCCCAAATGCCTAATCGAATGAAACTTTACATCTCCTGCAGTAATGTGTCTTCTTCACTTAAATGCAAACAAGCTGAGATCAATCCTTTTTGGAGTTCACCTCTTAAATTTCGGTTACGATGTTGTTAGCCCGTAGTGTCGGATGTAAACTCCTCTTCGTGTAGATTACACCGCTCGTCGATCTGTCATTTCGCTCACACGGTAGCAAATCTGCACATTTTCTGCCCCTTTTTACTAGTCATAATCTTTTTATGAAGGCACATGTTCCTGGCAATGACTAGGCTCGAATGATTCATGTGACTCTGTTTCCCAAATGATGACCACTCAACTTGCACTCATACTGCCCTCAATTCAAGAGTCAAACCACTGAATATATTCGTTACATATTGCTGAACTTATCTTTCTTTTGCGTTGCTTCTGAATAAACACTAGTGTTCTGACTTCATACAGACTCTGAAACACTTTCAGTTGAAAAGGCGACGACTCGTCAACTGTTGCCAAAACCCAAGAATAGCAAAGCTGCTCTTCCTTGAAGTCAGAGAAATTTTTTTTGGCCTCTGATATGAGTAAAACTGAGCATATTTTCTAGCATGAATAATCTGAAATCACACACGTGTATGCTGCTTTCAGCCTCCTGTATGCCTTTTTTTTTTATTCTGTATGATCATAGTTTTTTTTTCTGTATGCCCATAGTTAAGGAGACTAAAACAGTTAGTTACCAGATGAAGTCCCACTCCCAGGTGCTTTTGTTGAAGGAAATAAGGATGACCCTAGTCTAGGTAAGAAACTAGCTCCTTAACTCATCAACACACATACCTAATTTTCTTTTTAAAATCTCGCTAACATAGTCACTCCTTGTGCAGAAAACTTCAGATGTTTAACTAGCTGACATTTCCTAGTTGTCTCGCTTTCCTTGCCATGCGAATATTATTGTGTGGTAATAATGAAGTCTCGTACAACATATAAATTCATTGTGCAGTGGAGCAGTAATAAGAACCTGCAGTACAACAATACTTACTGAAAACTTGCTTGACAGATAGAGTTATTTCTGAAAACGGCGACACTGAGCTGACGGATACCCACTCATGTCGTCGAGGCTTATCGTACTTCGGAAAATTACTAAAACTTCTGCCCCTACATCTGTTGCTGCTCAGTCTGTTCTACAAACAACTGAAGATGGTGCAATAATGCTTCAGTCGACCTTTATTTCTGCTCAAAACAAAAACAAACAGTCGTCTCTCCACGGACAAGTACTGGTGCACAGGCGAATTTGACTCAGCTCGGTACTGAAGAACAAGCTTTTGAAATATTGGCCACTAGTAGATCATGCATCCAGAGATCAGAGTGTAGCCACGATCTTTAAACTGTATTTTTGAGACTGTTCATGCGGTGGTTGAAGGACGACATCTCCGATTGATTGATCTCTGAACACCATAAGTCAAAAACTAATTATCACGCTACATTTTTGCATTATCTCCACTTCACTACAGCAAGGACTACCAGCTGGCCGATGTGATAGAACATGCCCAAGTAGTACTTCGCTCAACTATTTAAAAATCTGGCCACATTGGCATCAAACATTCAGTAAACAAATGGTCAATTCTAAATACTTTTATCTTGATTTCGCACCAGTTGGGATGCATACATGTCCAGCTGAAAAAGGTGTCACAAGATATCTTGCATGTCACTGATTCACCGCATCAGTGATTGACCAATAAATACATATGCGTGCCTTGTGATATAAACTGAATCGACAAAATACTAGGCAAAATCGCCTCTTGAATAATACTTTCCATACCAAAAATGCTCCTTTTACAATGATTTGCAGGAGTATGACATCGATGACCATAGAAGCGCAGCGAAGATGGGAGGAGACTCAGGTCCCACCGGGCGTGCCATTTGTTTTCGCAAGATAAATACTAAAATCTATCCGCGTTGGAATTTTAGGTGCGGGCGTGCCAGTATACGAGTGTATACGAATTGAAGTACTGTAAATACACAGAAACAGAAAACCCGTATTTCATCATATTTTGAGGATCTATTTATTTCTATTTCACATGTATTTTTCAACTTGCGCCTGAATGTACATCTGACAAAGACAATTGGAAAGGCTCTTGATTCCTGGAACCTCGAAATAATTCCAGTTAATTACATCTGCAAGTCTACACTTCCAGAATACCTCCGATTAAGCTATATCGAATGATCATCTTATCTTTATAAATCTCTAGCTCACGCCTTCACAATGATATGCATGGAAATAAAATCAGACATCAAAGCACACACAGGGGACACACATTTTAACGTGGAAAAACCCAAGTTGGGCAAAAAACCACGGTGGCACGGAGGCCAACTCCATTAAGTGAAATGTTTACATGTGAGGGGGTTACAACATCTTTTCAAATCAGGATAAGCCTTTGTAAAATGCTCTGGACCAAAATAGCCTCGCTAACAATGTAGTTACTTGTCCATGAATCATTAGCGGCAATGTTTGATATAAAGTCTTGGAATTGTTGTTCGGCCTCGTCGGTCGCGAACCATGTATGTCAAGCCTCGTCTGTCATGACACTGAATGTAGATTTCAAACTCATCGATCACGGAAGAGAGTATCAGTATATGATTGTGTCTTCTTATGATGAACTGCTTGATTTGATTCATGGTTCCATAAATCATTGAGGATGGCGTCTTATTTATTCCAATGTGGATGGCCATGTTATTGTTGGTACGTGCTTGAATCATTATGAAGATGACCTCTGCATCTCAAGTGGGTCTGCCTTTTTTTTTCATATGGTTTGTAGATTCTGATTCATGATGTGTGCGCATGCTGCAGTCTTGAGAAGCATTTTGCCTGTACAGTGTCCCATGCAGACTAATGCTTGTATGTATGAAATTTTGTAGATCACCACGAATCAACAACCTCAAACAAATTAGGAGAAACATAATATGAAAAATGACAAGATGCCCACGATGATCATGAAGTACCCACACGTAGAAATTCAACCGCCAGGTTGAACCACAAGACATCCTCGTCCTTTTTCCTCTATAAATGTTGGGCTGAAAATATCTGCGGCAACGATTGGAGCGTCAGGTAGAGCCGCAAGATGTCATAACTGTCCTTTTCCACATTAGATCGTGATATATCTTCGCGACAATTGGATCGCCATGCTGCACAGTGGAATGTCATCACTCTTTTCTTTTTCGTATCGGATCATCTGCGGCGGCGATTGGAGTGCCAGGTAGAGCCACGAGATGTCAGCACTTTCTTTTTCCATACCGGATCAAACTCATATCCACGGCGACGATTGTATCGCCATATTGAGCCGCAGAATGTCGTAATTTCCTTTTTCATATCGATCAACACACATCCGCGGCGACGTTTGGAGCGCCGTGTGGAGCCGCGAGATGTCATTAGCCTCTTTTTCCATATTGGATCAACACACACCCGCGGCGACGATTAGATCGCCATGTTGAGCCGTGAGATGTCAGCACTTTCTTGTTCATATCGATCAGCACACATCCGCGGCGACGATTGGAGCGCCGTGTGGAGCCGCGAGATGTCATTAGCCTATTTTTTCATATTGGATCAACACACATCAGCGGCGACGATTGGATCGCCATGTTGAGCCGCGAGATGTCATTGACCTCTTTTTTATATTGGATTGACACACATCCACGACGACGATTAGATCGCCATATAGAGCCACTAGATGTCATCATTCTGCTTTTTTAATTACATCGGATCAACACACATCTGCGGCGACGATTAGATCGTCATGTAGAGCCGCTAAAAGTCGTCCCTCTCTTTTCGTACATCAGATCGTGGCATGTCCGCGGCGACGATTGGAGCGTCGGGTAGAGCCATCGGACGCCATATATTCTTTTTGTAGATCACACGGTAAAACGCCAGCGGCAACGGCAACGATTCGATCGCCAAGTTGAACCGGGAGGCGTTACCAACCTGCAATAGAAGAAAGAGATAAAAGAGCCGCATCTCACCTTCATGCGTCTCACCTACCAAGTAACATCACTGATCTGATCCTTGAAATGGAGACGTCGAGTAAAGATTGCAAGGAGCGGTGATTAGTAATGGTGTGTTGGGATTTGATCGAGTTGTGTATGTGTGTGATGCTGGGGGTGGCGTTGTGAGAAATGAACTGCGCCATTGCGCTATGCGACCGCCAAAGAACTCCAACCTCCTCCTATACGAGGGCTCTATCCATCAGGTTTACGTTAAACCGCGTCGCCGTTACAAAACAAACTCTTCCGGCCGGGCTGTTCCGCAAAGCTCTCAATTGGCCGTTTGGATCGTTGTTGCATGGATAATTATCCAACTAGTGGATAGACTTCAAGAAGTTGAATTAGTCCGGCCAACGGGTCGAGCCTACACATGCATGCATGCATACCTGTACGTGCCAGCGAATAATTAAGTAGCCCATGCCAAACAGTTAAGTCGTGCATGTTTGTGCTTATCATTCCTTTTACTTATGGGCACCACTTGTAATCTTTTTCCTTAAAGAATGAAGCTGTCATATAAACATTCTAAGTTGTTATGACCGTGTGTCGTCGGTGTCTAAAATCTCAACCAAAAATTAATACTTGTCTCGCCCCTGTACATCCTTGTGATTCTTCTTTTCTAACGTGGCAAATAAGAACACCACTGATATTTTTATAGGCTTGCAATTGTGATTTGAAATTTCTAAACTTGTAAAATCATGAAAAATTATCATCCAACAGTCCTCGAGTAGGTAAATGATAACAAGCATAATTTCTGTGGTGACATGCTATTAACCATATAAGGACTTTTTATAGTCACATGACAAGTGCTTACTGAGACAATGAATCTGTAGTAATTAAGTTGCCTCATGAGAAAATCACAAAGAACAGAAAGTTTTACAATATGATACTGAAACATCAAATAGACTTGTAATGAGCATGGTGTGCAAATATGATAAAGTGATATCTCGCTTGCCCCCTTTAGTGAAGCAAAACATAAATGCAGGGGCACCTCCAAGGTTTAAGTGATGACTAGATACAATGATTTCAAAATAAATGATATCACAATCATGCTAAAGACAATGCTACTTTGGGACAATGCACATTACACTCAGAATGACAATCATGCTCTTAGTAGTTGGTGCTTTAAAAGAAGGTGGAGACTCTCGAACCGTGGCATTTGTTGGCAAAGTTGAAAACCCGTAGTCAGAAACAAAAACTAAACATGTACCAGAGCTCTTGGTTTTAAAAACAGAGGTAATAATTTCTTTTTAGATATGCATGTTTCGTCAACGAATGCTAGTAGACAACTCAACTACTTCTTGAGATGGACAAGTTTCGAGGAACGGCTCCCGAATGAGGACGATCACATCCTCTTAATCTCCTTTGTTTATCACTGCCAAAGTTTTCTGATTTCTCATGAACAAAGCGTGAAGGAGGGTTTGTTTGTTATATTATTTTGGAGCCGGGCGCACTCTTTGCCAGTTCCTTCTCGTATTATGGGTTTGCACATTAGACATGCAATCCCGGGGTGAAGCTTGTCCAACTTAAAAAGATCATGAATTAACTACTACTTCCTCATGAGCTAAAACAGAGGCACAAAATAGAAATGCTTTTTTTTTGAATAATTTCGAGATGGTACATGAAAGTCTTCGTTAGGAATGGCAGGTAAATACCATGTATAGGAAGGTATGGTGGACTCATATGGCATAACTGGTTTAAAGGATTTTGGATGCACAAGCAGTCAGTCCGCTTAGTACAGGTGGAGGTTAGGAAAAGACTGGGAGCGACCAACTAAAAGAATAATGACGGTCATAATCATGCAGAGCGACAAAGCAACATTGAATCAGGCATGGAAGTTATATCGCTACTCAGAAATAAAAGATCATCAAGGCTTGACAGACTTTCTTTACAGTCTTAAATATGCGTGAGCATACGCCAAGTCAATCAAAATAAATTCTTGAAGGAAGATATTACTAAACCATACCACATCATAGGCAAACAAATCATGTTGGTACTCCAATAACACATTGGGAACCCCCCAGCTATTTGAGACTAACCATAAGAAAACAGGAACTACTAAGCACCATTATGCACGTAGCATTTTTATCATAGACATATCAACCAATGCAACAGAAGCAAACTCTCTTAATAAGATAAGCATCATAACTAAAGAGAGTTCAAGCAACCAACTAAACAAAAGCTCTTTAAAAAGATAAGCATGAAAACCAAGAGCTAAGCATGATAGTAGCTATTGAAAGACAGAGAACACACACAGCAAAGATAGACATGAAAATTCTATGTTATGTTCTAGGTAGAAGTGGAGCGTGTTTCTCTCCCACATAAAGAAAGCTGAGTTCCGACTCGTTATGAAAAGCTAACGAAAACTAAAAAGGAACTAAAAGCAAGACGCTCCAAGCATAGCACATAACACATGAAGTGATAAAAATATAGTGGAACGAAAGACGAACTGATAATGTTGATGGAGAAGGGGATGCACGGGGGCATCCCCAAGCTTAGACGCTTGAGTCTCCTTGAATATTTCTTAGGGGTGCATGGGGGCATCCCCAAGCTTGAGCGTTTGACACTCCTGAATCTTTTTATCATCTTCCCTCGCACACTTGAAAACTCCCTTCATACATAACTCATCATAATCTGATTAGCGAGGTTAGTACCCTTAATAAAATAATTGTTCCTTGCTGGAAATAAAGATATTCTTTAAGGTCTACTGTTTCTCAAGATTGCCAAAAGGTTTTTGCAAAGAAAAAGCAAGCTCAAGATTTGCAAAATGAAGGAAAGGCAAAACAGGACAGAATCTGTGAAAAACAGAACAGCAGGTAGTAAATGATTTGTTCGGGGCACTTCTGCAACTCTAATAAAAAAACTCAGAACAGATGCACGAAAGACAATTATATAGAGCACGCTGTCGAAAAAATTCAGACCAAAAAGATGATCTGATGATTTTATACGAATTTTTCTGTCCAAGGACAGAATCTGTTTCCTGGACAGCACGTCACAACTTTTGAACTTTCTTGCAGTCAGAGGCTACACTTGGCACAAAATTGAAAAATAAAGATACAATGATGTTGCTACAGTAGTAACAAACATCAAGACCACTAAAACTGAAAGCAGATAACAAGGGTTGTCTCCCTAGAGCTCTTTCTTTATAGCCATAAAGATAGGCTTAAGACTTTAATGATGCTCTCGTAGGAATAAGAGCTGAAGAACAAAAGAGAGCATCAAGAAGTAAATACCAAACACATTTAAGCCTAACATGCTTCCTATGCATAGGAATATTGCAATAGAATAATTCATTGAAGCACAAAGCAACTAGCATAGGAAGGCAAAACAAGCATAACTTCAAAATATTCACCATAAAGAGAGGAAACTTCTTATTATTAAGATATTTAGAACCAAGTCTCCCTCTCTCATTATAAATTTCAGTGGCATCATGGATGAACTCAACAATATAAGCATCACATAAAGCATTGTTACCATGATCCACATGCAAAAAGGTACTCTTACTCTCCACATAAGCATAATCTTTCTCATTGGTAATAGTGGGAGTAGGACTATCATAAACAACTTGAACACCATAGATTAATTGTGTATTAGGAGGGTGGTGTTCAACAAGGGAGTAATTCCCTCCATGATTATGATAAGTTTCATAAGGATAATTTCTCCTTATGTCATAGGTACCTTTATAATCACTATAGATTGGAGTTATAACATCATCATAGTAGAGAAGAGCATTATCATTGCTAGCAACTATATTTGTAATCATGTTGTCTTTATTCTTACTAGCAAAAGAATTATCAATTATCACATCACTAGTGGGTAAAGGATTTGCAATCCTATCATCCCCAAGCTTAGAGCTTCCCATATCATCACTTTCAGAGTTGGTACCAAAAAGATTTTCAAGATCATAAGTAGCATTTTCATCATTTTACCAATCACAATAAGTAACATGCATATCCTAATCAAAATCATCTTCAATAGTACCTACGGACGTATCATCAAGATGATAATTAAGGCAATAAACTTCACCTTCTTCTTTAAAATTACAACCGTTAGGATAAAAGTTGATGGGAGGAATATGCTCAGGACAGGTTGATACCCATTCTTCTTTCTTCTTGCTCCTCTTCCTCCTCCTCTTCTTTTTCTTCTTCTTCACCTTAGGAGGGAGTGGTTTGAGATGAAGCTTCTCCACATATCCTGGTTTATCATTAGGAACAATAGGGGAAACTTGGGAGATACTCTCCTTTTTATTAGCAGAAATATAAGAGACATTTTTATACTTTGGTAAAGTTCCCTCCTTTATAATCTTACTTATGTAATCATTTTCATGACAATTAACAACACAATAGAGATGGCAATTTTGCAAAGTATTTTTTATTCATATGGCATTAACATCTAGCCAAGAAGTCTTTTCTGATAACTCTTCACACATCAAAAATAACATAAGCTCATCATAAAGATCAGAGGTGATCATGTTATCACACAACTGGTTAACAGATTTGTTTTGAAAGTGCATGCATTGAAAATTAAAGTGACCCTCTATACGGCAAAGTTCACAAGTAAAAGGATAAAGGTCACACAATTCTCTAGCAATTTCATTTAAATCTCTGACCCAAGTGATTGTTCTTTCATGCTTATGTTGCTTACAATACTTCTCTTCTTCAATCATAGGCCTTTCACAAGGTCTATCCACTCCACAAAAATTAACATGCTTATATAAAACTTCATTTTTAGGAATTGGATCATGCATGTTGCAATCATCATGAACAATTTCATTTTCTTTGCAAATCTCTTTAAAAGGTTTATGATGCTCGATCCAATCCTCCTTACGCATATTAAGATGTGAAGCAAAAGATTTGAGGAAATCAACAAGGAGTTGAGAATCAAGCCCAAACTTAGCACTAAACTTATTAAAACTTGTAGTTTCAACAAAGGACTTAATGCAATCATACTCATAAATTATACCTGACTCTTTACCTTTGTCGATCTCCCAATCTTCAGTGTCGCGTTGAATTCTTTCAAGGAGTTCCCATTTAGCATCAATCTTTTTGTTTGTGAAAGAACCCGTAGAGGAAGCATCGAGCAAATCTTTATCCTGTCGAGAAAGCCTCGCATAGAAATTAGTAATAATCATATCTTTGGGGAGCCCATGGTTAGGACATTTTAGCATTAACGTTTTCAGTCTCCCCCAAGCTTGAGCTATGCTCTCTCCGTCATGAGGATAAAAATTATAAACATAATTCCTATTCTCATGGACTTCATGAAGAGGATAAAACTTGGAGTAAAAGAGAGACTGGATCTCTTCCCACTCCAGTAGGTGAGAGTCATTTAGTAGCCTATACCATTCCAATGCTTTTCCTTTCAGTGACAAGGCAAATAATTTCCTCATGACGAACTCCCTTGATACACCTGCAAGCTTAAATAATGAACATAGTTGTGACAGATATAGCAAGTGTTCACCGGGATGTCTGTCTCCTGCATAACGATTAGCCAAAACATAATCGATAATAGCAGCTGGTATTTTATAGGGCACAATTTCAGTAGGGGGAGGAGCAACCACCACAGGTGTGGGGCGTCTTCCCGCAAGCAATGATCCAATAGCACGGTTTTCCATAAACATAACTAGTGAAATAAAAACAAGAAACAAAAAGATTTAATTGCAAGATCTAAAGATATACCTTCAAGCACTCACCTCCCCGGCAACGGCGCCAGAAATAGCTTGATGTCTACGCACGCTTCTACTCTGTAGACTATGTTGGGCCTCCAAGCGCAGAGGTTTGTAGGACAGCAGCAATTTCCCTCAAGTGGATGACCTAAGGTTTATCGAACTCAGGGAAGTAGAGGTTGAAGATGGTCTCTCTCAAGCAACCCTGCAACTAAGATACAAGAAATCTCTTGTGTCCCCAACACACCTAATACAACTAGGAGTTGTATAGGTGCACTAGTTCGGCGAAGAGATGGTAAAATATGGATGATAGGAGTGGCAAAGCAAAGTAATATAAATCTGTAATAAAAAGTGCAGCAAGCAAACAAGTGGTAAACGTGAGCACAAATGGTATTGCAATGGTGGAAACAAGGCCTAGGCTTCATACTTTCACTAGTGGAAACTCCCAACAACATTAACATAATCGAATCACATGATATTTCCCATAAAACATGCAAAGGGGACACACTCGGAGGTCATTCCTTCGTGGTCAAGAGAGGACGAGAATTATGTAGGGCTACAAAAGCACACCTCAAAGTTCGTAGTTCTCAATCTAAGGATTTCCCAATGTCACCGCGGCCATCCAAAGAGAGTCCGACAATCACCACAACATATCTAAAGGATAGTCAAAGACAAGCACCAAGAGACTCTCAATCTTCAATCAACACACAAGAGAGGAAATCACTCATGAAAATACTTTTCTAATCCATGTCCAATAGACCGCTGTCACCTTGGTCTCGGGGATTATACTAGATAAAGACAAGTGAGTACATCAATCCAATACATAGAGGAAGGGGAAATATCATGGATCACCCTAGATTAACATAGCCTATGATCACAACGAAGATCACATCATGGGAAAGAGAATTGACCACATAGCTACTAGTAAGAACCTCAGCCCCGAGGAGGAACTACTGCCGCATCATGGAGGGAGGAAGCAACGTCGATGGAGATGAATCCGGGGGCACTTCCCCGTCCCGGCAGGGTGCCGGCGCAGGAATTCTGGTCCCCCGAAGCTTGATGGCGATGGCGGCGGAGATCGGAATTGCGTCTGGAGAAAAGGGGTCCGGAATCAGGGTTTCCGCGACACGGAGTAAATATATGCCAAAGGAGGGCATCAGAGGGGGTCAGGGGTGCCCAGGCGCCCCCCCGGTGCGGCCAGGGGCGGCCGCGTGGGCAGGCCGCCTGGAGCCCCTATGGGTCCCCTCCGGCCCTACTTTAGCCGCATGGAAGCTTCCGGAACGCTGATTTTTTATATAATTTTCCCGGAATTTTTCTGGCAATTTACGTAATGGGAAAACCTGAAATACAAAAACAGCAGAAAACAGAAACTGGCACTGGGGTGCACTGAGTTAATAGGTTAGTCCAAATATGATCAAAAGTGTATGGAAGTGTATAAATAACATAGCAATATCAAACAAAAGAGGCATGGAGCAAGCAGAAATTATAGATACGTTTTGGATGTATCAGCTGCGACCGCTGACAAGGGAGAAAGAAAAAGAACGAAGGTCAGCAGCAAAAAATATAACCTTGGAGTTCCAAGCCGCCTGCTGAGCAGCCGGCTCAGAACTCGGGGACTACATCCAGCGGGTGCGCTGACGCGCCCCCGCAAGGAGAAGAGGAGGCACTCACCTCGGCTGTCTGCCAAGGCAGCCTGCAGCTGCGCCAGCTCCTGGCGATGAGCGTTGTAGGAGGCCACGCGGAGGTTGTGGTACTCCTGCAACAAGAAGCAAGATCAGATCAGGATGTACACTTTGGAGTTCTAAGCCGCTTGCTCAGCAGCCGACTCGAAACTCGGGGACTACACCCAGTGGGTGCGCTGACGCGCCCCCACGGAAAAAATTGAAGGAATAAAAACAGAAGAAAACGAAGCACACTTACCCGAACGGAGGACCGCGTGGCGATGAACTCCTGCATCGCCGTCTGCACGACGTTGCCCAAGGAGTTCATGCGGTCCAGGACGTCCCGCGACGCGACGATCCACGCGCCGCCTCCTCCGGAACTCCAGCTCAATGGCGCCGTGCTGGTCGCCTCATTCTCCGGCGCGGACGAGCTGGCCCCGCCGTCCTCCACCTACTGGGGCATAGAAGCCGCCCTCGCAATGCGCCGGCGGGCTGGGCCTCGGGGAGCCCGTTGCGGGCCAGTCACCAGCACGCCCCCAACCGGCGGCACCTTCGTCCCCACTGGCCGGCTGCCCTGCTCCCCAGCAGGCGGCGCGGGGGGTGGTGGCGGCGTCTCCAAGATGACGCATTCATCTCCCCCATCGCCTGGAGCCGGCTGCTCGTCAGCAGCCACCGCCTGGGCAGATGGCTTCTGAGACCCTGACGCCGGGCGGACGACGTGGCCCGCTGGCTGCTGGGGGCCCTTTCCCCGCTCTCGGACACGGACGGCGTCTGCCTCGGCCTTCTTGGCGGCTTCGGCCTCCGCCTGGGCGGCGGCATTGGCCGCCGCTCGCTCACGCTCCGCGGCCTCGCGCTCCACGCGCGCCTCGCGGGCGTCCTTGTTGGGGAACGTTGCATGGAAAACAAAAATTTTTTCTCTACGTTCACCAAGATCAATCTAGTAGATGCAACTACGAGGGGAGAGTAGGATCCACATACCCTTGTAGATCGCTAAGCGGAAGCGTTATGAACGCGGATGATGGAGTCGTACTCGTCGCGATTCAGATCGCCGAAGACCTAGCACCGAAGCGACGGTGCCTCCGCGTTCTTCACACGTACGGCTCGGGGACGTCTCCTCCTTCTTGATCCAGCAAGGGGTGGAGGAGAGGTTGATGGAGAACCGGCAGCACGACGGCGTGGTGGTGATGGTGGAGGAGAATTCCAGCAGGGCTTCGCCTAAGCACCGCGGGAGAAGAAGATGTTGTGGGAGAGGGAGGGCAGCACCGAGGCACAAACTGTGTTGGCTGCCCTCCCTTTGCCCCACTATATATAGGGGGGTGGAGAGGTGAGGGCGCCCTAGGGTTTCCCCCTAGGGGGCCGGCGGCCAGGGCAAGGGGGGGCGGCGGCCAAGGCAGGGGGGGCGGCGGCCAGGGCCAGGCCCTAGGGTTTCCCCCCTAGGTGCCTTGCCCCCCAAGGCTAGGGGGTGCGGCCACCCTAGAGGGGTCCACCCCCCTTGGCGCACAAGGAGAGGGCCCAGGGGGGGGCGCACAGCCCCCTGAGGGCTGTGGTGTTCCCCCTTGTGGCCCATTAGGCCCAGAACTGCTTCCGGACCCCCGAAACCGCTTTCCGGTACTCCGCCGATTTCCCGATGCTCCCCGGAACACTTCCGGACTCCGAAACCTTTCATCCTATATATCAATCTTCGTCTCCGGACCATTCCGGAGACCCTCGTCACGTCCGGGATCTCATCCGAGACTCCGAACAACCTTCGGTAACCATACACTTTTCTCACTAACAACCCTAGCGTCACCGAACGTTAAGTGTGTAGACCCTGCGGGTTCGGAAACCATGTAGACATGACCGAGACACTCCCAGGTCAATAACCAATAGCGGGATCTGGATACCCATATTGGTTCCCACATGTTTCTCGATGATCTCATCGGATGAACCACGATGTCAAGGATTCAGGCAATCCCGTATACAGTTCCCTTTGTCTCGTCGGTATGTTACTTGCCCGAGATTCGATCGTCGGTATCTCTATACCTAGTTCAATCTCGTTACCGGCAAGTCTCTTTACTCGTTACCGTAATACATAATCCCGTGACCAACTACTTAGTCACTTTGAGCTCATTGAGATGACGTATTACCGAGTGGGCCCGGAGATACCTCTCCGTCACACGGAGTGACAAATCCCAGTCTCGATTCATGTCAACTCAACAGACACCCTCGGAGATACCTGTAGAGTACCTTTATAGTCACCCAGTTACGTTGTGACGTTTGGCACACACAAAGCACTCCTACGGTGTCAGTGAGTTACATGATCTCATGGTCATAGGAACTTATACTTGACATGCAGAAAACTATAGCGATAACTGACACGATCAAAAGCTATGTTAACGTTTGGGTCTCGTCCATCACATCATTCTCCTAATGATGTGATCCCGTTATCAAATGACAACTCATGTCTATGACCTGGAAACCGCGGTCATCTTTGATCAACGAGCTAGTCCTTTAGAGGCACACTAGGGACACAAAGTCTGTCTATTCATCCACACGTGTATTGAGTTTCCAATCAATACAGTTATAGCATGGATAATAAACGATCATCATGAACAAGGAAATATAATAATAACTCTTTTATTATTGCCTCTAGGGCATATTTCCAACAGTCTCCCACTTGCACTAGAGTCAATAATCTAGCATTACAAGGTAATGAATCTAACACCCATAGAGTCTTGGTGTTGATCGTGCTTAGCCCGTGGAAGAGGCTTAGTCAACGGATCTGCAACATTCAAATCCGTGTGTACTTTGCAAATGTTTATGTCCTCCTCCTTGACCGAATCGCGGATGGAATTGAAGCGTCGCTTTATGTGTCTGGTCCTCTTGTGAAACCTTGGTTCCTTGGCTAGAGCAATGGCACCAGTGTTGTCACAGAACAGAGTCATTGGGTTCAGTGCACTAGGCACAACTCCAAGATCTGTCATGAACTCCTTCATCCAGACACCTTCCTTTGCCGCCTCCGAGGCAGCTATATACTCCGCTTCACATGTAGAATCAGCTACCACGCTCTGCTTGGAACTGCACCAGCTTACCGCTCCCCCGTTGAGAATATATACGTATCCGGTTTGCGACTTAGAGTCATCCGGATCTGTGTCAAAGCTTGCATCGACGTAACCCTTTACGACGAGCTCTTGATCACCTCCATAAACGAGAAACATATCCTTAGTCCTTTTCAGGTACTTTAGGATATTCTTGACCGCTGTCCAGTGATCCATACCAGGATTACTCTGAAACCTTCCGGCCATACTTATGGCAAGGCTGACATCTGGTCTTGTGCACAGCATTGCATACATGATAGAGCCTATGGCTGAAGCATAGGGGACGACACTCATCTTTTCTCTGTCATCCGCAGTCACTGGGCATTGAGTCTTACTCAACTTCGTACCTTGCAATACCGGCAAGAACCCCTTCTTGGATTGATCCATTTTGAACTTCTTCAAAACTTTATCAAGGTATGTGCTTTGTGAAAGTCCTATCAAGCGTCTTGATCTATCTCTATAGATCTTGATGCCCAATATGAAAGCAGCTTCACCGAGATCCTTCATCGAAAAACTCTTGTTCAAATACCCCTTCACGCTATCCAAAAATTCTATATTGTTTCCAATCAGCAATATGTCATCCACATATAATATTAGAAACGCTATAGAGCTCCCACTCACTTTCTTGTAAATACAAGCTTCATTGTAAACTTGTATAAACCCAAATGCTTTGATCACCTCATCAAAGCGAAGATTCCAACTCCGAGATGCTTGCACCAGCCCATAAATGGAACGCTGGAGCCTGCATACTTTGTCAGCATTCTCTGGATCGACAAAACCTTCTGGTTGCATCATATACAACTCTTCCTTAAGAAAACCGTTAAGGAACGCTGTTTTGACATCCATCTGCCAAATTTCATAATCGAAATATGCAGCTATTGCTAACATGATTCGGACGGATTTAAGCATCGCTACGGGTGAGAAAGTCTCATTGTAGTCAATCCCTTGAACTTGTGAAAAACCCTTTGCCACAAGTCGAGCTTTATACACGGTGACATTACCGTCAGCGTCCGTCTTCCTCTTAAAAATCCATTTATTCTGAATGGCCTTCCGCCCTTCAGGTAATACTTCCAAAGTCCATACTTTGTTTTCATACATGGATCCCATCTCGGATTTCATGGCCTCTAACCATTTGTCGGAATCTGGGCCCACCATCGCTTCTCCATAGCTCGTAGGTTCACCGTTGTCTAACAACATGACCTCCAAGACAGGGTTACCATACCACTCAGGAGCAGTGCGTACCCTTGTCGACCTACGAGGTTCGGTAGTAACTTGATCAGAAGCTCCTTGATCATCATCATTGGCTTCCTCTTCAACCTCTGCAGGCTCCACAAAAACATCTTTCTGCGCTGCGCTACTCTCTGGTTGAAGCAGAGGTTCAATAACCTCATCAAGTTCTACCTTCCTCCCACTCAATTCTTTCGAGAGAAACTCTTTCTCGAGAAAGGACCCGTTCTTAGCGACAAACACTTTGCCCTCGGATCTGAGATAGAAGGTGTACCCAACAGTTTCTTTTGGGTATCCTATGAAGACACATTTGTCCGCTTTGGGTTCGAGCTTTTCTGGCTGAAGCCTTTTGACATAAGCATCGCAACCCCAAACATTGAGAAAAGACAACTTCGGTTTCTTACTAAACCATAGTTCATACGGTGTTGTCTCAACGGACTTAGATGGAGCCCTATTTAAAGTGAATGCAGCTGTCTCTAACGCATATCCCCAAAACGATAGTGGCAAATCGGCAAGAGACATCATAGAACGCACCATATCTAATAGGGTTCGATTACGACGTTCGGACACACCATTACGCTGTGGTGTTCCAGGTGGCGTCAACTGTGAAACAATTCCACATTTTCTTAAGTGATCACCAAACTCATAACTCAGATATTCTCCCCCTCGATCAGATCGTAGGAACTTGATCTTCTTGTTACGATGATTTTCAACTTCACTCTGAAATTGCTTGAACTTTTCAAAAGTTTCAGACTTATGCTTCATCAAGTAAATATACCCATATCTACTTAAGTCGTCAGTGAAGGTGAGAAAATAACGATATCCACCGCGCGCCGTTACACTCATCGGACCGCACACATCAGTATGTATGATTTCCAATAAGTCACTTGCCCGTTCCATTGTCCCTGAAAACGGGGTCCTTGTCATCTTGCCCATGAGGCACGGCTCGCACGTGTCAAGTGATTCAAAATCAAGAGACTCCAGAAGTCCATCAGCATGGAGCTTCCTCATGCGTTTCACGCCGATATGACCGAGACGGAAGTGCCACAAGAAAGTGGTATTATCTTTATCTACTCTACATCTTTTGGCATCAATGTTATGAACATGTGTATCATCACTATCGAGATTCAACAAGAATAAACCCCTAACTTCGGGTGCATGACCATAAAAGATATTACTCATATAAATAGAACAACCATTATTCTCTGTCTTAAATGAGTAACCGTCTCGCAATAAACAAGATCCAGATATAATGTTCATGCTTAACGCAGGCACTAAATAACAATTATTCAGGTTCATAACTAATCCCGATGGTAATCGAAGAGCGAGCGTGCCGACGGCGATCACATCAACCTTGGAACCGTTTCCCACGCGCATCGTCACTTCGTCCTTCGCCAGCCTCCGTTTATTCCGCAGTTCCTGTTTAGAGTTGCAAATGTGAGCAACCGAACCGGTATCAAATACCCAGGCACTACAACGAGAGTTGGTAAGGTACACATCAATAACATGTATATCACATATACCTTTGTTGTTGTTGGCCCCCTTCTTGTCCGCCAGATACTTGGGGCAGTTCCGCTTCCAGTGGCCATTTCCCTTGCAATAGAAACACTCAGTCTCTGGCTTGGGCCCAGCCTTGGGTTTCTTCACTGGATTAGCAACTGCTTTGCCACCCTTTTTAGAGTTACCCTTCTTGCCCTTGCCATTCTTCTTGAAACTGGTGGTCTTATTGACCATCAACACTTGATACTCCTTCTGGATGTCTGCCTCAGCGACCTTCAGCATCGAAAACAGCTCGGCGATGGTCTTGTTCATCCCTTGCATGTTATACTGCTGCACGAAGCTCTTGTAGCTTGGAGGGAGTGACTGGAGAATTCTGTCAATGATAGCCTCATCCGGGAACACAAGTCCCAGATCAGCTATGCGGGTATAGTACCCAGACATCTTCAGCAAGTGCTCACTGACAGACGAATTCTCCTCCATCTTGCAAGCGAAGAATTTATCGGTGGTCTCATACCTCTCGATCTTAGCATTCTTCTCAAAGATGAACTTCAACTCCGTGTACATCTCATATGCACCATGACGTTCAAAACGCCTTTGAAGTCCTCCTTCCAAGCCGTACAACATGGCACACTGCACTATCGAATAGTCATCCGAACGCGTCTGCCAGACGCTCATAACGTCCGCAGAGGCTCCAGGAGCGGGGGGGTCACCTAGCGGTGCATTTAGGACATAAACCTTTTGGGCAGCTGTGAGGATGATCCTCAGATTGCGGAGCCAGTCCACAAAGTTGCTCCCGTCATCTTTCAGTTTAGCTTTCTCTAGGAACGCATTAAAATTCAGGGGAGCTACTGCGCGAGCCATCTACAACCAAAATTTGCAAAGACATTTTAGACTATTGTTCATGATAAGTGAGTTATTACCTAATCAAATTAATTATAACTCCCACTCAAATTGACATCCCTCCGGTCATTCGAGCGTGACATGATCCAAATTCACCAACCCAAGTCCGATCATCACGTGAGATGAGGTGGTGTCAATGGTGAACATCAACATGTTGATCATATCTACTATATGACTCATGCTCGACCTTTCGGTCCTCCGTGTTCCGAGGCCATGTCTGTACATGCTAGGCTCGTCAAGTCTAACCCGAGTGTTCTGCACGTGCAAAACTGGCTTGCGCCCGTTGTATGCGAACGTAGAGTCTATCACACCCGATCATCACGTGGTGCTTCGAAACGACGAACCTTCGCAACGGCGCACACTCGGGGGGAACACAATTTTATCTTGAAATTTTAGTGAAGGATCACCTTATAATGCTACCGTCGTCCTAAGCAAAATAAGATGCATAAAAGGATTAACATCACATGCAAATCATAAGTGACATGATATGGCCATCAACTCGTGCTTTTGATCTCCATCTCCAAAGCACCGGCATGATCTCCATCATCATGATCTCCATCATCGTGTTGCCATCGGGGTTGTCGGCGCCCCACCATGCTCTTACTACTATTGCTACCGTTTAGCGATAAAGTAAAGCATTACAAAGCGCTTAATGATTGACACGCAGGTCATACAAAAAATAAAGACAACCCTATGGCTCCTGCCGGTTGCCGTATGCATCGACATGCAAGTCGATGTTAACTATTACAACATGATCATCTCATACATCAAAATATATTTCATCATGTCATTGGCCATATCATATCACATACATACCCTGCAAAAACAAGTTAGACGTCCTCTAATTTGTTTTTGCATGTTTTACGTGGCTGCTATGGGTATCTAGCAAGAACGCTTCTTACCTACGCAAAACCACAACGGTGATATTCAAGTTGCTATTTAACCTTCTACAAGGACCGCCTTGTTCTATTCCGATTCAACTAAGATAGGAGAGACAGACACCCGCCAGCCATCTTATGCAACAAAAGTCACATGTCTGTCGATGGAACCGGTCTCATGTACGTGGACATGTAAAGTTGGTCCGGGCCGCTTCATCCTATAATACCGCTGAATCAAGAAAGACTAAGGAGGGCAGCAATTTAAACATCAACGCCACAAACCCTTTTGTGTTCTACTCGAGAAAGCATCTACGCAAGATCCTAGCTCTGATACCACTGTTGGGGAACGTTGCATGGAAAACAAAAAAATTTTCTCTACGTTCACCAAGATCAATCTAGTAGATGCAACTACGAGGGGAGAGTAGGATCCACATACCCTTGTAGATCGCTAAGCGGAAGCGTTATGAACGCGGATGATGGAGTCGTACTCGTCGCGATTCAGATCGCCGAAGACCTAGCACCGAAGCGACGGTGCCTCCGCGTTCTTCACACGTACGGCTCGGGGACGTCTCCTCCTTCTTGATCCAGCAAGGGGTGGAGGAGAGGTTGATGGAGAACCGGCAGCACGACGGCGTGGTGGTGATGGTGGAGGAGAATTCCAGCAGGGCTTCGCCTAAGCACCGCGGGAGAAGAAGATGTTGTGGGAGAGGGAGGGCAGCACCGAGGCACAAACTGTGTTGGCTGCCCTCCCTTTGCCCCACTATATATAGGGGGGGTGGAGAGGTGAGGGCGCCCTAGGGTTTCCCCCCTAGGGGGCCGGCGGCCAGGGCAAGGGGGGGCGGCGGCCAAGGCAAGGGGGGGGCGGCGGCCAGGGCCAGGCCCTAGGGTTTCCCCCCCTAGGTGCCTTGCCCCCCAAGGCTAGGGGGTGCGGCCACCCTAGAGGGGTCCACCCCCCTTGGCGCACAAGGAGAGGGCCCAGGGGGGGGCGCACAGCCCCTTGAGGGCTGTGGTGTTCCCCCTTGTGGCCCATTAGGCCCAGAACTGCTTCCGGAACCCCCGAAACCCCTTTTCGGTATTCCGCCGATTTCCCGATGCTCTCCGGAACACTTCCGGACTCCGAAACCTTTCATCCTATATATCAATCTTCGTCTCCGGACCATTCCGGAGACCCTCGTCATGTCCGGGATCTCATCCGGGACTCCGAACAACCTTCGGTAACCATACACTTTTCTCACTAACAACCCTAGCGTCACCGAACGTTAAGTGTGTAGACCCTGCGGGTTCGGAAACCATGTAGACATGACCGAGACACTCCCAGGTCAATAACCAATAGCGGGATCTGGATACCCATATTGGTTCCCACATGTTTCTCGATGATCTCATCGGATGAACCACGATGTCAAGGATTCAGGCAATCCCGTATACAGTTCCCTTTGTCTCGTCGGTATGTTACTTGCCCGAGATTCGATCGTCGATATCTCTATACCTAGTTCAATCTCGTTACCGGCAAGTCTCTTTACTCATTACCGTAATACATAATCCCGTGACCAACTACTTAGTCACTTTGAGCTCATTGAGATGACGTATTACCGAGTGGGCCCGGAGATACCTCTCCGTCACACGGAGTGACAAATCCCAGTCTCGATCCATGTCAACTCAACAGACACCCTCGGAGATACCTGTAGAGTACCTTTATAGTCACCCAGTTACGTTGCGACGTTTGGTACACACAAAGCACTCCTACGGTGTCAGTGAGTTACATGATCTCATGGTCATAGGAACTTATACTTGACATGCAGAAAACTATAGCGATAACTGACACGATCAAAAGCTATGTTAACGTTTGGGTCTCGTCCATCACATCATTCTCCTAATGATGTGATCCCGTTATCAAATGACAACTCATGTCTATGACCTGGAAACTGCGGTCATCTTTGATCAACGAGCTAGTCCTGTAGAGGCTCACTAGGGACACAAAGTCTGTCTATTCATCCACACGTGTATCTGAGTTTCCAATCAATACAATTATAGCATGGATAATAAACGATTATCATGAACAAGGAAATATAATAATAACTCTTTTATTATTGCCTCTAGGGCATATTTCCAACAGTCCTCTCTGTCGCCTCCCGGATCGCGGCGGCAGGATCCACGCGAGGGGGCGCAGGAGGGGCATCTGGGCCTCCCACTACAGAGCCCGCTGGCACCCGCGAGAGGGAAAGCGGTGCGCTGCGTGGATGTCCATAGGAAACTGAGGGTCAGCCAAGAAGGGATCAGCTGTGAAAAAAGAATAACACGCAAAGAAAGGATGAAGGATACTTACCCGGACACAACTGGCCTGGCCTTGGGCTTCTTCGGCACGTTTGCCCTGGCGGCCGCCTCCCGACGCCTCGTAGCGGCGGTTGACAGCCGAAGCTTCTTGGGTGGAGCACCAGTCGGCCCTGACAAGGACCGCCGCTTCCCACCACCGGCTGTGCCAGACGGCCCCGCCTGCTGGCTGGCGCAGACGGGTGCCTCCTCCATTCCCTCGTCATCATCCGGCCAGCTCTTGAGGCCGCCTTCTGGTAGGGCGCCCGATGGCTGGTCCCTGCCGCCCGTCACCTCTTCCTCCTCCATGGCGGCGGCGGCCCCAAGATCGGGGTCGCTCGTATCGCTCTGGGAGCGATCCGGCTCTAGGGGGCGGCTCAGTTGGTTGGAGCCTGGCGCCGACTGTCCTGGGAAGATCTGAACAAAGTATTAGCACCAGACGGCTACAGCAGCCGGTTAAAGAAGAAAGAAAGAAGAAGGATGAAAAACTTACTGCGGGCGGCTGGTTGCTGCGGCTGTACGGCGCCTTGCCGAAGGCCCAGCCAGAGTCAGAGACCTGGCAGCTGGAGATATGGTTCAACAGCCGGGCCACGTCCCCATAGGGCAGGGGCTTGGTGCAAGTCCGGCTGGGGTACCGGCGCCCGCTCATGTCGCAGATGAGGTGGGGACGGCGCTGCAGCGGCAGCACCCGGCGCTCAGCAAACGTCAACAACAGATCTGCGAAGTCCAGGCCCTCGTTGTCTCTCAGCTCCTGGAGACGGCGCAGGGCGACGGAGGCGCCTTCTGTAAGGGCGACGGGCCGGGTCCTCCAGGAGTCCCGAGGCTCAGCAGGCGGCCTCGGCACCCACTCTGGCAGGCAGACGAAGTCTTGCTCGGGGTCGACGTTGGAGACGTAGAAGTACGTCTTCAACCATTGCTTCACCGATCCCACGAGCTTCGGCGCCGGGAAGAAGTTCTTCGCCCCGGTGCGCTTCACCTCAATGCACCCCCCACACTGAGCAGCCACGCTCTGGACGGCGGTGCCGAGCTTCACATAGAAGAGCTCCGTCCATAGCTCTATGGTGGGGAGGATGCCGAGGTAAGTCTCGCAGAGAACGACGAAGGAAGAAATAGTCGTCGCCGTGTTTGGCGTGAGGTGGTGAGGTTGGATGTGGAAAAAGTCGAGGAAGGAGCGGAAGAAGCCGCTCGCCGGCAGGCCGAACCAGCACGGAAAGTGCGAGCGGAAGATGACCCGCTCGCCTTGCTGCGGGACCGGACTGATCTCTGCCACCGGCGCCAGGCGCACGACGACCCTGCCGGCCGGCGGGAGCTTCCGCGACCGACGGAGGACGTCCACGTGCTCTTGCAAGACCTCGCTGCCGTCCCATTGGCCGTGGTGTCGGGGAGGCGCTGGACCGGACATGGCTCGGGCGGCGGTTCGCTGTGACGGCGACGAGGAAGGCGAGGAAGAAGATGTAGGATGGGGGAGAGTGAGCGCGAGAATGGCACCAGCCCTCTCCCCCGGCCTATATATAGGCCCTGGCGTCGAAGAAGAGGGGGCGGGCGTGGGATTAACCGCTCCACGTCTCGCACGACCCCCGATTTCCTCGCGCCTAATCCACGCGCATTAAATGCGCGTGGGAGGGTAATCGATTACCCCTGCCACTTTGGATCCGCGCGGGGCCCGAGACCCTTAGTGGCGGGCCCCGGCCCACAGTTACGTCATGTCACGCGCGTGGGCTGGCAGGCCGATGCGACAGGTCGGTGACGCGTGGGCGCTGCCAACGGTCTGCGGGCCTGTTCGACTGCCCGCTGACCAAGCGGCGCCTTCTCGCCGAAGACTCTGAGACAACGGTTCGGCTGCTAGGAGCCGGCTCCAGCGGCGCAGAGCCGGCTATCGGCAGATGGACATCTTTAGCAGACAAGTGAAGGACGATGGGCTTGCCTGGGAGGGGAAGCTGCTGGAACCCCTCGGCACCTCCAGCACCCGCCTCGGAGTTCCACCAGCTTCGGGGACTACTGTCGGAGATATTGACCATGGGTACCCTCGGCGCCTACCCTTGGTATTTTAAGACAAATGACAGCCGCTTGATCCGTTGCGGCCGTCTGCTCCTCGAGTCGTCTCCTAGGGTAGCCCGCCCTAGGAGCCGGCTGCCAGCAGACGGCAGGGACCCAGTAGGCGGCGACATCAAGACCACCAGCCAGCAGACAGCCCCGCACTCCTTCTCCAGGAAGCACGCAGGGGGACCCGTGCGCACGGAGGCATGGCTACAGGAGAACATGTCCTTAGAAAATCTATAAGGACATGGCTACAGTGACCATGTACGTTGGGAATATCTCCTAAGCGGCGGATCACTGTAGCCATGTAGCTCGTGACCAAGCATCGGTCAGAGGAGGCCACGATCCCACTACCCGCAAACGGCAGGACCAGCAGGCGGCTGGCCCCATCGCTCAGCGGGAAGCTCATGAACAAGCCGCCCCTGGCAGATGACCAGGGGAGACGGCCGCCTGGTAACAGACGGCAAACCACAGCCTAGAAGTCCGAGCCTCATCAAGATGACAGGACTGGGCGACGCGGCAGCGTACGGCGGGAGGCGATGGTACTGTAGCCATTTCCCTCTCGACGAGGCTGTCGTCAGCAGAGGCATCCCCACAGTGAAAGACAATCACGAGGGGCCCGCGGGCGGCGGGCCCTAGCAGACAGGCGGCAAAGCCGGCGCCAGAAGACACTGACGGCCGGGGGCCACACCGTCGAGTTTACCATTGTACCCCTGGGGGGTAGGCCTATATAAACTCCCCAAGGTCCCCCATGAGGAGGGGTTGGAAGATCACAAGATTAAACCCTATATAGAGAGAGGAGGTGAGCTAGCCTTGTTCATCCTCTTCCTTTGAACCACACAGCTCAAGGAGCAATTTTGTAGCTACTTTAGTGCTATCAGTCATGACGCGGAGCCCCCGCAGAGCAGGACTAGGGGTGTTATCTCCTTGGAGAGCCCCGAACCTGGGTAAGATCCGTAGGCGTCCTAAGTTTTGCTTTATCCCGCTTCCCGAGCCCGGCGACGTTCTTTTGACCTCATGCATGATAAGTCATCCGTTGGCATATGTCGTCCCAAAACCCCGACACTCAGCTGGCATCATTATACAGCGATCTATGTGTGAAATCTTTGGTGTTTCTTTTTTCACATTAACAGTGACTAAAATCATCAAAAGCGGCTGAGTTATATTGTTTGTTTATTTTTCTTTTTTCTCATTGTATTTTTGTTTCTCGCCCACAACACTAAAATCCGCCAGAAAAAATATGCTGCGAGGCTAAAGTTCAAACTGGAGACACCTTGTTGTTGCAGGCATGCACAAACGGGGCTGGAGTAAGATCAATTTTATGCACTGCTAGCCTGCGCCAAGTCGCTCATGCATGGTGCGAGCCGATTCGCAGCGCTACAGAGCCATCTACAGTGACATGCGCTTTGCTACAAGATTTTGTGTCAGTGATGTATTAGTGTTGACTTCTTTTCTCAATGGACACTCACGTTCAATACTAGGGATGACTGAACATGGTAACAAGCACTTGAGTGACAAAGTAAGCATTTTTCTTTTAAAAAGTTGTCGGTTTATAAATTATAGAACGGTGCATTGTTTATTTAGGCCAATGTGAATAGTCTCAGAAAAATCATGATGAACATTTTCCTAAAGAAAAAATAAGCAGTTTATAACTATGAAATATACAATTTTTAAATGTGGTGACCATTTTTTGAAACACATGATAAAAAACTTGTACAACATCGTGAAATGTTCTCAAAATGCAACAAACATTTCATATAAGACGTTGACTATGGTATTGGAGATGCCTCCAGCTCAGGGGGTCGCCACTAAGATGGATATGCAGGAGATGCCTCCGCCAACGGGGTTCGCCGCGGGGATGGATATGGAGCAGATGCATATGGCAATTCCTCATCAGCCGGGGTTCGTCGACGACATGGGGTTGGAGATAAAAACAGTTGCTTATGGTGATGCCTCCGTTACCGGAGATCCTGTCGGGATGGAGAAGGACCCCGGCTTCCCGTTCCTGTGCTGAGAAGACGAGATCCTAACCCGTGTCCATCCGTTCAAATGTAAGCTTTCAACAATGGACGATTGTTCGTCAATCTCTTGACGTCTAGTTACATATGTATGAAATATTTCATCAAATTTTATGTTGTTTCTTTATTTTCAGTAATTAATAGCTAAATCTGTATTGTCCTATCGCTGGCTGCCGGCATTTAATGAAATACAAAAATCTCAGCTGGCATCATTATACAGCGATCTATGTGCGAAATCTTTGGTGTTCTTTTTCCACATCAACAGTGACTAAAATCATCAAAAGCAGCTGAGTTATATCGTTTTTTTTTCTCATTGTATTTTTGTTTCTCGCCCACAACACAAAAATCTGCCAGAAAAATTTTATGCACTACTAGGCTGCGCCACATCGCTCATGCGTGGTGCGAGCCGATTCGCAGTGCTACCGAGCCATCTACAGTGACACGCCGTTTGCTACAAGATTTTGCGTCAGCGATGTATTAGTGTTGATTTCCTTTCTCAATGGACACACACGCGCAATACTAGAGATGACTGAACATGGTAAAAGCACTTGAGTGACAAAGTAAGCATTTTTCTTTTAAAAAGTTGTCGGTGTATAAATTATAGAACGGTGAATTGTTTATTTAGGCCAATGTGAATAGTTTCAGAAAAAACATGATGAACATTTTTCTAATGTAAAAGTTGAGCAGTTTATAACTATGCAATATTCATTTTTTAAATGTGGTGGCCATTTTTGAAACACATGATGAGAAACTTGTACAATATAGTGAAATGTTCTCAAAATGCAACAAACATTTCATATAAGACGTTGACTACATTTTAAAACATGGCGAACATCTATTCAAATGCATTGAACATTTCTGAAATAATATATGATCTACACTTAAAACATGTCTGATGCCGCAAGAGCTTGCAGGTGCTCCTTAATAATTATTTACATATCAGTGGCTGGAATTTAATGGATTCGAAAGAAATTAAGTGTTAATAACAAATTTTGAATGAAAAAAGTTGATAACATTTTATAAAAATCTATGTATAAATGTATGTGCCATATTTATGAATTGAGCACCACACATTCAAAATACATGGTTTGTTTATTGGAAAACTAGTCAACGTGTGTCATAAAAGACTTAATCGTGCGGTGACATAAGAGAATGTGGCGGCGTGATGTAAATCTCCCCTGTTTCGCCTGGCAGACGACGTGGGGTTCCTGGAAAAAAAATTAGCATGATTGGATGTGCCTATTTATATTGCATGTGTTGTATCAAATGTGTGCCTGGGAAAAAGATAAATTATCTCGGGAATATGTACATCGTTAGGAACCCTAGGCTTTGTGCGGCGAAAAATATATAGATGGACATTTTGTTGTCACGTCCCGATCTATTCAACCATGTGCGTAACGAATTACTTACTAATGTACGTCACGGGGTACATAGTTATCCTTTGACGCGTGAGTGAGTTCTAATCTATAGGTCACAATGCCTAGGTGGATGCCCGGCACGTCTGCTACTCCAAGCACCGCATAGGGTTCTTAAGCAAGACCGGCGTCCAGGTGGCCGCCCTCGCCTTATCGCCCGGCGGCAATGCCTTCTCCTTTGGCCACCCCTCCAATGACTCCGTCATGGAGCAAGAAGCTGGAGAAGCTGCACCAAGAGTTCTTAGAGCTACCCACGGTGCTGGCCGAGGTGAAGAAGCAGGTGGAGCATAAGGAGGAGGTGTTGGCAAAGGAGCACGCCACGGTGGACCAGATTGCGACTTGGGTCTACTCGAACATGAGCGACGAGGACTTGGCAGGCTTCGTTTATCGTGCTGATGCAGATGAAGGACGTCGTAACCGAACGCGCCAACCAGGTTACCCTTGAGGTCATGCAGGTCAACTGAGTTGCATGGAGGAGGTGGCCCAGCCACTGCCGCCCCAGATCTTCGGTGGAAGCACCTATGTGTTCGGTAGTAGCAGCGGTAGCGCCAACAACCAGATGGTTAATCTGTTGCTGGTGCTTCCACCACATGGGCAGGGGTCTGAGGCCGGGCTGGATATGCATCAGAAGGTGATGGCACTGTTGCCTCCGTCTTAGGTAGCCCCTGATAGTATGGATATGCAGCAGCAGTTAGTGATGGAGCGGCCTCCGGCACGGTGGGTCGACGCCTGGATCGATATGCAGCAACAGATGGTAATGGAGATGCCTCCAGCTCAGGGGGTCGCCACTAAGATGGATATGCAGGAGATGCCTCCACCAACGGGGGTTCGTCGACGACATGGGGATGGAGATGCAACAGTTGCTTATGGTGATGCCTCCGTTACTGGAGATCCTGTCGGGATGGAGAGGGACCTCGGCTTCCCGTTCCCGTACTGAGAAGACGAGATCCTAACCCGTGTCCATCCGTTCAAATGTAAGCTTTCAACAATGGACGATTGTTTGTCAATCTCTCGACGTCTAGTTACATCTGTATCAAATGTTTCGTCAAATTTTATGTTGTTTCTTTATTATCAGTAATTAATAGCTAAATCTGTATTGTCCTGTCGCTGGCTGCCGGCATTTAATGAAATACAAAAATCTCAGCTGGCATCATTATACAGCGATCTATGTGCGAAATCTTTGGTGTTCTTTTTCCACATCAACAGTGACTAAAATCATCAAAAGCGGCTGAGTTATATTGTTTGTTTTTTTTCTCATTGTATTTTTGTTTCTCGCCCACTACACTAAAATCCGCCAGAAAAATTTTATGCACTGCTAGGCTGCGCCACGTCGCTCATGCGTGGTGCCAGCCAATTCGCAGTGCTACAGAGCCATCTACAGTGACACGCCGTTTGCTACAAGATTTTGCATCAGCGATGCATTAGTGTTGATTTCCTTTCTCAATGGACACACACGCGCAATACTAGAGATGACTGAACATGGTAACAAACACTTGAGTGACAAAGTAAGCATTTTTCTTTTAAAAAGTTGTCGGTGTATAAATTATAGAACGGTGAATTGTTTATTTAGGCCAATGTGAATAGTTTCAGAAAAAACATGATGAACATTTTTCTAAAATAAAAAATGAGCAGTTTATAACTATGCAATATACATTTTTTAAATGTGGTGACCATTTTTGAAACACATGATGAGAAACTTGTACAATATAGTGAAATGTTCTCAAAATGCAACAAAAATTTCATATAAGACGTTGACTACATTTTAAAACACGGCGAACATCTATTCAAATGCATTGAACATTTCTGAAATAATATATGATCTACACTTAAAACATGTCTGATGCCGCAAGAGCTTGCAGGTGCTCCTTAATAAGTATTTACATATCAGTGGCTGGAATTTAATGGATTCGAAACAAATTAAGTGTTAGTAACAATTTTTGAATGAAAAAAGGTGTTAACATTTTATAAAAATCTATGTATATATGTATGTGCCATATTTATGAATTGGGCACCACACTTTAAAATACATGGTTTGCTTATTGGAAAACTAGTCAACGTGTGTCATAAAAGACTTAATCGTGCGGTGACATAAGAGAATGTGGCGGCGTGATCTAAATCTCCCCTGTTTCGCCTGGCAGACGACGTGGGGTTCCTGGAAAAAAATTAGCATGATTGGATGTGCCTATATATATTGCATGTGTTGTATCATATGTGTGCCTGGGGAAAAGATAAATTATCTCGGGAATATGTACATCGTTAGGAACCCTAGGCTTTGTGCGGCGAAAAAATTATAGATGGACATTTTGTTGTCACGTCCCGATCTATTCAACCATGTGCATAACGAATTACTTACTAATGTACGTCATGGGGTACATAGTTATCCTTTGACGCGTGAGTGAGTTCTAATCTATAGGTCACAATGCCTAGGTGGATGCCCGGCACGTCTGCTACTCCAAGCACCGCATAGGGTTCTTAAGCAAGACCGGTGTCCAGGTGGCCGCCCTCGCCTTATCGCCCGGCGGCAATGCCTTCTCCTTTGGCCACCCCTCCAATGACTCCGTCTTGGAGCAAGAAGCTGGAGAAGCTGCACCAAGAGTTCTAAGAGCTACGCACGGTGCTGGCCGAGGTGAAGTAGCAGGTGGAGCATAAGGAGGAGGTGTTGGCAAAGGAGCACGCCACGGTGGACCAGATTGCGACTTGGGTCGACTCGAACATGAGCGACGAGGACTTGGCATGCTTCGTTTGTCGTGCTGATGTAGATGAAGGACGTCGTCACCGAACGCGCCAACCAGGTTACCCTTGAGGTCATGCAGGTCGACGTGAGTTGCATGGAGGAGGTGGCCCAGCCACTGCCGCCCCAGATCTTCGGTGGCAGCACCTATGTGTTCGGTAGTAGCAGCGGCAGCGCCAACAACCAGATGGTTAATCTGTTGCTGGTTCTTCCGCCACATGGGCAGGGGTCTGAGGCCGGGATGGATATGCAGCAGAAGGTGATGGCACTGTTGCCTCCGTCTTAGGTGGCCCCTAACAGTATGGATATGCAGCGGCAGTTAGTGATGGAGCGGCCTTCGGCACGGTGGGTCGACGCCTGGATCGATATGCACCAACAGATGGTAATGGAGATGCCTCCAGCTCAGGGGGTCGCCACTAAGATGGATATGCAGGAGATGCCTCCACCAACGGGGTTCGCCGCGGGGATGGATATGGAGCAGATGCATATGGCAATTCCTCATCAGCCAGGGTTCGTCGACGACATGGGGATGGAGATACAACAGTTGCTTATGGTGATGCCTCCGTTACCGGAGATCCTGTCGGGATGGAGAAGGACCCCGGCTTCCCATTCCCGTACTAAGAAGACGAGATCCTAACCCGTGTCCATCCGTTCAAATGTAAGCTTTCAACAATGGACGATTGTTTGTCAATCTCTTGACGTCTAGTTACATCTGTATGAAATGTTTCATCAAATTCTATGTTGTTTCTTTATTATCAGTAATTAATAGCTAAATCTGTATTGTCCTGTCGCTGGCTGCTAGCATTTAATGAAATACAAAAATCTCAGCTGGCATCATTATAAAGCGATCTATGTGCAAAATCTTTGGTGTTCTTTTTCCACATCAACAGTGACTAAAATCATCAAAAGCGGCTGAGTTATATTGTTTTCTTTTCTCATTGTATTTTTGTTTCTCGCCCACAACACTAAAATCCGCCAGAAAAATTTTATGCACTGCTAGGCTACGCCACGTCGCTCATGCGTAGTGCGAGCCAATTCGCAGTGCTACAGAGCCATCTACAGTGACACGCCGTTTGTTACAAGATTTTGCATCAGCGATGTATTAGTGTTGATTTCCTTTCTCAATGGACACACACGTGCAATACTAGAGATGACTGAACATGGTAAGTAAGCATTTTTCTTGTAAAAAGCTGTCGGTGTATAAATTATAGAACGGTGAATTGTATATTTAGGCCACTGTGAATAGTTTCAGAAAAAACATGATGAACATTTTTGTAAAATAAAAAATGAACAGTTTATAACTATGCAATATACATTTTTTAAATGTGGTGACCATTTTTGAAACACATGATGAGAAACTTGGACAATATAGTGAAATGTTCTCAAAATGCAACAAACATTTCATATAAGACGTTGACTACATTTTAAAACACGACGAACATCTATTCAAATGCATTGAACATTTCTGAAATAATATATGATCTACACTTAAAACATGTCTGATGCCGCAAGAGCTTGCAGGTGCTCCTTAATAAGTATTTACATATCAGTGGCTGGAATTTAATGGATTCGGAAGAAATTAAGTGTTAATAACAATTTTTGAATGAAAAAATTTGGTAACATTTTATAAAAATCTATGTATAAATGTATGTGCCATATTTATGAATTGGGCACCACACTTTAAAATACATGGTTTGCTTATTGGAAAACTAGTCAACTTGTGTCATAAAAGACTTAATCGTGCGGTGACATAAGAGAATGCGGCGGCGTGATCTAAATCTCCCCTGTTTCGCCTGGCAGACGACGTGGGGTTCTTGGAAAAAAAAAATTAGCATGATTGGATGTGCCTATATATATTTCATGTGTTGTATCAAGTGTGTGCCTGGGAAAAAGATAAATTATCTCGGGAATACGTATATATTTTGGAACCCTAGCTTTTGTGTGGCGAAAAATATATACATGGACATTTTGTTGCCACGTCCCGATCTGTTCAACCTTGTGCGTAACGAATTACTTACTAATGTCTAATGTACGTCACAGAGTATATAGTTATCCTTTGACTCTTTGACGCGTGAGTGAGTTTTAATCTATAGAGCACAGCGCCTAGGTGGATGTCCGGCACGTATGCTACTCCATGCACCGCGTGGGGTTCTTCAGCAAGACCGGCGTCCAGGTGGCCACCCTCCCCTTATCGCCTTGCGGCAATGCCTTCTCATTCGGTCACCCCTCCATCGACTCCGTCATGGAGCAAGAAATTGGAGAAGCTGCACCAAGAGTTCGACGAGCTATGCACGGAGCTGCCGAGGTGAAGAAGCAGGTGGAGCATAAGGAGGAGGTGTTGGCGAAGGAGTGCGCCGCGGTGGACCAGATTGCGACTTGGGTCGACCCGAACATGAGCGACATGGGGATGAGGACTTGGCGGCCTTCGTTTGCCGTGCTGATGCAGGTGATAGACGTCGTCACCGAACGCGCCAACCAGGTTCCCCTTGAGGCGATGCACGTCGACGTGAGTTGCATGGTGCAGGCGGCCCAGCCGCTGCCGCTCCAGATCTTCGGTGGCAGCACATTCGTGTTCGGTAGCAGCAGCAGCGCCAACAACCAGATGGTTAATCTCTTGCTGGTGCTTCCGCAACAGGGGTAGGGTTTCGAGGCCGGGATGGATATGGAAACAGATGGTGATGGCAGCGTTGCCTCCATTTTAGATGGCCCCTGACAGTATGGATATGTAGCAGCAGTTGGTGATGGAGCGGCCTCCGACACGGTGGGTCGACACTTGGATCGATAAGCAGCAACAGATGGTAATGGAGGTGCCTCCAGCTCTGGGGGTCGCAAATCAGATGGATATGCAAGAGACGCCTCCGCCGATGGGGTTCGCCACGGGGATGGATATGGAGCAGATGCGGATGGCAATTCATCATCAGCCGGGGTTTGACGACGACATGGGGTTGGAGATACAACAGTTCCTTATGGTAATGCCTCCGTTATCGGAGATCCTGCCGGGATGGAGAAGAACCCCGGCTTCCCGTTAACGTACTGAGAAGACGGGATCCTAACCCGTGTCCGTCCGTTCAAGTGTAAGGTTTCAACAATGGACGATTGTTCGTCAATCTCTTGACGTCTAATTACATCTGTATGAAATGTTTCATCAAATTTTATGTTCTTTCTTTATTATTAGTAATTAATAGCTAAATCTGTATTGTCCTGTCGCTGGCTGCCGGCATTTAATGAAATACAAAAATCTTAGCTGGCATCATTGTACAGCGATCTATGTGCGAAATCTTTGGTGTTTTTGGCACATCTACAGTGACTAAAATCGTCAAAAGCGGCTGAGTTATATTGTTTGTTTAATTTTCTGTTTTCTCATTGTATTTTTGTTTCTCGCCCACAACACTAAAATCCGCCAGAAAAAATATGCTGCGAGGCTAAAGTTCAAACTGGAGACACCTTGTTGATGCAGGCATGCACAAACCGGGCTGGAGTAAAATCAATTTTATGCACTGCTAGGCTGCGCCAAGTCGCTCATGTGTGGTGCGAGCCGATTCGCCGTGCTACAGAGCCATCTACAGTGACACGCGATTTGCTACAAGATTTTGCGTCAGCGATGTATTAGTGTTGACTTCTTTTCTCAATGGGCACACACACGTTCAATACTAGGGATGACTGAACATGGTAACAAGCACTTGAGTGACAAAGTAAGCATTTTCCTTTTAAAAAGATGTCGGCGGATAAATTATAGAACGGTGAATTGTTTATTTAGGCCAATGTGAATAGTTTCAGAAAATATCATGATGAACATTTTTCTAAAGTAAAAAATGAGCAGTTTATAACTATGCAATATACATTTTTTAAATGTGGTGACCATTTTTGAAACACATGATGAAAAACTTGTACAACATCGTGAAATGTTCTCAAAATGCAGCAAACATTTCATATAAGAGTTCATCAATTCTCAAAAAAAGAGTTCATCGATTTTGAAAACTAGGTTTACTGTTTTATTGGCCTATTCACATGCTTGCCTAGACATTTAAGAAATTATTTTTATTTTTGATTCATAACTTGATAAATTCTAAGCTTCTTAGTGATGCTCTTGTACCTTGATGTCTTGTTTTGTTTTCATCTAATGAATATGCAACGTTGTTGTGTTTCATTAATTTATAGGCACCTGGAGGAGTTATTCGCAAGACTTGAAACACAAGATAGAGCAATTGAAGAGATGGAGAGGAAGCAACATGATTTGGAAATTGTGAAGGAGAGCCAACAGGACCGAAAGCCCTTGGAAAATAAGCAATAGAAAATGGATACATTAGTGAGTTTTGGCTTTAGGGATCAAGCAACTTAGTAGTCCTAGTCCAAACGTGATGGTGTATGAAGGCCATCGGGAGTTCTTTAACTATTACTTTGCAACTAGTATTAGCGCGAGTGCCAAACTTGTGAATTTCTGGCGAAGATAATTGGAATGATAATGTGATTTGGCTCTAACTTATTTATATGATGTGATTTGATGTGAATAAAATACTTACTAAGATATGCATTTGAAAATATTTTATAGGATAATTCGTTCTAAGTCAATTTTGAAGTAAGTTAAATATATCATGATGTCATATTAAGTAATGATGAAATTAGTGATGCTAGGTTAATCATTGTCCTATATAACCATGAAAAAACTTGTGACATTTGTCGCGGTAGGATAGTATGTCCTATGCTCAAGTGGCATCAAGTCAGTGACGTTGTTGTGTCACTGAATATGGTAGACCATGGCATATTTTTATCTAACATGTGACATTTATTGGCTGTCATGGATGTACCAAGTCGGAGACATTGTACAAAACGTCACCGAAGGTCCAATTTTAAGTGATGTTTACTGCGCGGTCACTATAAGTAATCTGTGACGGGGATTCTGTGACGATGCTCGTGGCGCACCAAAAATGTCATTGAGGTGTATTCTCTGACATTTTTGGCTATTCCATGACATTCTTTGGCTTGTCATAGTAGGCCTAATCTCTTTTAGTGAATGGTGACGATGCCTCCGCCTCAAGGGTTCGCCTCCAGGATGAATAAGCAGCGGCAGATGGTGATGGGGACGATGCCTCCGCCTCAGGGGTCATAGCCGGGATGTATATGCAGGAGATGCCTCCGCCGCCGAGGTTTGCCGTGGGGATGGATATGGAGGAGATGTAGATGGCGATTCCTGAGCCGCCAGGGTTCGACGACGAGATGGGAATGGTGATACAACAGTTGCTTGCTTATGGCAGTTACATCGGGATGGAATCTTTCGTCAAATTTTATATCGTTTCTTTATTAGCTATAAATCTGTATTGTCCTGTCGCTGGCTGCTGGCATTTAATGAAATACAAATATCTCAGCTAGCATCATTATACAAGGATCTATGTGCAAAATCTTTGTTGTTTGTTTTTTTCACATCTAGATGTCAGCTAACATGACGTCAGCAGATGAATAAAAGTGCCAGAGTTATATTGTTTTTTTTGTTTTGTCATTGTATTTTTGTTTGTCACCCACGACATTAAAATCCGCCGGAAAAAATATGCCGCGAGGTTAAAGTTCAAACTGGATACCCCTTGTTGGTGCAGGCATGCACAAACCAGGGCTGGAGTAAAATCAATTTTTTGCACTGCAAGGCCGCACCAAGTCGCTGATGCGTGGTGCGATACGATTACTCCAACGAAATCTACGGTGACAGGCGGTATGCTACATGATTTTGAGTCAGCAGTGTGCTAGTGTTGACTTCTTTTCTCATTGGACACACATGTTGA
The DNA here is from genome assembly GCA_902687465.1 of Secale cereale. Taxonomy (NCBI): domain Eukaryota; kingdom Viridiplantae; phylum Streptophyta; class Magnoliopsida; order Poales; family Poaceae; genus Secale; species Secale cereale. The sequence continues at coordinate 798,426,482 of LR738714.1, forward strand.
AGAGACTTAACATGGTAACAAGCACTTGAGTGACAAAGTAAGCATTTTTCTTTTGAAAAAATATCAATCAACAAATTGTAGAACGAAGTAAATAGTTTTGTTTAGGACAATGTGAATAGTTTTGGACAAATCATGATGAACATTTTTATAAGTAGAAAATGAGCATTTAATAACAATGCAATGTGCACTTTTTAAATGTGGTGAGCATTTTTGAAACACATGATGAAAAACTTGTAAAACATTATGAATTGTTCTCAAAATGCAACAAACATTTCATATAAGATGGTGATTACATTTTAAAACACGGTGAACATCGTTTCAAATATTTTGAATATATCTACAAAAATATGTGATGCACGCTTTAAAACATGCTTGGTGAACATTTTGGAAAATACACTATGAATATAGGAAAAATAGTAATCGATGAAAAAAAGATAAAACCAAAATAAGAAAACTAAGAAATAAAATTCTGAAGCTAGAAATGAAAGAAGATAATGATAAAAGGAATGAAAGAAGGAAAAATAGAAAGAAAGAAAGAAAACAGAAACAAAACAACGAAATTATGAAAAAGAATGTGAAATTGAAAAGTGCTCACAAATTAAGAAAATGATCATGATTATTTTTATAAACTGAAACATGAATTAGAGGATGATTTTTTTTATAAATTTCATAATTTTGAGAAATGCCATGACTTTTTATAAAAACTAAAATGAAAAAATACCATTAATATTTTATAAAAGTGGAGATAAAAGTTGCCAACAACCCTGCTCAACCACTAAATATAATCTCGTTGCACGGATGCAGTTGTTTGTCGTGTATGGACTTGCAACTCAGACAATAACAGGTCGGGCCCCATTTAGGCAGGTTGTAATGGAGAGCATCATATACTAGTATCATGATACTACCTCCCTAATGCATAGTATCATATATTAGTATCAAGTAGTACTCTATTTATTGCCATGCATGACACATACTACTATAGCATTTATTATGATACGATATCATGATATGATACGGTATCATGATATGATACTCAACCATCTCTTTCATCATTTAATTCTATGACACCTCATCAAAATTGTCTAGTTGGCATGCATGATACTAGCTATGATAGTACCATTACGACCCGCCTTATTGCTAATATTTTAATTAATAATATGGTACTAAATACTTTAACAATGAGAACTCTGGTAGACGGGTCTTACATCGACCTGGCACGATCTCTTTAGAATAATACATTAAACGTGAGAAGAAACTATTAGATTCTGTGTGAACTTGACTTTGATTTTGTGCGGATTTGTCTCTCTCCTCGGTAGGGGAAGCCAGCATTCGGCCAGAACCCCTACATCCCAGCGACGAACTCATGGAACGACGCCAAATCCATGCGCATATGCTGCATCCCCATCAATGCTGGGAACTCAGGCGGCGGTGGCGGCATGGCTATTAGCCCCTGATGTATCTCCACCTCAGCGGCCGAACCAGCGTGGCCATTAGCCCCTGTTATATCTCTTCTCCCGGGGGCGATGCCCGGCGTTGGAGGCATCGAACTCAAAGGTGGTGGCACCGAAGAGCTGGAGCGGGGGCGGTGGAGGGGGCACGAGGAGCTTATGACAGATATCGATGTGCTAGGTCCCCACGAGAACCTGGTAGGCACATCCCGACGTCCGGAGACGGCGGCATGCACCTGCATGAATGCTACAATGAAGGACGCCATGTCCTTATACCCCATGTCGCACATGTCAGGGTTGAGCCTTGCGGCAATCTTGTCCCCCGCGGCGCGCTCCTTGGCCAGGGCCTCGTCCGCGTGCTTTTTCTGCTTTTTCCTCTCCACCAGCTCCGTTCACATCTGGCCATGCTGCCGGTGCAGTGTCTGCAACCCGTTTCGTCGGTGGCACCCTGAAGCTCCTTGCCGTCCCCCACCATGAAGTGGTTGACGACTGCTTCAATGGATGACAGGACAAAGGACAAGGCCTTGTAGCCGGGCGAGAAGATGATGGTGGCCACCAGGGCAGCAGAGAGCATGGTTAGCGTGCTGGCCTTGCTGAACAACACTCGCTTGTGCTTAGAAAAGTACACATGCCTGGCGTCCTTCTTGAGGATCACGCAAAGGACGGTCTTCTTCGGGCCGTTCCCACCCTTCAGCTTGGCAGCCATTGCTCGCTCGCTTGGGGTAGAGGATGAAGGAAGACGAGAGAGGAGGTGAATGAAGATCTCTTGGGGTCGGGGAGGTTTATATAGTAGCAGTCCAAAAAGAAATTGCTTGGCTTAGATGGGTACTGCATTGAGAATCAGTATTTAGTAAAATAAAAACGGTTCTGTATATATTTTCTGCCCCATAATGAGCTGAGCTGAGCTGTGTATTATGACATTAAAACTCATGAGCTGGCCGGTGTATTATGACATTAAAATATATTGAGTGAAATATGTTAATTGAAACGTTGGAAATTAAACATGTTTGAAATATATCCAATATTGATCTTGTTCTAAAGGTATTAGTACGAGGAGTTCAAATATATAAATTATTTCAGAAACAAAAATATAGTTTAAAAGATATGAATAATTAAAATTGCCATGGGTGGAATAAAAGGATGGGTTTGTTGGTGAGAGAGGAGAGAGTGAGTGTGTCATAACCAGTACGTGTGAATCAGAAAAATAGATGTGAAAGGACCATGCATGCTACCTTTATCTTCCAACGGTGGGATCCACAAGAGGCAAATACAAGCTAAGAAAATAATCAAATACGGGCTACAGTATTGAGATACTTCAGGATGTGGCAGTATCCTATTGGGTCGTCGGTAGATCCCGGACCGGTAAAAATGACTTTGCGCCTCTTCTATCCTACATCTCACACGACGAAATGTATTGCAGTACGTACATATTATATGTTTGCGGCCTGGTACGCTGCAGTACACGTATGCAGTATACTAGTACGTACGTTCACATTTCCTTCTAGAAGAAATGTGCGTGCACCGACCCAATATAACAATAATACTCTTTCCCAATCGCATCCTAGAGCCAATTATCAGTACCTACCCAAGCATACACAATGCGTTCACGCTTGAGCGGCGGCTTCATCGATCCAGCGCATCGCAGTAGGATTCACATTGTAGAGTATGCTTCAGAGGACAGCGGCTCTTGTATACAGCGCCCACCTTCATCGTGCCACACCTAGTCGCGCCCACCCGCAGCTCCCGTGACGCCAGGGAAAATGTCCGCTGCCAGAGAACATGGTAGCGGTGACAGTATGGCACGATTCTCCTGTCTTATCATCTCATGCAAATCATTCACGCACAGCCAATATAACACATATATCCTTTTGTATGGTGACTAATATGAGGTGTACTTATTTTGCGCAGCGAGGGGTGTGCCGTCCTCATCATTCTTTTCCGGCAAGTCTCTCACGTCATATATTTTGACACGTCCAAGAACATACAGAAGAAATATGACACACATATAAAGAGTGTTCTGGATAGTGCTATCCGGAGCTTCGACTTGATGGGGGGCCACATGAAGGTAAGAAAACAAAAGAGTGATGGGCATTGTTTCAACCATAAGACTGACTTCTGGTGGGTCCAGCAACCGGCAAACATATATACAAATGGATTTCACGTCATACATCACATGCCGGAGTTCAGGCAGGATCAGCAAACTCATCGCATGCCATCTTCATTAGATGGCCATATCCTCAAATGAGCTGAAAGGTTAGGAGCTGGACCGGATGATCAGCTCTGAACTGACTTCTATTGCATGCAGGAAGAAATTGTGCCGATCATCTTGAAATAAGTCCTCGACAATAATGGTTGCTTCATGCCAGCCCAATATCGCGGGCTAACGTCCGAACTAGCCTAGCCCTACAATGTATGGACAGTACACATTTCACGAGGCTAAGGTGTATCCACTTGGATTTGGAAGGATGGAACAATGACAGTACACATTTCACGAGGCTAAGGTGTATCCACTTGGATTTGGAAGGATGGAACAATGAATGATTGATTTTTAGTACGATGAAACTTTGTGCGACGAAACTTTGAATTGTGTACAATGAAACTTTGTGTGATGTAAACGGTGTCGCGCTCTAGTTAATTTTTTTGGCTACGATGAACTTCGTAAATTATGTTTACTATATGTTGCTTCCACGGGTGGAGCTCCCGGTTGGGCGAGGTGAGGCGCTCGCCATACCTTGATTTCCAGCGATCTGGTTATACACATACAGATCGATCGCTAAAAAAATCAGGGGAGAAGAAAACCAGCGTTCTATAGGGTCCTGAGCACCAACCCGCCTTATTGTGCCTTAGGCTTGCCATAGTGGGGTAACATAAGTAGTATCATGTACTTGGGACTCGCAAACATGCTTATGTGGCAGGGAAATAATGACGAGAGAGATGGTTATAATAACATAGGTAGATACCGTAACATAATAAATGTGATCCTACTATGTGTCGTGTATGACAATAAATGAGACCATCTATGATACTATCCACTATGGATGTAGTATTATACACTAGGGGAGCGGACTAAGAGCACTCGGCGACACACCCCTTCGAAATCACGTCCACCCACCCTCTCTCTCGGGATCTATGCAACTTAGGAGGAAATGATCGTTGTGTGTGAATACCTGAACCAGGCGTACAAGGCAATAGTTCGTACATGTGCTTCGGCATTTATTATATATGACTGCCGTCTCATGTGTGAGCTTGCTCGGCTGAAGCGGAGTGGAGCAAGTTCATGGCCATCATGTGGGCACCGGGTCAGGGCAGGGGACGCTGGCCAAGCTCAAGCTGAGGTCAAGGACGCTGGCCACAGCCATCACGCAAGCCCAGGTCAAGGACGCCGGTCACGGGCAGGACGCACACGACCTCAAACATGGCTAGCACGACGTACATGACATTGTTCCGAGGAGAAGCACGACCATGCCGAGCTTGACGGCGACGGTGATGACCAGGACGCAATGACGGTTATGGCAAGCTTGATGACGACGGAACGACCAGGACAGAACGACGTACAGGCGGCCAGCTCATGTCGTGCTAGGAAGCGATGCCGGCGGCGATATTGTCACTGGCCGTGGTCACGCAGAACATGCAGTCGGCGCCCAAGGTAGACGCGGTGTGCAGACGTGGTGCGCAGAATATGGCAAACACAGACGAGGGCTACCTTGATTTGCTCATCATGGTGGCATAGTTTTCCTCCTGTTTTTTTTTCTCACGGGTTGTGGCTAGCCGCTAGAATGCATGAGTTGATGTGGGTGGCCAGGGGGCCAGGGCTAACATGGTGTCGCCGACAGCGGCTGCGGAGGACGCGGCAAGCTCGGACGACGGTCACGGCTGACATGGTCTTCCTAATTCCTATGAGATTTGTTCCAGGTAGCAAGAATAAATGTTCAATAAGGGATATGAACTGTACAAGAGGATTCAGGGAAAGAACAGATGGGAAGAATGGGTGTCTTGGGGAAGGTCAGTGGTGGAGATACCAACCACTGAACCATTCCATTGTTGCGGAATGGGCAAACCATGAGTGGAAGTGGTGGTTGCTCCTCTAGTGCAACAAGGGGGCCGCTGGATCAGAGCTTGACATAGGCGTCATTGAGCTTGACATGGCAATGAGTACCATCTAACGGAGAGAACGAAATCGTGGGAGAGCAAGCTTGATGATGAGAATAGCTCCCAACAGGATGATATGCAGAGTGAGGAGGATGGCAATTTTTAAGAGCTGGCCAGAGGGGGAAGATGACCGTTGTCGTGAAGAGGAGTGTGCCGTTGGGAGGAAGAGAGGAGCGTGTGCATTTACTTCAGTTGGGTGGTTGGAAGTTGGCAAATGAAGACATAGAACAGAAACGGGCCGAAAACGCATGAAGTGTAGCGCTGATATACACAAGTGAGAACGAAATAAGATATAATAAAGGTGTGAATACAAAGCAGCTAATATAATGAGTGAGAATCCCAGTGCTGGTGGATGGGAGGATTGCAGTGAGCGTCGTCGCTGAGTGGTCCTATGCAATTTCGCATACACTAGTATAATATGCATTATACTAGTATATGATACTTCTCATATAAGTCATGCATCGAGCCACCCACCCGTAGATTTTTTTTTTTTGAGGGGGACCCACCCACAAACGGTCCAGTCCACATTGCTCGCTCAAGGCTAGTTCCTTATTGGGCCTTATATAAGTCACCCATCGAGCCACCGACCGAGTGCACAAATCTGTAGTTGACTTTTGTTGTATGCCAATATTTAGTATTCCCTCCATTCCGAAATGTAGTACGCCCGCGCTTCTCGAGGTCCAACTTTGACCATAAATTTAACCCACGAGACCGACTGCGGCAGGAGAAAAAATTACATGATTGAAAACTTCTTTTGAATACGAATTCATTGGTATAACTTTTGCTCCCGCCGCAGATGGTCTCGTTGGTTAAATTTACGGTCAAAGTTGAAGCACGAGGATAGAGGAAGCACTACATTGTGGAATGGAGGGAGTACTTAGTGTATGTGCCGACAGGGGTTAGTACGGAATGGTGTGCATTTTTTCTTATGTTTGCAAAGTGTTTGCTTTTTCATGTAGGCATATGATAGACCTGTCCGAAATGTTTTTGGGCTTAATATTGTAAAATTACCGGCGATTTTTTGTTGTGCCATGCGACTTTCCGAGTATTGAAGTATTTATTATTGATTGGTCACATTTCTACGTGCACATATAACTCTTCTACATGGAAAAACTATTTGTGTGCATTTTAGGGCGTCTGGGCTACTCTAGTTTTGCATTGATTTTTGTATGCTTTATGGTCCGCCATACCTAAAAAAATCTTCGACCTGCGCCACTGGTTGTTTTCCTTCTACTCCCTCCGTTCCTAAATATTTGTCTTTCTAGGCATTTCAACAAATGACTACATACGAAGCAAAATGAGTGAATCTACACTCTAAAACATGTCTACATGCATCCGTATGTTGTAACCATTTGAAATGTCTAGAAAGACAAATATTTGGGAACGGAGGGAGTATTTGCTAACTGTTTCTATTCGTGTCGCTCGAGTATATTATGTCGCATATTATTGTGCCTACTATTTTGCTTCTATTTGCTAACTCTTTCTCTAAGTGTTTCTCAAGTATATTTTGTTGCATATTATCGTCGTTTAATTCGCGTGATGACGATGCTTCTGTAACAGGTACAAATATAATCGATGGCGAAGAAGTGGTATACCGTGTACATAGTGTTGGAAATATACCCTAGAGGCAATAATAAAATAGTTATTATTATATTCCCTTATTCATGATAATTATTTATTATCCATGCTATAATTGTATTGCTTGGAAACTCAAATACATGTGTGGATACATAGACAACAACATGTCCCTAGTGAGCCTCTACAGGACTAGCTCGTTGATCAAAGATGGCTATGGTTTCCTAGACATAGACATGAGTTGTTATTTGATAACGGAATCACATCATTAGGAGAATGATGTGATGGACAAGACCCAAACTATAAACGTAGCATATGATCGTTTCAAGTTTATTGCTATAGTTTTCTGCATGTCAAGTATATGTTCCTATGATCAAGAGATCATGCAACTCGCTAACATCGGAGGAGTAACTTGTGTGTACCAAACGTCAAAACATAATTGGGTGACTATAAAGGTGCTCTACAGGTATTTCCGAGGGTGCCTGTTGAGTTGGCATGGATCAAACTGGGATTTGTCACTCCGGATGACGGAGAGGTATCTCAGGGTCCACTTTGTAATACAACATCATAAGAAGCTTGCAAGCAATGTGACTAATAATTAGCCACGTGATCTTGTATTACGGAACGAGTAAAGAGACTTGCTTGTAACGAGATTGAACCAGGTATGGACATACTAACGATCGAATCTCTTGCAAGTAACATACCGATAGACAAAGGGAACTGCAGACGGGATTAGCAGAATCATTGACATTGAGTTTCGACCGGTAAGATCTTCGTGGAATATGTAGGAACCAATACGGGCATCCAGGTCCCGCTATTTGTTATTGACTGTAGAGGTCTCTCGGCCATGTCTGCTTAGTTCTTGAACCCGCAGGTTCTACACACTTAACGTTTGGTGACGATATATGTATAATCCAGTCATTATGGTGTTTACCGAAGGTTGTTCGGAGTCTCAGATGAGATCCCGGACGTGACGAAGAACTCCAGATTGGTCCGGAGGTGAAGATTGATATATTGGACGAAGGGTATTGTGGTCCGAAATTCTTCTGTGGGTACCAGGTGATGATCAGCATCACCGAAAGGGGTTTCAGGGG
>LR738714.1:798434822-798578539 GCA_902687465.1 Secale cereale
AATAAGACCACTCAGGGGTTGTGCGCCCCCTCTACCTTTCCCACGTAACCAGAAGGGGTGGGGGCGCTCCCCTAGGGCAGCCACCCCCTTTGCCTTGGGGGCCAAGGCTCCGAGGGGGGTGGAGGGGGAGGCGCACCAAAACCCATCTAGCGTTTTACCCTGGTGGCCGCAGTCCCCCCCTAGGGAACCCTAGGGCGCCCCTCCTCCTTTCTTCCCCATATATATAGAGTGGTAGAGGGAGGGCAGCCGCACCAATCTATGCCACGACGCTGCCCTCCCTCTCCCTCATAGTCTTCTTCCTCTCCGTAGTGTTTAGCGAAGCTCCGCTGAGATTCCACCACCACCACCGTCACCACGCCATCATGCTGCCGGAGGACTCGAGCTACTACTTCACCATCGCTCGCTAGATCGAGGAGGTGAAGCCGTCATCAAGCCGTACGTGTGTTAAATGCGTAGGTGCCGTCCGTTCAGCACTTGGATCGGAGTTCGCGGGACGGATCGTGATTGGATCATGAAGACATTCGACAACATCAACCGCGTATCTTAACGCTTCCACTTAGCGGTCTACAAGGATATGTAGATCTAATCTCTCCTCTCGTAGATGGTTATCTCCTAGATTGATCTTGGTGAACGTAGGAAATTTTTTGTTTCCCATGCAACGTTCCCCAACACATAGGGCATGTTCCTGGAGTGTACGACGAGTAGGCAGAGTGTCAGGCCCAATTGTGCCGCTTCCCGGGCGGAAGCCAGAAAGGGTTTGATAGTAGAAGGGAAGCATAAATTAGTTACTTAAGGTTCACGCTAGAACAAGATTGGATTCATAACCAGCGCCTCAAGAAGTACACATAATCCCACTCTTCCTCGTTGTCATGGATCTTCTCTTGTATGTCATAGTTTCGATAGATGATGAAATATGTGTGTGCGATTACCATGTAGGAGACATGTGCTAACTTGTATCGCTATTTTGAGACGATGATGAGATCGACATCATTTGTGTTGATAATGATGATAAGATGAGACTATGTTGTACCACTTCGACGACGATGATGATGATGATGATGAGACATTATGTTTTCATATACTTGTAATGTATGTGTATGTTGTAGTTGAATAAAAGCTGTAAAAAAAATACAAATACAGTGAATGGTAATGGCGTAGCAGCAGTGGTTGTTTAGCAGTAGCATGGGTGACGGACGACACCACAGATAAATTGCAGTACAAATGGTTAGATCCGCGCTAATAATATGTATAGGTAGGAGTAGCGATGGGTAAAAATCGCGCCACCGCTAAAACTAACATGTAGCGCCGTAGCAGTACCGTAGGCACTCGCACTACTAGGGTTTTCCCTAGTAGTGTATCATAGCTACGTCCAGGGTTCAATTACCTAAAGCTAGCTCAAGGCAAGTTAAGGATGATTATCATTGGTACAAATATCATTAACACATTTTTAGAAAAATGTAATTAACATTTCTTAGCATAAATGTAATTAACACTTGGCACATGGAGCTTCGTCGGCTATTATTCGGAGGGCCGTATAGAATTTACTCTGATGGTCCCAGAGTAATCTAATTAAAATGGCTAGGGCCTAGACAGATAAGCTCTTAATGAACTCTTGATGCCTGCTTGGCTTTCAAACATAAAACCATCCAGTGCATGCATGGACACTATTTTCGTCAATTTATTGTCAACCGGTTACATATGCATCTTCTATGTCATCACATCAATCTTTGCATCTACTACCTAGATTGGGTTGAAATCTTTCCTCAATCATTAGGTTGAACACTTATCATATTAATAAATTAATCAATGGCGTCTAATCGTTGGAATTTAGTTGTTATGCATAAGGAATGTACGCACGCACACATCGTTCACATAAGGAATTAGCATCACGCACGCACAAGGAATGCACGCACGCACACGTAATAAATTAATCGATGGCGTCTAATCGTTGTTATGCATAAGGAATGCACGCACACACACATCGTTCACATCATACAGAACCATTGAACCAGTTGTTTGGATCTAAAATATAAATATTTGGGCACTTGATGAGCTGTGAAAAGATAAGAAACGGAACCGATCCAGAAATAACTGGATCTTCATGGCTGTACGACGTTCTAGGGAGTGGAACAAAAAGGATATAGAACATGAAAAATCAAGAACCAAAATTTGAGAAACATCCTTCTCAAAAAAGAATTTACTTTCAAGAAATATCAAGAAGCCAATCTCGTTGACCCCTCTCTCCTCCATGTCATAGGGTGTACGCATGGTTCTTCTTTTATGTTGCAAGCACGGAGAGAACCAAAGAAAAGGCTTAGTTGTAGTATTTCATTCATTCATTCCTACAACTGATACCAAAAATATTACAATGCAATAAATTTAACTAATACAGTACTACTATGATAACTGAACCAACTAATGTATAGATCTTCCATGGATCTTGCATGATTTTTTTTAGAATATAACTGGGACAACGAACTAAACGATTGATCCACGTCCATGTCTTCTTCTCCTCAGTAGGGGATGCCGTGATTCGGCCCGAGCCCACTGCTACGATATGTCCATCCCGGCGGGGAACTCCGGCATCGCCGGTAGCATGGTCATCAGTATTAGCTCTATCTCCGTCCCAGCGGAGAACCGTGGCTGCGGCTGGATCTCCAGCTCCATCCCCCCGGGGAACCCTGGCTGCCGAGTAATCGCCATGTGCATCCGGGCGGAGGCCGCATCACCATCCGCATCTCCGTGCCGACAGCGGACCCGTGTGGTGGATGCATCGCCATCTGCATCTGCTCCATGCATGCATGTGCTTCTGCTACCGAACTCAAGGATGCAATTTTTTTTAGCATATGCACCCGGACCTTGCTATCCTGGCTGCTCCAATGTTGCTTTGAGTTATGTGCTACACAACTAACTAACTACATGAAAATTTCTCTTTTTTGTTTCTCTGATACAAAACATATCTTGAACTTCAAACATTGCAGCACAACAAATCTTTGTACCTGGAATGTGGGATAAAACATTCAGATTTTTTGGTCCAACATAAATACTGTTTTTTATTTACAAATCTCATTTACCTATTTCTGTTGGACGAAAAAATATGAAACATTTATCTCACATACTAGTTAGAAAACTTTGTTGTGCTACAAAGTTTGATGTTCAAAGCATGTTCTATATGAGAAACAAGAAAGAGAAAAGTATTTACACGAATCGCAATGCAGAAAATGAGTGGCTAGATAAGAAGGGCCCGGATGCATATGCTCAAAAACATGTTTTCGCGGAACTCAAAGATACCGAAGAACTGGGGTGGCGGCGGCCGCAAGGGCACTTGGAGCTTACGGGTGATGTCGACGTGAAAGGCTTCCATGAGAACCTGATTGCTGCGTCCAGCAGCCTCCTGCATGAGCACGGCGGCGAAGGCTGCCATTTCCTCAGACCCAAGGTCGCTCAGGCATGTGCCAATGCTAGTTTCTTAGTGCGGTTTCATAGGCAATTTGCTTATGTGCCATGTTAGTTAATGAAGAAAGAAAGTGAGGTTGTAGCTTAGCTAAGATACAACTCTTGCACGTGGCCATAGGCAAAAAATGGTTCTAGCCCAATCGTATGCATGCATGAGCCCCAAATCATTAAATGTAGATACAACCCATAAAAAACAATGCATTGGACTAATTGTATCTTAAATAATTATTACACCTATGATATCGTGCTAAGAAACGGTGCATTGGCACAGGCCTCACAACACCGCAATCTGGTCTCCCGCTGCGTGCTCCAGGGCCAGGGCCTCGTCCACGTGCTTCTTCCGCTTTTTCCGCTCACCAGCTCTGTGCGCATATCGCCATGCTGCCGGCACAGCTTGTCAGCTTCTGCAACCCGTTGTCATTGGCGGCGCCCTGGACCTCCACGTCGTCCCCTGCCATGAAGTGGTTGATGACAGTGTCGACTGATGAGTGGCCGAAGGAGAAGGCCTTGCCGCCGGGCGTGAAGACGGTCTTCTTCCGGCCTTTGCCACCCTTCCGCGGGAACTCGCTGAGCTGGTACTGCATTGAAACTCATGATGGTACGGCCTTGCACGTACGTATCACCCGTTTCCAGCCTGGTAACGCAGCAGCTCATGTACGCGTACTGAGCCAAATGTGTCAGTACCCCGGTCGCATTGGTACAACACACAAAATGTGCCCCTACTAACCCAAATATGTGAGTACCCCGGTTCTGCATAACAACTAAATCCCAACGATTAGATGCCATTGGTTAATTTATTAATATGATAAGTGTTCAACCTAATGATTGAGGAAAGATTTCAACCCAATCTAGGTAGATGCAAAGATTGATGTGATGACACAGAAGATGCATATGTAACTAGTTGACAATAAATTGACGAAATTAGTGTCCATGCATGCACTGGATAGTTTTATGTTTGAAAGCAAAGCAGGCATCAAGAGTTCATTAAGAGCTTATCTCTATGGGCCCTAGACTTTTTAATTAGATTACTCTGGACCCATCACAGTAAATTCTATACAGCGCTCTGAATAATAGCCGACGAAGCGTCATGTGCCAAGTGTTAATTACATTTATGCTAAGAAGTGTTAATTACATTTTTCTAACAATGTGTTAATGACATTTGTACCAATGATAATCATCCTTATCTTGCGTTGAGCTAGCTTGAGGTAATTGAACCCTGGACCTAGCTATGATACACTACTAGAGAAAACCCTAGTAGTGCGGGTGCCTACGTTACTGCTACGGCGCTACATCTAATTTTTAGCAGTAGCGCGATTTCTACCCAGCAATACTGCTACCTATAAATATTATTAGCGCGGGTCTAACCATTGGCAACACTATTTATCTGTGGTGTGGTCACGTCATCCATGCTATTGCTAAACAGGCGCTGCTGCCACAGCATTACCCCTCACGGCTGCTAAGAAGAAATTGCTTGGCTTAGATGGGTACTGCATTGAGAATCAGTATTTAGTACAATATAAAAAAGGTTCTGTATATATTTTCTGCCCCATAATGAGCTGAGCTGAGCTGTGTATTATGACATTAAAACTCATGAGCTGGCCTGTGTATTATGACATTAAATTATATTGAGTGAAATATGTTAATTGAAACGTTGGAAATTAAATGTGTTTGAAATATATCCAATGTTCATCTTGTTCTAAAGGTATTTGTGCGAGGAGTTCAAATATATAAATTATTTCAGAAACAAAAATATAGTTTAAAAGATATGAATAATTAAAATTGCCATGGGTGGAATAAAAGGATGGGTTTGTTGGTGAGAGAGGAAAGAGTGAATGTCTGATAACCAGTACGTGTGAATCAGAAAAATAGATGTGAAAGGACCATGCATGCTACCTTCATCTGCCAATGGTGGGATCCACAAGAGACAAATACCAACACTTAAAGCTAAGAAAAAAAATCAAATACGGGCTACAGTATACAGATACTTCAGGATGTGGCAGTATCCTATTGGGTCGTACGTCGCCGGTAGATCCCGGCACCGATAAAAATGACTTTGCGCCTCTTCTATCCTACATCTCACGCGACGAAATGTATTGCAGTACGTACATCTTACTAGGAAAAGAGCCCGCGCGTTGCAACGGGAGAGAAAACATAACACACGCTCTTAACCCAACAACCATCACTCAAGACCATAATACGTTCATTTTCTTTATTTTTGCGAGGCATCATATCTGTGTTGCCGCTTATTCTACTTCTCACACTCGCCGGCGATGGCTTCGGTGTTCACACAAAACAAAACAAAACGTATTTGAATATGGTTAATCCTAAGGCGTCTCCCTCTTCCTCTCTCTCTCTCTCTCTCTCTCTCTCTCTCTCTCTCTCTCTCTCTCTCTCTCTCTCTCGCAATGAGAAAATTGTTGTTTTACCCTGCGACATTTTTCAGAGGTATGCATGTGTAGTTATTGATATTTTCTATTCCCTATATGGTTATAATGGGGTGTTTTTTTGCAATCCGGATCGCCGCCGGTACGAAAGAAAAAAATGAATATTGCGCTATAAATTATAAGTTTGCTTCCAAAACAATATTATAAAAATATTTAACAGGTAAAATTAACATCATATTTAGATTCCACACATTTTTCTAATAATATTTCATATATAATATGTTAAAATCGAAGTTACGGTTTAAAAGATACGTATAATTTAGAAAATCATTTCTTTTACTTAAATATAGTCCAAAATAATATTTAAAAGTACTTAACAGGTAAAAATAATCTCATATTCATATTCTATATATTTTTCTAATCAAATTTCATATATAACATGTTCAAATCGAAGTTACGGTTTAAAAGATATGGATGATTTAAAAAAGTATTTATTTGACTTAAATAAGATCCGCGGATGAATTACTTAAAACATCAGGTTTTTTTTTGAAAAATATAAAATAACGGTTCGGGAGCGACTTAAACCCAGAATGCGGGTTGATTTCAAGAAAACACGGGGACTTTTGTGTAAAATACGAAAGAACTATTCGATTTGACTTAAAACAGGACTGCGGGTTGAATTCTCTGAAATAGAGGGACTTTTCTGAAAAATGCCATGACGGACGAGAAGAAACCTAATTTTCTTTATTATTAACTAGTACAAATGCTCGCGCGTTGCAACGGGCGATGAAAATCGCAAAACCTACTCCTTCTCACCCTCGCCGGCGATGGCCTCAGTGTTCACACAAAACAAAGCAAAAAATGTGTTTAAATATGATTAATCCTAAGGTGTCTCTCTCTCCCTCTCACTCTTGCGATGAGAAATCTGTTATTTTTCCCTGCGACATTTTTCAGAGGTATGCATGTGTAGTTATCTATGTTTTCTTTTCCCTATGTGGTTATAGTGGGGGTATTTATTTGCAATCCAAATCGCCACCGGTACGAAAGAAAAACGGATATTGCGCTATAAATTATAAGTTTGCTTCCAAAATACTCCCTCCGTCCCAAAATAAGTGACGCAAAAGTGACTCAACTTTGTACTAACTTTAGTACAAAGTTGAGTCATTTTTGCGTCACTTATTTTGAGACGGAGGGAGTAATATTTTAAAAATATTTAACAATTAAAATTAACATCATATTTGGATTCTACACATTTTTTAATAAAATTTCATATACAATATGTTAAATTTGAAGTTACGGTTTAAAAAATACGTATAATTTAGAAAATCATTTGTTTGACTTAAATATATTCCAAAATAATATTTAAAAATACTTAACAGGTCAAAATAATCACATATTCATATTCTACATATTTTTCTAATCAAATTTCATATATAACATGTTCAAATCGGAGTTACGGTTTAAAAGATATGGATGATTTAAAAAAACATTTATTTGACTTATTATGATCCGCGGATGAATTACCTAAAACATCAGGGAGGTTTCGAAAAATGTAAAATAACGGTTCGGATATGACTTAAATCCGGAATGCGGGTTGATTTCAAAAAAATACATGGACTTTTATGTAAAATACGGAAAAACGATTTGTTTTAACTTAAAATAGGACTGCGGGTTGAATTCTCTGAAATAGAGGGACTTTTCTGAAAAATGCCATGACGGACGAGAAGAAACCCAATTTGCTTTATTATTAGGTAAAGATTAGGTAAAGAGGTAAAGATAAAGATATGTTTGCGGCCTGGTAAGCTGCAGTACACATACGCAATATACTAGTACGTACGTTCATATTTCCTTCTAGAAGAAATGTGCGTGCACGGACCTAATATAACAATATTACTCTTTCCCAATCGCATCCTAGAACCAATTATCAGTACCTACCCAAGCATACACCATGCGTTCACGCTGGAGCGGCGGCTTTATCGATCCAGCGCATCGCAGTATAGGATTCACATTGTATAGTATGCTTCAGAGGACAGCGGCACTTGTATACAGCTAGCGCCCATCGCAGTAGGATTTGGAAGGATTGAACAATGAATGATTGATTTTCATTACGATGAAACTTTGTGTGACGAAACTTTGAATTTGTGTACAATGAAACTTTGTGTGATGTAAACGGTGTCGTGCTCTAGTTAATTTCTTTGGCTACGATGAACTTCGTAAATTATGTTTACTATATGTTGCCTCCACAGGTAGAGCTCACGGTTGGGCGAGGTGAGGCGCTCGCCATACCTTGATTTCCAGCGATTTGGTTATATGCATACAGATCGATCACTAAAAAATTAGGGGAGCAGAAAACCAGCGTTCTATAGGGTCCTGAGCACCAACCCACCTTATTGTGCCTTAGGCTTGCCATAGTGGGGTAACATAAGTAGTATCATGCACTTGGGACTCGCAAACATGCTTATATACCTTGGAATCTCTAGCCCTGACTTTCTTGTCCGATACATGTCGTAGGCATGAATGACGACATATGCCCGTTTGCCAGACCGTTGAGGGGTCATCGCCTCTTTAGGACATTTTGGGTGTGTTTGGTAGCATGCATGGACCTAGCCTAGTTGTTCTCCCCTCATACATGTTCAGTGTAGACATGTTGAGTCAATGCAGTTGCTGTTGTTTGGCAGTGATGTACGCGTTGAGACATGCTGAGCTGAGACTTTGTTTGGCAGCTTGCATGTGTTTAGACATGTTGAACAATTTTGAATTTTGATTTTTTTTTGAATGATGAACAAAATCAGAAAAATGTGAACACAAATTTGAACATATTTTGAAAATTTTAACCAAAATTTGAAATTCTAAACATCTTTTTGAAAATTAAAATATTTTATGAAATTTTAAACTTTTTGAAAATTTGAATTTTTTTGAAATGCCAAGTTGTTTTGAAAGGTTAAACAAAATTTAAAAATTTGAATATTTTATAAAAAAAATAAATAAAATTTGTAATTCTTAATATTTGTTTAAAAATTCAAATAAATTTTGATATTCTTTTGAAATTCCGAACATTTTTTTAAATTGAAATTCTGATCATTTATGGAAAATTCAAAGAAGTTTTGAAATTCTCAACATTGTTTGAAAATTTAAACAATTTTGAAATTCTAAACTTTTTGAAAAATCTAAAGAAATTTCATTCTGAACTTTTTTGAAAATTTAAACAAATTTTGAAATTATGAACATTTTTTGTAAATATAAACAAATCTGAACGTGGTCTGGTCGGTGGGGTCGATGGTCAGGGCCAGCATGGCTCCCTCCATGCACCCTGTCTGGGGTGCATGAGATGAGCATGGGTGAGGGGCATTTTATGCATCAGATGAGCATAGTCCAGGTGAGCCCATGCACCATACCAAACAAGCAAAAGTGGATCGAGTTGAGAACTTTTGCCCTCATGCACCCTTCATGCACCCTTCAT
Organism: Secale cereale; assembly: GCA_902687465.1. Taxonomy (NCBI): domain Eukaryota; kingdom Viridiplantae; phylum Streptophyta; class Magnoliopsida; order Poales; family Poaceae; genus Secale; species Secale cereale. Next base: position 798,444,123 of record LR738714.1, read on the forward strand.
GCACCCTACCAAACACAATGGGATAGAAATGCAGTCCCACTTGCTGTATAGTATATAAGGAATGATATACTAGGCAGTATGCATGTGAACACTAGCCGATATCATTATTTGGAAAGTAATAGTGCAGAACGTGTATGCAGTATGCAAGCGAACACCAGTCTTTTTCTGTTGGTAAATGTTTAGATCCGGGGCACCGGCTGAAACTTCTGCCCCCTCCGGCCTCGTCATGCACAACACACACGTCATGCATCTTATCCATCCCTCCCCCGTCGTGCCCACTGCCCACGCAGTCTGCGCACCCGCGAGCCGCGCCCCCGAGCTTCGTCGCCCCGCGCCCCGCCCCCTCGCCAGCCGGTCGTTGGAGGGCTGCGCGCGCCCGCGAGCTCCATCGCCCCGCCGCCTCGCCGGTCGGTCGCCGGAGGGCGCCGCCACCGTTGGGTCACAACCCCATCCACCCACCGTTTTTCCAGCTACTCAGAGCGCCGACGGCGAGAATCAACGGGGAGAGCTACTACCTCGACCAGCAGCCACGGCGACGGAGCACACAGATGCTGGAACCTGCCGGGAAGGGAGTTGCAATCACGTACTGGTACTACAGCTGCAAACGGCAATGCTCGTGCTACAACCATGAGTGCAAAAAGCTACATCTATTAGATAAAAAAGCTTCCAACCAAACTTCGGAACACAAGAAGAGCTGCAACCGTTTTAACAAAAGCTTCATCCAGCACATGAAAAAGCTTAAACCAGAGATTGAAAATCTTCAGCCAGCCACTTTAAAAATTTCAATCGCTTTTTAGGTACACGTGAAAAGTTGCAACCCTTTTAAAAAAATGTCATTTTTAGGTACACGTAAAAAGTTGCAACCCTTTTAAAAAAAAGCTTCAACCAGAGATTGAAAATCTTCAGCCAGCCACCGGAGACCGAGAAAGCTTCAACAAAAATGCTGGAACCTGCGACGATGTCATTTTTGCTGGAACCAGCAGCATCGTTTGCTACAACCAGCGACTCAATTTGTTGCGACCCTTCACGGCGAACTACAACCGGCGACGATGACGGCGACGGCGACGCGTTTTTTTGCTGGAAGTAGCTTCTTTTTTTGCTGGAACCGGCGGTTTATTTTGCTTCAAACAGTGACACCCACAATTTTTTGCTGGAAATCAGTGCGTGGCTACGGCGACCGACGGCGAGCGGCTATGGCGACCGGCGGCGAGCGCGGCGACGAGCACGAAGATGAGGACGACCGGGGGCGCGGGCGGGGGCTGCGTAACGCTTGAAGCGGCAGGGGCGGTAGGAGGCGCAGCGCTGGCACGAGGTAGAAGACGATAGAGCGAGCGCTCAGATCCGTTTTCTTCAGCCGGATCCAACGGCTCGGGCGCTCAGATCCAACGACCGCGCTGCGACCGGCCCAACTGTTGGGCCGGCGCACCGGCGCAGATCGTTGCCCTTTTCTGTTTTGGAAAGTAATACCGCAGGGCATGCCTTGACGATGGGTGCTTGATGTTCTCAACGTTCGTTTGGTTTCAAGTTCTTCCAAAAATGTCACCCAGCGAACGCATCAAACCTTGTACGTATTCACACAAGGTTTGAAACTTCTGCAAGCGAGAAAAGAGGCGCCCAGAATATGTATATATATATATTGGAATACAGCCTCTTTATCAATATACTGCTTCTTTTACACATTCAATCCCATCCCTTATTCAATCCATAATCAAGAATAATTAGGATTTCTAAAAAAAAAAGAAAAAATAAAGGGTCCACTCATAGGAAAACCCAACCTTTCCCCGCATCCGGCACTAATCTATTTTTAACGTCTAATTAGAGCGGGGAATCATTCCAATTAGGAAGTTCAGCTCGTTGCTTTTTATTTTACCAGAATTGGAGCCAGGCTCTATCCATTTATTCACTAGACCCAGAAAATCGTAATTTTGGATTCCATTCAAAAAAGATTGATTTTATTATCCATCCAGGCAAAGCACAAAACAAGCATAGCATTGTAGCCCGCAGCTCTGCCTGCTTGTCCCACAAAAAGAAATACCTCGTCCATCCACCACCCACCTGCAACTAGTGATGGCAGAACTGGTGTTCTGGAAAAACCCCCCATATGATATCAGCAGGAAGATCAGTGAATCCTTCCTCGCAACGGACGATATCGACCATTATGTCGCCTTTCGGGCTGTCTGCGGCGACTGGCGCCGAGCCACGTACTCCACCGCGGATGCCACAGATCCCAAATTCATGCCCACCAAGTGGATCATGCTGGAGCACTCCATCCACGACAATGACCAGGTGACCTTCTTCAACCTTAGCACGGGCCGCCTCCTCCACAAGAAAATCCCCACGGAGGTCCGCAGCCGGAGGTACTTTTTCGTCGGCGTCACAATAGGTGGACTCTTCGTGCTAGGGCAGAGAGCACAGCCATACCAAACTCGGGTGCTCAACCCTTTCACTGGCGCGATGGCCTGCTTCAAGGTCCATATACCCATGGAACAGGTGAGCTCGATCGTCGTGAAAACATCTCCAATGATGGTGTTCATCTCCGACCTGCAAAACAATTGCGTGAGGTGGGTTGATCAGACAAGCGAGCAATGGCACCACACTTTTGGTTTTGGAGAAGGGGAGTTCAGGACTGGGGTTTGGGGCTTTGGCGATGGTCACCCAATAAGTATGTATCCATCGTATCAACAATCACTGACATGTACAAGGAAGGTAACCAATGGAAACGCTCCGCGGGAACAATCTCCATGTTCACCACCATTGTGGGCCCAAATGTTGAGCTAGCCCATGGGAGCAATAACTTCTATCTCATGGAATCTGAGGGGGAGCTTCTGCTGGTGATGGATGGGCGAGTTTGTAATGCATGCCAGTGGTCTACAAGGTGGACACCGTGAACAAGGTGCTCGTGCCGGTCAGAAGCATTGGTAGCCGCGCGCTGTTTGCCAGCTCGTGCAGGTGCCTCTCTATCGACACCACGAAGTCCAACAAGTTCCACTCAATCAAATCCGACACAATCTACTACACGGATCTCTCCAAGGTTAGAGCTTATGATCAAGGGAGTCTCACTGGCAGTGGATGGGGGGAGGAGCCCAAATACGTATCTGAATTTGCAACAAATCCTTTCTCTAAAATGGCTGAGCTGTTGGCAAATTACTGCACTACTATCGAGTACTCGGAACTGGAGATGCTGCCGCCTTACGGAAAGGAGGGCTACACTTACTATGAGTTGTTAGCCATAATCTGACTCGCAAGAATCGTGGAGCCGGACGTGCGGCCAGCCAACATAATAGTTGAGTTTGTTAGCTAGCTTTACGCATGATGATAGTTATGAGTTGGCTCAGTCATTAGATAAGCACCACGATCTAGTAGTGGCCGGGAGTTTATGCTAGAGCTGTGTGGCCTGATTGTGCGTGTGTGCGCACCGGGTATAAATACCTCCCATATGTATTGGTTGGCTGCGCCGGTGTGTTGCGGAGCCGAGTGGAGCCATGTAGCCATTGTAAAGAAGAAAAGGTTTGGGGCGTTCGTGCGCCCGTGGCGGCGTTCGTGCGCCGGCCAGAAAATCTTGTGTTCACTGTTCTTCTTTTTCCACCTCCGTTCGCGTGAGAGGAGAGGTAGCTAGAGGGTTGCGGTTCCAACAATTGATATCATGAGCTGGTTCATCTTGGGCATCGTTCTCCTTGCCGGAGGAGTGCCGACGGTGGCGGAGTTCGGCGGCATCTGCACGATGCTTCGGGCCGTGTGTTGGTCTATGGAGGTGCGCGGCACGGCGAGGAGGCCGCGGTGGCTGCGGCGGACCTGCGTAGTGTCGCGGAGGCCGCGGTGGCGCGGCATGGCTAAGCGGCGTGGAGGCATGCCGCTTGCGAGCGGCGGCCATGGAGGTCAGTCGCGCATTGAGGCACGCGGTGGCGTCAGAGGCGTCGGGCATGTCAGGTGCGCGTGGGACGTGCGGGACGTACGGGACGCAGAGGCCGTGGCGTATGTCGCCGGAACGCCAAGCATGTGTCGTTGGCGGAGCTCGGCGTGTTTCGCTGAGGAAGATGGATGTTGCGGCGTCCATGCGGAGCTGGGTCGCCCGCTGGGTCGTTGGGCGGTGGCCGCGTCGTGCGTGTACGAGCGCGCTGTGTGCGCGGAGCAGATCGCAGATCGAGCTGGGCAACTTGCGTTCGAACGCGAGAAAGTGGTGAACGTGCGTGCGTGCAACTGCGATCTGCCCAGCAGGCGTCCGTCGCCGGAAAAAGATGAATGCGCAGATGGCGATGAAGACACGGCAGCTGCAGCAACTCTGAGATTGTTAGCCATAATCTGACTCGCAAGAATCGTGGAGCCGGACGTGCGGCCAGCCAACAGAATAGCTGAGTTTGTTAGCTAGCTTTATGCATGAGGAGAGTTATGAGTTGGCTCAGTCATTAGATAAGCACCACGATCTAGTAGTGGCCGGGAGTTTAGGCTAGTTAGTACGTGCGTGGAGCTGTGGCCGGATTGTGCGTGTGTGCGCACCGGGTATAAATACCTCCCATATGTATTGGTTGGCTGCGCCGGTGTGTTGCGGAGCCGAGTGGAGCCATGTAGACACTATAAAGAAGAAAAGGTTTGGGGCGTTCGTGCTCCCGTGGCGGCGTTCGTGCGCCGGCCGAAAAATCTTGTGTCCACTGTTTTTCTTCTTCCATCTCCGTTCGCGTGAGAGAAGAGGTAGCTAGAGGGTTGCGGTTCCAACATGAGTATGGTGACCCATCAGACTAATCCACCGAGTGATCTGCGGGTATCGTACAAATGAGAAGAGAAGAGCTAATGCACCAACTTGCTGATTTTTATTCTCAAAACTGCATGCATCTACCTTTTATGTTCGATGGTACAGTTGCTAAGCATGGTGAACATTTTCTTATGTATGATTTCTGCTGTAAAAATCAACAATCAATTATCTATGCTCAATCGAATGGAAAATTGGTTTGCCAATCAAAATAATGGAAAAACTGTAAATGACCATGATATCTTATAAACTAAAAGCCCATCAAGGTCAATCAAAGGTAATGTTCTAAATTTTCCTGCTGCATCTTCACGTTCCCTAGATAGTTGAATACATTTGTGGCCCGTCAAGGACACTCTCCATGCAATGCAAGGTACCAACGGCTGATTCACTGCAAGACCACGATGAGAAAAATATAAGGATAATTTTGAGAACCACTATCTCCATTACTAGATAATAATGAAGGCCACGCCAGGCAAAAGATGCAGCCATGAGACATTCGCTTCACGTGACAGCATCTCGACTCACATGACATTGTTAAGAACTGACAAAATTTGATAAATGCTCATAAACAAAAGAAAAAAATTGGGAACACGTCTTTTTTCTTGGGCGGTGAGGGGTGGCAATAAATCCCTATTTCACCATCAACAATGGAGGTATCAAATTCATTGGTTAATGACCTCCAGCCAAGAATTCATCTAATCAGAGCACCATCATAACGAGATAGGGCAACCACGACCCTTCCCCTGTAGCCATCCACACAACCATGGCAATGAAGGGGAAGTGACAAATGGTGAGAGGTAGTAGAGGAGAACAAAAGCCGGAGGATCAGTTGCCTCGATGTATGCGATTGATTGAGAGGACATCCACTCACAAGTGGGGAAAGATAAGGCGATAAGGAAGCAGTTGGAAAATAGAAAGGAAAGGAGGTAGGTGCAGAACATCGGTCGCATTAATTGATCAGCCGGATGAATAGAATCAATTCCCAGATTTATCATTTCTCTAGCAGATGTCTTGTCACAAGTTTGTAGGGATTTCATGGAAATATATTCCATCACTGGGAAATCTAATGGCCTAGTGGAATTTAGAGTTGATGCGAATATGTACCGAGAGAATGAGTTCTTGGAGTTTTGAGTTTAACCTCTGAAGTTGCAGTCAAACCAAGAAAGATTTTTTTTCACGTCCATAGCTTTCCAACACATATTTAAACATCTAGTTTGAATTTTTGTATGATATATGTCTTGCCAAATCATTATTTACAATAACTATGGCATTCATCATTGCGGAAGCGGGGTAACAAGAAGGAATCTAAGTCTTTCCGTATTTGTTGGATTTGGATGTGGTTTGATCCATATGAGTCTAATATTTGGCATTCACGACTTTGTCATATTAAATTTGGTTGCATGACGCGGCTAGCCAATATGAGTTTAATTCCGAAATTCACTAATGTCAAGGGATCCAAGTGCCAAATGTGTGTGCAAGCTAAGCAACCTCGCAAGTCTCATAAGACTGCAAAGGCTAGAGACTTGGCACCACTAGAGCTTATAAATTCTGATCTATGTGAGATGAATGGCGTGTTGACAAAAGTTGGAAAGAAATACTTCATGACGCTGATTGATGACTCCAGTAGATTTTGTCATGTGTATCTTCGAAAATCAAAAGACGACGCTTTAAATTTCTTCAAATCTATAAAGCTGAAGCAGAGAACCAACTTGATCGAAAAATTAAATGGCTTAAATCTGATCGTGGTGGAAAATATTTTTCCAATGAGTTTGATTTGTTTTGTGCGGAACATGGTATAATTGTTGGGGAACGTAGTATTTTCAAAATTTTCCTATGATCACGCAAGATCTATCTACTAGATGCATAGCAACGAGAGGGAAGAGTGTGTCTACGTACCCTCGTAGACCGAAAGCGGAAGCGTTTATCAACGCGGTTGATGTAGTCGTGCACCTTCACGATCCATCCCGATCTAGTACCGAACGTACGGCACCTCCGCGTTCAGCACACATTCAGCTGGATGACGTCCTCGCCTTCTTGATCCAGCAAGACGGGCGAAGTAGTAGATGAGTTCCGGCAGCACGACGGCGTGGTGACGGTTGTTGATGAAGAACAATCTCTGCAGGGCTTCGCCAAGCACTACAGAAACTAGACGGAGGATAAACCAGAGGGTCGGGGTAGCCGGCACACGGCTTGGTGTATCTTGATGTGTCTTGGGTGCTAGCCCTACCCCTCTATTTATATGTTGAGCCTTGGGGTCGAAACTTGGAGTAAAAGCCTTCACAAAGTCGGTTTCACCCGAAAGGCAAGAGTCCTTCTCGGACTCCAGGGCCAGACGCCAGGGTTCCCGGCGTCTGGACCTAGACGCCAGGGACCCTGGCGTCTGGCCCCTGGACTCCGCAAAACTTCCTTTTGCGCTTTCCAAAAACCTTGTGTGCTTTCCCTTTTGGCCCAAACAAAGTGTTCTCGTACCCAAACACTTCGGAAAACATCCGGAACCCCTTCCGGTGAATTCCGGAACCCTTCCGGAGGTCAAACACTATTATCTCATATATTAATCTTTATCTCCAGACCATTCCGGAGTTCCTCGTCATGTCCGTGATCACATCCGGGACTCCGAATAACATTCGGTCACCAACATACATAACTCATTAAATACTATATCGTCAACGAACGTTTAAGCGTGCGGACCCTACGGGTTCGAGAACTATGTAGACATGACCGAGACATCTCTCCGGTTAATAACCAATAGCGGAACCTGGATGCCCATATTGGCTCCTACATATTCTACGAAGATCTTTATCGGTCGAACCGCATAACAACATACGTTGTTCCTTTTGTCATCAGTATGTTACTTGCCCGAGATTCGATCGTCGGTATCACTATACCTAGTTCAATCTCGTTACCGGCAAGTCTCTTTACTCGTTCCGTAATACATCATCCCGCAACTAACTCATTAGTTGCAATGCTTGCAAGGCTTAAGTGATGTGCATTACCGAGAGGGCCCAGAGATACCTCTCCGACACTCGGAGTGACAAATCCTAATCTTGATCTATGCCAACACCACAAACACCTTCGGAAACACCTGTAGAGCATCTTTATAATCACCCAGTTACGTTGTGACGTTTGATAGCACACAAGGTGTTCCTACGGTATTCGGGAGTTGCATAATCTCATAGTCATAGGAACATGTATAAGTCATGAAGAAAGCAATGGCAGTAAAACTAAACGATCATAGTGCTATGCTAACGGATGGGTCTAGTCCATCACATCATTCTCCTAATGATGTGATCCCGTTGATCAAATGACAACTCATGTCTATGGTTAGGAAACATAATCATCTTTGATCAATGAGCTAGTCTAGTAGAGGCATACTAGGGACATACTGTTTTGTCTATGTATCCACACATGTACTAATGTTTCCGATTAATACAATTCTAGCATGAATAAAAGACATTTACCATGATATAAGGAAATACAAATAACATCTTTATTATTGCCTCTAGGGCATATTTCCTTCAGTCTCCCACTTGAACTAGAGTCAATAATCTAGATTACAAAGTGATGATCCTCACACCCATGGAGTCCTGGTGTTGATCATGTTTTGCCCGTGGAAGAGGCTTAGTCAACGGGTCTGCAACATTCAGATCCGTATGTATTTTGCAAATCTCTATGTCTCCCTCCTTGACTAGATCGCGGATGGAATTGAAGCGTCTTTTGATGTGTTTTGTTCTCTTGTGAAACCTGGATTCCTTCGCCAAGGCTATTGCTCCAGTGTTGTCACAAAAGATTTTCATTGGACCCGATGCACTAGGTCTAAAACCTAGATCGGATATGAACTCCTTCATCCAGACTCCTTCATTTGCTGCTTCCGAAGCAGCTATGTATTCCGCTTCACACGTAGATCCCGCCACGACGCTCTGCTTGGAACTGCACCAACTGACAGCTCCACTGTTCAATAAAAATACATATCCGGTTTGTGACTTAGAGTCATCCGGATCAGTGCCAAAGCTAGAATCGACGTAACCGTTTACGACGAGCTCTTTGTCACCTCCATATACGAGAAACATATCCTTTGTCCTTTTCAGGTACTTCAGGATGTTCTTGACCGCTGTCCAGTGATCCACTCCTGGATTACTTTGGTACCTCCCTGCTAGACTTATAGCAAGGCACACATCAGGTTTGGTACACAACATTGCATACATGATAGATCCTATGGCTGAGGCATAGGGAATGACTTTCATTTTCTCTCTATCTTCTGCAGTGGTCGGGCATTGAGTCTTACTCAACTTCATACCTTGTAATACAGGCAAAAACCCTTTCTTTGACTGATCCATTTTGAACTTCTTCAAAATCTTATCAAGGTATGTGCTTTGTGAAAGTCCAATTAAGCGTCTTGATCTATCTCTATAGATCTTGATGCCTAATATATAAGCAGCTTCACCGAGGTCTTTCATTGAAAAACTCTTATTCAAGTATCCTTTTATGCTATCCAGAAATTCTATATCATTTCCAATCAACAATATGTCATCCACATATAATATTAGAAATGCTACAGAGCTCCCACTCACTTTCTTGTAAATACAGACTTCTCCAAAAGTCTGTATAAAACCATATGCTTTGATCACCTCATCAAAGCGTATATTCCAACTCCGAGATGCTTGCACCAGTCCATAGATGGATCGCTGGAGCTTGCGCACTTTGTTAGCACCTTTCGGATCGACAAAACCTTCTGGTTGCATCATATACAACTCTTCTTTAAGATATCCATTCAGGAATGCAGTTTTGACATCCATTTGTCAGATTTCATAATCATAAAATGCGGCAATTGCTAACATGATTCGGACAGACTTAAGCATCGCTACAGGTGAGAAAGTCTCATCATAGTCAACTCCTTGAACTTGTCGAAACCCTTTCGCAACAAGTCGAGCTTTGTAAACAGTAACATTACCGTCTGCGTCGGTCTTCCTCTTGAAGATCCATTTATTTTCGATGGCCTGCCGATCATCGGGCAAGTCAACCAAAGTCCACACTTTGTTCTCATACATGGATCCCATCTCAGATTTCATGGCCTCAAGCCATTTTGCGGAATCTGGGCTCATCATTGCTTCCTCATAGTTCGTAGGTTCATCATGGTCTAGTAACATGATTTCCAGAACTGGGTTGCCGTACCACTCTGGTGCGGAACGTACTCTGGTTGATCTACGACGTTTAGCAGAAACTTGATCCGAAGTTTCATGATCATCATCATTAACTTCCTCACTGATTGGTGTAGGAATCACTGGAACAATTTTCTGTGATGTACTACTTTCCAATCCGGGAGAAGGTACAATTACCTCATCAAGTTCGACTTTCCTCCCACTCACTTCTTTCGAGAGAAACTCCTTCTCTAGAAAGGATCCATTCTTAGCAACGAATATCTTGCCTTCGGATCTGTGATAGAAGGTGTACCCAACAGTCTCTTTTGGGTATCCTATGAAGACACATTTCTCCGACTTGGGTTCGAGCTTATCAGGTTGAAGCTTTTTCACATAAGCATCGCAGCCCCAAACTTTAAGAAACGACAACTTTGGTTTCCTGCCAAACCATAGTTCATAAGGTGTCGTATCAACGGATTTAGATGGTGCCCTATTTAACGTGAATGCAGTTGTCTCTAAAGCATAACCCCAAAACAATAGTGGTAAATCGGTAAGAGACATCATAGATCGCACCATATCCAATAAAGTACGGTTACGACGTTCGGACACACCATTACGCTGTGGTGTTGCGGGTGGCGTGAGTTGTGAAACTATTCCACATTGTTTCAAAAATGAAGACCAAACTCGTAACTCAAATATTCTCCTCCACGATCTGATCGTAGAAACTCTATTTTCTTGTTACGATGATTCTCTACTTCACTCTGAAATTCTTTGAACCTTTCAAATGTTTCAGACTTGTGCCTCATTAAGTAGATATACCCATATCTGCTCAAATCATCAGTGAAGGTCAGAAAATAACGATACCCGCCGCGAGCTTCAACACTCATTGGCCCACATACATCAGTATGTATGATTTCCAACAAATCTGTTGCTCGCTCCATAGTTCCGGAGAACGGAGTTTTAGTCATCTTGCCCATGAGGCATGGTTCGCAAGCACCAAGTGATTCATAATCAAGTTATTCCAAAAGCCCATCACTATGGAGTTTCTTCATGCGTTTTACACCAATATGACCTAAACGGCAGTGCCACAAATAAGTTAAACTATCATTATTAACCTTGCATCTTTTGGTTTCAATATTATGAATATGTGTATCACTACAATCGCGATCCAATAAGAATAGACCACTCTTCAAGGGTGCATGACCATAAAAGATATTATTCATAAAAATAGAACAACCATTATTCTCTGATTTAAATGAATAACCGTCTCGCAATAAACAAGATCCAGATATAATGTTCATGCTCAACGCTGGCACCAAATAACAATTATTTAGGTCTAAAACTAATCCCGAAGGTAGATGTAGAGGTAGCGTGCCGACGGCGATCACATCGACTTTGGAACCATTTCCCACGCGCATCGTCACCTCGTCCTTAGCCAATCTTCGTTTAATCCGTAGTCCCTGTTTCGAGTAACAAATATTAGCAACCGAACCGGTATCAAATACTCAGGTACTACTACGAGCATTAGTAAGGTACACATCAATAACATGTATATCACATATACCTTTGTTCACCTTGCCATCCTTCTTATCCGCCAAATACTTGGGGCAGTTCCGCTTCCAGTGTCCAGTCCCCTTACAGTAGAAGCACTCAGTTTCAGGCTTGGCTCCAGACTTGGGTTTCTTCGTAGGAGTAGCAACTGTCTTGCTATTCTTCTTGAAGTTCCCCTTCTTTCCCTTGCCCTTTTTCTTGAAACTAGTGGTCTTGTTAACCATCAACACTTGATGCTCCTTTTTGATTTCTACCTCGGCAGCCTTAAGCATAGCGAAGAGCTCGGGAATTGTCTTTTGCATCCCTTGCATATTTTAGTTCATCATGAATCCTTTATAGCTTGGTGGCAGTGATTGAAGAACTCTATCAATAACACTATCCTCGTCAACTTTGCAACCAAGTTGAGTCATATGATTGTAGTACCCAGACATTCTGAGCAAGTTTTCACTGATAGAACTATTCTCCTCCATCTTGCAGCTATAGAACTTATTTGAAATCTCATATTTCTCAATCCGGGCATTTGCTTGAAATATTAACTTCAACTCCTGGAACATCTCATATGGTCCATGATGTTCAAAACGTCGTTGAAGTCCCGGTTCTAAGCCGTAAAGCATGGCACACTGAACTATCGTGTAGTCATCAGACCGCGACTGCCAGACGTTCAAAGCGTCTACATTAGCGGGAGGGGGCTTGTCACCTAGCGGTGCTTCAAGGACATAATTCTTCTGTGCAGCAATGAGGATAATCCTCAAGTTACGGACCCAGTCCGTGTAATTGCTACCATCATCTTTCAACTTAGCTTTCTCTAGGAATGCATTAAAATTCAAAGGAACGGTAGCACGGGCCATTGATCTACAACAACATAGATATGCAAAAACTATCAGGACTAAGTTCATGATAAATTAAAGTTCAATTTAATCATATTAATTAAAGAACTCCCACTTAGATAGACATCCCTCTGGTCATCTAAATGATCACGTGATCCAAATCAACTAAACCATGTCCGATCATCACGTGAGATGGAGTAGTATCAATGGTGAACATCTTATGTTGATCATATCTACTATATGATTCACGCTCGACCTTTCGGTCTCCAGTGTTCCGAGGCCATATGTGCATATGCTAGGCTCGTCAAGTTTAACCCGAGTATTCTGCGTGTGCAAAACTGGCTTACACCCGTTGTATTTGAACGTAGAGCTTATCACACCCGATCATCACGTGGTGTCTCGGCACGACGAACTTTCGCAATGGTGCATACTCAGGGAGAACACTTATGGCTTGAAATTTAGTAAGGGATCATCTTATAATGCTACCGTCGTTCTAAGCAAAATAAGAAGCATAATAAGATAAATATCACATGCAATCAAAATATGTGACATGATATGGCCATCATCATCTTGTGCTTTTGATCTCCATCTCCAAAGCACCGTCATGATCACCATCGTCACCGGCGCGACACCTTGATCTCCATCGTAGCATCATTGTCGTCTCGCCAACTATTGCTTCTACGACTATCGCTACTGCTTAGTGATAAAGTAAAGCAATTACATGGCGATTCCATTTCATACAATAAAGCGACAACCATATGGCTCCTGCCAGTTGCCGATAACATTACAAAACATGATCATCTCATACAAAACCGTATAACTCATCATGTCTTGACCATATCACATCACAACATGCCCTGCAAAAACAAGTTAGACGTCCTCTACTTTGTTGTTGAAAGTTTTACGTGGCTGCTACGGGCTTAGCAAGAACCGTTCTTACCTACGCATACAAAACCACAACGATGTTTCGTCAAGTATGTGTTGTTTTAACCTTCACAAGGACTGGGCGTAGCCACACTTGATTCAGCTAAAGTGAGAGAGACAGACACCCGCCAGTCACCTTTAAGCAACGAGTGCTCGTAACGGTGAAACCAGTCTTGCGTAAGCGTACGCGTAATGTCGGTCCGGGCCGCTTCATCTCACAATACCGCCGAAGCAAAGTATGACATGCTGGTAAGCAGTATGACTAGTATCGCCCACAACTCATTGTGTTCTACTCGTGCATATCATCTACGCATAGACCTGGCTCATGATGCCACTGTTGGGGAACGTAGTATTTTCAAAATTTTCCTACGATCACGCAAGATCTATCTACTAGATACATAGCAACGACACTGTTCAAGATATCTTCCGATATGCCGATAAATCAGCCGATTTATCGCTTACCGTTGTCTAACCGATAAGATAAATCGGCCGATAAATTAGCCGATATGGCGATAAATCGGCCAATATGCCGATAAACTGGCCGATTTACCCCTTATCATGGGTCGACCGATAAGTTCCCGATAAGCGATATCCCCAACATGAGCAACGAGAGGGAAGAGTGTGTCTACGTACCCTTGTAGACCGAAAGCGGAAGCGTTTATCAACGCGGTTGATGTAGTCGTGCACCTTCACGATCCGTCCCGATCTAGTACCGAACGTACGGCACCTCCGCGTTCAGCACACGTTCAGCTTGATGACGTCCTCGCCTTCTTGATCCAGCAAGACGGGCGAAGTAGTAGATGAGTTCCGGCAGCACGACGGCGTGGTGACGGTTGTTGATGAAGAACAATCTCTGCATGGCTTCGCCAAGCACTACAGAAACTAGACGGAGGATAAACCAGAGGGTCGGGGTAGCCGGCACACGGCTTGCTGTATCTTGATGTGTCTTGGGTGCTAGCCCTACCCCTCTGTTTATATGTTGAGCCTTGGGGTCGAAACTTGGAGTAAAAGCCTTCACAAAGTCGGTTTCACCCGAAAGGCAAGAGTCCTTCTCGGACTCCAGGGCCAGACGCCAGGGTTCCCGGCGTCTGGACCCAGACGCCAGGGACCCTGGCGTCTGGCCCCTGGACTCCACAAAACTTCCTTTTGCGCTTTCCAAAAACCTTGTGTGCTTTCCCTTTTGGCCCAAATAAAGTGTTCTCGTACCCAAACACTTCGGGAAACATCCGGAACCCCTTCCGGTGAATTCCGGAACCCTTCCGGAGGTCAAACACTATTATCTCATATATTAATCTTTATCTCCGGACCATTCCGGAGTTCCTCGTCATGTCCGTGATCACATCCGGGACTCCGAATAACATTCGGTCACCAACATACATAACTCATTAAATACTATATCATCAACGAACGTTTAAGCGTGCGGACCCTACGGATTCGAGAACTATGTAGACATGACCGAGACATCTCTCCGGTTAATAACCAATAGCGGAACCTGGATGGCCATATTGGCTCCTACATATTCTACGAAGATCTTTATCGGTCGAACCGCATAACAACATACGTTGTTCCTTTTGTCATCGGTATGTTACTTGCCCGAGATTCGATCGTCGGTATCACTATACCTAGTTCAATCTCGTTACCGGCAAGTCTCTTTACTCGTTCCGTAATACATCATCCCGCAACTAACTCATTAGTTGCAATGCTTGCAAGGCTTAAGTGATGTGCATTACCGAGAGGGCCCAGAGATACCTCTCCGACACTCGGAGTGACAAATCCTAATCTTGATCTATGCCAACACCACAAACACCTTCGGAAACACCTGTAGAGCATCTTGATAATCACCCAGTTACGTTGTGACGTTTGATAGCACACAAGGTGTTCCTACGGTATTCGGGAGTTGCATAATCTCATAGTCATAGGAACATGTATAAGTCATGAAGAAAGCAATAGCAGTAAAACTAAACGATCATAGTGCTATGCTAACGGATGGGTCTAGTCCATCACATCATTCTCCTAATGATGTGATCCCGTTGATCAAATGACAACTCATGTCTATGGTTAGGAAACATAACCATCTTTGATCAATGAGCTAGTCTAGTAGAGGCATACTAGGGACATACTGTTTTGTCTATGTATCCACACATGTACTAATGTTTCCGGTTAATACAATTCTAGCATGAATAAAAGACATTTACCATGATATAAGGAAATACAAATAACATCTTTATTATTGCCTCTAGGGCATATTTCCTTCAATAATCCATGAGAGGACGCCTCCCTACTCACCTCAGTCAAATGGGGTTGCCGAAAGAAAGAACCGAACTCTAACTAATTTGGTTAACGCCATGTTAGACACATTGGGTCTCTCCAAGGCATGGTGGGGGGAGGCGCTAATGACTGCATGTCATGTCCTAAACCGAGTTCCCACAAAGCATAAAACCATGACTCCTTTTGAGGAATGGGAAAAGAAAAGATTGAAACTCTCCTATCTACGTACTTGGGGTTGTTTGGAGAAAGTCAATATACCAATTTCCAAGAAGCGCAAGCTTGGACCAAAAACTGTGGATTGTGTTCTTCTGGGCTATGCTTTTCATAGCATTGGATATAGATTTTTGATAATAAAATCTGTGGTATCCGACATGCATGTTGGTACAATTATGGAGCTGAATGATCTGACTTTCTTTGAGGACATTTGTCCTATGAAGGGTATGTCGAGTTCATCAAATCAGGAGATACCTACTCCATCTAGTGAGGAATTTGCTGTAATTCCTGAACCCACCATTGCGATGGAACACGTTGAGAATCCTATTGAGGATGGCAATGAATCTCCTGTAAGGAGTAAGAGACAGAGGACTGCAAAGTCCTTTGGTGATGATTTCATTGTGTACCTCGTGGATGACACACCCATGACTATTTCAGAAGCCTATGCGTCTTCTGATGCTGACTACTGGAAGGAATATGTCCGCAGCGAGATGGATTCCATCTTAGCTAACAAAACCTGGGAAATCGCTGATCGTCCTTATGGGTGCAAACCTGTAGGATGTAAGTGGGTGTTCAAGAAAAATCTTAGACCTGATGGTACGATTGAAAAAAGAAGGTGAAGACTATTTTGATACTTACTCACCTGTGGCTAGACTGACCACTATTCGGGTGCTACTATCACTGGCTGCCTCATACGGTCTTCTCGTTCATCAAATGGACGTTAAGACGACTTTCCTCAATGGAGAGTGGAAGGAGGAAATTTACATGGATCAGACCGATGGGTTTGTAGTACCTGATCATGAAGGAAAGGTGTGCAAGTTATTAAAGTCTTTATATGGCCTTAAACAAGCTCCTAAGGAGAGGCATGAGAAGTTCGAAAGAACATTAACTGTTGCAGGCTTTGTAGTAAATGATGGTGACAAGTGTGTGTACTATCGCCATGGTGGGGGCGAACGAGTTATTCTTTGTCTTTATGTTGATGACATATTGATCTTTGGAACCAAACTTGATTTAATCAAAGTGGTTAAGGATTTCTTATCTCGTTGTTTTGAGATGAAGGATCTAGGAGTGGCTGATGTTATCTTAAACATGAAGCTATTGAGGGATGAGAATGGTGGGATTACACTGCTTCAGTCTCACTATGTGGAAAATGTCTTGAGTCGTTTTGGGTATAGCGACTGCTAGCCTTCTCCAACTCCTTATGATGCTAGTGTGTTGCTTCGAAAGAATCGACGGATTGTTAGAGACCAACTGAGATTGAAATATGTTAGAAAATTGAAGAACTCCGGAGTTATTACGTTGGATTATATCCAAACGTCGAAAAACCTGGCAGATCCCTTCACAAAGGGTTTTATCACGTAATGTGATAGATAATGCATCGATGGAGATGGGTTTGAGACCCACCGCATGAGTTGTCCACAGTGGTAACCCACTCTATGTTATCGGAGATCCTGTGTAGTAGAAGTGGGAGACAAGCTGTTGGTCAGCTGGGAGGAGAGTATCCCTATATTAATTATCCCACTCCATGAAGATGCAATACTTCCCTGATCTGCATGGCAGATTGATACTTATCTTAATTTGTTCCAAGTGGCTTATTCGGGTAAGCAGAGATGTTGCCCTGCAGAGCATCTCCCGAGGAACGCACCTATATGAATTTGACTGTGAACGTCGTAGTCTGTGAGAATTGGGTGTTCTCTAATAAATTCATGAAAGGCCCTGGAGTATGACGTATACCCTCCATCCGCGGGGAAGCCTTGCGGCAGCCCAGTATCGGTCAAAATTTTGTGAAACTAGTCTCGTAGAAAACTTATAGTTCAAGGCATAGTCCACTATTCAAGTTGTGATCTAGTGTAGCATAAATATCTGAGTGGAAGTTCAACTTTACAGTCCCCACTAAGCACCGGTATATAAACAATGTTTTGGAACAAAATGATGAGATGTGCCAATGAGACTTTGTGGGGGATTGTTGGAATTTTGCTAGTAGGCCTTTGGCCGAAAGCCCAACTAAAATTCAGAAATTCTCTTGGTCCATTCATGCACACATGTGAGTGGTGTGAGTGGCACTAAAGTTTAGTCCCACCATGGAAGTTGAGAGAGAGTTGCACCTCGTTATAAGATGAGCTCTTCTACCACTTGTATGAGCATGAGAAGATGAGACCTACATGCGCGCTCCTCCTCCTCGCTTGCGTCGCCACGCCACGCCTCGCCTCGTCACGACGCGCAGCGGGTTGCGGGAATGAGCCGAGCCGAGGATAGAGCTATGCTATATTTTTGCTGCTCGGGAATAACTAATGGACGCATTAATTGGTCAGTCGTTTCCGATTCTTTTGGATCGTGGGGCTGTTACTTGGACCTGGGGTTTTCTCCACAACTTACCCGGCCCGCTTTATATAGTCAGGCAGACGTCTACCCTAGCCGATGCCAAAACATATGGTTTCGCACCACCGTTCCAGATCATTGCGCCGCCACGTAAGTCTTCTCCATCCCTCCTTTCGGCGTGCACTGCGAGAAGAGATAGCAGGCCTCCGGAACCCCAACTCTTGTAATCTTCTACGGGAGAGGGGCGATCAGATTTTTGGGGAGCGCACTTGCGCGACTGCTGGCGGTGACAACATCGACGCCGGCGCTGCTACTCCCGCTGCACAGTACGTGTTTCTATCCTTCTTGTTCGAGATCGTGGTAGAATTCCTGTTTATAGAATATGCCCTAGATGTGATCTGTTCATCTACTATGCTAGTTTGCATGATTAGTTTAATCTCTACTATTGCTGCCATGATTTATCTTCTGTTTATTCGGATTAAATATCGTAGTAATTTGCTCTTATTTCCAACACTTAGCACGATGACTTTCCGATTGTCCACTACAACAAGTTGTGTCCGGTTCGGGCGAGGGAGGGAGGATGACGATGGCACACCTTTGGCTTATAATTGGCGCTAGGTGCTCTAAGAATCTGCATGTAGTTTTTTATTATTTCTGATATTCATTGTACTACCATAATTCAAGATGAATATATTGGAAAATTCACGCAAAAAAAGGAGGAGGATGACAGCTGTGCGAGAAGATGGTTGCTATGAACGGACCAGATAGGGCTCATGGATGCAGGGCACGAATTTGCATTGGGCAAGCAGCAGGGTCCGATGATTTTTGTTCACTTTCTTTGCGTGAAGATTTTTATTTCCTTGAGACGTGATTTATTAAGTTAGAGTCATACGTGTTTTGAAGAGCCCTGGTTAAAGTCATACGTGTTTTTTGTTTTGAAGAGCCCTGGTTAAAGGCCCGGTAGGTCGGTGCACTTTTTTTCTGTAAATAGTTCTGACGTAGCAAAACGGATAAAAGAAATACTAAACAGATTCGAAAAATTCCTAAATAAAATTTCATCGTTCTCTTATAATATTTAGGACAAAGTGAACATTTTTCCCAGACCTAATTGCAATTTTGAAAAGCGCGCATTTTTCCTATGCAAATAAAATAACAAGTAAATCCAAATAAAATACAAAAATTGATTTTAATATTTTCCTCCAATATTTCATTTTTTTTGGAGAAGTCATATTATCTCCCCTCATATATTTTATTATAAAATACTTTCGGAGAGAAAAACAATTAAAACCAAAGTGATCCTCGTACGATATTTGAGAAAACTCAAATATGAAAACGGTAAAATCCCCAACTCTCTCCGTGGGTCCTTGAGTTGCTTAGAATTTCGAGGATCGCAACACATGAATGCAAAATAAATATGATATGCAAGATGACCTATGTATAACATTCCAAATTGAAAATTTGGGATGTTACAAATAGATTGGAAAATTCACGCAAAAACAAGAAGGAGGATG
Source organism: Secale cereale (assembly GCA_902687465.1). Lineage (NCBI taxonomy): Eukaryota > Viridiplantae > Streptophyta > Magnoliopsida > Poales > Poaceae > Secale > Secale cereale. The sequence goes on from LR738714.1 coordinate 798,463,615, forward strand.
ACGGCTGTGCGAGAAGATGTTTGCTATGTTTTTTTTTTCTGATGGAGAAGCTGGTTGCTATGAATGGACCAGATAGGGCTCATGGAACTAAAAACAAAATCTTGTAGGAAACAAACGCATCGCAACTCCCTCCCGAGAAAGTAGGATCCACGAGGCGAGGGTTCCCTTGCGCGTCGCCGGCGACGCCACCGGTTCCCTCTCTCTCCGTCGGCCGCTCCGGCGGCGGGAGGGAGGGGGAACCTTGGGTCTGTTCGCTAGGTGGATGTGTGGTAGGGTTAGGGTTGAGGGAGACATTGCCGAGGCCATTGCGGTGGTGTCACGTCGGGATAAGTTTCTCCGGGCTCCGTTCGCGGTCAAGCGAGGCTTTTGCCTTCGTCTAGGAGCCAGCGGTGCGGGGGACCCCGGATCTCGTCGAGGTCGCGGGCTATGTTGGCTGGAGGTCCATCGGCACTGGCCGTTTTGGTCCTGAGGTGAGTGATGGATGCAGGGAGATGAAGACCCTTGTTCTTCCTTGTCGGTATGATTAGCTGCTGCTGTTCTTCTCCTTCCTCTGCGCTGATGCTGGTGGGAGTTCCTGCTTTATCCGGGCGGATGGCCCGGCCGCGATGCTGGACCGGTCGGATGACTCGAGTTCTCTTCCTTCCGGAAGGGACACTTTTCGCGGTACTCAAAGCCAAAGATGGCGACGACTGTTGCAGGTGTGTTGTATTGTTGCCCATGCCCTCTCAGCGCTGGTGTCAAGAAAGAAGGAAGCAGCGTGGCGGCAATTTTTCCGTGGTCGAAGATGATGACCTGCTTGCGCCTGGTTGCAGATCCTTCTGCTGCAAGGGTCTTCTGTCAAGATTCAGCGATGATGACACTTGGCTCTAGAGATCATCTTGTGTTATGATTGTCTTAGGGTACTCTAGGTGTTCATGGTCCTTTGTGTTTGCGTTTCCGTGTGCTTGTAAGAGTCAACTATTTTATACGGTTTCATGATTTGAATAAAAAAATCTCAAAAAAAAGATAGGGCTCATGGATGCAGGGCACGAATTTGCATTAGCAAAGCAGCAGGGTCCGATGAATTTTATTCACGTTCTTTGCGTGAAGATTTTTATTCCCTTGAGACGTGATTTAATAAGTTACAGTCATACGTGTTTTTTGTTTTGAGGGAAACCCTGGTTAGAGTCATACGTGTTTGTCATGTGTCGAGCCTGAAACCCACCAAATGTCTAAGTTGCATATACATTGAACGGACACGACTTTTATATTTTAAAATGTCATCGAGATAAAGGGCCGGTATTTTCTACTCCCTCTTTAGTCTACTGAGGTAGTAATGGATCTGGAATTTTGCACTAGCATTTTCTCTTGTTATCGTCGTATTGTGCTTATAGTGTATATATATTACAAATAGAGAGATGTCACGTTGGGTGTCACGTTGAGCCTAACGTTTGTACGGTCTAAGGGACGATTGTCTGTCAATAAGAAAGACCCAAATTAATACAATATTTTCTTCCACAAATGGAAAAAAAATGCCAAAGATCTTTGTATAATGATGCCAGCAGAGATATTTGTATTTCATTAAATGCCAGCAGCCAGCGACAGTACAATTCAGATTTAGCCATCCCTTAATTATTGATAATGAAGAAACGACATAGGATTTGCTCGACGAAGATTCTCCCAAAAAATGAAAAGATGAAACTAGACGACACAACAGATTGACGTACTCGTCCCTACTTGAACTGATGGATCTCCTCTTCTTCGGCATTCGGCAACCCGGCAGGGAACTCCGGTGGCGGCAGCATCGCCATAAGCCATTGGTCGAGCTCTCTGTCCAACCCTGCGTCCGACGGCGGCTCTGGAATCGCCATCTGTATCTCCTGCATGTCCACCCCAGCGGTGAACCCCGGCGGCGGAGGCATCTCCTGCATAACCATCCCGGCGGCGACCACATGAGCCAGAGGCATCTCCATCACCAGCTGCTGTTGCGTATCCATCCCGGCGGGGAATCCCTGAGGCGGAGGCACCGGAAACTGGAACTCCATCCCGGCGTTGCTGCTGCCGCTGCTGCTACCGTACTCAAAGGTGCTGCCACCAAAGAACTGGGGCGGCAGCGGCGGGGCCGTCTCGGCCATGCGGCTCACGTCAACGTGAATCGCTTCGAGGAGAACCTGCCTGGCGCGTTCGGAGACGATGTCCTTCACCTGCATCAGCGCGTCAAAGAAGGCCGCCATGTCCTCGTCCCCCATGTCGCGCACCTTGGGGTCAACCCACGCCGCAATCTTGTCCCCCTCGGCGCGCTCCCTGGCCATGGTCTTGTCGATGCGCTCCGTCTGCTTGTTCACCTCCGTCAGCTCCGTGCCTATCTCTGTGAGCTGCTCGGCCAGGCTCCTCACCTTGTCGTCTCCGGCCAGGAAATGGGCGTCGGCAGCGCCAGCCCCCAAACCCTCCCCCGCCAGGAAGCGTTCTACGACGGAGTCGACGGAGGGGTGGCCGAAGGTGAAGGCCTTGCCGCCGGGAGAGAAGGCGAGGGCGGCCACCTGGGCGCCTGTGAGCACAGCCAGATCGCTGGTCTTGGTGAAGAACCCCACCCGGCGCTTGGCGAAGCTGACCTGCCGGGCATCCTCCTGCTCGATCCGGCGGATGACGGTCTTCTTCCGGCCGCTGCCACCCCTCCGCTTAGGTGCGGCCATTGCTCGCTCGCTCGATCGCTCGGAGGCTGGGCTCAGAGAAAGGAAGGAAGATGAGTGTGTGTGGGTGTGGCCATGCCTCGGGGTCGGGGGGCTTTATATAGCAAGCGGCCGGAGAAGAATCGGGGAGCTGAGCTGCGTAGAATAAAAATTATGATCTCATTCGGTATTCGCTGACCTGTCAACATTAAAACGCACGCGTCAAAAGATAACTACGTACCCTGAAAAACGCACGTGTCGAATCGATCGGGACGTGCCAACAAAATGTACAGAAGCTAGCGTCCCTAGCAATGTACTCCATCCGTTCACAACTATTAGATGTTCTATCTTTTGTGACTCAAATGTATATAGACATATTTTATTGTGTTTATTCACTCATTTCAATTTGTACATAGTTCATATTGAAATATCCTAAACATTTTATCTTTGTGACCGAATGGAGTAGTCGGGAAATAATTTATCTTCCCAAATGATATCGACCGAACATGCGGTATATAGCTTCTCCGCCTGAACTGCTCCATCGTCCTTCATTTTTGCAACACGAATCATCCTCGCATTTGTCGTTGCATTTAAATGCTTTAGCTAGATATAGTTGTATGTTGTTTTACGAGAAGTATGTATGAATTTGTATTAATTTGGTCTTTTCGATGTTTGTAATATCTATGCAGACGACACTAACGGGGGTCGTCGGCATAGTGAGTGACCCACGTCATCGATCCGGCCGACGTGACACGTCATCGATCCGGGGGACGTGACACGTCATCGATCCGAGCCCTTCGTCTGTTCGTGGGGTGTCATAGATATGCTGACGGCCTCATCGTCGGCATAGGCCTGACCCACGTCATCGATCCGTGCCCTCTGCCACGCCATCGATCCGAGGTCTCATAGACCGTCGGCATAGATTTTTTTCATTTCTTCTTTTTTTTTCTAAACTACTTTGATTAACTTAAATGTGCCTCATCTAAACCAAAAATGTACCTAAATTATATATCGAGTGACCCCCCTCGCGGATGTCGCTGCCGCCGTGTCATGGCATAAATTATATAAATTCATTTTTACAACACGAATCGACAGAGCACAGAGCTGCCACGTGAATGCTAGACCGAACAAAACGAAACGAAACAACCCCGCCCCATTGCCTATTCCAGATGTATATGGATGTTCTATCTTTTGTGAATCAGATGTATATAGACATATTTTATTGCGTTTATTCACTCATTTCATTTCGTACATAGTTCATATTGAAATATCCTAAACATCTTATCTTTGTGAACGTAGGGAGTAGTTGGGAAATAATATATCTTCCCAAATGATAACCACCGAACGTGCGGTATATAGCTTCTCTGCCCGAATGGCTAAATCGCCGGTCATTCTTGAAGCACGGATAACAAAAGCCCAAAGTTGCCTTATCAATTTTCGGGCTGGATATCGCAGTGACCGAACGAAACGAACCCGTCGCACGGCCTTATCCATTCGATAGGACCACTCACACCACACAGAGACCCCGCAACAATTGTGGGGTGGAGGGGTAGCATTGCCCGGTAGGAGGCGGAGTCCCGACGATGCCATGGATGCTTATGTAGCCGGGAGGGGAGGGGGGGTAGGGGTTGACGTGATGGGAGTCCTCCCCGACGGCATTCTCTTGTCTGCGAGCTAGGGACTCCCCCACCACGGGATCTTGCAGCGGCACGTGCAAAGATGTGCACGGAGTCGGCTGACCTGGTAGGTGGCTGCCGCGGCGTCCTGCTCCAGTGCTTGTGGTCCGGGCAGCTCTGGCGGTCGTGAGTAGTCTCCCTTGGACCATGAGTCCATGACCAGTAGCTATGTGATGTTCTCCTCCCGTTCTTGTGCTTCACTAATTAGTCCTCGTGAGCTGCCCTACATGATCGAGGCACCTATGTAATCCTTATGCTGTTGCTATGTTGAGTTTGCTGGGATTCGATGGATTATGAGATTATGTTCAGATTGATCTTGAGTAATATATTTGATCTACCTCTTTTATATTTTTGTTCATAAGTAATTCTTGCATGTTCTTCGTTGTTATTTATTGCTTTGGCGAAGTAGTAGGTAGTGACTCCAAGAGGGAACGTTATGCTCGATTGTGGGTTCATGCCCCTCGATGACTAGCTTGAGTGACAGAAACATGAGTCTAGGGGATGTCCTGTTGCCACAAGGGGGAAAACAACAGTGCTTGTGCCCGCGGGTGCAAGGATTGTTTACTTTACGCAAAGTTCTTTCAATGCAGTTGTCTGTTGCATTGAGTTTACACTATGGGTGGGACTCGCAACTTAATACCAGCGATATGTTCTGGATAGATATCTCAAGGTGGATGATTAGTAGTAGGCATTGATGGATTTCGGTCTACTTACTTTGGCGTACCGCCCATGCTTTGAACCTCAACCTTTCTTGTAATGTAGTCAGCATTGGTTTGCGTTCGTGGTCCTGTCAATTGCCCAGCTGTAATTCGTTTACCTCACATAGTTGTTTTATCGTCTTTTGGGAGAGAAACATCACTAGTGAACATCATGAGACTCCGGTCCATATTACCATCATTGATCACACCCGCTATTTACTTTTCGTTATTATTTAATATTGCAAAACACTATCTATCACTACTATCATTGCTTTTAATCCTTTGTGAACTACAAGGCCGGAGGGATTGAAAACCTCCCTGTACTCGTTGGGAGCAAAGTTATTTGTATCTGTGTGCAGGTCCACGTTGATTGCTACTAATCTGGCGCCGTAGCAGTTGACACCTACTTGTTGAACCTAGGAGTCTCTGGGGATTCGATCCTTGGCATCTTTGCTAAGGGAAAACACGTCTACAATACTGCATCTTACACTTTCCACTTGGGGTAACCAACGAGGGGTTCGAGGCCCATCACGTGCGCGTCGCCGTCGGCGTAGCCGGGCGACGGTGATCCCCATGGAGAACCGACGCCTTGCTGTCCCCAGGGCGCGTACTGGGCGTGGCTGACGGGTGGATTCATCATCCCCACGTGGTCCGCCGATGAGGAGGCGGCCGTAGCCTTCGCCGCGCGCACCGCGTTGTCGCGGGCCTTCTTGGCGATTGCCCTGTTCCGCCGGTCGGCGGTGACTGCGTCGCGTCGCTGAACTTCCACCCTCCACTCGGCGTTTGACATGCCCGGTGGCTTCGATGGCGGTGCTCTCGGCTTCCTCTGCTTCGGCTGGGCCACGGTGCCGGTCGCCGTTGCCGCCGCGCGCGGCATGGCGTGCTTCCTCGGTGGCATGGTGGCGACTGGAAGGCGAGCGGGTGGGGGTTTGGCAGGAGGAAGGGAGGGAATGGCGGGAGGAAGGCGAGCGAGCGGGAGGGAAGCGGGGGAAAGGGGCAAGAAACGGCGGGAAAAGGCCCTCGGGTCGCCGACAGGGCGGACCCACGCACCTTTTTCGCTTGTGCCGGCTCCCCAAGCGCCCCCCAGTGCGCCGGGATCAGCCTGGATCCGCCGGCACCAGTTTTGGCCTGAGCCGGCGAAAAACGGGCTTCTGGGGGCGTGACTGGGCCGTTTTTTCGGCGCCGGCGCGGCAAAAACGCTTGGGGAAGGCCTGTTGGGGGCGCGGCTGGAGATGCTATTAGCACGATGACTTTCCGATTGTTCACTACAACAAGTTGTGTCCGGTTCCGGCGAGGGAGGGGCGATGACGATGGCATGCCTTTGGCTTATAATTGGCGCTAGGTGCTGTAAGAATCTGCATGTAGTTTTTTATTATTTCTGATATTCATTGTACTACCTTAATTGAAGATAAATAGATTGAAAAATTGACGCAAAAAAAGAGGAGGATGACGGCTGTGCGAGATGATGGTTGCTATGAACGGACCAGATAGGGCTCATGGATGCAGGGCACGAATTTGCATTGGGCAAGCAGCAGGGTCCGATGATTTTTGTTCACTTTCTTTGCGTGAAGATTTTTATTCCCTTGAGACGTGATTTATTAAGTTAGAGTCATACGTGCTTTTTGTTTTGAGGGAAACCCTGGTTAGAGTCATACAGAGGTAGTAATGGATCTGGAATTCTGCACTAGCATTTTCTCCTGTTATCGTCGTATTGTGCTTATAGTGTGTGTATATTACAAATAGAGATATGTCACGTAGGGACGATCAAAAAAATAAATAAATAAGAAAGACCTAAATTAATACAAGATTTTCTTCCACAAAAGGAAAAAAAAAACAAAGATTTTGCATGTAAGAGTAGATCTTTGTATATATGCCAGCAGCCAGCGACAGTACAATTCAGATTTAGCCATTAATTATTGATAATGGAGAAACGACATAGGATTTGCTCGACAGGACATGAAACTACACGAAGATTCTCCCAAAAAATACAAAGATGAAACTAGACGACACAACAGATTGACGAACTCGTCCATGCATGAATGGTTTTATTACTGGAACTGATGGATCTCCTCTTCTTCGTCATTCCGCTCAAGCCGCTGCGCCATCTCCAACCCGGCAGGGAACTCCGGTGGCGGCAGCATCGCCATAAGCCATTGGTCGAGCTCTCTGTCCACCCCTGCGTCCGACGGCGGCTCGGGAATCGCCATCTGTATCTCCTGCATGTCCACCCCAGCGGTGAACCCCGGCGGCGGAGGCATCTCCTGCATAACCATCCCGGCGGCGACCACCTGAGCCGGAGGCATCTCCATCACCAGCTGCTGTTGCATATCCATCCCGGAGGGGAATCCCTGAGGCGGAGGCACCAGAAACTGGAACTCCATCCCGGCGTTGCTGCTGCCGCTGCTGCTACCGTACTCAAAGGTGCTGCCACCAAAGAACTGGGGCGGCAGCGGCGGGGCCGTCTCGGCCATGCGGCTCACGTCGACGTGAATCGCCTCGAGGAGAACCTGCCTGGCGCGTTCGGAGACGATGTCCTTCACCTGCATCAGCGCGGCAAAGAAGGCCGCCATGTCCTCGTCCCCCATGTCGCGCACCTTGGGGTCGACCCAACCGACCCAATGGAAACGCTCCACGGGGACAATCTCCATGTTCACCACCATTGTCGGCCCAAATGTTGAGCTAGCCCATGGGAGCAATAACTTCTATCTCGTTGAATCTGAGGGGGAGCTTCTGCTGGTGATGGATGGGCGAGTTTGTAATGGCATGCCAGTGGTCTACAAGGTGGACACCGTGAACAAGGTGCTCGTGCCGGTCAGAAGCATCGGTAGCCGCGCGCTGTTTGTCAGCTCGCGCAGGTGCCTCTCCATCGACACCACGAAGTCCAACAAGTTCCACTCCATCAAATCCGACACAATCTACTACGCGAATCGCTCCAAGGTTAGAGCTTATGATCAAGGGAGTCTTGCTGGCAGTGGATGGGGGGAGGAGCCCTAGTACATATCTGAATTTGCAACAAATCCTTTCTCTAAAATGGCTGAGCTGTTGGCGAATTACTGCACTACTATCGAGTACTCGGAACTGGAGATGCTGCCGCCTTACGGAGAGGAGGGCTACACTTACTATGAGTATGGTGACCCATCAGACTAATCCACCGAGTGATCTGCGGGTATCATACAAATGAGAAGAGAAGAGCTAATGCACCAACTTGCTGATTTGTATTCTCAAAACTGCATGCATCTACCTTTTATGTTCGATGGTACTGTTGCTAAGCATGGTGAACATTTTCTTACGTATGATTTCTGCTGTAAAAATCAACTATCAATTATCTATCCTCAATCGAATGGAAAATTGGTTTGCCAATCAAAATAACGGAAAAACTGTAAATGTCCATGATATCTTATAAACTAAAAGCCAATCAAGGTTAATCAAAGGTAATGTTCTAAATTTTCCTGCTGCATCTTCATGTTCCCTAGATAGTTGAATACATTTGTGGCCCGTCAAGGACACTCTCCATGCAATGCAAGGTACCAACGGCTGATTCACTGCAAGACCACAGTGAGAAAAATATAAGGATAATTTTGAGAACCACTATCTCCATTACTAGATAATGAAGGCCACGCCAGGCAAAAAATGCAGCCATGAGACATTCGCTTCACGTGAAAGCATCTCAACTCACATAACATTGCTAAGAACTGACAAAATTTGATAAATGCTCATAAACAAAAGAAAAAATTGGGAACACGTCATATTTCTTGGGCGGGGAGGGGTGGCAATAAATCCCTATTTCACCATCAACAATGGAAGTATCAAATTCATCGGTTAATGACCTCCAGCCAAGAATTCATCTAATCAGAGCACCATCATAACGAGATAGGGCAACCACGACCCTTCCCCTGTACCATCCACACAACCATGGCGAGGAAGGGGAAGTGCCAAATGGTGAGAGGTAGTAGAGGAGAACAAAAGCCGGAGGATCAGGGGCCTCGATGTATGCGATTGATTGAGAGGACATCCACTCACAAGTGGGGAAAGATAAGGCGATAAGGAACTAGTTGGATGATAGAAAGGAAAGGAGATAGGTGCACAACATCAGTCACATTAATTGATCAGCCGGATGAATAGAATCAATTCCCAGATTTATCATTTCTCTAGCAGATGTCTTGTCACAAGTTTGTAGGGATTTCATGGAAATATATTCCATCACAAGGGAATCTAATGGGCGACGAGGACTTGGCAGGCTTCGTTTTTCGTGCTGGTGCAGATGAAGGACTTCGTCACCGAACGCGCCAACCAGGTTACCCTTGAGGCAATGCACGTCGACGTGAGTTGCATGGTGGAGGTGGCCCAGCCGCTGCCGCCCCGGATCTTCGGTGGCAGCACCTACATGTTCGGTAGTTCCAGCGGCAGCGCCAACAACAAGATGGTTAATCTGTTGCTGGTGCTTCCGCCACATGGGAAGAGGTTTGAGGCCGGGATGGATATGCAGAAAAAGGTGATGGCACTGTTGCCTCCTTCTTAGGTGGCCCCTGTCAGTATGGATATGCAGCAGCAGTTAGTGATGGAGCGGCCTCCGGCACGGTGGGTCGATGCCTGGATCGATATGCAGCAACAGATGGTAATGGAGATGCCTCCAGCTCAGGGGGTCGCCACTAAGATGGATATGTAGGAGATGCCTCCACCAACGGGGTTCGCCGTGGGGATGGATATGGAGCAGATGCATATGGCAATTCCTCATCAGCTGGGGTTCGTCGACGACATGGGGTTGGAGATACAACAGTTGCTTATGGTGATACCTCCATTACCGGAGATCCTGCCGGGATGGAAAAGGACCCCGGCTTCCCGTTCCCGTACTGAGAAGACGAGATCCTAACCCGTGTCCATCCGTTCAAGTGCAAGCTTTCAACAATGGACGATTGTTCGTCAATCTCTTGACGTCTAGTTACATCTGTATGAAATGTTTCGTCAAATTTTATGTTGTTTCATTATTATCAGTAATTAATAGCTAAATATGTACTGTCCTGTCGCTGGCTGCCGGCATTTAATGAAGTATCAAAATCTCAGCTGGCATCATTATACAGCGATCTATGTGCGAAATCTTTGGTGTTTCTTTTTTCACATCAACAGTGACTAAAATCATCAAAAGCGGCTGAGTTATATTGTTTGTTTATTTTTCTTTTTTCTCATTGTATTTTTGTTACTCGCCCACAACACTAAAATCCGCCAGAAAAGTATGCTGCGAGGCTAAAGTTCAAACTGGAGACACCTTGTTGTTGCAGGCATGCACAAACGGGGCTGGAGTAAAATCAATTTTATGCACTGCTAGCCTGCGCCAAGTCGCTCATGCATGGTGCGAGCCGATTCGCAGTGCTACAGAGAGCCATCTACGGTGAGACGCGAGTTGCTACAAGATTTTGTGTCAGCGATGTATTAGTTTTGACTTCTTTTCTCAATGGACACACACGTTCAATACTAGGGATGACTGAACATGGTAACAAGCACATGAAAGACAAAGTAAGCATTTTTCTTTTAAAAAGTTGTCAGTGTATAAATTGTAGAACGGTGAATTGTTTATTTAGGCCAATGTGAATAGTTTCAGAAAAATCATGATGAACATTTTCCTAAAGTAAAAAATGAGCAGTTTATAACTATGCAATATACATTTTTAAATGTGGTAACCATTTTTGAAACACATGATGAAAAACTTGTACAACATCGTGAAATGTTCTCAAAATGCAACAAACATTTCATATAAGACGTTGACTACATTTTAAAACACGGCGAACTTCTTTTCAAATGCATTGAACATTTCTAAAATAATATATGAACTACACATAAAACATGTCTAATTCCGCAATAGCTTGCAGGTGCTCTTTAATAAGTATTTACATATCAGTGGCTGGAATTTAATGGATTCGAAAGAAATTAAGTGTAAATAACTTTTTTTAAATGGAAAAAAGTAGTTAACATTTTATAAAAATCTATGTATAAATGTACGTGCCATATATATGAATTGGGCACCACACAATTAAAATACATGGTTTGCTTATAGGAAAACTAGTCAACGTGTGTCATAAAAGACTTAGTCGTGCGGTGAGATAAGAGAATGTGACGGCGCGATCTTGATCTCCCCTTTTTCGCCTGGCAGCCGACGTGGGGTTCCTGAAAAAAATTGAGCATGATTGGATGTGCCTATATATATTCCATGTGTTGTATCAAATGTGTGCCTGGGAAAAAGATAAATTATCTCAGGAATACGTACATTGTTAGGAACCCTAGGCTTTGTGCAGCGAAAAATATATACATGGACATTCTGTTGTCACGTCCCGATCTATTCAACCATGTGCGTAACGAACTACTGACTAATGTACGTCACGGGTACATAGTTATCCTTTGACGCGTGAGTGAGTTTTAATCTATAGTGCACAACGCCTAGGTGGATGCACGGCACGTCTGCTACTTCAAGAACCGCATAGGGTTCTTAAGCAAGACCGGCGTCCAGGTGGCGGCCCTTGCCTTATCGCCTGGCGGCAATGCCTTCTCCTTCGGCCACCCCTCCATTGACACTGTCATGGAGCAAGAAGCTGGAGAAGCTGCACCAAGAGTTCGAAGAGCTACGCACGGTGCTGGCCCAGTTGAAGAAGCAGGTGGAGCATAAGGAGGAGGTGTTGGCAAAGGAGCGCGCCACGGTGGACCAGATTGCGACTTCGAACGACCCAAACATGGGCGACGAGGACATGGCAGGCTTCGTTTGTCGTGCTGATGCAGATGAAGGATGTCGTAACCTAACGCACCAACCAGGTTACGCTTGATGCGATGCACGTAGACGTGAGTTGCATGGAGGAGGTGGCCCAGCCGCTGCCGCCCCAGATCTTCGGTGGCAGCACCTACGTGTTCGGTAGTAGCAGCAGTAGCGCCAACAACCAGATGGTTTATCTGTTGCTGGTGCTTCCGCCACATGGGCAGGCGTTTGAGGCCGGGATGGATATGCAGCAGAAGGTGATGGAACTGTTGCCTCCGTCTTAGGTGGCCCCTGTCAGTATGGATATGCAGCAGCAGCTAGTGATGGAGCGGCCTCCGGCACGGTGGGTCGACACCTGGATCGATATGCAGCAACAGATGGTAATGGAGATGCCTCCAGCTCAGGGGGTCGCCACTAAGATGGTTATGCAGGAGATGCCTACACCAACGGGGTTCGCCGCGGGGATGGATATGGAGCAGATGCATATGGCAATTCCTCATCAGCCGGGGTTCGTCGACGACATGGGGTTGGAGATACAACAGTTGCTTATGGTGATGCCTCCGTTACCGGAGATCCTGCCGGGATGGAGAAGGACCCCGGCTTCCCGTTCCCGTACCGAGAAGACGAGATCCTAACCCGTGTCCATCCGTTCAAGTGCAAGCTTTCAACAATGGACGATTGTTCGTCAATCTCTTGACGTCTAGTTACATCTGTATGAAATGTTTCGTCAAATTTTATGTTGTTTCATTATTATCAGTAATTAATAGCTAAATCTGTATTGTCCTGTCGCTGGCTGCCGGCATTTAATGAAATACAAAAATCTCAGCTGGCTTCGTTATACAGCGATCTATGTGCGAAATCTTTGGTGTTCTTTTTCCACATCAACAGTGACTAAAATCATCAGAAGCGGCTGAGTTATATTGTTTGTTTATTTTTCTGTTTTCTCATTGTATTGTTGTTTCTCGCCCACAACACTAAAATCCGTCAGAAAAAATATGCTGCGAGGCTAATGTTCAAGCTGGAGACACGTTGTTGGTGCAGGCATGCACAAACCGGGCTGGAGTAAAATCAATTTTACGCACTGCTAGGCTGCGCCAAGTCACTCATGCGTGGTGCGAGCCGATTCACAGTGCTACAGAGCCATCTACAGTGACATGCGATTTGTTACAAGCTTTTGCGTCAGCGATGTATTAGTGTTGATTTCTTTTCTCAATGGGCACACACGTTCAATACTAGGGATGACTGAACATGGTAACAAGCACTTGAGTGACAAAGTAAGCATTTTTCTTTTAAAAAGATGTCGGCGGATAAATTATAGAACGGTGAATTGTTTATTTAGGCCAATGTGAATAGTTTCAGAAAAAATCATGATGAACATTTTTCTAAAGTAAAAAATGAGCAGTTTATAACTATGCAATATACATATTTTAAATGTGGTGACCATTTTTGAAACACAGGATGAAAAACTTGTACAACATCGTGAAATGTTCTCAAAATGCAACAAACATTTCATATAAGAGTTCATCGATTCTCAAAAATAGAGTTCATCGATCTTGAAAACTAGGTTTACTGTTTTATTGGCCTATTCACATGCTTGCCTAGACATTTAGGAAATTATTTTTATTTTTGATTCATAACTTGATAAATTCTAAGCTTCTTAGTGGTGCTCTTGTACCTTGTTGTCTTGTTTTGTTTTCATCTAATGAATATGCAACGTTGTTGTGTTTCATTAATTTATAGGCACCTGGAGGAGTTAGTCGCAAGACTTGAAACACAAGATAAAGCAACTGAAGAGACGGAGAGGAAGCAACATGATTTGAAAATTGTGAAGAGAGCCAACAAGACTGAAAGCCCTTGAAAAATAAGCAATAGAAAATGGATACATTGGTGGGTTTTGGCTTCAGGGATGAAGCAACTTAGTAGTCCCAGTCCAAACCTGATGGTGTATGAAGGCCATCGGGAGTTCTTTGACTATTACTTTGCAACTTGTATTAGCACGAGTGCCAAACTTGTGAATTTCTGGCGGAGATGATTGGAATGATAATGTGATTTGGCTCTAACTTATTTATATAATGTGATTTGATGTGAATAAAGTACTTACTAAGATATGCATTTGAAAATATTTTATAGGATAATTCGTTCTAAGTCAATTTTGAAGGAAGTTAAATATATCATGATGTCATATTAATGAATGATGAAATTAGTGATGCTAGGTTAATCATTGTCCTATATAACCATGAAAAAACTTGTGACATTTGTCGCGGTAGGATAGTATGTCCTATGCTCACGTGGCATCAAGTCAGTGACGTTGTTGTGTCACTGAATATGGTAGACTATGGCATATTTTTATCTAACATGTGACATATATTGGTTGTCATGGATGTACCAAGTCGGCGACGTTGTACAAAACGTCACCGAAGGTCCTATTTTAAGTGACGTTTACTGCGCGGTCACTATGAGTAATCTGTTACGGGGATTCTGTGACGGCGCTCATGGCGCACCAAAAATGTCATTGAGGTGTATTCTATGACATTTTTGGCTATTCCATGACATTCTTTGGCTCCTCATAGTAGGCCTAATCTCTTTTAGTGAATGGTGACGATGCCTCTGCCTCAAGGGTTCGCCTCTAGGATGAATAAGCAGCGGTAGATGGTGATGGTGACGATGCCTCCGCCTCAGGGGTCATAGCCGGGATGGATATGCAGGAGATGCCTCCGCCGCCGGGGTTTGCCGCGGGGATGGATATGGAGGAGATGTACATGGCGATTCCTGAGCCGCCAGGGTTCGACGACGAGATGGTAATGGTGATACAACAGTTGCTTATGGCAGTTACGTCGGGATGGAATCTTTCGTCAAATTTTATATCGTTTCTTTATTAGCTATAAATCTGTATTGTCCTGTCGGTGGCTGCTGGCATTTAATGAAATACAAATATCTCAGCTAGCATCATTATACAAGGATCTATGTGCAAAATCTTTGTTGTTTGTTTTTTTCACATCTAGATGTCGGCTAACATGACGTCAGCAGATAAATAAAAGTGCCAGAGTTATATTGTTTTTTTTTGTTTTTTTGTTTTCTCATTGTATTTTTGCCCACAACATTAAAATCCGCCGGAAAAAATATGCCGCGAGGCTAAAGTTCAAACTGGATACCCCTTGTTGGTGCAGGCATGCACAAACCAGGGCTGGAGTGAAATCAATTTTTTGCACTGCAAGGCTGCGCCAAGTCGCTGATGCGTGGTGCGCTACGATTACTCCAGTGAAATCTACGGTGACACGCGGTATGCTACATGATATTGAGTCAGCAGTGTGCTAGTGTTGACTTCTCTTCTCATTGGACACACATGTTGAAGAGACTTAACATGGTAACAAGCAATTGAGTGACAAAGTAAGAATTTTTCTTTTCAAAAAATATCGTTCAACAAATTGTAGAATGAAGTAAATAGTTTTGTTTAGGACAATGTGAATAGTTTTTGACAAATCATGATGAACATTTTTATAAGTAAAAAATGAGCATTTAATAACAATGCAATGTGCACTTTTTAAATGTGGTGAGCATTTTTGAAACACATGATGAAAAACATGTAAAACATTATGAATTGTTCTCAAAATGCAACAAACATTTCATGTAAGATGGTGATTACATTTTAAAACACGGTGAACATCGTTTCAAATGTTTTGAATATATCTAAAAAAATATGTGATGCACGCTTTAAAACATGCTTGGTGAACATTTTGTAAAATACACTACGAATATAGTAAAAAACAGTAATCGACGAAAAAAAGATAAAACCAAAATAAGAAAACTAAGAAATAAAATTCTGAAGCTAGAAATGAAAGAAGATAATGATAAAAGGAATGAAAGAAGGAAAAATAGAAAGAAAGAAAGAAAGAAAGAAAAAAGAAACAAAACAACGAAAATATGAAAAAGAATGCGAAATTGAAAAATGTTCACAAATTAAGAAAATGATCATGATTATTTTTATAAACTGAAACATGAATTAGAGGATGAATTGTTTTTTATAATTTCATAATTTTGAGAAATGCCATGACTTTTTATAAAAACTAAAATGAAAAAATACCATTAATATTTTATAAAAGTGGAGATAAAAGTTGCCGACAACCCTGCTCAACCACTAAATGCAATCTCGTTGCACGGATGCAGTTGGATGTCGTGTGTGGACTTGCAACTCAGACAATAACAGGTCGGGCCCCATTTAGGCTGGTTGTAATGGAGAGCATCATATACTAGTATCATGATACTACCTTCCTAATGCATAATATAATATATTAGTATCAAGTAGTACTCTATTTATTGCCATGCATGACACATACTCCTATAGCATTTGTTATGATACGGTATCATGACATGATACACAACCATCTCTTTCTTCATTTAATTCTATGACACCTCATGAAAATTGTCTAGTTGGCATGCATCATACTAGCTATGATACTACCATTACGACCAGCCTTACTGCTAACATTTTAATTAATAATATGGTACTAAATACTATAACAATGGGAACTCTGGTAGACGGGTCTTACATTGACCTGGCAGGATTTCTTCAGAATAATACATTAAACGTGAGAAGAAACTATAAGATTCTCTGTGAACTTAGACTTTGATTTTGTGCGGATATGTTTCTCTCCTTTGTAGGGGAAGCCAGCGTTCGGCCAGAACCCCTACATCCCAGCGACGAACTCATGGAACGACGCCAAATCCATGCGCATATGATGCATCCCCATCAGTGCTGGGAACTCAGGCGGCGGTGGCGGCATGGCTATTAGCCCCTGATGTATCTCCACCTCAGCGGCCGAACCGGCATGGCCATTAGCCCCTGTTATATCTCCTCCCCCGGGGCCGAAGCATGGCGTTGGAGGCATCGAACTCAAAGGTGGTGGCACCGAAGAGCTGGAGCGGCGGCGGTGGTGGGGGCACGAGGAGCTTGTGACAGATATCGATGTGCTAGGCCCCCACGAGAACCTGGTACGCACGTCCCGGCGTCCGGAGACAGCGGCATGCACCTGCATGAATGCTACAATGAAGGACGCCATGTCCTTATACCCCATGTCGCACATGTCAGGGTTGAGCCTTGCGGCAATGTTGTCCTCCGCGGCGCGCTCCTTGGCCAGGGCCTCGTCCGCGTGCTTTTTCCTCTCCGCCAGCTGCGTTCACATCTGGCCATGCTGCCGGTGCAGTGTCTGGAACCCGTTTCGTCGGTGGCACCCTGAAGCTCCTTGCCGTCCCCCGCCATGAAGTAGTTGACGACTGCTTCGAAGGATGAAAGGACGAAGGACAAGGCCTTGTAGCCGAGTGAGAAGATGATGGTGGCCACCAGGGCGCCGGAGAGCATGGTTAGCGTGCTGGCCTTGCTGAACAGCACTCGCTTGTGCTTAGAAAAGTACACATGCTTGGCGTCCTTCTTGTGGATCACGCGAAGGACGGTCTTCTTCCGGCCGTTCCCACCCTTCGGCTTGGCAGCCATTGCTCGCTCGCTTGGGGTAGAGGATGAAGGAAGACGAGAGATGAGGTGAATGAAGATCTCTTGGGGTCGGGGAGGTTTATATAGTAGCAGTCCAAGAAAAAATTGCCTGGCTTAGATGGGTACTGCATTGAGAATTAGTATTTAGTGAAATAAAAACGGTTTTGTATATATTTTCTGCCCCATAATGAGCTGAGCTGAGCTGTGTATTATGACATTAAAACTCATGAGCTGGCCTGTGTATCATGACATTAAAATATATTGAGTGAAATATGTTAACTGAAACGTTGGAAATTATACGTGTTTGAAATATATCCAATATTGATCTTGTTCTAAAGGTATTTGTGCGAGGAGTTCAAATATATAAATTATTTCAGAAAGAAAAATATAGTTTAAAAGATATGAATAATTAAAATTGCCATGGGTGGAATAAAACGATGGGTTTATTGGTGAGAGAGGAGAGAGTGACTGTATCATAACCGGTATGTGCGAATCAGAAAAATAGACGTGAAAAGATCATGCATGCTACCTTTATCTGCCAATGTTGGGATCCACAAGAGACAAATACCAACACTTAAAGGTAAGAAAAAAAATTCAAATACGGGCTACGGTATTGAGATACTTCAGGATGTGGTAAAAATGACTTTGTGACTCTTCTATCCTACATCTCACGCGATGAAATGTATTGCAGTACGTACATATTATATGTTTGCAGCCTGGTACGCTGCAGTACACATACGCAACATACTAGTACGAGTACGTACATATTTCCTTCTAGAAGAAATGTGCGTGCACCGACCAAATATAACAAGGGATAAGTATATTTTTCGTCCTTTCTGAGGGTTTAGAAATCGTCCCTCAACTCTAATCCGGATAGTTTTCGTCCCTCAACTATCAAAACCGGATAGTTTTCGTAACTCAACTATCAAAACCGGATAGTTTTCGTCCCTCGTGCTGATACGGGCGGTTTTCATCCGAAGTGAACAGTAAATGAATGAACAATAAATCTGAAAAAAATAAGAAAAAAAATCTGAAAATTCGTGAGATCAAATTTTCAGTTTTGTTTTTTGTTTTTTTGCTATTTTTTCGAATTTACTGTTCACCGATCTACTGTTCACGTCGGACGAAAACCGCCCAAAGCGGCACGAGGGACGAAAACTCTCCGGTTTTAATAGTTGAGGGACGAAAACTCTCCGGATTAGAGTTGAGGGACGATTTCTAAACTCTCGGAAGAGTTCGAGGACGAAAAATATACTTATCTCATATAACAATAATACTCTTTCCCAATCGCATCCTAGAGCCAATTATCAGTACCTACCCAAGCATACACAATGCGTTCACGCTGGAGCGTCGGCTTCATCGATTCAGCGCATCGCAGTAGGATTCCCATTGTATAGTATGCTTCAGAGGACAGCGGCTCTTGTATACAGCGCCCACCTTCATTGTGCCGCACCTAGTCGCGCCCACCCGCAGCTCCGTGACGCCACGGAAAATGGCCGCTGCCAGAGAACATGGTAGCGATGACAGTATGGCATGATTCTCCTGTCTTATCATCTAATGCAAATCATTCACGCACATCCAATATAACACATATATCCTTTTGTATGGTGACTAATATGAGGTGTACTTATTTTGCATAACGAGGAGTGTGCCGTCCTCATCATTCTTTTCTGGCAAGTCTCTCACGTCATATATTTTGACACGTCCAACAACATACAGAAGAAATATGACACGCATATAAAGAGTGTTTGGGATAGTGCTATCCTGATCTTCGACTTGATGGGAGGCCACGTGAAGGTAAGAAAACAAAAGAGTGGTGCGCATTGTTTCAATCATAAGACTGACTTCTGGTGGGTCCATCAACCGGCAAACAGATATACGAATGGATTCCACGTCATACATCACATGCCGGAGTTCAGGCGGGATCAGCAAACTTGTTGTTGAGAAATTAAACAATTGTTCGATTAATTTAATCCAAGAATAAATCATGAACATGATATAGACAGTGCTAATGACATACTGAAAATTCATGATGTACGCATATACTAGACATATAGTAGAAACATCTACGCAAACCACTAGTACTGCACACATGGAAATAATCAGGATAAGGGTAAGCATGTTGTACCCTTCAGTAGGCCAGTTGGCCGGATCAGCAGCAGAGGCGGCGGCCTCGTCGGCGATGCGCTTGTCGGAGGCGGCCTTGTCAGCGTCGGTGCTGGTGCTCATGGTGAAGGCGAAGGCGATGCGGACGAAGATGTAGTCGACGTAGAGGAAGCAGTCGAACCGAGGCGAGCAGTCGCGTAGAAGACGCTCCCCAAAAACCTAATCGCCCCTCTCCCGTACAGGATCTGGAGAGGCGGGGTTTCGGAGGCCTGCTCTCCCGTCGGTCGTGTACGCGGAAGACGGGATGGAGTCACCGACGACAGCAGCAGCGAGAGGAACGACAGAGGTGGTGGTGGCAGAGCAGATGTGATCTGTCTTGTTCTCTGGAGAGGAGCGACCTCTCTTATATAGGCGCAGAGGAGGAGACAAACGGTCCAGCATAAACGCACATAATGAATCACAATGAATTCTGGTAACGGCCGTACTTAAGACCGCACATAATGAATCACAATGAATTCTGGTAACGGCCGTACTTAAGACCGCACATAATGAATGACAATGAATTCTGGTAACGGCCGTACTTAAGACGAAACGTTTCAGCTCGTATTCATTTTCCATTAATCGTTTTCAGTTGACTGTTCAAATTCCAATCCTGCGTGACAAAAAGAACACATCGGCTCGGCGAGATTCCCGCAACCCGCAGCATGGGCCCTTAGGGATTTTTTCTGTAATTGCTAAATGGGCCCAAAGCCCATCTCATATTCAGCAATCCCCCACCAGATCCTAAAGACCCATGGTGTTGTCCTCTGTTCCAAACTCTGTTTTGATATACCAGTATTTCAGTGGAGACCTGTTAAGATTGAACATCCACCTAGAGCAAATAGCTACACCCCTCCACAACTGAACAATGGACTAAGCCTTGAATTGTCAGTTTGGCGTAAAGAGGTTTCACCACATGTCTTACTGATACTAGGCTGCCGAAGGCTGACCCCTCGGGTGGAGCATATAAGTCACACTCCTGGCCTGTTCATGAGCTTTCTAGAGATCACCCCAATCTCATAGACTGTGACCAGCAGTCGGGCTTATATAGGTGTGTTCCTCCAAAGATCGCTCTGTAGGATAGCATCTTGCTTATACATATAAGCCTTGGAACACATTAAGACAGTAGTCATCCTCCCATACAGTATTGAGAGTATTGCATCTCCAGCGGAGTGGGTTAGTATAGTTACTCTCCTCAGTTCACCACTGGCTTGTTTTCCCAGGTCCTACTTCACGGGATCTCCGATCACATAGGTTGGGTTACCACCATGGCAACTCATGTGGGTCTCATGCCCATCTCCCTCGATGCATTATCTATCACAACACGTGATAGCCCTTTTGTGAAGGGATCTGCCAGATTCTTAGCCGTATGGACATATTCCAACGCTATCACCCCGGAGTTTCTCAATTTTCTGACAGCTTTTAATCTCATTCTTATGTGTTTGTTGGACTTCATGTTGTCCTTTGAACTCTTCACCTTGGTGATGACGGTCTGATTGTCACAGTTCATAAGGATAGCCGGAACCGGTTTATCAACCAATGGCAAGTCCATCAAGAGATCTCGAAGCCATCCCGCTTTGACACCAGATGTGTCTAATGCTGTTAATTCTGCTTCCATTGTCGATCTCGTTAAGATCGTTTGCTGGCAAGACTTCCAGGAAACAGCGCCACCTCCAAGAGTAAACATATACCCAGTTGTGGCCTTCATCTCATCAGCATCAGAGATCCAATTCGCATCACTATACCCTTCAAGTACCGACGGGTATCCGGTATAATGAAGTCCATAGTTCATAGTACCCTTCAGATAACGCATAACTCTTTCAACAGCATGCCAATGTACATCACCCGGTTTTGATACAAACCGACTCAGTTTGCTCACAGCAAAAGCGATGTCAGGCCTCGTAGCGCTAGCTAGGTACATCAGTGAACCAATGATTTGAGAGTATCTCAATTGATCTATAGCCATGCCTTTGGATTTTCGAATCAACACGCTAGGATCATATGGTGTTTGAGATGGTGTGCAGTCCGAGTATCCAAAACGACTCAACACCTTCTCAACATAATGGGATTGCAAAAGTGTAATCCCACCCTCATTATCTCTCAGTAGCTTGATGTTCAAGATAACATCAGCCACACCAAGGTCTTTCATCTCAAAGTTCTGAGATAGAAACGACTTGACCTCCTCAATTACTTTGAGGTTGGTTCCGAATATCAGTATGTCATCAACATACAAGCACAATATAACTCCTTCGCCCCCACCATGGCGATAGTATACACATTTGTCAGCTTCATTAACAACGAAGCCAACAGATGTCAGTGTTGTATTAAACTTATCATGCCATTGCTTAGGTGCTTGTTTCAGGCCATATAAATATTTTATCAACCTACACACTTTTCCTTCCTGACCATCTATCACAAAGCCATCTGGCTGTTGCATGTAGATTTCCTCGTTTAGCTCTCCATTCAGGAAAGCTGTCTTAACATTCATCTGGTGGATGAGAAGACCATGCGAGGCCGCCAACGAGAGTAATACTCGAATGGTGGTCAGTCTGGCCACAGGTGAATAAGTATCGAAGAAATCCTCATCTTCTTTCTGGGAATAACCCTTGGCCACAAGCCTAGCCTTGTATTTTTCAATCGTACCATCAGGCCTAAGCTTCTTTTTAAACACCCACTTACATCCCAATGGTTTACAACCATAGGGACGTTCTGTGATTTCCCATGTCCCATTAGCCAAGATGGAGTCCATCTCGCTACGGACCGCTTCTTTCCAGTAGTCAGCATCCGGAGACGCATAAGCTTCTGAAATAGAAGTGGGAGTATCATCCACAAGGTACACAAGGAAATCATCGCCAAAGGACTTTGCAGTCCTCTGTCTCTTGCCCCTACCAAGGGTTTCCTTGTCCTCCTCCTCAGGATTTTCATCATGTGTTTGTTCATAATATTCCATCGGAATGGCAGGTTCAGGAGTCTCATCAGATTCCAGTCTAGAAGTGCTTTGCATATCTCTCATAGGAAAAATATCCTCAAAGAATGTAGCATCTTTAGACTCCATAATCGTACCGACTTTCATGTCAGGTACCTCAGATTTCACTACCAGAAATCTATAGCCGACGCTATTCTTAGCGTAGCCCAAATTAACGCAATCCACAGTCTTTGGTCCAAGCTTACGCTTTTTGGGGATCGGCACATTAACTTTCGCCAAACAGCCCCAAGTACGTAAGTATGAGAGTGTTGTTCTTCTCTTTTCCCATTGTTCATAGGGAGTGATCTCATTGTCTTTTGTCGGAACTTTATTCAGGACATGACATGATGTCAATATAGCCTCCCCCCACCATGCCTTGGATAAACCCGATGTATCTAACATGGCGTTAACCAAATCAGTTAGAGTACGGTTTTTCCGTTCGGCAACCCCATTTGACTGAGGTGAGTAGGGAGGCGTCCTCTCATGAATAATACCATGTTCCGCACAAAAGGAATCAAACTCATTAGAGAAATACTCTCCACCACGATCTGACCGGACTCGTTTTATTTTCTTTTCAAGTTGATTCTCAACTTCTGCCTTATAGATTTTAAAGTAGTGTAGAGCCTCATCTTTAGTGTTTAAAAGATATACATAGCAGTATCTAGTAGAATCATCTATCAGTGTCATGAAGTATCTCTTTCCACCTTTAGTCAACACACCATTCATCTCACAAAGATCAGAATGTATGAGTTCTAATGGTGTCAGGTGTCTCTCCTCCACAGCCTTATGGGGCTTGCGAGGTTGCTTTGCTTGCACACACGAATGGCACTTAGAACCTTTGGCTAAAGTGAAACTTGGGATTAAATTTAACTTTGCTAACCGCGTCATACAACCAAAACCAATGTGACAAAGACGTGAATGCCAAACTTCTGTTTCATTAACATTTGAATGAATATTGTTCACGACTTTATTACAAAAATCAGCGAGGGAAAAGCGGAATAGACCTCCACATTCATAACCTTTTCCAACAAACAGTCCATATTTCGTAACAACTACTTTATTAGACTCGAATACCAGCTTAAACCCTTCTCTACATAGAAGGGAACCACTAACGAGATTCTTCTTGATGGCGGGGACATGCTGCACGTTCTTCAGTTGCACGATCCTTCCCGAAGTAAACTTCAGATCGACCGTGCCAACACCATGAACAGAAGCACTCGCGCCATTCCCCATCAGTACGGACCCGTTTCCTGTGGCCTGATAAGAAGAAAACAATGAAATGTCAGCACACACATGAATATTTGCACCTGTGTCAATCCACCAATCGGTAGACTGGCAAACTGAAAATACAGTAAACAAATTACCGTACCCAGATGGCCCACTCTCATTGTTGCTCACAATCATGTTGACAGTCTTGGAGTCCTGTCCTGGCTTCTTGAACTTGTGTGGGCACTTGACAGCCCAATGTTCATCAGAACCACAAGTAAAACAGCCACCCTTCTTCTTATCCTTCTTGAAAGGCTTCTTGCCCTTCTTCTTAAACTCGGTATTCTGTTGGACACCAGTCTTTCCCTTGGGCTTGTGGGGGTTGAAGTTCTTCTGCACCATGTTGGCGACAGAAGTCCCTTCGTTCCCTTTTCCATTCGAGTCCTTTGCTCTCGAGTTCTGCTCAACACTCAGATGGCCAATGACATCCTCAACTGAGAATTCACGCCTCTGATGTTTCAGAGTGGTAGCAAAATTCCTTCAGGAATTGGGTAGCTTAGCGATGATGCATCCCGCGACAAATTTGCCCGGCAGCACACACTTCAGAACCTCAAGTTCCTTAGCGATGCACTGTATCTCATGAGCCTGTTCCAATACAGGACGGTTTTCAACCATCTTGTAATCGTGGAACTGCTCCATAATATACATCTCGCTTCCAGCATCGGTTGCGCCGAATTTAGATTCGAGCGCCTCCCACAAGTCCTTGGCAACCCGCATATGTAAATATGCATCAACCAACTTATCTCCGATCACGCTCAGAACGCATTCAACAAAGACGACGGTGGCCTCCCTGAACGCCTTCTCCTGTTCAGGAGCAATCGTTCCCGTGGGAGTCACACCGGCGACCCAGAACACGTTCATCGCCGTGAGCCATAAGACGGTTTTGGTCTGCCAACGCTTAAAGTACGTCCCCGTAAACGGGGCAGGTTTCAGTGCAGCAGCAAAACCATGGATCGAAAATTGCCTACACAGATTAGGTTTTTGGATTGTTGAGAAATTCAGCAATTGTTCGATTAATTTAATCCAAGAATAAATCATGAACATGATATAGACAGTGCTAATGACATACTGAAAATTCATGATGTACGCATATACTAGACATATAGTAGAAACATCTACGCAAACCACTAGTACTGCACACATGGAAATAATCAGGATAAGGGTAAGCATGTTGTACCCTTCAGTAGGCCAGTTGGCCGGATCAGCAGCAGAGGCGGCGGCCTCGTCGGCGATGCGCTTGTCGGAGGCGGCCTTGTCAGCGTCGGTGCTGGTGCTCATGGTGAAGGCGAAGGCGATGCGGACGAAGATGTAGTC
Organism: Secale cereale; assembly: GCA_902687465.1. Lineage (NCBI taxonomy): Eukaryota > Viridiplantae > Streptophyta > Magnoliopsida > Poales > Poaceae > Secale > Secale cereale. Next base: position 798,488,551 of record LR738714.1, read on the forward strand.
GACGTAGAGGAAGCAGTCGAACCGAGGCGAGCAGTCGCGTAGAAGACGCTCCCCAAAAACCTAATCGCCCCTCTCCCGTACAGGATCTGGAGAGGCGGGGTTTCGGAGGCCTGCTCTCCCGTCGGCCGTGTACGCGGAAGACGGGATGGAGTCACCGACGACAGCAGCAGCGAGAGGAACGACAGAGGTGGTGGTGGCAGAGCAGATGTGATCTGTCTTGTTCTCTGGAGAGGAGCGACCTCTCTTATATAGGCGCAGAGGAGGAGACAAACGGTCCAGCATAAACGCACATAATGAATCACAATGAATTCTGGTAACGGCCGTACTTAAGACCGCACATAATGAATCACAATGAATTCTGGTAACGGCCGTACTTAAGACCGCACATAATGAATGACAATGAATTCTGGTAACGGCCGTACTTAAGACGAAACGTTTCAGCTCGTATTCATTTTCCATTAATCGTTTTCAGTTGACTGTTCAAATTCCAATCCTGCGTGACAAAAAGAACACATCGGCTCGGCGAGATTCCCGCAACCCGCAGCATGGGCCCTTAGGGATTTTTTCTGTAATTGCTAAATGGGCCCAAAGCCCATCTCATATTCAGCACTTGTGGCATGCCATCTTCATCAGATGGCCATATCCTCAAATGAGCTAAACGGTTAGGAGCTGGACCGGATGATCAGCTCTGAACTGACTTCTATTGCATGCAAGAAGAAATTGTGCCGACTATCTTGAAATAAGTCCTCGACAAGAATGGTTGCTTCATGCCGGCCCAATATCGCGGGCTAACGTCCGAACTAGCCTAGCCCTACAACATATGGACAGTACACATTTCACGAGGCTAGGGTGTATCCACTTGGATTTGGAAGGATGGAACAATGAATGATTGATTTTCAGTACGATGAAACTTTGTGTGACGAACCTTTGAATTTGTTTACAATGAAACTTTGTGTGATGTAAACGGTGTCGCGCTCTAGTTAATTTGTTTGGCTACGATGAACTTCTTAAATTGTGTTTACTATATGTTGCTTCCACAGGTGGAGCTCACGGTTGGGCGCGGTGAGGCGCTCGCCATACCTTGATTTCCAGCGATTTGGTTATAATCATACAGATCGATCGCTAAAAAAATCAGGGGAGGAGAAAACCAGCGATCTATAGGGTCATGGGCACCAACCCACCTTATTGTGCCTTAGGCTTGCCATAGTGGGGGTAACATAAGTAGTATCATGCACTTGGGACTCGCAAACATGCTTATATACCATGGAATCTCTAGCCCTGACTTTCTTGTCCGATACATGTCATAGGCATGAATGACGACATATGCCCATTTGCCAGACCGTGGAGGGGTCATCGCCTCTTTAGGACATTTGTTTGGTAGCATGCATGGACCTAGCCTAGTTGTTCTCCCCTCATACATGTTGAGTGTAGACATGTTGAGTCCATGCAGTTGCTGTTGTTTGGCAGCGATGTATGCGTTGAGACATGCTGAGCTGAGACTTTGTTTGGCAGCCTGCATGTGTTTAGACATGTTGAACAATTTTGAATTTCGATTTTCTTTTTGAATGATGAACAAAATCAGAAAAAATGGGAACACACATTTAAACATATTTTGAAAATTTTAACCAAATTTGAAATTCTAAACATTTTTTGAAAATTAAAATATTTTATGAAATATTAAACTTTTTGAAAATTTGATTTTTTTGAAATTCCAAGTTGTTCTGAAAGGTTAAAGAAATTTAAAATTTTCAATATTTTATCAAAAAATAAACAAAATTTGTAATTCTTAATATTTGTTTAAAAATTCAAATAAATTTTGATATTCTTTTAAAGTTCCAAACATTTTTTAAATTGAAACACTTATTGAAAATTCACAGAAGTTTTGAAATTCTCAATATTTTTAGAAAATTTAAACAATTTTGAAATTCTAAACTTTTTGGAAAATTTAAGGAAATTTTGAAATTCTGAACTTTTTGAAAATATAAACAATTTTTGAAATGCTGAACATTTTTTTAAATATAAACAAATCTGAACGTGGTCTGGTCGGTGGGGACGATGGTCAGGGCCAGCATGGCTCCCTCCATGCACCCTTTCTGGGGTGCATGAGATGAGCTTAGGTGAGGGGCATTTTATGCATCAGATGAGCATAGACCAGCTAAGCTCATGCACCCTACCAAACAAGCAAAAGTGGGTCGGATTAGGAACTTTTGCCCATATGCACCCTTCATGCACCCTACCAAACACAATGGGATAGATATGCAGTCCCACTTGCTGTACAGTATATAAGGAATGATATACTAGGCAGTATGCATGTGAACACTAGCCAATATCATTTTTTGGAAAGTAATAGTGCAGAACGTGTATGCAGTATGCAAGCGAACACCAGTCTTTTTCTGTTTTGGAAAGTAATTAATACCGCAGGGCATACCTTGATGATGGGTGCTAGCTGTTCTCAATGTTCGCTTGGTTTCAAGTTCTTCCAAAAATGTCACCCAGCGAACGCATCAAACCTCGTACGTATTCACACAACGTTTGAAACTTCTGCCAGCGGGAAACACCCGCCGAGAATATGTATATATATAGCCACCATCCAATCCATCCAGGCAAAGCAAAAAACAAGCATAGCATTGTAGCCCGCAGCTCTGCCTGCTTGTCCCACAAAATGAAATACCTCGTCCATCCACCACCCACCTGCAACTAGTCATGGCCGACCTGGTGTTCTAGAAAAACCTCCCATATGATATCATTAGGAAGATCAGTGAATCCTTCCTCGCAACGGACGATATCGACCACTATGTCGCCTTCCGGGCTGTCTGCGACAACTGGCGCCGAGCCATGGACTCCACCGCGGATGCCACAGATCCCAAATTCATGCCCACCAAGTGGATCATGCTGGAGCACTCCATCCACGACAATGACCAGGTGACCTTCTTCAACCTTAGCACGGGCCGCCTCCTCCACAAGAAAATCCCCACGAAGGTCCGCAGCCGGAGGTACTTTTTCGTCGGCGTCACAATAGGTGGACTCTTCGTGCTACGGCAGAGAGCACAGCCATACCAAACTCGGGTGCTCAACCCTTTCACTGGCGCGATGGCCCGCTTCAAGGTCCATATACCCATGGAACAGGTGAGCTCGGTCATTGTGACAACATCTCCAATGATGGTGTTCATCTCCGACCTGCAAAACAATTGCGTGAGGTGGGTTGATCAGACAAGCGAGGAATGGCACCACGCTTTTGGTTTTGGAGAAGGGGAGTTCACGACTGGGGTTTGGGGCTTTGGCGATGGTCACAAGAACTTGACATCCTTTGCCGGCGACGTGTATGTCGCCAATAAGTATGTATCCATCATATCAACAATCACTGATGTGTACAAGGAAGGTAACCAATGGAAACGCTCCGCGGGGACAATCTCCATGTGCACCACCATTGTCGGCCCAAATGTTGAGCTAGCCCATGGGAGCAATAACTTCTATCTCGTGGAATCTGAGGGGGAGCTTCTGCTGGTGATGGATGGGCGAGTTTGTAATGGCATGCCAGTGGTCTACAAGGTGGACACTGTGAACAAGGTGCTTGTTTCGGTCAGAAGCATCGGTAGCCGCACGCTGTTTGTCAGCTCGCGCAGGTGCCTCTCCATCGACACCACGAAGTCCAACAAGTTCCACTCCATCAAATCTTGCACAATCTACTACGCGGATCGCTCCAAGGTTAGAGCTTATGATCAAGGGAGTCTCGCTGGCAGTGGATAGGGGGAGGAGCCCCAGTATGTATCTGAATTTCCAACAAATCCTTTCTCTAAAATGGTTGAGCTGTTGGCGAATTACTGCACTACTATCGAGTACTCGGAACTGGAGATGTTGTCGCCTTACGGAGAGGAGGGCTACACTTACTATGAGTATGGTGACCCATCAGACTAATCCACCGAGTGATCTGCGGGTATCATACAAATGAGCAGAGAAGAGCTAATGCACCAACTTGCTGATTTTTATTCTCACAACTGCATGCATCTACCTTTTATGTTCGATGGTACTGTTGCTAAGCAGGGTGAACATTTCCTTATGTATGATTTCTGCTGTAAAAATCAACTATCAATTATCTATCCTCAATCGAATGGAAAATTGGATTGCCAATCAAAATAACGGAAAAACTGTAAATGACCATGATATATTATAAACTAAAAGCCCATCAAGGTTAATCAAAGGTAATGTTCTAAATTTTCCTGTTGCATCCTCATGTTCCCTAGATAGTGAAGACTATTTTGATACTTACTCACCTGTGGCTTGATTGACCACTATTCGGGTGCTACTATCACTGGTGCCTCACACGGTCTTCTCGTTCATCAAATGGACGTTAAGATGACTTTCCTCAATGGAGAGTTGAAGGATGAAATTTACATGGATCAGCCCGATGGGTTTGTAGTACCTAATCAGGAAGGAAAGGTGTGCAAGTTATTAAAGTCTTTATATGGCCTTAAACAAGCTCCTAAGGAGAGGCATGAGAAGTTCGAAATAACATTAACTGCTGCAGGCTTTGTAGTAAATGATGGTGACATGTGTGTGTACTATCGCCATGGTGGGGGCGAAGGAGTTATTCTTTGTTTGTATGTTGAGGACATACTGATCTTTGGAACCAAACTTGATTTAATCAAGTGGGTTAAGTATTTCTTATCTCGTTGTTTTGAGATGAAGGATCTAGGAGTGGCTTATGTTATCTTAAACATCAAGCTATTGAGGGATGAGAATGGTGGGATTACACTGCTTTAGTCTCACTATGTGGAAAGGGTCTTGAGTCGTTTTGGGTATAGCGACTGCCAGCCTTCTCCAACTCCATATGATGCTAGTGTGTTGCTTCAAAAGAATCGACGAATTGCTAGAGACCAACTGAGATTCTCTTAGATTATTGGCTCACTTATGTATTTGGCGAGTGCCACGAGGCCTGATAGCTCGTTCGCTGTGAGCAAACTGAGCCGGTTTGTGTCAAAACTAGGAGATGATCATTGGCGTGTGCTTGAGAGAGTTATGCACTACTTGAAAGGCACTGCGAGCTATGGGATTCACTACACCGGGTATCCAAGGGTACTAGAGGGTTATAGTTACTCAAACTGGATATCTGATGCTGATGAGATTAAGGCCACAAGTGGTTATGTTTTTACACTTGGTGGGGGCGCTGTTTCCTGGAAGTCTTGCAAGCAGACCATCTTAACGAGGTCAACTATGGAAGCAAAACTCACATCATTAGACACTGCCACTTTTGAAGCAAAGTGGCTTCGTGAACTCTTGATGGACTTACCTATCGTTGAAAAACCAATACCCCCTATACTGATGAACTATGATAATGAAACCGTAATCGTTAAGATAAATAGTTCTAAGGATAATATGAAGTCCTCAAGGCATGTGAAGAGGAGATTGAAATATGTTAGAAAATTGAAGAACTCCGGAGTTATTACGTTGGATTATAACCAAACGTCGAAAAACCTGGCAGATCCCTTCACAAAGGGTTTTATCACGTAATGTGATAGATAATGCATCGATGGAGATGGGTTTGAGACCCACCGCATGAGTTGTCCACAGTGGTAACCCACTCTATGTTATCGGAGATCCCGTGAAGTAGAAGTGGGAGACAAGCTGTTGGTCAGCTGGGAGGAGAGTATCCCTATATTAATTATCCCACTCCATGAAGATGCAATACTCTCCTGATTTGCATGGCAGGTTGATACTTATCTTAATTTGTTCCAAGTCACTTATTCAGGTAAGCAGAGATGTTGCCCTGCAGAGCATCTCCTGAGGAACACACCTATATGAATTTGACTGTTAACGTCGCAGTCTATGAGAATTGGGTGTACTCTAATAAATTCATGAAAGGCCCTGGAGTATGACGTATATGCTCCATCCGCGGGGAAGCCTTGCGGCAGCCCAGTATCAGTCAAAAATTTGTGAAACTAGTCTCCCAGAAAACTTGTAGTTCAAGGCATAGTCCACTATTCAAGTTGTGATCTAGTGTAGCATAAATATCTGAGTGGAAGTTCAACTTTGCAGTCCCCACTGAGCACCATACCGGTATATAAACAATGTTTTGGAACAAAATGATGAGATGTGCCAATGACACTTTGTGGGGGATTGTTGGAATTTTGCTAGTAGGCCTTTGGCCCAAAGCCCAACTAAAATTCTGAAATTCTCTTGGCCCATTCATGCATACATGTGAGTGGTGTGAGTGGCAATAAAGTTTAGTCCCACCACGGAAGTTGAGAGAGAGTTGCACGTCGTTATAAGGTGAGCTCTTCTACCACTTGTATGAGCATGAGAAGATGAGACCTACATGCGCGCTCCACCTCCTCGCTCGCCTCGCTATGCCACGCCTCGCCTCGTCTCGACGCGCCGCGGGAATGAGCCGAGCCGAGGATAGAGCTATGCTATATTTTTGCTGCTCCGGAATAACTAATGGATGAATTAATTGGTCAGCCGTTTCCGATTCTTTTGGATCATGGGGCTGTTACTTGGACCTGGGGTTTTCTCCACAACCTACCCGGCCCGCTTTATATAGTCAGGCAGACATCTACCCTAGCCGCCACCAAAACATATGGTTTCACATCACCGTTCCAGATCATTGCGCCGCCACGCAAGTCTTCTCCATCCCTCCTTCCGGCGTGCACTGCGAGAAGAGATTGCAGGCCTCCGGAACCCCACCTCTTGTAATCTTCTACAGGAGAGGGGCAGTCAGATTTTTGGGGAGCGCACTTGCGCGACTACTGGCGGTGACAACATCGGCGCTGGCGGTGCTGCTCCCGCTGCACCGTACGTGTTTCTATCCTTCCTGTTCGAGATCGTGGTAGAATTCCTGTTTATAGTATGTGCCCTAGATGTGATCTGTTCATCTACTATGCTAGTTCGCATGATTAGTTTAATCTCTACTATTGCTGTCATGATTTATCTTCTGTTTATTCGGATTAAATCTCGTAGTAATTTGCTCTTATTTCCAACACTTAGAGCATCTCCAGCCATTCGGCACCCAGGGCGCCTAAATAGAGCGGCCTGGGGGCGAACCGGCGCCAGCTCGGCCCCTGGGGGCGACCTAGCTCCCAGTCACGCCCCCAAGCGCCGCCCCCAGGATGCGGGAAATTTGAACTAGGTCGTTCCCGCTCACAAAAGACGCCACAAATCCGGCGATCGGATTTAGTCTGGCGTTACAAAAACAGAGCGCTGCAAGTTCGCGTGCGCAACGAATCACTCGGCGGGGTCGGCTCCACGCGTTGGCGGAGTCGGCGTGCATAGGCTCGGTGGTGTCGGAGCTGCTTCGGTGCTGGGCTGTGTCGGCGCGGCTTCGGTACTGCTGGGCGGCGATGTGGAGGCGTCCTCGTTCGGGCTTGGCGTCGGTGTGGCCCTGGGCGCGGGAGTTGGCGTCGTTGGCGTCGTCTACAGCTGGTTCAGGATGAGGCCGCGCTCCGCCATGTACCACGCCTTGAGCTGCTCGTCGTTGTTCTGGAGCATGTCCGCCCCGCCCATCAAAAAAGCCATGTCGGTGTTCCTCTTCTTCGCGGCGACGTACGTCCGGAGCAGGTCGACGTTGGTCCGGAGTAGGTCGAGCTTGATGGCGCTGTTCGTCATCATCGACGACCACCACTCCGCGGTTTTCTCTTCACGCATGACGGCCCGGGCCTGTGCGTCGGCGAGGCAATGCTCGATGGACTCCTGTACTCGCGCGGTAGCCGCGTCGGCTTGTTTCCCCTTCTTGGCCCCTTTGTGGCCGTCCGGCCGCCCCTCTGACGCGCCCGGAGTCGTCGCGTCCGGCTTGTATGTCTCCCTGGCCTGGCCGCCCGCTTCTTCTTCTTGCGCCCCTTCGTCGGATCAGACGCAGGCTACTCCTCCTCGTCCTCCTCCTCCTCCTCCTCGGGGTCCTGCGCATCCTGCACGTCCTCGCATAGACGTAGCCGAGCTCGGCCTCCATGCCACCGCTGAGATCTACCGCCTCGTCCTGGGTGGCGAACCCGGGAGACGCGGCGGCCCTGTCGCGATGATATCGTCCATGTCGGCTCCAGTGTCGTCGGTGTCCCCGAGGTGCGAGAAGGGCAGTGGTCCACGACGGAGATGGGGCGTCGGTGTGGACATGTAGGCGGGCGGCGAGTAGTTGTATGTGTTGGGGATCGTAGCAGAAATCAAAAAATTTCTACGCATCACCAAGATCAATCTATGGAGTAATCTAGCAACAAGGGAGAGGGGTGTGCATCTACATATCCTTGTAGATCGCGATGCGGAAGCGTTGCAAGAACGCGGATGAAGGAGTCGTACTCGTAGTGATTCAGATCGCGGTTGATTCCGATCTAAGCGCCAAACAACGGCGCCTCCGCGTTCAACACACGTGCAGCCCGGTGACGTCTCCCACGCCTTGATCTAGCAAGGAGAGAGGGAGAGGTTGGAGAAGCCTCCTTCCAGCAGTAGCATGATGGCGTGGTGGTGGTGGAGGAGCGCGGCACTCCAGCAGGGCTTCGCCAAGCACTGCGAGAGACGAGGAGGCAGAGAGGTAGGGCTGCGCCAAGCGGGAGAGGTCAAACTGTGTGTTGGGCAGCCCCAAACCTCAAGTATTTATAGGGGGGAAGGGAGGGGCTGCGCCCCCTTTAGGGTTTCCACCCCTAGGGGTGGCAGCCAGCCCTAGATCCCATCTAGGGGGGCGGCCAAGGGGGAGAGGGAGAGGGGGGCACACCCGATTGGGCCCTATGGCCCATCTGCCCTAGGGTTTGCCCCCCTTCCCTCTTGGAGGCGCCTTGGGCCCTGGTGGGGGGGCGCACCAGCCCACCTGGGGCTGGTCCCCTCCCACACTTGGCCCACGCAGCCCTCTGGGGCCGGTGGCCCCACCCGATGGACCCACAGGACCCTCCCGGTGGTCCTAGTACGCTACGGATAGCGCCCGAAACTTTTCCGATGACCAAAATGGGACTTCCCATATATGAATATTTACCTCTGAACCATTCCGGAACTCCTCCTGACGTCCGGGATCTCATCCGGGACTCCGAACAACATTCGGTAACCGCGTACATAATTTCCCTATAACCCTAGCGTCATCGAACCTTAAGTGTGTAGACCCTACGGGCTCGGGAGTCATGCAGACATGGCCGAGACAACTCTCCGGTCAATAACCAATAGCGGGATCTGGATACCCATGTTGGCTCCCACATGCTCCACGATGATCTCTTCGGATGAAACACGATGTCAAGGATTCAATCAATCCCGTATACAATTCCCTTTGTCTATCGGTACAGTACTTGCCCGAGATTCGATCGTCGGTATCCCGATACCTTGTTCAATCTCGTTACCGGCAAGTCTCTTTACTCGTTCCGTAACACACCATCTCGTGATCAACTCCTTGATCACATTGTGCACATTATGATGATGTCCTACCGAGTGGGCCCAGAGATACCTCTCCGTCACTCGGAGTGACAAATCCCAGTCTCGATTCGTGCCAACCCAACAGACACTTTCGGAGATACCTGTAGTGCACCTTTATAGCCACCCAGTTACGTTGTGACGTTTGGTACACCTAAAGCATTCCTACGGTATCCAGGAGTTGCAAAATCTCATGGTCTACGGAAAAGATACTTGACATTTAGAAAAGCTTTAGCATACGAACTACACGATCTGTGCTGGGCTTAGGATTGGGTCTTGTCCATCACATCATTCTCCTAATGATGTGATCCCGTTATCAACGATATCCAATGTCCATGGTCAGGAAACCGTGACCATCTGTTGATCAACGAGCTAGTCAACTAGAGGCTTACTAGGGACATGGTGTTTGTCTATGTATCCACACATGTATCTGAGTTTCCTATTAATACAATTCTAGCATGGATAACAAACAATTATCATGAACAAGGAAATATAATAATAACCAATTTATTATTGCCTCTAGGGCATATTTCCAACAGTATGGAGGGTACTGCACGCCGACGAAGGCGGGCGAGGGTGTGCGCGTCGCCGGGTGGCCATGGGGGAAGGTGACGTTTGGGTTGAACCCACCGTGCGCGTCGCCGTCGGCGTAGCCGGGCGACAGTGGTCCCCATGGAGAACCGACGCCTTGTTGTCCCCAGGGCGCGTACTGGGCGTGGCTGACGGGTGGATTCATCATCCCCACGTGGTCCGCCGATGAGGAGGCAGCCGTAGCCGCCGCCGCGTGCGCCGCGTTGTCGCAGGCCTTCTTGGCGATGGCCCTGTTCCGCCGGTCGGCGGTGACTGCGTCGCGTCGCTGAACTTCCACCCTCCACTCGGCGTTTGACATGCCCGGTGGCTTCGATGGCGGTGCTCTCGGCTTCCTCTGCTTCAGCTAGGCCACGGTGCCGGTCGCCGTTGCCGCCGCGTGCGGCATGGCGTGCTTCCTCGGTGGCATGGTGGCGACTGGAAGGCGAGCGGGTGGGGGTTTGGCGGGAGGAAGGCGAGCGAGCGGGAGGGAAGCGGGGGAAAGGGGCAAGAAACGGCGGGAAAAGGCCCTCGGGTCGCCGACAGGGCGGACCCACGCATCTTTTTCGCTTGTGCCGGCTCCCCAAGCGCCCCCCAGTGCGCCGGGTTCAGCCTGGGTCCGTCGGCACCAGTTTTGGCCCGAGCCGGCGAAAAACGGGCTTCTGGGGGCGTGACTGGGCCGTTTTTTCGGCGCCGGCGCGGCAAAAACGCCCGGGGAAGGCCTGTTGGGTGCGCGGCTGGAGATGCTATTAGCACGATGACTTTCCGATTGTTCACTACAACAAGTTGTGTCCGGTTCCGGCGAGGGAGGGGCGATGACGATGGCATGCCTTTGGCTTATAATTGGCGCTAGGTGCTGTAAGAATCTGCATGTAGTTTTTTATTATTTCTGATATTCATTGTACTACCTTAATTGAAGATAAATAGATTGAAAAATTGACGCAAAAAAAGAGGAGGATGACGGCTGTGCGAGATGATGGTTGCTATGAACGGACCAGATAGGGCTCATGGATGCAGGGCACGAATTTGCATTGGGCAAGCAGCAGGGTCCGATGATTTTTGTTCACTTTCTTTGCGTGAAGATTTTTATTCCCTTGAGACGTGATTTATTAAGTTAGAGTCATACGTGCTTTTTGTTTTGAGGGAAACCCTGGTTAGAGTCATACAGAGGTAGTAATGGATCTGGAATTCTGCACTAGCATTTTCTCCTGTTATCGTCGTATTGTGCTTATAGTGTGTGTATCTTATCTTATCTTATCTTACCTCTTTACCTACTAATAAACCAGCGATTGTTTCTGGTCGTACGTCGTCGCACGTTTTGCAGAAAAGCCCCTCTGTTTCTGAGAAATCAACCCGCGGTCCCGATTTAAGTGGGAAGAGAAAAACGTTTCGTCTGCTCAGCGTCGTGGCGTTTTTGCAAAAGAGTCCCTATGGTTTCCGATGACTGAACCCGCCATCCATATAGTAAAGAAAAGGGGATTGACGAGCGATACAGACGCGCGGCGGCGGTGCTTGCCGGCGGCGAGGCGAAGAAGGAGCGCGGCGGCAGGGTGGCTTGAGGGTCGTGGTGGACCGGATCCAGCAAGGGGAAGATTGGATCCGTCGGCTGGCGATGCAGGCGCGGCGGTGGGGCTTGCCGCCGGCGAGGCGGAGAAGGAGCGCGGTGGCAGAGTGGCTTGAGACTCGTGATGGACCGGATCCAGCGAGGGGAAGGCCGGATCCGTCTGCTGGCGACACGAGGAGCTCGAGCACCATGGGAGTTTTGTGGCAACGGAGATCGTCGACAGTGGCCACTTCCTGGTGACTCATCCCCTGCGCCTAGCCTCCCCAACCTGCTCTCCACGCGCCCCGGGATGCCGTTGGGCGCAGCAGCCTCCCCAATCCTTCTCATCATGCGCCGCTGCCTATCAATATTGGATTTTACTTCCCGATTCTCATTCCAAGTTCTGCAGGAAAGAAAACAAAATAACAAATGGAGGACAGTGAAGATCAGACCTCAATCTAGCGGTCTTAACTGAAGCAAACAGTGTCTGGCCTTTTGGGTATTTTCGTCAAGCAAAGTCAGAGCATTAACCAAAGTCAGAGCCGACGTGAAGATTCAGAAAAAAAATGAAAATCTTGAAGAAGAATAGAGAGCCGCAGCCACTGATTTGTACAGATCCGCCGTCCCAGCCTTGCGCTTCACGGGCAGAACTGCACATCCACGCGCGCACACCGGTCAGAGCTGCGCCCGAAGCCCCGCAGCAAGGCGCCACCGGAGGCTGGACTGGACACGACCACGCCGGATCCGACCGCTGCGCCTGACCACCTCCCGCGTCTCCGTCACAGGCCCAGCCGGCGCGGCCCCGCGCGCAGACCGGCCACCGGGATCCCATACGCAGCGGCGCAGCGTCTCCAGATCTGACGAGTGCCCCCAGCCGCAGCAGCAATACGGCCGCGAGGTGGCCTGTGTAGTGTGGTCCGTGGCCCTGGGTTTGCCTGCGCCACGGGCAAAAAAAATGTCTACGGAAGTGAAAGAGAAAGATGGAGCGATGCAATTAAGGCACAGCCAGCTTCCAACTGTGTCCTCAGGACGAGGCGTACACGTCATGGACTCATGGGTGTACGTTTCTGCCATGCCGCTTCAGCCGAAAATTAACTTCTGGATGGCTGCCTTGCTCTCTCCAAAGTGTACTACTTGTGTTTGGCTTGTGTTTGGGCAAAGCCCAAATAGTGCAAAAAAAAAAAAAACGGAATATAATGTTGCAAATCAAACAAACAGTCAACATTTTCCAAAAAAGGTAGTAACAACATACTAAAAGCATCTTTGCTTTCAAATACTAACAAATAAATTTTATATAAACAATCCCATCAATGGACCAAAACTCTTTCATTTGGTAATAGTGCAATACCGAAAGAGGCGGTGTCAAAGACATGGATGTGGCTTCATCACAATTATCGAATTACGGACACCCAAACTTCTACCATCATCGACGACAGTGTCGAACATGAAAAATGGCAACATGATGAATCACTAAATATGTATTATGATTTTTTGCATCCTAATGGTTTTTGACAAACGAGGTCATCAAGCTAGCTATTGTACTGCAGCTCTATTTCAGGTCAGTTAGTAATCAGTATTAAGGATATCCATCAATGTATCAAACTGGTATGTGAGACGGACGGGGTTGCAGCCGGGAGTCTAGCGTCCGCACGCCATTGCACCTGCACTGCACCGAGACGGACCTGTTGTAGACTGCATCCGCAACGCCACACTGGCCAGGCCGACATTGGGCAGCGACGGAGTCTGTAGAGTTTACCAATTAGATGGTTGTGGCGTGAACCGGATCATGTATGTTAGGCCATTACTTTACTTGATGGATATCGAAGTACTCATTGTTATATTTGTGGTTACAATTTATTAGAAGTAATAATGATTTGCAGCCATTTCTTTATTATGGAAATCAGGTATTTATTCAGCATAAGAAACAAGTCCTAACATTCAAGCTTATACTAGGCCCTCATATGGGGAGTCCAGTTGTTTGTTAGTAACCTACCGTGGCATACTTTAGGTTAAATGATGCTCCTTCAACAATATGGACAATCTTTTTCTGAATTTGATGGAGCACCATTTAGTCATCAATTTGATGTGAATGGTAGCTTACTCCCGCCGTTTTTTTCACTGTCGACATTCTTTCAATTACATGTTTTCTTCTGGATCTGATATACATGAACAGAGCAAGGTAAGCAGACCTACTGAAGTTCATGTTCTTTGATTGCACATGGAGGAGACCATGCTCGTGGGCTCATGATCATCCATGGTTGGCCTTCATTCCTCGTCAACCATCACTGGTTTGGTGTCTGGTCAGCCACCACGTTTTCGAGGCTAAACAAAAGTGCCTCTTTCTAGATGTTTAGAAATTGTCAATTCAAAACATGATCGACCATCGTCTAGAAGCCCCTAAACCAGATCATGGTCGTCAAATTGGAACCCAAAAAATGATGCTAAAGAATAAGGCGTTATTTGTATCCCTTCTTCGGCAGAGGAGCAGTACAAGGAAGATATGCATGAACAAAGTGACCGATCTAAATAACTAAACCTCCACATCATATGCAATTTGTTGTGTTTTTTGTTCTCACTATTTTGTTACTATTTCTATACAACCTTCATGTCCGAAGAGAACTAACCATGTACTTCATTTTGTTTGTGTTTTATTGTGATACGGACGTAAGCATTTTTATTCTCCCGTTGCAACGCACGGGAATTTTTGCTAGTACTAATAAAGCACCTATTGTTTCTGGTCGTACGTCATGGTCAATTTTACAGAAAAGTCCCTCTCGCTTTGTGTATTCAACCCGCGGTCCTCGTCATAAGTCAGCCCGAACCGGTATCGACGAGATAAAAGAAAAAAATAGCCCAGCCACCCGCCCGGCCCTGCCTCCTCGATCCCATCTCGACCTCCAGCACGCCGCCACTTCCGCCACCTCCTGCCCCGTCCTGCCTCACCGCGCGCCGCCACCTCCAGCCAGCCGCCACCTCCTGGTCCGCCCAGCCCCTCCGCGCGCCGCCTGCCCCTGCCGCCGCAACTGTCCAAGATGGACTGGATCCGCGACGAGAGGCAAGTTCTTGCGGCGGAGGGCTGGATTCGGTCGATGGGATGACCTGCAGGAGACCGACGGCGGCGGGGCTGGATCTGATCGATGGGGCCTACTCGGCAGCCCGGCAGCAGCGCTTCGTCCACACCCCGTGCTGGATCGGCAGCAGCAGCGCTCCCTCCCTCCTCACCCCGTGCTGGACCGACAGTAGCACGCAGATGGATTCAGTCGTCTGCTCAGCCACGAAGGGCTCCACCCCAGGCCACAAATCGCCCCATCTAGAGTAAGTTCTAATATGTATGCTCAAGTTTGTCTTAACTTTTCTCCGGAATCAGAATGCAAACACCTCCAAGGTGAGAAATATGTTCCTATTTAGCCTTCTATGCTAGCTATGTTCTTTTATTCTGATGATTATTAGAGAGAAAGAGAGATGATATGGAGACCACAACCACAAGTCTGTGTGTACGGGTCAGGCAGTGGTAGATTTTGGGCCAAATACATTATAACTGGCAGGCAACTTCGAAAACTGATTCATTAGCCTTGCCTTTAGAATGAATCTTAGTTTGGAACATCTCTTATTTCCTTATTTGTTAGTGCTTGCTTTTATTATCCATAATTTTGCAGGTTCCCCAAATAGGCGTTATGCTTAGGAAAGAAGAGCCGGGTGAATATCGCAAATGCCCTGCATACCACATCTCCTCCGTCAATGCCATCTTTGCTCGGTAGGCTACCGGCGCCAATGTGGCCAAGGTGGCATACTTCATCTCTGTATTGCTTCCCAATGGAAGAGAGCGATGTGGATAACAAGGCCACCGGCAAGAGGGAGGCCAACACGACCAATTCCCTCAAGTTGTACTACTTATTCACCCTTTCAGTGCACAAATTCACCAGGTATGTAGGTTGTGTAGGCAATGTTGTAGCCATCCCTGCCTTCTCCAATCCTTTGTAGCAGATTAATGCATAGTAGATGAGTGCTTCAGGCTGTAGATTTGGCTCGCTTCCTGAGTACCTCCTGTCTCATGTGGTTAGAGCTATGTGAGTAATTATGAAGTTTTGATCATCAAGAAACATCCATGTCAACTATGTGTTCAGTGAATTTCCTTAAGCATATGGGAGTCAGTTGTTTGATGTATTGCCCCAAAAGGTTTAGTTCAATTTTGATGTGTTTTTTCCTGATTATGAACGAATGCAAGTTGCTATCCTGCACCTCTCTTCTTACATTTATTGATTATTGAAGGGCGCAATTAGGTGCTTAATTAGAAAAATTTCTTGCTAAATTGATTTAGCAGGCTAGCTGGCCATTCTAAATTGTTCAATTGTTTGATATGCCCATTTCCGCTCGCACACTGTTTTTTGAATACATTCACAGTTTTAGCACCAATTTTGAACTAAAATAAGTAGGCTTCCTTTCATAATTAATATCTACAGATCCTACTTTGTTAGTGCACGTGAATGCAATGATCTGTACAATTAGTCGATGGGTTTGTCATGCAGCAAGCTGTCATCAAGTAAGAGAAGATGTTAAACAAATCTTGATGTTGGAGATGAAGTGATTGGCAAGGAGATGCGAGGTATATGGCTATGCTGCCATGGAGCAGTACGAGAGCGCCATTTTCTTGAAGGTCAACGACAAAATGTGAGAAAGAAGGTGCCTTTCTCCTTCAGAGTGTGTATAACATTGAACCAAGGCAGTTTTTCTTTTTCTTTTGAGTCGAGGGCATTTAACTACTGGAGCCAACTGTAACAGGGAGGCCCGTGTTGTGCTCGCTGTCAAGCACCACGATCTCTGACATCTATGGCGTCGGCAACCAACCAAGTTCTCTTCATATCCAATGCAACTATCAATTGCAGCGTTGCCTGTATCACCGTTCTTAGGTAAGCACGTATCTTTGCTACTTCCGAAATTAAATTTTGAAGTATTTCACTTCTTTCGTATCCAGATTATGGTGGCCAACCACCACTCTTGGATGGCTATCTCTATTGTAACATTGATAGACTGTTATATGGTACATACAAATTGATGTCATTTGTACAAAATTTCCATTCTGTTGCTGACGTTTAGATATTACTTTGGTTTTACTTGCCTTAGAGTGTGTTATTGCGACGCTACGTTCTTTTTCTATTAATTATTATAGAGGCAAATGGAGAGTCGGAGGATGAATGGGAGAGGTGGTTGCATCTGTTACCCTTCAGGAATTTTTGTGTCGCTCTCTGCTTTTTCGATTCATAGGTCTACTCACATCCAAGGATCTGATATATGGTATTGTAAACTTGTCCAGGATATTATCTACCTGCTCCTGATAATAAGCTTTCAGTTAGTGGATACCACTGACATTTCTGTGTGGGAAAGACAACCATCTTCTACAGGACATGTGCTAAGACAAAACACTTTAGATTCCTTCTACGTACAACATGTAACACGAGTCGACTGATGGTTGCCATCTATGTTGTCAAGTGTATTGTTCACTACTTGGGATCATCATATTGTATGATGAGCAGTCGGTCATCTCTTAATTAGTTTGGGATATAATCCGTTTGTATTCTTCTAATTGTTTCAGTTCACAATTCTAGCCGATGAAATTTGGTCCACATTTGTGTACGTATGCAGAACAAATGTCCAGTAGAAGAGTTTGCTACAGTGATTCCATGGGTCTCACAAATATCTAGGATAGATAGAATGTTCTAAAGATCAGATTACTTCTCATCGAGTGGAACGATTGTGTGTCTTGGTCTTTTCTGTTTTCTTTGGTTTTGTATCCTAGAAATTTTTAACATGTGCATATAGAGTGGAGCATCTAATAGTAGTTGAAAAATGTTTTTGGATAGTTTGTTGAAGATTCCATTTATTTCTACATTATGAATGTAGCTACTTAGTCAACTGAGTTCCTTTAGCAGACCACATTTACTGATATGCCTTACTTTCTCATTATAGATAATGGTTGGTGTAGCAATGAAAGGCATATATATTGTAACAAACATCCTAGCTTTCTCGTATCTTTCTTGTGATGTTTATATGCTCTTTTGAAGATTTCTCATTAGATTTATTGTTGATTTTGATGAATCATCTGTCTTGAACAAGCTAGACATCATACATTGGTAATTTTGAGTAAATTTCATGAAGTAGTATAATTCAGTCTAAATGTCATCGTATATTCGGCAATAGTTCAAAACTAATCTTAAATATACTATATGAACTGTTTTTCATATTTTGTAGCCCCCCTAGATCCACCACCGGACATTAGGGTACGATATATGTCATCATCCACTTATATGCTCCTTCAATTCTAAAGGAAACATATGTATTTCACTCCTTAAATTACTGCTCAGTTTTTTTAACTTATTAAGAAGCTGATTGTGTTTCTCCTGATGCATGCATTGTTATTTGTAGGGATCATTATTCTATAATTTCTGATGTTCTGCATGTATAGAAATATCACGCAAAATTGGTATTGAACTGCGAAATATGAATGCATCTGTTGCAACGCAAATGCCGGTCACCATAAAATGACTCCATTTAAAAATATTATCAAAATAAAAAAACACCTTCTCAAAATAAAAAAATATTCGTGTTTTCCTGAACAAGAAAAAATAAAATAGATTAAAAGACTATTCCATACACAACTACTTTTTCATGGATGAAATGAAAGTGCAGATTTGAGATCATGACGAACATTATTAGGGTACATCCGAATTTCATGGTCCAAAAAGAAATACTCAGTGTAACCTTATTTCTGACATTAGCAAAAATTGGATTAAAAACTATTTCATAATGGCACGTGGAGCAAGTTACATTTAATATTTTGCCCGATGCAACGCACGGGCATTTGTACTAGTATTACAAATAGAGATATGTCACGTAGGGACGATCAAAAAAATAAATAAATAAGAAAGACCTAAATTAATACAAGATTTTCTTCCACAAAAGGAAAAAAAAAACAAAGATTTTGCATGTAAGAGTAGATCTTTGTATATATGCCAGCAGCCAGCGACAGTACAATTCAGATTTAGCCATTAATTATTGATAATGGAGAAACGACATAGGATTTGCTCGACAGGACATGAAACTACACGAAGATTCTCCCAAAAAATACAAAGATGAAACTAGACGACACAACAGATTGACGAACTCGTCCATGCATGAATGGTTTTATTACTGGAACTGATGGATCTCCTCTTCTTCGTCATTCCGCTCAAGCCGCTGCGCCATCTCCAACCCGGCAGGGAACTCCGGTGGCGGCAGCATCGCCATAAGCCATTGGTCGAGCTCTCTGTCCACCCCTGCGTCCGACGGCGGCTCGGGAATCGCCATCTGTATCTCCTGCATGTCCACCCCAGCGGTGAACCCCGGCGGCGGAGGCATCTCCTGCATAACCATCCCGGCGGCGACCACATGAGCCGGAGGCATCTCCATCACCAGCTGCTGTTGCATATCCATCCCGGAGGGGAATCCCTGAGGCGGAGGCACCAGAAACTGGAACTCCATCCCGGCGTTGCTGCTGCCGCTGCTGCTACCGTACTCAAAGGTGCTGCCACCAAAGAACTGGGGCGGCAGCGGCGAGGCCGTCTCGGCCATGCGGCTCACGTCGACGTGAATCGCCTCGAGGAGAACGTGCCTGGCGCGTTCGGAGACGACGTCCTTCACCTGCATCAGCGCGGCAAAGAAGGCCGCCATGTCCTCGTCCCCCATGTCGCGCACCTTGGGGTCGACCCACGCCGCAATCTTGTCCCCCTCGGCGCGCTCCCTGGCCATGGTCTTGTCGATGCGCTCCGTCTGCTTGTTCACCTCCGTCAGCTCCGTGCCTATCTCGGTGAGCTGCTCGGCCAGGCTCCTCACCTTGCCGTCTTCGTCGGCAGCGCCTTCCGCCGCGCCGGCCCCGGCACCCTCCACCGCCAGGAAACGGGCATCGGCAGTGCCAGCCCCTAAACCCTCCCCCGCTAGGAAGCGTTCTGCGACGGAGTCGACGGAGGGGTGGCCGAAGGTGAAGGCCTTGCCGCCGGGAGAGAAGGCGAGGGCGGCCACCTGGGCGCCTGTGAGCACGGCTAGATCGCTGGCCTTGGTGAAGAACCCCACCCGGCGCTTGGCGAAGCAGACCTGCCGGGCATCCTCCTGCTAGATCCTGCGTAGAATAAAAATTATGATCTCATTCGGTATTCGCTGACCTGTCAACATTAAAACGCACGCGTCAAAAGATAACTATGTACCCTGAAAAACGCACGTGTCGAATCGATCGGGACGTGCCAACAAAATGTACAGAAGCTAGCGTCCCTAGCAATGTACTCCATCCGTTCACAACTATTAGATGTTCTATATTTTGTGACTCAAATGTATATAAACATATTTTATTGTATTTATTCACTCATTTCAATTTGTACATAGTTCATATTGAAATATCCTAAACATTTTATCTTTGTGACCGAATGGAGTAGTCGGGAAATAATTTATCTTCCCAAATGATATCGACCGAACATGCGGTATATAGCTTCTCAACTGCTCCATCGTCCTTCATTTTTGCAGCACGAATCATCCTCGCATTTGTCGTTGCATTTAAATGCTTTAGCTAGATATAGTTGTATGTTGTTTTACGAGAAGTATGTATGAATTTGTATTAATTTGGTCTTTTCGATGTTCTGTAATATCTACGCAGACGACACTAACGGGGGCCGTCGGCATAGTGAGTGACCCACGTCATCGATCCGGGCGACGTGACACGTCATCGATCCGGGGGACGTGACACGTCATCGATCCGAGCCCCTCGTCTGTTCGTGGGGTGTCATAGATATGCTGACGGCCTCATCGTCGGCATAGGCCTGACCCACGTCATCGATCCGTGCCCTCTGCCACGCCATCGATCCGAGGTCTCATAGACCGTCGGCATAGATTTTTTTTCATTTCTTCTTTTTTTCTAAACTACTTTGATTAACTTAAATGTGCCTCATCTAAACCAAAAATGTACCTAAATTATATATCGAGTGACCCCCCTCGCGGATGTCGCTGCCCCCGTGTCATGGCATAAATTATATAAATTCATTTATACAACACGAATCAACAGAGCTGCCACGTGAATGCTCGACCGAACAAAACGAAACGAAACAACCCCGCCCCATTGCCTATTCCAGATGTATATAGATGTTCTATCTTTTGTGAATCAGATGTATATAGACATATTTTATTGCGTTTATTCACTCATTTCATTTCGTACATAGTTCACATTGAAATATCCTAAACATCTTATCTTTGTGAACGTAGGGAGTAGTTGGGAAATAATATATCTTCCCAAATGATAACCACCGAACGTGCGGTATATAGCTTCTCTGCCCGAATGGCTAAATCGCCGGTCATTCTTGAAGCACAGATAACAAAAGCCCAAAGTTGCCTTATCAATTTTTGGGCTGGATATCGCAGTGACCGAATGAAACGAACCCGTCGCACGGCCTTATCCATTCGATAGGACCACTCACACCACACAGAGACCCCAACAACAGCTGTGGGGTGGAGGGGTAGCATTGCCCGGTAGGAGGCGGAGTCCCGACGATGCCATGGATGCTTATGTAGCCGGGAGGGGAGGGGGGTAGGGGTTGACGTGATGGGAGTCCTCCCCGACGGCATTCTCTCGTCTGCGAGCTAGGGACTCCCCCACCACGGGATCTTGCAGCGGCACAGGCAAAGATGTGCACGGAGTCGGCTGACCCGGTAGGTGGCTGCCGCGGCGGCATGCTCCAGTGCTTGTGGTCTGGGCAGCTCTGGCGGTTGTAGAGTGGTGGTGGTCACCCATGAGCGCGAGTTGGCTAGGAGGCGATGGGGGGCGATGCGGTTCGTGACGGAGGTGCGCCCCTGCTATTGCATAGGTTCGGACGCAACTACGTGAGTGATGGCGGTGGATCCCATCGCCTGGTGTCGCAAAATCCCTGCCGTTTTTCTTCCAGGTGGCGTCGGCAAGGTCCTTCAGGAGGCGGAGCGCGGACGGGGAGGAGCAATGGCGGATATTGTCATGGAGGAGGAGGCGTACGGCGCAACCACCTGGCTTCGGATCTACACTGGCATCTCTTCTGGACACGACGTGGACGAGGAGGTGGTGGCCATGCCCATCTTGCCGGTGAGTACCTGCTCCGTCGGAATGCATGCATGATCTACTGTAGATGTCAATTTTGTGTAGGATCTCATGGCAAATTCACATGGGCCAAAATGGATTATACCGAATGTTTTTGCCATGGTAATTTCTGGTTTTTTTTTTCATACAAATCCGGAGCTCAAATTCGCATAACCATTCAAATTTTGTGTAGCATCACATGGTAAATTAATACATGGCTATGCTACTGAATATGTTTTGCCTTGGCAAATTCTGCTTTCTACCACGAATCCAATGTTCAAATTAACATAACCATGGCAAAGTTTTTGTATCACATGGTAAATTCAAACTTGGCTAAGTAGGTGCTAATTAATGTGTTTGCCATGGCAAAATCAACGTATCATGTTCAACGTTTTTCCAAAATTTTCCACGATGTACTTAGTATCTTTTCTTGTAAATTTTCCATGTTACCTAGCTACCTTTTATTTCAGAATTTAGGGTTGTTTTGTTGTGATCCTTGTTTGTACTTTGCCACATGTCTAATATCGTGGCAAATTAGATTGCTAGACATCTTACAAGTTATGTTGTTTTGCCATGGCAATTTATTGATTTTGTACCATGGCAAAAACTTGACGTGTCTGGGTCGTTGAAGCACTTTCTTTTTTTGAATTTACAATTTCCAATTTTGCAAACATAATATGGGGTGTGGCAAATTTGATGACTAAGATTTTTGTTAGCATTTTTAGGACAATTTTTTTGCCATGCTTCAGTTAGCATTATTTTCGAATTCAGCCCATGGTAATTTTGTAAATAAGGCAAAAAAAATATTTCCGAGTTAAAATACCATGGTAAATTTTTCTGTTTACTAAATAAGGCAAAAATATTCTTTTTAATATGACCTTGCAAACTTAAATTAATGGAGCATGGAAAATGTAGGTTATTGGGACATGTCATACTAAAATATCATGGCAATTTTCTCACACAAAATAAGGCAATTTTAATATTAAAAAATATCATGTTCAATTTTCCCTTTTGCATTAGCCATGGCAATTTTGTCCACCATCCGAGTTATCATACATACACGACAAGTTTGCCGCACAAACCATGGCAATTTTTATAAAAATACCACGAGAAAATATAATTAGAATATGCCATGGGAACTGTATGTTCATAGTTTATATTTTCTACCGTTCGTTATCTTGTCCATGCCAGTTCTAAGTGTTATTTTTGTTGGAAGTTCATGTATTTCATTCATAACGTGGGAATTTCAAATGTAGGTTGCATGAGAAGTTCATGTTACACATTTTATTTTCACAACATGGGAATTTTGTATATTTTGAATCTCCGCAATATGCACATGGTAAAATCTAGAGTTTTCAAACGTGTCGTGTGGAAAAAAACCTTACGTTTTTGGTGTTATAAGGTTGATCCCCAAGATAGAAAAATAAAGTACAATATACATGATGTATGGACATTTTACCATATTTTCCATGGCAAACATAAATTAATATTTTAATTCACAATGGCAATTTTACCCTTATTAGAATGTCAATTTTACCAATACCAACATGGCCAACTATATTTCTGTCGTTTTTTCTATGAAAAAATTTACTTTAAATTTTGGCATGGCAATTTTAATATTATTTTCATCGCCAATTTACCTACAACTCCTTGGAAATTTTACCTTCAATTCACATTGCCATTTTTAGGTTTTTGTACTTTTATTAAATATTCGTTGTTAATTTTTGCTTTTATTTGATATCTATTTTGCCATGGCATGGCACTTTTACCGTTAACAACACCCTGACTACTAGGGGTCAACATCTTGTCCTGCATGAACACCCTGACACTATGTAACCTTTGTTTATATATGGAAAGTCAGTAGGATGCTCTCCTACTGTCGTTGATATTTCAAAAAAAAAACAACATGGAAAATTCAGTTTACCTCTTTTTTTGCTATAAAAAATTATGTTTAAAATTTTCTATGGCAATTTTAGCTTTAAGGACATGGCATTTTTACCCATAATTTCCAGGAAAGACATGACAATTTTTATTTTTTTGGCTCCCTTTTTTTCCAAAATTTCCATGGTAATTTTTACTTTTAGTAGACATGGCAAAAATTCTAATATTTACATATATGTCAATATATTCACTGTTGGCATTTTGTAACAAGATTTTTTCGCCACCATGTATGTACAGATGGAAATTGCGTAAAGCTGGGTTTTTTAATGTAAATTTTCTCCTTCTTTGTTAATGGTATTTTCTGTTACCAAGGCTTTTTCTTACCAATGGAAATTTCCTACCTTTAAGGTGAACAGATTTGTTTCTTGCCACAAAAAAATTGATGTTTTCTTGTCACAGCAATAAAAAAATGGCGAGCACTACAAATCAACCGAATGATTTGAGCCAGTTTTAAACCGCCCCCGGAGCCATTGGATCGCACCATCTACATCTGTCCTACTAGTTCTCCTTGAGCAGCACATCCCAGCTCGCCTCCTACTCCCGCACGGAGGACGGTGACGCCCATGTCAGCAGCAACGCACAGCTCCGACGAAGCCTTGCACATCGGCTTCCAGCAACCAATGGCTGCGCCACCGTGGCCTCGCGTGCTACAACGCAGCTCCACCACCGACCATGCAGCAACTCGTCGCCTCTTCCTATTCATCTGTTGCAACGCAGCTCCGTCGTTCACCATGCCGGCAGTCCCATTGTCGCATCGCGTGCCCCAACGCACCCCCGTCGCCAGCCATGAAAGCAGCTCCTCGCCTCTCCTGCTGCAACGGAGTTGCGCCGCCGGCGTGGCAACATCGTCATCATATTAGTGCGTGCTTCAATGCAGCTCCGCTGCCGGCCATGGCAGCAGCTGGTCGCCTCTCCTGCTGCAACGCAGCTCTGCCGTGGGCGTGGCAGAAGTGTCCTCCTAGCATCGTGCTGCAACGCAGCAACGCCGCCGGCCCTGGCAACAGCTTGCCGCTACTCCTGCTGCAGCGTGGGCACCGTGGCAAGATCCACGAGGAGGCAGCCCTCTGGCTTTGCAGCACCGGTGCCCGAGATGAGAAGCAGCGTAGGCGGCCAGGATGAGAAGAAGCGCCGGTGGGCGTAAGACTTGCTGCAACGTGCGAGTGCGTAGGTGGAGCAATAAGCAGTGGAGCGGGTCGCGAGGCCATGCGTGACGCATATAGCGAGAAAGCAAGAGCTGGGATGGAGGAAATGGGTGATGGAGTGGCGCTCCGCGTTGAATAATGAAGCTGTGGTGGATGCTGGAGCCAGGGCACGTGGCAAGCGGTGAGGGCGGTTTACTCCCACGCCTAATCAGCCGGTTGAATTTAATCATTTTCCATGCAATTTGTGCTCTGTATCCATGAACCCTATTCGGCCCGTTCATAGAAACTGTCTTCTCACACAGCCGTCATCCTCCTTCCTTTCTTTGCCTGAATTTTCCAATCTATTCATCTGCAATCATGGTAGTACAACGAATATCACAGATAATAAAATATTACATGCAGATTTGTAGACCACATAACTTGTTGTACTGGACAATCGGGAAGTCACCGTGCTAAGGCTCCACCTCCCTTCGATGGACCAGGCACTAGCGACGGATACATAAATTATAGATCTAAACCCACATGTATGTACATATAATGTAAATGTATTTTTTATCGATGAAGGCCCATCAATCAGGATCTCTTCCCTTTTTTCCTCTCCCATCTAGAGTCATAATTTCACCATTATGGGTGATATCTACATCTGCTACCATGTCTCTTTTTTTTTGTCTGCTGTCGTGCTACAACTTCTCTGAATCATCAAGAACCAATGCTACCATTGTGAAGCTTAGTTGAATCTCTGGAAGAATCAACAAGCCAAAAACAATAAGTGCACCATTAGGTGAGGTTGACAAAGTGCTAGGTCCAAGTGATATCACATAACATGTCTTAGATTGGCAAATCCATACTGGAGTACAAGATGAGGTGAATGCCGAGCTGTACGAGTACCTGCGACAGGACGTCTTCCCATCAAACTTGGCTAAGGCTATTATCATCCTCATCCACCCCTAAAATGTCCTAATGAGGCGATGACCCATCAACGGTCTGGCAAGCGGGCATACATCGTCATTAATGCCTATGACATGTATCGGACAAGAAAGTCAGGGCTAGAGATTCCATGGTATGTACATGGTCTGAGCTGCAGTATCGTCCAGAGTATGTTCTTATGCAGGAATAATACTTGCTGAGAATTGCTGTGGTGGCATGTACTTCAATCAGGCGTAGGTGCAAAAGGTAGTTCATGGAAACACATAGTCGAAACATCCATGAACTGATGGAGCTATATAGATGGGTGATATGCATGCTTAGTATCACTCAAGAACCAAGATGTTGGACCAAATCATCTAGAACCTCAGATACCATTACAAAAGCAAATAATTTGAGTAATTTTTTGTTGTTATTTTTTATTAGACTGATTTGATGTCATAACAAATAGCCCCTCCATTAGGGAATAGATGATGTTGTGGACATCGATACGCTCACAAATATATATCTAGCTGACCATTACTTTTGATACCAATGTGTTAACATGTATATACAGACGAGGGCATAGGATCAAAATATCGCATAATACACCTCTTAGCAAGATGTACACGACAATGTTGACGCCCCTACATGATTGGGTGTACGTACGAGATCTGCCATCAATTTCCATTTAGATGTTTTATTCACTTTTCAGATTTTATTGAATTATACCTAATTATTTTGTTTGTACTTTTTTCTTGAAATAAAAGTAAAGGTAACCTTTGTGTTGTTTTCCATACTTTCCGATATTCTATTTTTCTAAACCACTTTGGCACCAACACTATAAATGCAGTAACTCGATGGAGATACGGATAATGATGGTCAATGGAATAAGACATTGCTTGGAAACATGTTAATCAATGAAGATATTAAGACTAATAAAATTGGATCAAAAAAGACAGTAAGTATTACATGCTCCCTCCGTTCCATAATGTATACATATAGATTTTTCAAAAAGCAAACCTCACAAACTTTGACCAAGTTTGTGGACAAAAACATTTACATCTAGAATGCTAAACATATATCATTAGATGTTGTTTCATATTTTATATTTTTGGTATCGTAGATATAAATAGTTTTCCATAGGAACTTTGTCAAAGTTTGCAAACTTTGACTTGTCAAAACATCCATACGGAATACGTTATGGAACGGAGGAAGTGCTATTTTTAGGATGGTTATATCTATTTTTATTTGATTAATGTAACATTTTCAGAGAAGAGATTAATGATCATAGCTTTTGTGGTGGCACTAATTTTTTTTTATTGAAGCGAGGACCAAAACCATCGTGACTATGATAGCCTTTGTGATCAGTCCCACAAAGCATTGAAGATTTCTTCTAGCCTGAAAGGATTTTTATTATACTTTTGGCAAATTTTTGTACTATTTTTGGGACTAACATATTGATCCAGTGCTAGTTCCTGTTTGTTGCATGTTTTTTGTTTCGCGGAATATCCATATCAAACGGAGTCCAAACGGGATAAAAATGGACGGAGATTTTTTTTGGAATATATGGGAATTTTGGGAAGTGGAATCAACGCGAGACAATGCCCGAGGGGGCCACGAGGCAGGGGGGCACGCCCCGGGGGGTGGGCACGCCCCTGACCCTCGTGGCCACCCCGTAAGGCGGTTGGTGCCCTTCTTTCGCCGCAAGAATGATAATATCCAGATAAAAATTGTGTCCAAAATTCAGCCCAGTCGGAGTTACGGATCTCCGAGGATTTAAGAAACGGTGAAAGGCCAGAATCTAGGAACGCAGAGAGACAGAGAGACAGATCCAATCTCGGAGAGGCTCTCGCCCCTCCCATGCCATGGAGACCAAGGACCAGAGGGGAAACCCTTCTCCCATCTAGGGAGAAGGTCAAGGAAGAAGAAGAAGAAGGAGGGGGGCTCTCTCCCCCTCGCTTCTGGTGGCGCCGGAGTGCCCCCGGGGCCATAATCGTGTGACGGCAATCTACACCAACACGTCCATCATCTTCACCAACATCTCCATCACTTTCCCCCATCTATCTACAGCGGTCCACTCTCCCGCAACCCGATGTACCCTCTACTTGAACATGGTGCTTTATGCTTCATATTATTACCCAATGATGTTTTGCCATCCTATGATGTCTGAGTAGATTTTCGTTGTCCTATCGGTAATTGGTGAATTGCTATGGTTGGTTTAAATTGCTTGTGGTTATGTTGATGTCCATTGGTGCCCATCATATGAGCGCGCGCGTGGATCATACCATAGGGTTAGTTGTATGTTGATAGGACTACGTATTGGAGGGCAAGAGTGACAGTGAAAGAAGCTTCAACCTAGCGTAGAAATTGATGCATACAGGATTGAAGGGTGATACGTCCAAAACGTATCTATAATTTCTGCTTGCTCCATGCCTCTTTTGTGTGATATTGCTATGATATTTATACACTTCCATACACTTTTGATCATATTTGGACTAACCTATTAACTCAGTGCACCCCAGTGCCAGTTTCTGTTTTCTGCTGTTTTTGTATTTCAGGTTTTCCCATTACGTAAACTGCCAGAAAAATTCCGGGAATAATATATAAAAAATCAGCGTTCCAGAAGCTTCCTTGTGGCCAAAGTAGGGCCGGAGGGGGGCCACCAGGGCTCCAGGCGCCCTGGGGGCGCGGCCCCCCTCCTGGCCGCGCCGGGGGGGCGCCTAGGCCCCCCAGGTCTCCGCTGATGCCCCCCTTTGGCATATATTTACACCGCGTCCCGAAACCCTCGAGGACGGAACCCTTTTTCGCGATCTCATCTCTGTTCCGCCGCCGCCGCGCTTCCAAGATCGGGAGCACCAGGAGAACTCTTCCCGGCACCCTGCCGGAGGGGAGGATCACCACCGGGAGCCTCTCCACCACCATGGACGCCTTTCGGATGAGTTGTGAGTAGTCTCCCTTGGACCATGGGTCCATGACCAGTAGCTATGTGATGTTCTCCTCCCCTCTTTGTCCTTCACCGGTTAGACCTCGTGAGCTGCCCTACATGATTGAGGCACATATGTAATCCTTATGCTTTTGCTATGATGAGTTTGCTGGGATCCGATGGATTGTGAGATTATGTTCAGATTGTGTTTGAGTAATATATTTGATTTACCTCTTTTATATTTATGTTCTTGAGTAATTCTTGCATGTTCTCCGTTGCTGTTTATTGCTTTGGCCAAGTAGTAGGTAGTAACTCCAAGAGGGAACGTTATGCTTGATTGTGGGTTCATGCCCCTCGATGACTAGCTTGAGTGACAGAAACATGAGTCTAGGGGATGTGCTGTTGCCACAAGGGGGAAAACAACGGTGCTTGTACTCGCGGGTGCAACGATTGTTTACTTTACGCAAAGTTCTTTTAATGCAGTTGTCTGTTGCTTTGAGTTTACACTATGGGTGGGACTCGCAACTTAATACCAGCGAGATGTTCTGGATAGATATCTCAAGGTGGATGATTAGTAGTAGATGCAGATGGATTTTGGTCTACTTACCTTGGTGTACCGCCCATGCTTTTGAGCCTCTACCTTTCTTGCAGCATAGTTAGCATTGGTTTGCGCACATAATTCTGTCAATTGCCCAGCTGTAATTTGTTTACCTCGCTTAGCTGTTTTATCGTCTTTTGGGAGAGAGACATCACTAGTGAACATCATGGGATCCCGGTCCATATTACCATCACTGATCACATCCGCTGTTTACTTTCTGTTCTTACTTACTAGTTGCAGCCATACCTATCACTATTATCTCTTGCGTTTGATCCTTTGTAAACGACAAGGCCGGAGGGATTGACAACCTCTCTGTACTCGTTGGGAGCAAAGTTATTTGTGTCTGTGTGCAGGTCCTGTCAGCCGCTAAATATCTGGCGCCGTTAGCAGTTGACACCTTCTTGCTGAACCTTGGAGTCTCAGGGGAATTCGATCATTGGTATCTTTGCCAAGGGAAAACTACCGCTACACTGCATCTCAAACCTTCCACTTGGGGTAACCAACGAGGGGCGAGAAGCCATCAAGCAAAGTTTTCTGGCGCCGTTGTCGGGGACTCCACTCTTCAAGATAGGGGAGTTGCACGCTATCTTTTATCTTTGCTTTTTAGTCTTGTTAGTTTACCTTTCAGTTTTCTTTATGTCTTTTCACTAGTTTTGCTTAATGGAAATCAACAAAAATATGAGAGAGCTTTATAAGCTCTACCTTGCTTTGGGACATGATGTGTTTGAAGAGAAAATTAAAAAACCTATGGAACTTTATTATTTGCATAACAATCATGATGGTGGTGATGTTATTAGTATGCTTTCTGTGAATATCAATATTGCTAATGACATGGAAAGCTCTAAGCTTGGGGATGACACGTTTGATGAACATGATATTTTTAGTCCCCCAACTTTTGAAGAGAAAATTTACTTTGATGATACTTTGCTTCCTATATATGATTACAATGATGAATATGATGTTTTCAGTCCACCTACTATTGAGGATAAAATTTATTATGATTATGATATGCCTCCTAAATACAATGATTACCATGATGGTTATGATTGCTTTACTCTCACTATTCCTAATAGGAAAGATTTTGCTTATATCAAGAGTAATGATACCTTTTTGCATGTGGATCATGGTAACAGTGCTTTATGTGATGCTTATATTGTTGAGTTTATTCGTGATCCCACTAAAAGTTATTATGAGAAGGGAACATATGCTTATAGATATTTCAATAATATCAAGTTCCCTCTCTTTATGTTGAAGGTTTTGAAGTTGCACTTGTTTTGTCTTCCTATGCTTATTGCTTTGTGCTTCAATGAATTATTGTATTGCAATATTCCTATGCATAGGAAGCATGTTAGGCTTAAATGTGTTTTGTATTTGCTTCTTGATGCTCTCTTTTGTTCTTCAACTCTTATTCCTACGAGAGCATCATTAAAGTCTTAAGCCTATCTTTATGGCTATAAAGAAAGCGCTTTTGGGAGGCAGCCCACAATGAATAAATTTTATTTTGCTTTTGTTGTGTCTTGATGTTGTTACTACAGTAGCATCATCATTGTATCTTTACCTTTCAGCTTTGTGCCAAGTGTAGCCTCTGATTGCAAGAAAGTTCAAAAGTTGTGACGTGCTGTCCAGGAAACAGATTTTGTCCTTGGACAGAAAAATTCGTATAAAATCACCAGATCATCTTTTTGGTCTGAATTTTTTCGACAGCGTGCTCTATACAATTGTCTTTCGGGAGTCTGTTCTGAGTTTTTTTATTTGAGTTGCAGAAGTGCCCCGAAAAAATCATTTACTACCTGCTGGTCAGTTTTTCACAGATTCTGTCCTGTTTTGCCTTTCCTTCATTTTGCAAACCTTGAGCTTGCTTTTTCTTTGCAAAAACCTTTTGGCAATCTTGAGAAACAGTAGACCTTCAAGAATATCCTTATTTCCAGCAAGGAAAAATTATTTTATTAAGGGTACTAACCTCGCTAATCAGATTATGATGAGTTGTGTATGAAGGGAGTTTTCAAGTGTGCGAGGGAAGATGATAAAAAGATTCAGGAGTGTCAAACGCTCAAGCTTGGGGATGCCCCCATGCACCCCCAAGAAATATTCAAGAAGACTCAAGCGTCTAAGCTTGGGGATACCCCCGTGCATCCCCTTCTCCATCAACAATTATCAGTTCGTCTTTCGTTCCACTATATTTTAATCACTTCATGTGTTATGTGCTATGCTTGGAGCGTCTTGCTTTTAGTTTCCTTTTTAGTTTTATTTAGCTTTGCTTGCTTTTCATAACGAGTTGGAACTCAGCCTTCTTTGTGTAGGAGAGAAACACGCTCCACTTCAACCTAGAACATAACATAGAATTTTCATGTCTATCTTTGCTGTGTGTGTTCTTTGTCTTTCAATATCCACTATCATGTTCAGCTCTTAGTTTTCATGCTTTACTTTTTGAAGAGCTTTTGTATTAGTTGGTCACTGGAACTCTCTTTAGTTATCATGCTTATCTTGTTAAGAGAGTTGGCTTCTGTTGCATTGGTTGATATGTCTATGATAAAGATGCTACGTGCATAATGGTGCTTAGTAGTTCATGTTTTCTTATGGTTAGTCTCAAATAGCTGGGGGGGTTCTCAATGTGTTATTGGAGTACCAACATGATTTGTTTGCATATGATGTGGTATGGTCTAGTGATATCTTCCTTCAAGAATTTATTTTGATTGACTTGGCGTATGCTCACGCATATTTAAGACTGTAAAGAAAGTCTATCAAGCCTTGATGATCTTTAATTTCTAAGTAGCGATATAACTTCCATGCCCGATTCAATGTTGCTTTGTCGCTCTACATGATTATGACCGTCATTGCTCTTTTAGTTGGTCGCTCCCAGTCTTTTGCTAACCTTCGCCTGCACTAAGCGGACTGACTGCTTGTGCATCCAAAATCCTTTAAACCAGTTATGCCATATGAGTCCACCATACCTTCCTATACATGGTATTTACCTGCCATTCCTAACGAAGACTTTCATGTACCATCTCGAAATTAATAAAAAAAAGCATTTCTCTTTTGTGCCTCTGTTTTAGTTCACGAGGAAGTAGTAGTTAATTCATGATCTTTTTAAGTTGGACAAGCTTCACCCCGGGATTGCATGTCTAATGTGCAAACCCATAATACGAGAAGGAACTAGCATAGAGTGCGCCCGGCTCATTAAAAAAATATACAACAAACAAACCCTCCTTCACGCTTCGTTCATGAGAAATCAGAAAACTTTGGCAGTGATAAACAAAGGAGATTAAGAGGATGTGATCGTCCTCATTCGGGAGCCGTTCCTCGAAACTTGTCCAGCTCAAGAAGTAATTGAGTTATCTGCTAGCATTCGTTGACGAAACATGCATATTCAAAAAAAAATTATTACCTCTGTTTTTAAAACCAAGAGCTCTGGTACATGTTTAGTTTTTGTTTCCGACCACGGGTTTTCAACCTTGCCAACAAAAGCCACGGTTCGAGAGTCTCCACCTTCTTTAAAGCACCAACTATTGAGAGCATGATTGTCATTCTGAGTGTAATGTGCATTGTCCCAAAGTAGCATTGTCTTTTGCATGATTATGATATCGTTTATTCTGAAATCATTGTATCTAGTCGTCACTTAAACCTTGGAGGTGCCCCTGCATTTATGTTTTGCTTCACTAAAGGGGGCAAGCGAAGTACCACTTTATCATATTTGCACACCATGCACATTGCAAATCTATTGAGTGTTTCAGTATCATATTGTAAAACTTTCAGTTCTTTGTGATTTTCTCATGAGGCAACTTAATTACTACAGATTCATTGTCTCGGTAAGCACTTGTCATGTGACTACGAAAAGTCCTTATATGGTTAATAGCATGTCACCACAGAAATTATGCTTGTTATCATTTACCTACTCGAGGACGAGCAGTAATTAAGCTTGGGGATGTTGATACGTCCAAAACGTATCTATAATTTCTGCTTGCTCCATGCCTCTTCTGTGTGATATTGCTATGATATTTATACACTTCCATACACTTTTGATCATATTTGGACTAACCTATTAACTCAGTGCACCCCAGTGCCAGTTTCTGTTTTCTGTTGTTTTTGTATTTCAGGTTTTCCCATTACGTAAACTGCCAGAAAAATTCCGGGAAAAATATACAAAAAATCAGCATTCCAGAAGCTTCCTTGCGGCCAAAGTAGGGCCGGAGGGGGGCCATCAGGGCTCCAGGCGCCCTGGGGGCGCGGCCCCCCTCCTGGCCGCGCCGGGGTGGCGCCTGGGCCCCCTAGGTCTCCGCTGATGCCCCCCTTTGGCATATATTTACACCGCGTCCCGAAACTCTCGAGGACGGAACCCTTTTTCGCGATCTCATCTCTGTTCCGCCGCCGCCGCGCTTCCAAGATCGGGAGCACCAGGAGAACTCTTCCCGGCACCCTGCCGGAGGAGAGGATCACCACCGGGAGCCTCTCCACCACCATGGACGCCTCCCGGATGAGTTGTGAGTAGTCTCCCTTTGACCATGGGTCCATGACCAGTAGCTATGTGATGTTCTCCTCCCCTCTTTGTCCTTCACCGATTAGACCTCGTGAGCTGCCCTACATGATCGAGGCACATATGTAATCCTTATGCTGTTGCTATGATGAGTTTGCTGGGATCCGATGGATTGTGAGATTATGTTCAGATTGTGTTTGAGTAATATATTTGGTTTACCTCTTTTATATTTATGTTCTTGAGTAATTCTTGCATGTTCTCCGTTGCTGTTTATTGCTTTGGCCAAGTAGTAGGTAGTAACTCCAAGAGGGAACGTTATGCTTGATTGTGGGTTCATGCCCCTCGATGACTAGCTTGAGTGACAGAAACATGAGTCTAGGGGATGTGCTGTTGCCACAAGGGGGAAAACAACGGTGCTTGTACTCGCGGGTGCAAGGATTGTTTACTTTACGCGAAGTTCTTTTAATGCAGTTGTCTGTTGCTTTGAGTTTACACTATGGGTGGGACTCGCAACTTAATACCAGCGAGATGTTCTGGATAGATATCTCAAGGTGGATGATTAGTAGTAGATGCAGATGGATTTCAGTCTACTTACCTTGGCGTACCGCCCATGCTTTTGAGCCTCTACCTTTCTTGCAGCATAGTTAGCATTGGTTTGCGCACATAATTCTGTCAATTGCCCTGCTGTAATTTGTTTACCTCGCTTAGCTGTTTTATAGTCTTTTGGGAGAGAGACATCACTAGTGAACATCATGGGATCCCGGTCCATATTACCATCACTGATCACATCCGCTATTTACTTTCTGTTCTTACTTACTAGTTGCAGCCATACCTATCACTATTATCTCTTGCGTTTGATCCTTTGTAAACGACAAGGCCGGAGGGATTGACAACCTCTCTGTACTCGTTGGGAGCAAAGTTATTTGTATCTGTGTGCAGGTCCTGTCAGCCGCTAAATATCTGGCGCCGTTAGCAGTTGACACCTTCTTGTTGAACCTTGGAGTCTCAGGGGAATTCTATCCTTGGTATCTTTGCCAAGGGAAAACTACCGCTACACTGCATCTCAAACCTTCCACTTGGGGTAACCAACGAGGGGCGAGAAGCCATCAAAGGGGGGCCAATATATCTTAATGCTATCGTTGAATTTTACCTTAATGAACATTAGTAGTTGCAGATGCTTGCTAACAGTTCTAATCATAAGTGCATAGAATTCCAAGTCAGGGATGACATGCTAGCAGTGGCCTCTCCCACATAAAACTTGCTATCGGTCTAGTAACGTAGTCAATTGCTTAGGGACAATTTCGCAACTCCTACCACCACTTTTCCACACTCGCTATCACTAACTTTATTGCTTCTTTATCTTAACAGCCCCTAGTCTTTATTTACGTGCTCTTTATATTCTTGCAAACATATCCCACAAAAACTCCAAAGTACTTCTAGTTTCATACTTGTTCTAGGTAAAGTAAACGCCAAGTGTGCGTAGAGTTGTATCGGTGGTCGACAGAACTTGAGGGAATATTTGTTCTACCTTTAGCTCCTCGTTGGGTTTGACACTCTTACTTATCGAAAGAGGCTACAACTGATCCCCTACACTTGTGGGTTATCAGTATGCTCCTATAATACCACGGTTGAAACGTTTGTTCGAAAACAAAGAGCATGCCAAGTCGATGTGATGGCACAGAGAAGACTGTAAGAAAGACGGGAAGTTGAGAGCACCCGCTGACGGGTCGGATTGGAGAAATATCGAGAGAAAGTACTAGGCGGACTTTGCAGGTGACGCAAGGAACGTATGGTTTGGTCTAAGCGCAGATGGCATTAATCCTTTTGGGGAGCAGAGCAGCAACCATAGTACCTGGCCCATGACTCTATGTATGTATAACCTTCCTCCTTGGTTGTGCATGAAGTGGAAGTTCATTATGTTGCCAGTGCTCATCCAAGGACCTAAGAAACCCGGCAACGACATTGATGTGTACCTAAGGCCATTAGTTGAAGAACTCTAACAGCTGTGGAATGGAAAAGGTGTGCGTGTGTGGGATGAGCACAAACAGGAAGAATTCGACATACAGGCGTTGCTATTCGTGATCATCATTGATTGTCATGCTCTCAATAACCTTTCAGGACAGACAAACAAGGGATACCGCGCATGCACGCACTGTGTGGATGATACCGACCGTGATTATATTGACATATATGTAAATATTAGAAATTTTGCCATGTCTACTAAAAGTAAAAATTACCATGGAAAATTTGGAAAAAAAAGGAGCCAAAAAATAAAAGTTGTCATGTCTTTCCAGGGAATATGTGTAAAAATGCCATGTCCATAAAGCTAAAATTGCCATAGAAAAATTTAAACTAATTTTTTATAGCAAAAAAAAGGTAAATGGAATTTTCCATGTTGTTAACGGTAAAATTGCCATTTGGGCAAAGGTAAAATTGCCATGCCGTGGGAAAATAGATATCAAATAAAAGCAAAAATTAACATTCAAAATTTAATAAATGTACAACAACCTAAAAATGGCAATGTGAATAGAAGGTAAAATTTCCAAGGAGTTGTAGGTAAATTCGCAATGAAAATAATATTAAAATTGCCATGGCAAAATTAAAAGTAATTTTTTCATAGAAAAAATGAGGTAAATAGAATTGGCCATGTTGGTATTGGTAAAATTGACATTCTAATAAGGGTAAAATTGCCATTGTGAATTAAAATATTAATTTATGTTTGTCATGGAAAATATGGTAAAATTTCCATACGTCATGTATATTTTACTTTATTTTTCTATCTTTGGGATCAACCTTATAACACCAAAAAGGAAAGTTTTTTTTTTCGCACGACACGTTTGAAAACTCTAGATTTTACCATGTGCATATTGCGGAGATTCAAAATACACAAAATTCCCATGTTGTGAAAATAAAATGTGTAACATGAACTTCTCATGAAACCTATATTTGAAATTGCCACATTATGAAAGAAATACATGAACTTCCAACCAAAAATAACACTTAGAACTGGCATGGACAAGATAATGAACTGTAGAAAATATAAACTATGAACATACAGTTCCCGTGGCATATTCAAATTATATTTTCTCGTGGTATTTTTATAAAAATTTCCATGGTTTGTGCGGCAAACTTGTCGTGTATGTATGATAACTCAGATGGTGGACAAAATTGCCATGGCTAATTCAAAAGGTAAAATTGAACATGGTACTTTTTATTAAAATTGTCTTGTTTTGTATGAGAAAATTGCCATGATATTTTAATATGACATGACCCAATAACCTACATTTCACATGCTCCATTAATTTAAGTTTGCAAGGTCATATTAAAAAGAATAGTGTTTGCCTTGTTTAGAAAACAGTAAAATTTACCATGGTATTTTAACTCGGAAATATTTTTTTGCCTTATTTACAAAATTACCATGGGCTGAATTCGAAAATAATGCTAGGTGAAGCATGGAAAAAAAATGGACCTAAAAATGGTAAAACAATCTTAGTCATGAAATTTGCCACACCCCATATTATGTTTGCGAAACTGGAAATTGTAAATTCAAAATAAGGAAGTGCTTCAACGACCCAGACACGTCAAGTTTTTGCCATGGTACAAAATCAATAAATTGCCATGGCAAAACAGCATAACTCGTAAGATGTCTAGCAATCTAATTTGCCACGATATTAGACGTGTGGCAAAGTACAAACAAGGATCACAACAAAACAACACTAAATTCTGAAATAAAAGGTGGCAAGGTAACATGGAAAATTTACAAGAAAAGATACTAAGTACATCGTGGAAAATTTTGGAAAAACTTTGAACATGATACGTAGATTTTGCCATGGCAAACACATTCAGTAGCATCTACGTTTGAATTTACCATGTGATTCGAAAACTTTGCCATGGTTATGTTAATTTGAACATTGGATTCGTTGTAGAAAGCAGAATTTGCCAAGGCAAAACATATTCAGTAGCATAGCCTTGTATTAAATTACCATGTGATGCTACAGAAAATTTGAATGGTTATGTGAATTTGAACACAGGATTTGTGCGGAATAAACAGAAATTACCATGGCAAAAACATTCTGTATAATCTATTTTGGCCCATATGAATTTGCCATGAGACCCTACACAAAATTGACTTCTACAGTAGATCATGCATGCATTCCGATGGAGCAGGTACTCACCAGCAAGATGGGCATGGCCACCACCTCCTCGTCCACGTCGTGTCCAGAAGAGACGCCAGTGTAGATTCGAACGCAGGTGGTTGCGACGTACACCTCCTCCTCCATGACGATATCCGCCATTGCTCCTCCCCGTCCGCGCTCCGCCTCCTGAAGGACCTTGCCGATGCCACCTGGAAGAAAAACAACAGGGATTTTGCGACACTAGGCGTGGGATCCACCGTCGCCGCTCACGTAGTTGCATCCGAACCTATGCAATAGCAGGGGCGCACCTCCGTCACGAACCGCATCGCCCCCCATCGCCTCCCAGCCAACTCGCGCTCATGGGCGCCCACCACCACTCTGCAACCACCAGAGCTGCCCGGACTACAAGCACTGGAGCATGCCGCCATGGCAGCCACCTACTGGGTCAGCCGACTCCGTGCACATCTTCGCCCGTGCCGCGGCAAGATCCCGTGGAGGGGGAGTCCCTCGCTCGCAGATGAGAGAATGCCATCGGGGAGGACTCCCGTCACGTCAACCCCTACCCACCCCCCTCCCGGCTACATAAGCATCCATGGCGTCGTCGGGACTCCGCCTCCTACCGGGCAATGCTACCCCTCCACCCCACAACTATTGCTGGGGTCTGTGTGTGGTGTGAGTGCTCCTAACGAATGGATAAGGCCGTGCGACGGGTTCGTTTCGTTCGGTCACTGCGATATCCAGCCCGAACATTGATGTGGCAACTTTGGGCTTTGTTATTCGTGCTTCAAGAATGACCGGCGATTTAGCCGTTCGGGCAGAGAAGCTATATACCGCACGTTCGGTGGTTATCATTTGGGAAGATATATTATTTCCCGGCTACTGCCTACGTTCACAAAGATAAGATGTTTAGGATTTTTCAATATGAACTATGTACGAAATGAAATGAGTGAATAAACGCAATAAAATATGTCTATATACATCTGATTCACAAAAGATAGAACATCTATATACATCTGGAATAGGCAATGGGGCGGGGTTGTTTCGTTTCGTTTTGTTCGATCGAACATTCACGTGGCAGCTATGTGCTTTGTTGATTCGTGTTGTAAAAATGAATTTATATAATTTATGCCATGACACGGCGGCAGCGACATCCGCGAGGGGGGTCACTCGATATATATTTTAGGTACATTTTTGGTTTAGATGAAGCACTTTAAGTTATCAAAGTAGTTTAGAAAAAAAATGAAAAAAAAAATCTATGACGACGGTCTATGAAGCCTCGGATCGATGACGTGGGTCAGGCCTATGCCGACAATGAGGCCGCCAGCATATCTATGACACCCCACGAACAGGCGAGGGGCTCGGATCAATGAAGTGTCACGTCCCCAGGATCGATGACGTGTTACGTCGCCCGGATCGATGACGTGGGTCACTCACTATGCCGACGGCCCCCGTTAGTGTCGTCTGCGTAGATATTACACAACAT
The DNA here is from genome assembly GCA_902687465.1 of Secale cereale. NCBI lineage: Eukaryota > Viridiplantae > Streptophyta > Magnoliopsida > Poales > Poaceae > Secale > Secale cereale. The sequence continues at coordinate 798,527,753 of LR738714.1, forward strand.
CGAAAAGACCAAATTAATACAAATTCATACATACTTCTCGTAAAACAACATACAACTGTATAGCTAAAGCATTTAAATGCAACAACAAATGCGACGATGATTCGTGTTGTAAAAATGAAGGACGATGGAGCAGTTCACGCGAAGAAGCTATATACTGCACGTTCGGTGGTTATCATTTGGGAAGATAAATTATTTCCCGACTACTCCCTTCATTCACAAAGATAAGATGTTTAGGATATTTCAATGTGAACTATATAAAAACTGAAATGAGTGAATAAACACAATAAAATATGTCAATATACATCTGATTCACAAAAGATAGAACATCTGATTCATAAAATATGTCAATATGTCAATAAAATATGTCAATATACATCTTACCGAGATGGGCACGGAGCTGACGGAGGTGAACAAGCAGACGGAGCGCATCGACAAGACAATGGCCAGGGAGCGCGCCGCGGGGGACACGATTGCGGCGTGGGTCGACCCCAAGGTGCGCGACATGGGGGACGAGGACATGGCGGCCTTCTTTGCCGCGCTGATGCAGGTGAAAGACGTCGTCTCCGAACGCGCCAAGCAGGTTCTCCTCGAGGCGATTCACGTCGACGTGAGCCGCATGGCCGAGAGTGCCGCGTCGCTGCCGCCCCAGTTCTTTGGTGGCAGCACCTTTGAGTACGGTAGCAGCAGCGGCAGCACCAACGCCGGGTTGGAGTTCCAGTTTCTGGTGCCTCCGCCTCAGGGATCCCCCTCCGGGATGGATATGCAACCGCAGCTGGTGATGGAGATGCCTCGGGCTCAGGTGGTCGCCGCCGGGATGGTTATGCAGGAGATGCCTCCGCCGCCGGGGTTCACCGCTGGGGTGGACATGCAGGAGATACAGATGGCGATTCCCGAGCCGCCGTCGGACGCAGGGGTGGACAGAGAGCTCGACCAATGGCTTATGGCGATGCTGCCGCCACCGGAGTTCCCTGCCGGGTTGGAGACGGCGCAGCAGGGGCTTGAGCCGAATGCCGAAGAAGAGGAGATCCATCAGTTCAAGTAAAACCTTTCATGCATGGACCAGTACGTCAATCTGTTGTGTCGTCTAGTTTCATCTTTTCATTTTTTGGGAGAATCTTCGTCTAGTTTCATCTCGTGTCGAGGAAATCCTATGTCGTTTCTCCATTATCAATAATTAATGGCTAAATCTGAATTGTACTGTCGCTGGCTGCTGGCATTTAATGAAATACAAATATCTCTGCTGGCATCATTAGGGCATGTACAATGGTTCTAGCTTAAGCATGCCACGTAAGATAAATGATGAGGTGGAGGAGAGAGAAATCATAAGAGAAGGCTTGTCTTATCTTATTTAAGAGAAGACAAGAGATGATAGCTTAGCATAATTTGTCTCACCATGTTTTTAGGAATAACTAATTATTGAAGATAAGGCTAAGAGATGACTCATTGTAGACTTTTTTTTGTCATCTCTAATTTACATGCAAAACTTAAGATAAGACTATCTTAGCAACCATTGTACATGCCCTTATACAAAGATCTACTCCTACATGCAAAATCTTTGGTGTTTGTTTTTTTCCTTTTGTGAAAGAAAATCTTGTATTAATTTAGGTCTTTCTTATTATTGATAGACAATCGTCCCTTAGACCGTACAAACGTGACACCCAACGTGACATCTCTCTATTATCAATATATATAGACACACACTACAAGCACAATACGACGATAACAAGAGAAAATGCTAGTGCAGAATTCCAGATCCATTACTACCTCTGTAGACTAAAGAGGGAGTAGAAAATACCGGCCCTTTATCTCGATAACATTTTAAAATATAAAAGTCATGTCCGGTCAATGTATATATGCAACTTAGAGCATCTCCACCCACGCCCCCAGGTAGGGGTGGGCACGGTTAAACCGAAAACTGAAAAACCAAACCGAACCGAACCTTATTAACCGATATGTCGGTTAATTTGGTGGTTTGGTTTTTGGTTCGGTGGGAAATTTTAATGTTGTTTGGTGTTTGGTTTGTGTTCGGTTTTCAGTGCCCAGAAACCGAATAGACCGAACAAACCGATATGTAGGATGCCCCGTGTAAATACCATCTTCAGCCATTGACGAACAACTAAACATCCGTCCTGACTTGGGCCATCTAGCAATCACCGGCAAATCCTTGTTGGCTGTGGCGTACATCCGGCTAGCCGCTAGAACACATGTACTTTTACAACTGCTCTGAGTTTCTAATCTCCCTATCTAACTAGTAATATCCATGAATGTTTAGTATGTATGCATGCCGCTTGGTCATGCAAGTAACTATTAGTGTATCATTTAGTGCATGAGCTGCTCAGTTTAGAGGCATCACATGTGTTCTTGTGTACATAATACATGACCCATTTCAAGTGATATTTCCACATAGTTATGTTCACTAGTTTGATTGAACGAATAAAGCATTGCATGATGTTAAGGTTGCTAGCTATTGTGACTATTTTATGCATGCAAATCAGTGCTCATGAATCATTACACTTATACCGACGAGTGCATGTATTTCGGTTTTTCGGTTAACCGAAGAAACCGAACCGATATATTATGGTTAATATGGTTCGGTTTCTTAACTTTTTGTGCTTGTTTCGGTTTCCATTTCTTCAAAACCGAAATTATAAAAAACGGAATAAACCGAACCATATTAACCATATAAACCGAATGCCCAGCCCTACCCCCAGGAACGCCCTCCAGACCACTTTTTTAGCGCCGGTGGCAAAAAAATCCTCCCATTCACGCCCCCAAAGCGTCACTTTTCGTCGGATTTGAAGAAAAATAACGCCGGCAGTCCCACCCCGAATCCAGCCCCCTGGGGGGCAGCTGGGCGTGCCGGCGGCTTCTTTTCCTCGATGCTGGCCCACCCTCGGCCTCCCACCTCCCTCTCTCCTCTCTTTTCATCTGGGCCCCGCCCCGTGCCCTCACCCTCTGGGCCCACCCTCAGGCGACCGCGAGCGAGGCCTGGGCACGGCTTGGGGGTGGATACGGCTGGAAACTTTTTCACCCTCAAGCCAAAATTTCCGCCGGCAGCCCCCCAAGCGGCGAAAAAAATGCCTCCTGGGGGGCTCAACGGCTGGAGATGCTCTTAGACATCTGGTGGGTTTCAGGCTCGACACATGACAAACACGTATGACTCTAACCAGGGTTTCCCTCAAAACAGAAAACACGTATGACTCTAAGGCCCCGTTCGGGAACGGACCACTCGCTCCGCTCCGTTCCGCTCGGTGCTGGAAACGAAGAGCGACAGAATAGCTGCTCCCCAAAAATGAACTGCGCTTCGCTCCGCTCCACCATTTCAGCTCCACGGAGTTGGGAGCCGGAGTGTTGCCGAACGGGCCCTAACTTAATAAATCACGTCTCAAGGGAATAAAAATCTTCACGCAATGAAAGTGAATAAAAGTCACCGGACCCTGCTGCTTTGCCCAATGCAAATTCGTGCCCTGCATCCATGAGCCATATCTGGTCCCTGGTCCGTTCATTGCAACCATCTTCTCCATCGCACACAAAAAAAACATAGCAACCATTTTCTCGCACAGCCGTCATCCTCCTTCCTTTTTTACGTGAATTTTCCAATCTATTCATTTTTCAATTATGGTAGTACAACGAATATCTAAAATAATAAAAAATTACATGCAGATTCTTAGACCATCTAGCGCCGATTATAAGCCAAAGGTGTGCCGTCGTCATCGCCCCTCCCTCGCCGGAACCGGGCACAACTTGTTATAGTGGACAATCGGGAAGTCATCGTGCTAAGGCCCCGCCTCCCTTTGATGGACCAGGCACTAGCGACGGATACATGAATTATCGATCTGAACCCACATGTATGGACATATAATGTAACTGTATTTTTTATTGATGTACGTCCATCAATCACGATCTCTTTCGTTTTTTCATCTCCCATCTTGAGTGCAAGAGAGCCATAATTTCACCATTATGGGCGATATCTACGCCTGCTACCATGTCTCTCTTTCTTGTGTGCTGTCGTGCTACAACGTCTTTGAATCATCAAGAACCAATGCTACCATTGTGAAGCTTAATTGAATCGCTGGAAGAACCAACAAGCCAAAAACAATATGTACACCATGAGGTGAGGTTGACAGAGCGCTAGGTCCAGGTGATATCACATAATACGTCTCAGATTGGAAAATACATACTAGAGTGCAAGATGAGGTGCATGCCGAGCTGTACGAGTACCTGCGGCAGGATGTCTTCCCATCAAACTCGGCTGAGGCAATTATCATCAACCCCTAAAATGTCCTAAAGAGGCGATGACCCCTCGACGGTCTGGCAAGCAGGCATATGTCGTCATTCATGCCTACGACATGTATCGGACAAGAAAGTCAGGGCTAGAGATTTTATGGTATGTACATGGTCTGAGCTGCAGCATCGTCCAGAGTACGTTCTTATGCAGTAATAATATGTGCTGAGAATTGCTGTGGTGGCATGTACTTCAATCAGGCCTAGGTGCAAGAGGCAGTTCATGTGAACACATAGTCGAAACATCCGTGAACTGATGGAGGTATATAGATCAAAGTTTTAAATAGCCCGCTATAGCTGCGCTAATATACGCTATATCTTTTAGAAGAGGTTCCGCGCTAAATGCATTTTGTTCAACCACATGAGTGAATATTTTAAACAGCCCGCCATAGCGTCGCTATAGCACGCTATAGCATTTAGAGGAGGTCCGTCGCTAAGAGGCTTAGCGCGCTATTTAAAACTTTGATATAGATGCGTGATATGCATGCTTACTATCACTCATGAACCAAGATGTTGGACCAAATCATCTAGAACCTCAGATACCATTACAAAAGCAAATACTTTGAGTAATTTTTTGTTGTTATCTTTTATTAGACTGATTTGATGTCATAACAAATAGCCCCTCCATTAATGAATAGATGATGTTGTGGACATTGATATGATCACAAATATATATATGATCACAAATAAGACAGTTAGTATTACATGCTCCCTCCGTTCCATAATGTAGTCGTATAGATTTTTCAAAAAGTGAAACCTCACAAACTTTGACCATGTTTGTGGAGAAAAAAGATTACATCTAGAATGCTAAACATATATCATTAGATGTTGTTTCATATTTTATATTTTTGGTATTGCAGATATAAATAGTTTTCCCTAGGAACTATGTCAAAGTTTGCAAACTTTGACTTGTCAAAAAATCCAAACGCAGTACGTTTTGGAACGGAGGAAGAGTTATTTCTAGGATGGTTATGTCTATTTTTATTTGATTAATTTAACATTTTCATAGAAGAGATTAAAGATCGTAGCTTTCATGGTGGCACTAAATTTTTTTTGTTGTAGTGAGGACCAAAACCATCGAGACTATATTAGCATTTGTGATCAGTCCCACAATGCATTGAAGATTTCTTATAGCATGAAAGGATTTTTTCATGTGTCAAAGCCTATGGTACGCGTCTTATTAGAGATCCGTTAAAAAATATATTTGTTGTCTGAGTAGTTCATGGCAGAGAGGAGTAGTAGTTAGTTAGGATTTCGCTTATAGGTTGATGCAAAAATAATTTTGTGTTGTTTCTAGTGATGGAGGAAATTTAATTAGTGTTGTGATCCTTAGGCATGTGATTTTGGAAGAAGAAGTTATTACGAGGCTAGGATGGAATGGATCTTGAGATAGAAAAGTTGTCGATCATAAGTGTGGTTGTGGAAAAGTGAGTAGAAGAGAGAGAAACAAGAATGCCGCCGGTTGAACCAGTAGTATTTTTGCTCTCACCAAAATCATTTTTCAAGACCAAGGCTCTAGATGAGGACAACTTTGAAGAATAAAGAACCGCTTGAAGGTGGAGTCCCCCTTCATGTTCGAACATTGTGAAAGAAGACAGATACAACAAATTGTGCAAGCGAATGCCTTGAAAATAATTTCGCTCACGCCTCCCCTTAGAACCAAGAAATTACTTCTGTCTATTCAAGGCCAGGTATGCTCCGAAGGATTGACCTAACGTCGGTGTGCTTGGGAGGAGTCATCGAGATGGTATCCAAGGGATGTTTTTCGTTGTATTTTCAAGGTCATTTCTTTGTATCTCTTTCCAGAACAACTCCATCAACTTTATTTTCTAGAAGATGTTTCTAAATAAATAACATCCAGCTTCGATTATTATTTGTTCATTCATGTGAGTAAAATGTTCATGTATATCAACACTTTTTAAGGCTAAACCATATGTTGAATTATTTCACTCATGATTTCCTAACAATGTGTTTGGCATCATTTTTCTGCGAACGTCGATACAAGACAAAAAATATACAGAGAAATACGCCCGTACAGCCACCCCCTGAAAGCAACGCATCAATCAAGACTCTCCTTCCGCCAGCTCTAGAAGCAAGTTATAGGCTCACATGATGTTCTAGCCCTGCAACAGGAGTCCAGTATAATCATCCATAGCTAGTCCTCAGCGTGCTCCCATACATGTGATTTCTCATCTACCTCGTTAGAGACAGAAAGCCTTCCTTCCAACAATAACTGACATCTACATCGATTGATCGCCAACTTTCTAAGAGGTCATCCAACACAACACGATGCCTTTGTTATATTTTTCCTTGGAACTGCATCTACAACTTCGTCCAAGAAAAAAATGTCCACCATGCGCCGATTCAAACCGAGACATAGGAAACTAGTAAACCTTGCATGCCTTCACAAAACTAGTTGTCTGTAAAGGAGTCCAAACCAAGCGGACTGCAACTCAATCCTAACAACATAGATTATCGTTAGGAAAAATATCTAATCCATACAAGAAGCAAAGTCGCACCCTCTATGGACATACGCATGTCATGCATGGTAGAACTTTTCATTTCCTTTTATTTTTATTTTTATATGTTTTATAATAAATTATCCATTGATACCCATTAAGGGCACAAAATATATTAATGTTCTTAATGTCCTCTGATGTAGGGTTGCACTCAAAACACGAGTGAGATTGATGCTTCTACTATGGAAGTCATCAAACTTGGTGAGGACGTCCGACATGACAATGTTCAAGAAGGATCAAGAGAAAATGGACCAAGGCCATCATGATTCAGAATAAATATCTTGTCAATAAAAAATAAAGATGCAAAGGTTTCGTCAGTGGAGAATAAGGTGGAGGGGAAAGAAAGCGGAGGACAAGAATTGAACATATAAACCAGGCTAGAGTACCCGCCCATCCAGAGGCAACGCTCGCGGGCGACGATTTTGACCGCCCGATGGAGTTACTAAGGTTGCAACAGTGCTTTTTTTTGGCTGCTGGCATCTGGTCAGCCGTCCAATTTTTTTCACGTTCGGGACTGCTTTAGACGAGGATGACGGGTGGGTCCGTGAGCCTATGGGGGCCATCGAGCAGAGGGAGGGTTTCCCTGGAGCCTGCGTAACCGTAAACGATTGGTGCAGATTGACCTAGCTTTCGCACCCGCGCAAGCGACCTCCTCCTCCCTTCCCATTCGTCCTCCCTCCTAGCCGCCGCCGCCGCCGCCTCTTCTCCTTCCTCCTCCTCCTCTCTCTCGCTGGTGCCACCGAAGGAGGACAAGAGGAAGAACACGGGGGACAAGAGGAAGGAGGCCTTGGTTTGCCTTCTTCCCCCACGCTAGCCCCTCCACCTCGCCTTCGTCCTCTCCGTCGTCTATGCTGCTCTCGGAGTCCATGCCGACCTCGCCTTCGTCCTCCCCACCGCGCACCAAACCCTAGCCCGCCCCGCCGGTCCCAATGGCCGCCACGCACCACCGGCTCCTCCACGCCCTCCTCGGGCGTCGCGGGCGCAACGCTCGTCTGGTTCCTCTTCGAGCGCGCCATGTACAGCCTCGCGTCGGTGCTCTCCAACGTCGTCCTCCTCCTCGTCGTCATCCTCTTCTTCTGGGCCAAGTCCGCCTCGCTGCTCAACAGGTCCGTGCGTTTACTCCCCACTTTGCTCTGCCTGGCGGCTGGCCTATCTTGCTACTCCAGTACAGAGTAGCACTCGTTCGAGATCTGGTCCAGAACTGAATTGCGCCCCTGCTTCGCTATGGCCGTATGCTCCGTGGTCATTCATGCATGTTGTATACCTACAAATTAGGACCGAAATTGGAGTAGTTTCAGTCGTGCAGATTAGAACTGAATTATGCCCTGCTTTACTGTAGTTGTATGCTGTTACTGCTGAACTGTTTGGTAGATTGTTCAAACTAAAGGCGTCCAGTCGGTTTGCTACAATGTGTATTTACTATACTTAAGAAGTTTTGTGGAATTTGGTCCTAAGCACTTCGGAATTTGGCTGTAGTTTGAGATCAATCTTTGGGAGATGTTAGAGTGGGTTAAGAGATTGATCTGCCTAAAGATCTTCTAATTTGATATTGCCGCAAAGAAGAGGATGAGAGATGAGAACGAGGGTGGCTGGTGGTGAGGCATCGGCGCCAGAGGGAGACGCAGATCCGCGGCGGAGCAGGATAGGTGACTAGGACGACCTGCGACTCCTCATGGCAAAGGTAATTTCTCACATCCCCTCCCTGGCTCCCTTCCTCTCCTTCCCTGCTGTCGTAACCCCACCATCCAGCTTGTGGAGAAGTCTTAGTTGAGGAGAGGGTGGCTCTGCCGTATCCATTCTCCTCAGACGATGTGTTTCCCTTTCCCCTTCCTCAATCTGCCTTCTCCCAGTTGTTCTCGCTTCTTTGAGCATGGGCTGATGTGTAGGCTCGATCTATTATTTTGCAGGTCTTTCTCGCTGTTGGTTGTAACATCATCGTCTCCCAGACAGGTTTGTCTGATTCGAGAGGTCTCGTAGTCTGAGTGGTAGGCACCGGTGATTCAAATTTTTTTACCCGTCCATGCATCTTTGATTCTATCTGCTAGGCAGTTGTTTTCTTCGAATGTCTACATGTACTTCTATAGCTTGCTAATTCCTTCTCAGCTTGTTTTATATGCGTGTGTATGGACAAACTAATGTGTCTTTCTGTTGGTTGTTCCTTCCTTGCCAATATGGCAATTGTTTTAGATGCTGGCCAGTAGGGATGAAAATGGAGTGAAAAGTTTCCGCTTTTCCGGAGGAAAAATGGAAACGAAGAGGAAATATGAAAATGGAAATGGAAATTTGCAAAACGGAAGTGGAAATGAATTATTTTATGTGGAAACGGAAACAAAAACGGAACGGTGTTTTTCGTTGGAACATGCGTGGAAACGGAACTTTCCGTTTCCGTGAATATGAAATTTTTTTTTTTGCTATAGACTTATGGCTGCTTTGTTGTCCAACCGTCAAACAACACACAATGACACAATGAGTAGAATGGATCATTTGAGGCCCAACTTCTACTACCACACATGTACTCCAACTTGATCTTATAGCCATGTTAAGAATTCATAAAATGTTTCTTTTTGTGTGTTTTTCTCTATGATTCAAGGAGTTTTTAAGTTCCGATCAACGCCCACTTTTGTTTTCGTCTCCGCTTTGTATTCGCTCCGTGTCCATTTCCGGCAGTATCTGTTTCCGTATTCATTTCCGGGGTTTCCGTATTTGTTTCTGCTTCTGCAAAAATATATGAAAACAAATATGGTAGCACTCAGTTCCGTCCGTTTCCGCTCTGTTTTCATCCCTACTGGCCAGTTAATGTTTTTTGCAAATAATAGTGGATCTTGGGCCGCCTCCACACCTTGGGTGGTTGTCCTCTCCTTTGTTATGAGCTTGCTGCCTGTTGCACTTTCGTCGTTGCCGTTCTTGCGCCGGTGCTGCTGCCATGTAAGGCTGCTTTGGATGACTCAGCGCCGGGGTTGCAGTCTCTACCATTGACAATTTTGATACATTTCATCGCCGGGGCTGCTTTGGTACTTACTGATGATTTAAAATTGTGTCTATTGCCGAACTTAATTTGAAAACACTGGCTTGTTTGTAGGGGTTCTATTTTCTTTGCCAAAAACTTAATTTGAAAACACTGGCTTTTTAGATGCTTGCGAAGTACATGGGGGAGGCGCACATGGTTGATGATTATGTTCTAGGTTGGCCATTGAGAGGGATGTCGAAGCAAACTCCGTCAGGTTTCAGGTGCACACTCTCTGTCCCTGTTTTTGTCTGTGCAGCTAAACTTGAGAATCATACACTTCGGTATATAAAGTTAGTTACTGGGTTTACTAGCAGTTATGAAAGGTGAGGGGGGCGCCTCGTCGTTCCTGCTGCCGCTGCACCCGAAGCCCAAGACCGCCGGCGTCAAGACAGATTCGACCACGGCCGTGCTGCCGGAGAGGTGCGTGCGATGATCCAAGCCGGTGTAGGAATTCGAATCCCTTTCTCCTAAAGGCACAATTTGCTCCTTTTCGATGCTTTGATTCTTTTTGTGGTTAACCTGCATGGGTTCAACAAATTTTCACCTTGGTTCTTGATTTCTGTATTAAACAACAACAGATAGGGATTGTTCTTGATTTCTTTCATGTTGTTTTTTACGAATAATTTTACATGAATGAGTTGAATCCTTCCTTGCAGTAATTAGGCAAGGTAATTAACCAACTTGCCAGCAGGGATTTGTTCCTTGGAATGTTGCATTTCTTTTATGTCATGCTTGGTTATAATCATATTTGACCATCCACATATTAAAATAATAGCACAAGCCTGTATTTAGATATAGGCATGTGGCTATTGGTATAAACCAACAAGCAAAGACTTACACCGCCAACCTCACAAAGTCAACGGTGTTCAGATTAATCTTTCTGTTGACATGATTAATCTTTGATAAAATCATGTTCTTCAATTCTGTTATGTATTAAGAATGCAGTGGATTTTAATTTCAGTACTAACATGGCATAGTTCTTCTTCTGATTGCTTCACCTTTTAATATGTAGGCAGTACTACACTTCTGTAGATATTGGCAATCCTGCAAGGCCCTATTTTCTTGACATCGACACCGGGAGCGCCTTGACATGGATCCAGTGTGATGCAGCTGATGCTCCCTGCACGAACTGCAAAAAGGTGAGTACCATTTTCAGCCATATTTCATCGCATGATAAGAACTCGGCCTCGCCGCGACACAATTTCTGTGGATATCTTGGTTCCTGTGTTCCATCATGAGCCTGATTTTCAAAATTCACAGCGTTCCTGATAGGCTTTTTATCCTGTTACAGGGACCTCATCCCTTATATAAGCCCGCAAAAGAGAACATAGTTCCCCTAGGGATTCACATTGTCGGGAATTGCAAGGCAACCAAAATTACCGTGACACTTGCAAACAATGCGACTATGAGATCGCATACGCGGACCGAAGCTCCTTTGTCGGTATGCTTGCGAGGGACAATATGCAGCTGATCACCGCAGATGGTGAGAGGGAAAACATGGACTGTGTCTTCAGGTACGGCATGACTTTTTCCCATAACCAAATATGTTCAGTGTTCAGAGATAGGTGGTGATGTCTGTATGCTAACAAACTGTGTACCATATGCTAGGTGCACATTATCAACAAGGAAAGCTTCTGGACTCACCAACAAGTACTGATGGGATCCTTGGCCTCAACAATGGGGCAATGAACCTCCCTACCCAGCTAGCCAAGCAAGGGATCATCCCCAACGTTTTCGGCCGTTGCATCGCCATGGATCCCAGCAGTAGTGGCTACATGTTTCTTGGTGATGATTACGTTCCCATATGGGGAATGACATGGGTTCCTGTCGGCAATGATCTAGAGTGAGTCTCCCCCCTACTTTGCCTGAAGATTATTCTCACATGTGGCCACCATTTCTCCCATAAATATCATGTTACCTCGCATCGTCTTCGATGGGATACGACATGCTCTGCTTGCGACAAATCTTCAAGAAATCTTAACCGATTTATGTCGCTCTCATGACTCAAACTGCAAATGGAAATTATGCCCAACTGCTCTGCAATGTTGCTCTGTTCTTCACTTCTTTCTAAAATTTGCGTCCATTCCACAAATAAAGTCTCCCCTTTTTTTCAGTTGCCGTAGCAAGTAGCACATCACATCATCGAACTAGCGTATGCCCATGCATTACGTTGCGACATAGATTTCCCTTTACGACGCATAAAAATATCGCGCCTCTTGCGATTCGTTATATGAAAACGTGTATCTGACTGCAGTTCCGCATTTTGTGTACTGTCAGGGACGTGTACAACACGGTACTACAGAAAGTAAACTATGGAGGTCAGGAGCTTAATGTGCGAGAGCAGGCTAGGAAACTGACTCGAGTGATCTTTGACAGTGGGAGCTCATACACTTACTTTCCACATGAAATATACACAAGCCTGATTGCTTCGGTGAGTTTTTGCATCAACTCTCTCCATCTGGTGAAACGAGTTCAGTTAATTCCATGCTGCATATACCTGATCACGATCTTGTAATTCCACAGCTCACCTATAATTTTCCAAGGTTGTGACGAGCATATATTTTCATCTTACCGCAGGACAGGTTGATTTCACATTGTATTTGGAAGAATGAGATGCCCCAGATCCAATATTATCAAAAAAGCAGAAGAGCTCGGTGTATATATGCTAAGATGATCTGCTCTTACATATTTTCTTGACGTGTAAAAGGTACACTAGCTTGTCTATGGCCCTCATTGTTGCTTGGAAACATTTCTGCTCTTCGCTTCAACAATGCGCTCCTTTTTTGTGAAGAGCAATGCACTCATTGATGCTACTTTGTGAACATGTCTTTGTTGTGTCCCGTTCCTTATTTTTATACCTACGGATTTAGCAAGAGTCATTTTTGCCTCTGTATTTTCACCTTCCATTTCATATTTTTATTAGTGCAGTTTCTGAATTATTATCCAGTGCCTTTTGGAGCTCGAGCTCCATGGGACCCAATATTTATACATATTTCAACCTGTTTTTTCTTGAAAGGTAATCATACGCTGAGGGGGAGGGTGTACCTATTTTTTCATCTTTTTGCCTTTTTTCTCTCCTATTACCGCTCCCCTTTAGACATATCTTATTTGAGATTATGCCTTCTTTGCCTTATGACATCTTTCTCTTAGCGAGTAATTCCACCATTTTTTTTGTTTTGTCCTATTTGCTACTTAAGTGGTTTTTCCCTGCACCTGAGCTGGTGATTTTGTTATTTTGTCACTACCTGGAGTCAGTAGAAAAATGAAACCGTTTTACATTTTAATTTGCTCTGCAACTAAAGTCATGTTGGACTCTAGGTGAGGAAGGACTAGCGTTGAGCCTGAGGTGACCTCAGTTCATTTTTTCAATTCTGATTTAGTTTAGATTTTGAACCATGATTGCTACTTCAAATTTGATTATCTTTTTTTTTCTGTGGTAGTGTTTCGTCTTCTAAATTTGCACTGCTATTGGTACGTTGATACTGCTTCTAACCATATACAAGAGCATCAGCAGGAAGCTAGGCCTACCTCTTATTTATGTTCTATGCATCTAAATGCCGCCCTTTTTCATTTTTACTCTTCTTACAATTGTCTTGATGTACGTAATCTTTTTTATTTGAGTGATTTCGCTCAGATGCTTACATGATACTTCAGGCTTAAGCCTATGTACCCTGCATGTTTCTTGATGTGGTTCATCATGCCTTCCTAGCTCCTTTTCAGCTGCCTGCTCAAAGTGATTGAACATGTGATGTTGTTAGCTCTGATGTGTAAATAATATGTCATGCCCAGCATCTTAGTTCAGCTGATGCATGGTTTGCAACGTATATCACTGACTTACCTGCTTTAAGTAGGTGATTTTAACCTGTTGGAGCCCTCTGATGAAAAAAGGTGAACTGTTCATGCCTTATTTCAGAAAACTAAATATGCACCATGCTGATATACTTAATGACTAGCATGCTTTTGACATCCATTAATGATGCAGTGTTTTGACTTTTGAGTAGACGATTCTTTATTTATTAGCCTATACACCAATAATGTTTCCATTGATCAATCTCATAGTACTTTCTGTGTGTTTTTCTTATCTTGGGCTCAAAACTTATTGTCAGGTTAAACTATTTTGTGGATCATTTATAGTATGGATGTTCTGTAAAAGAATATTTACTGGATTGTTATGTAAAACCTAAGGCTCAAAAGAAAAGCTTCGGTAAATTAGAATATTTATTGAAATATTTAGGTGTTTCATTAAATTTGTATGGAAGTCCAAACTCATCCATTTATTTATTTAAGAGCATCATCGGTGTAGTTTTTTCCTGTCCACACAATTTTGAAAAAAAGATACATGGCTACCAAATGAATGTGTTGCTATGCCGACTACTGTCCAGTCCATTTACACTTCGTATTTTCCTCTCTCCAAGATTTCACAGGGCTTGAGTCCAATATACTACTCCCTCCGTCCCAAAATTCTTGTCTTAGATTCACCTAGATAGGGAAGTATCTAACACTAAAATGTGACTAGATACATCCCTATTTAGACAAATTGAAGACAAGAATTTTGGGACGGAGGGAGTATATTCTAAATGTATTTATGCAATTTTACTCTGGTGCTTGCAGATCCATGGATCTGAAATTATTGCGGGAGCTCCCATGATGGACTATGATGAAAAAGTATTTCTTGTTGCCTGTTCTGTTGTGGTGCAAGTGTACCAGACTTCATGCTTATAATGCATTTCTTTCATGTGTGATATGCTCCACATGGATTTGTATTTCATTGTGGATTACCTCTTGCTATACGTATTATGGATTGTCCATATTTATCACTATAAGTATCAATGCAAATAAGCTTATCTTTCCTTCGCTTTCAATCTATTTAGGTGCTCACATATGCCCTACAGTAACCACATAATATAGTGAACTACCTTCGTAACTTTCTTCTTGTGTCGATTATGTATAAAGATGCTATCTAAATACCCACTTCCATTATAAGACGAATCGGAACATATAAACGTTGAAGGAGTGCTAGACACAACCAAGGCATCCACGTATCGGAACATATAAACGTTGAAGGAGTGCTAGACACAACCAAGGCATCCACGTATGCCATGAATAGTGCAGAGTGAGCGAATAAAAACAGCGAGCGAGCGATGGACCTAACCCGCGTCTTCCCTAGCTCCCCTTGCCGCCACCACCCCTCTCCCCTGCTCCATGCCATATCTGACCCATGTCTTCCCTAGCCCCCCTTGCTGCCGCCCCTACCCCTCTCCTTTGAGCATGACGCCTCCTCTTCCCACTCCTGCCCCGCCTTCGTCCTAGCTGTCGCCTCCTACTCTCTCCTCCTCTCCTCTTCCTTGCTGCCTCCCCCATCTCTCGCTCTTGCCCACGAGGAGGAGCAGCGAGACCTAAGATACTATGCTCTTTGAGTCAAGTTTTTTATTTTATTTTGAGTACCCGCTTACGAGGATAGGGGCATGATTGTCATCTGCATTTTTTTACTGAAGTTGATCCTGGTGTTATTTGCTTTGAGAATTGAGAAAAGAATGAGACTGCGAGATGTGCGCTTCTTAGCATCACATCAAATGGAATAATTTTGAGGTTTGTAGTCTAAAACACAAATTTAAATAAGAAGTAGGCTTATACTTAAAAACAGACATGAACGGGAGCAAACTGAAGGTTTTGCCTAAAGGATCCGAGTATGTCCCGTTATACGAGGACTAGGACATCTATTATTGGATACTCATCAGCGACGTCCCGTGGAACCGAGTGATGCATGCTAATTTTCCATATGCATAATTCGCTGTTGGTGTAATTAGTTCCGATCATCTGAAGTACTGCTCTAAATCTTTGATAAGCACCGCCTGGTGATTTATATAATTTCTGCACCAAGGATGATGTAGAAATGCAAGACATGAGCTGATGAGAGGATGCTCCAAGGATGAACAGGAGCTGAAATCAATGTATGAGTAACCCGCGTTCTCCCACCTTCATATATTTTTTAAACACATAACCATGGAAAAATGACCGATGGGGAGGAGTTGCTGTTTTTGAGGAGCAAGGCACATGATATATATGCATGGCCTCATTGGCCAATGACTCAATGGATAAAAGCAAATGCATGTTTTTTACAAAAAGAAGAAGAGAAAACCTTTGTTATGTTTGTTTCCCCAACCTTGATAACTAAGATTTCAAAAGCAATGGAAGAGATACAAGGCAACAATTCTTACTTCATTTTACCAATTCCTATGTTAATACATTTCATGGGGCATGCTTTTTCAACATCAAAACTGTTACTTGGGCTATTGTTTCTCTGTTCCATCTAGCTTTGCATATTCAATCAGTTGGTACTAGAAACTAAAGATAATCTTCATCAACTCATAGTTTGCCAGTTTGGATCGTTTATGAGAAGAAGCCTATTTATCTATGCAGTTGATTAAATTATATTTTAGTATATTGTAACAAAATACTTGATGCTCTCTGATGGGACAAAATGGTCTTGTGCGGACTTTGTTCAAGCCAAGACTTCATGCTAATACACAACGATTTGTCTATACTCCTTTTTCATCTTAACATTTTCAGATAGTATGCAGATGATATAGCGATTGGGTACTTGCAGGAGGAAGTTTCTGAGGCAACATCCTGGGCATGTGCTTCTGAGCAATAACTAAAAAAATATACCCACATTTTTTGTTTCCAAAGGAGCATTTCTAGCACATCTTACCTTTATAACTAATCCTATCACTATCGTGTTTCTGAGATTTCCACTGATGTTTATTACCATATGAGGTAATTTAGATAGTTTGAAAGCAGTCCTATCTAAAAATATGCTCATATGTAACAATTGGAGAGGAACAATCATATATTCTTAAATTAAAATTATTGTTCATGATGCTAACTACACTACTTTTGTATATAAAATTCTAACTATAAATAAAGGACATTATATGAAAATATCTTTTGGTTTAGATCCAATTATCCCCCCATGCTACCTAAATAATAAAACAAATTATGCATATTGAAGTATATATTTTGAAAGATAAGGCTTATTTATTTATTTTTTCATATAAAAAGGGTTACATCGTGTACCATATTTATTATTTTATGTGATGTGCTGACCTTTTCTAAGGCCAATGTAAATAAGCAATCAGGATTGTGTTCATAACTTCCTTTTGGGCTATCATGCTACTACAATATAGACCTACATATTTTTTTGAGATTACATTATCAGTCTTTAGACCACTCTCACTTGCATATGCGATGGTTCCAAAACTTGTGTTAAAATTCAGTAGGCATGAACATGCTACCTAAGTATCTATTTTCTTATGGTTCAATGATTTGATTATCAGTCTTTAAACAAATCTCACTTGCATGGTTTGAATACTGGTTTGCTTTTGCTTTTTGCATGAGGGGCGCAGTGGTTCGTTCTAAAAAAGCCACATGCATGGTTTGAAAACTTGGTCGCTCTTGCTTTTTGGGCAATGGACAACGGATCATCTATCTTTGAACACTATGTATCATCACTAGGTATCTATCTACTAGCAGTGTGTGCTTATTTTTATATGTTTCAATCTGTGTCTGAATATTTGTATGTGCACTCTTTTAATACATGTCTTGCTCTCGTCCTTTGCGCCATTGGCGCAACAGGTCATCTAGTTGGTATAAAGGGCGATGATGCATGTCTAATCCTCCTCCATAAAAAGTTAGGATTTTTGCCTCCCGCCGACGCCGTCGCAGGTCCGCCTCCTCTCCGGTGGCCTTAGGGCCATGGGGGCACGGTGGATCTCGGCAAGAGTCGGCAGGAGGGCTCCGTTTTTAATAGTTTCTTTCAGTTTAGCTAGGGTTTGTGTCCTGCTCAGGAAGACGAGACGGCGGCGGCTCTCTGAAGATGGAATAAAGGTCTCCCCGCCTAGCCCCCGTTCCGGCGATGCGTCTAGCATCGTTGGTGGGCGTGTGGAGGTGTGTCTCCAGCGGATCTATCTTTGGTGGATTTGTTCGGATCTCGTCGTAGTTCGTCTACGTTCGTGTGTCTTCGTATTGGATCTTTCTGATCTACGTTATTCTTCATCTGCGGCGGTTGCTGTTCTGGTGCCCTGGTCCTACGGGGCCTTAGCACGACAACTTCCCGACTGTCTACTACAACAAGTTGTGCCCGACTCCGGCGATGGAGGGACGATGACGGCGGCGCGCCTTC
This sequence comes from Secale cereale, assembly GCA_902687465.1. Lineage (NCBI taxonomy): Eukaryota > Viridiplantae > Streptophyta > Magnoliopsida > Poales > Poaceae > Secale > Secale cereale. The sequence continues at coordinate 798,545,745 of LR738714.1, forward strand.
GGCTCGCTTCAGTGCTGGTAGTTGTCGCTAGGTGATCTACGGATCTGGATGTAATTTTTATTATTTCTAGTATTCGTTGTACTGCCATGATTGGAGATGAATAGATCGGAAATTTTCTCGCAAAAAAAAAAATGACGACCGCTGAAAATTGCCAAAATAAGTCATTGAGGAGGTGACTTTATCAAGCTAGCTAGAATATTCGACATCATCGAGCCCAAGGGTGAGGATATCATTTCTATCGCTTAGGGAAGGAGGCGCAAGAGTGGAAGTACTTAGTATTTTCATTGCCTTAAAAAACACGCGCGCGCAGTCACGTATACACACAGAAAATCTTACTGTCGTTTCAAACAAATTACATTTGACGTACAAATAGTTACATTCATATTGATTCACTACATAAAATTTGGCATAAGAAAAAAATTATATGCCATAAGACCAGCAAATTATTATTCTGCTTTTATTTTATACTGTGTTTTGAAGTTTGTAATTTTTCGTAACATAAAAAAAATGGTGATTATATATTTTCTTACGTTCACTTTTTACGTCTGAATGTAAATAAATTTACGGAACATAAAATTAGAGTCCATTGATGCTAAAAATGAGGGTGTGAAGAATAACTATTTCTCACCTAGTGACGAATAGTCAATCCCTATATTTATATATTATATATTCCATTTGAGCCCGGGTTTTCAAGTAGACGACCTACATCTTGATAGAAGTGTGAACCGCGATGATATGAAGGGGTGTGAAGCATGCCTCAAGGACAGACAGAGCCCGACACTCCAAAACAATGTCAAGGATGCCAATACAAACACAAGAATCTTGCCTCCTATGAGTAGTCGACGTGGTCCATTTTAGTCATCTTCTTAACTCTCACCGGTTTACTACCGAACAAAAAAAATCGAACCAAAAATTATTATAAAAATCTGGGAATTCAAAATCTAGGTTGGTTGTAAATGTGTACACTAATAGAAAACAGGGCTTTCGTCAATTCTCAATGTACACATTAGTCCCGGTTGCATTACAAACCGGTACTAATGTGAGCATTAGTCCCGGTTCACGCGGCTAGAGCGTCGGGAAGGCATTAGTCCCGGTTTGAGACATGAACCGGTACTAAAGGGCATGCACCCTTTAGTACCGGTTCGTGTCTCAAACCAGGACTAAAGGTCTAATCTTTAGTACCGGTTTGAGATACGAACAGATACTAAAGGGCATCACACCCTTTTTTCCCGGTTCGTGCCTCAAACCGGTACTAAAGGGGTTATTTTTTGTTTTTTTAATTTGTTTTTTATTTTTAGTTTTTGTTTCAAATTGCTTATATCTTTTAGGATATTTGATGTTTTTGAGTGATTCCTTTCGCATTAGATTCCAAATTTTGTTTAGTTTCTGTTTGTGCCGTTAGTTTTCAAATTTGACTGATTTAAATATGAGTTTGTTCAAAATTGCTTCTAACACTAGATTGTGAATAATTTGAGTTTCAAAATAGTTCTTTATTTAGTTATTTTTGCTCCTAGTCACATGTCAGATTGTTGTCACAGTAAGATTAATTTGGTTATTTTTAGAATTATATAAATTAAGATTAATATTAATTTTGCTAGTGTCTTATATTGTTTTGTATTAATAGTTGTTTAGCCTATAATAATAGTTGATAAAATTAGTTTTGCTATATTATTAAGTGATTTTTTTGCCACTTTAATAGAACGTGACTCTGGCTTGGTTAACATTAGTTGTGACTTTTGTTGGGATTGTGCTAGCAGATATAGTCGACGGTAGGATTGGATGGACACCATCCCGGACTATAGAGATTCAAACTCTACCGCCCCCACCCTCCCCCCGGGTGTATCGCCATTTCAGTTTTGAAAAAATAACAAAAAATAACTTCAAAAATTAAAATCCTTCGAGATGTAGTTATGTTACTACATCTACTAGTTAGAAAAATTTAAAAACATAAATTTAGACATGTTTTGCAAAAAAGTGTGATGAAAAAGTAAAATGACTATATATTTTGCATACGATGTCGAATAAACGTATAATATATCAAAATGTTCAGCACGAAAATCCGCATCCGATTTTGTCGGCCCTAGGCCGTTTTGCAATTTTTTAGAATCCTCAAATTCTGAAAGGAAAAAAGTTATGCTGAAATTTCAGTGTTTTTGAATTTTGGTTAAATATGGTCAAACTATGGTCAAACTACTTATTCAAGAAATATTAGTGTTACTAAGTAATTATTCAAGAATATTAGTCTTACCAAATAATTATTTCAGTATTTTTGAATTTTTGTCAAATCTGGTCAAACTATTGTCAAACTACTTACTCAAGAAATATTAGTGTTACTAAATAATTATTGGTTTTAAGAATAATTATTCAAGAATATTAGTGTTACTAAGTAATCACCCCTTCATGCTCAACTTCAACTCCTCAGGGTTAATAGGATTGACAGCTTACTATTGTCAGGAAAACAACAAGTGCAAACCTAGAAACAAGAGGGGAATAGAACTCGAAAGTTAAGCGTGCTGAGGTTGGAGTAGTGAGAGGATGGGTGACCGGTCGGGAAGTGAGACGATTTGGAATGATGAGGGGTCATTAGAGATTAGATATTAAGTTTAGTGGTGATGAGGGGTGATTAGAGATTAAATGCAGATAATTCAGAAATTTGAAAATTTCGAAAACAATTCAAATTGCAAAAAAATCAAAAAAATATGTCGAGCTCCAGACAGCGGCCACGTGGAGGGCCTTTAGTCCCGGTTCGTAACACAACTGGGACTAAAGGGGGGGGGGCTTTAGTACCAACCCTTTAGAGCAACTCCAATGGGCCGGCCCAAACGGACGGCGCATTTGTCCGCTTTTTGTCTGATTGGGTTGTCCGCCCGCCCGGCGTCCGCCCAATTTTCCATTTGGATCGGCAGGGCGACCAACGCGCCGACCCATTTCATGTCCGCACTCAACTTTATGAAAAAAGGTCCGCGGCCGATCATGCAAGCCATCATGTCTCATGCCGGCACCATGCCAGCTCCGGCATACAATGCCGGCTACAGAAAATATCACCACAGTTCATGCTGGCACACTCGCCAGCCGGCCGGCACCCATGCCAGCACACAAAAAATGGGTGGGACTTGAGTTCGACCACGCCATCGCGGCTCCGGTGGTCATGCCAGCACACCTACCGGCATACAAAAAAGATGGCGCTCACCGCCATAGATCACTCGTCGTCGAACTTGAGCATGTCGGCTTGCATCTTATCGAACCACTGCCTCTTCCTTCGCGACACGGTGTTGAGATCCACCTTTATGATCTTCACCCCGGTCATCATGCTCGGGAGGGCCACTTCTTTCGCCTTGGTCTTGGCGTTGGCGGCCACGATCTCTGGCATCCTGGCTTGCTTCTCCGCCTCCAACTCAAACATGGTGGCATGCTTCTCTGCGTCCATCTGAAGCCTCCTCCTTTGGATCTCCATGAAAGCGTCCATTTGCTCCGCCTTGAACTTTCGGCGCTCCTTCTCCCTTGAGTCCTTCTTATTCATCATGCCCTCCATGCTTGCGATCAATGTGTTGGATGCCGCATCCCGCTTGTCCTCCTTCTTGGAGTTGGTCTTCCCCCGCGGCCGTGCCGGCTCGCCCTCCCCAACATCCTCCACAGCTTTCTTCCCCCTATGCGACTTGAGTGCGGCATATTGCGCCTTTAACTTCTCCTCGTCCTTGATGACCCGAAAGCAATGGGAGAGGTTGAAGAACTTGCCATTGTGTTGAACCTTGAATGCCTGCAAAGCTTGAAATGCCTACAAAATGTTTCCATGCAAGCATATGGGAAAATGATATGCATGTGAACACGCAAACACGAACTTGATGACACAAAACAGGGCGGCTTGCTAGCATACCATGTCTTGCATGCCAATGCGGCTCAGCGTTTAACCCTAGCATGTAGAGCGTCTCCCTCGTTGCCGCCGTGACGCATGTGTTGGTGACCTCATGCTGCGCGGCGGCCTCATCCCTCGCATCCGCGGCATGCCTCCGGCCCTTCCTCTTGGCCGACTCCCTTGCCCGCTGTTCGGGCGTGAGCGGCTTCTTTGGCATCGTCGCGACGGCGTTTTTGCGCGGGGCACAAGGCTTACCTTTCCCGGAGGGAGCGGTGGCGCCGAACGAGGCGAGGGAGGCGAGGCCGGCGGCGGCGTCGAGGTAGATGGCGTCGTCCACGGCGGGGGTGGGGCGAGAGCGCGCGGGCGGGAGGGTTTTTGGGGGGGGGGAAATGGTGGTGGCTACCACCGACCGCCTGGCCCGGGGAGAGGAGTAGGCGCGCGCGCGCGTTCGTCTCGTGTCCGCGCCGATGCAAATCCGGCTGAAAATTGGGCCGGGAATGGGTCGCCATGCGGACGCCAAGGGGACACGCATCCGTTTGGGTCGGCGCGTTGGGCCTCCTTTTGTGTCCGCGCTGACCCATACCGACGGCGGCGGACGAAATGGGTCGCCCCGTTGCCAATATCTTGTATACATTTTAGAACTAGTACAATATACTGCTACAATCGATTATACATACGCGTCAAAGAGGAGGCTATAGGCTACCCAAAAAAAATGAAAATTTGAATACCCAGTCTTCAATTCCTTGGCCCGCCCCTGCCCGTTGGAGTTGCTCTTAGTCCCGGTTCCAGAACCGGGACTAAAGGCCCTCTGGAACCGGGACTAAAGGCTCGTTTTCTCTTAGTGGTAAGTATGGCTCGCGAAAATAGTATCATAGTATACATTTTAATTCATTTTCTATGTGTGTGTTGGCGGGAGGGAGAGGAGAGCTTTATACATTGCCACGGCAATGGTGTAAGTTCTATCAACACATGTACAGCGCCACACGCACACGCGGGGCAGCCTCATCCAAAAATAGCTTATGGTGAATTATACCATATAGCTACCTAATTCACGAGGAACAAACCTCAAACCTATGTAAGATGTTGCAGATGGCAAACATAGAGAGCAGAGAGCTTTATACGTTGCTATGGCAATGGTGTAATTTTTGTCAACACATGTGCAGGGCGACGCGCACACGCGGGGCACCCACATCCAAAATAGCTTATTCTGAATTCTACCCTAGCTACATAATTCACCCGCAAAAAACCTCAAACCTCTTTAAGATGGTGTGGACGTCAAACATAGAGTGGAAAGCACTGAGAAAAAAATCCCACGCCTAGTTGCACATCGTACACCTGTCAAAAATTATGCGATTTTTTTTTTAAATAAAGCTCGTTGTTTGTAATTGATTATAATACTATAGCCCCTTGCATTTTGCACAACACACCTAAAACATTCATATACATTCTATGTAAGTTTCTTTCTCTGGCTTGAACAAATAAAATCTTCATACAGATTTGAGTATTTTGTCGCCTAAAAATATGGATGATCATTAACGCTTTAGCTGTTGCATTGTCGCCTAAAAATAAAGTTAGGGTCAGTCTTTTTTCCACTAAACGTTTAATGTTTGGCCAAAACATTGCATGATACTTTTGGCCTGGTGCTTCCATATATGACGTTTGATCAATTGAGTAAGAAGCTGTGTAATGTTTGTGGGCGCAAGTTTATTGTCCGTGTGCGTCAATGCATGTGTTTGTGTGTTAATTATGCCGATATGCATGGATGGATGTCTTTGTGCATGCGCACGTTAAGTGTGTTTATGAAACGAATACAAGGGGGATGACATGGTCGGTATGAGATGCAAACATAATTTTTTACGCACTTGAGTTATATGTAATTTGTCTAATTTCAAAATTTTGGTAAGTTGATATTTAACGGTTGAGTTGTGTCAAGATTCGTGCTACTTTTTACTTGTATTGCTCCAGGAGTTCTTATGCTGAAATTTACATTTTCTCCTGTTCGGGGTTACTTGATTTTGTTTTAGTTTTTATTTCATATTTTCGTCTTTAAGGGTAATACCAATGTCACTAATTCATTCATTCTTAACAAACACTTTTTGCAAAAATTCTACTATTACATGCTTATTTTTGCATATTATTAGAAATTCTAATTTATTTTGTAAATTGTGTGCATTTTTTGTAAAAATTTGTTATATTTTTATCTTTTTTTCGTTCTTAAAGGGTAATACCAATGCCACTAATTCATTCTTCCCTTCTCTTCAGAAATGCATTTTTCCTTAGAGTACTTCATTATTTTAGTTTGCTTCTTTGCATTTCATTTTCTTTCTTCATTAAGGGTAATCCCAACGATAATAATTCATTCATTCTTAGATATTTTAGTGAAAATTTCACTATTATGTTTTTATTCTTTTATATTATACAAAAGCAATTACTTTTGTAAATTTGTCCAACTTTGTTCGTTATTTACTAGAAATCTTACATCATTTTATTTCATTTAGCCTCTAATGGCATTTTTTTTCAACAATGCCACTAATTCATTCTTTCTTTCGAGACGTAGTATTGACAGAAATTCCACTATTATATCATTATTCTCGCCTATCACAAAAAGTGCAATTCCTCTGTAAATTGTGCGCAATTTATTTTTGTTATCTTATTAGTTTCAATTATATTTCTTCTTAAGGCGTAATACAAATGCCACTACTTTATTCTTCCTCAGAAAACCCCATTATTCCAATTTTTATTAGATTTTCTTTCTTCTTTAAAGGTAATACTAACGCCACTAATTCATTGGTTCTAAGGGACCCTCCTTTTTGTGCACATATTACTATTATATGTTATTCTTGCATATTATAAAAATGATTGTTTTTGTAAATTGTAATAAGAAAATATTTTATTTTTTATTTTCTTCCTTCTTAAAGGGCAATAACCATGGCAGTAATTCATTCTTTCATGAGAAACTTCACTATTTTTATTTGATGATAGTTTTTGTATTTCTTCTTTAAGGATAATGCCAATTCACTGCTTCTTTGGAATATCCATTTAAATTTATTTATTTTGTTCTAATTTCACTATTATATGCTTATTCTTGCTTATTATAATAAATGTAAATTTGAGTGTAAGTTGTGTTCCACGAAGTCATTCCTTCTTTGGAATATTCATTTAAAAAATATTATTATTTTTACATCTTTTTTCTTCGTGATCGGTAGTAAGAATGCCAATAATTCATTCCTTCAGAGAAAACTTCTTTATACGAAAATTCCACTACTATATGCTTATGCTTGCATATTATAAAAACTAGATGATACCCCGCACGTTGTTGCGGGAATTGTAGCAAGAAAAATGCATATGTTAGAGAAATGAAATATAAATAATTTGGATATACATGTTAACCATACCGTTTCTTGGCTAAAATAAAACCATTTCATGAGATCAATGCACAACTTGCTAGAAAATACATATAATTTCCTTTCAAAAATATATTCACATTAGTGGTTTCAATTCCCATTGACAAACTATTTTTTTCTTAGTTGCCCACATCGTAGCTCATCTGCTTATCTTCAACTGGCGAAGACAACAAACAATAACCTCCATTAATAGGAACAAAGCGCCGACACTTGAAAAGTGGGGAAAAAGTGTAAAAGTTGATGAGAGCGAGAACAAAAATTGTCAATTCGGTTTGTATCATAATTTGTGAATATAAAAATCGAACCATGCAACATTTAGTTGAGGCAATGTTATACAACAATTAGCGTGAAAAATAAGTTTCATGATGAAATAAGATGGTGACACAATTTTGACTTAATAAAGCAAGACCAGTCAAGGGAGAACACTTTTAAACTTAGCACAGTGATGAACGTTTGGTCAATAATTGAACATGACAATCCATAAGCATATTATGCATTCAATATTCTACTCTAGTTAATATGCAAGTATGTAATAGTCATGGTTTGGGAAGTCAGGCTAACCTGTTCCAAAACAACGGCATGTAAGTAAACTGAACAAATATAACAATGAAGAGAGAATGGTGAAGTAAATCCTATTGATTCCGCAAATCTGGACATAATTAGATTAAATGTGTAGAACGGAAGTAATTCTATAGGAATCAAAGAATGACAATCAACAACGATAATTAAAGGAGGTTATGTTCTTACGTCTATAGATAGGGAAATTAGCAATTGAGAGCACAACCAGCAAAGTTCATCATGGATAAAAAAATAAAAATCACAAGGAAAATTATTTAAGATGGAGGTTAGCAAACATAAGGAGTGATGAGCCCTAATGTTTATCCACTGGAATTTGGCAACTTTCAAATAATATGTATCTTGTTTTCATAGTTATATTTTTTGGTCCATGCAAGACTAATAAATTGGATGAAAAGTAGGCTAACCTTCCTTCAACTATTTTTGTATCATCTTCCTTCAACTATTCAGACATATACTTGTCAACACTCTCGGCTGTGCATATATGTGGAAGTAACTCACAACATTAAAACCTGAGAATGATTGGAAGAGAACTAATCCATACGAAAGCTTTTTTACCCCGTAATACAGACAAAGTAACCTGCAATATCAATATATTTGATTATTCCAAAATATATTTTATTATACTGAAATACATTCAGAGCACATCAGTAAGTAAAAATAGAAGATGTATGGAACAACGAAGAAGATTAGACGTCATACCATCAAACGAGATTTCCGCATTTTTGATAGACAATTTCTTCAGAGGTCTTCTTTAGCAATGGGCAATACAGTATGTACAAATTAATGCAGTCATACCAACACACTGGAGCAGCAAGAGTTACCTCTAGTGGATGGTAGCATCGTCTATCACAAAGAAATACAATAACATTAGTGATGCAACCTGCTAGAGCAAATCTGCAACTTAAAGTACTATTTGGTATCTCGGGTGTGCCTAGACCGTGACGTAGTTGTCTAGAAAACTATTTGAAGCAACAGCTATGCTCTTCCAGACCAAACCAAAATTTCCGTCACCTGCTGCTACTGCTTGATGTAGCGCACACCTGTCGATTAGGTGGATGGTGATGGTAGTCGATGGGATAGAGGGCCATGGAGCCCTGCATCGAAGGAGGAGAAGAGACAGATCAAGTGGCATGGGTGAGCGGGGATGGGGAGAGTATTAAAAGCAGCAGTAGTAGGCGGCGGGGTGTGACCTGAACCTCGATCTCTCCGTCTCATCTTCTTGGCTCTAATCTGGTCGATTGATTGATCTCCGTGTAAGTATAAAGATGCACCCTTTCCACTATCGTGATTTAACTGACACCGGAGAAGATGAAGTGGGGGAGAAGTTGATCGGGAGAAGGTAGGATGTTGCGCTGCATTGAAAAAAGAGGCCACGGGCGTGGAGAAGATGAATCGTGCAACGCGGAACCTCTCTGGCAAGCGTGTGGCCGGTGTGGAATCCTCTATAGAAAAAACATGGAATAGCTGGGAGAATTAGAAAAATAAAATAAAACACTTGATGATGTGGCAGATTAGATGAGGTGGATGGCTGCATGTTGATTGCTGATGTGGATAGGCTGCATGTCAAGAGAAATAGGTTAGTGGGGATGAACTATTTAGGTATTATAGATGTGCAATTTTCATGTAAATTGCTGAATTTTTTCACCTTTTCTAATTTCCTTATTTATTTAGGTTCCTCATGAAGGGACAGTTTTCTATGTTCTTAGTTTTTTTGTTTTTTTTCTAGTGTACTACGTGTTGCATTCATGTACTTGGAGTACTCCTATCCATATATCATGATGAAAGGCTAGTCGTGGTGGACTGATCGCCTTGCACGTGGGACCCATCCACGGATGATATGATAGGGAGCAGACATGCACTGCATGTCGTATTATGCCAGGAGGTGGTGGCATAGCTGCGGCTAATACAACCTAAATCCTAAAGTGCATCTATATTGGCTTGCAGATGCCACTGTGGCTCGACGCCAAAGTACAAGCGTTCAGATGGTGCTAATATTCTTTGGCGTCGAGCCGCGGCTATGACTACTATACAGACGGTGCTAATATTCTTGAATTATTGCTTACTTCATTTGTATTCGCTTGCAGATGCCGCTGCTTGCATTTCATGCTTCGGGCGATGGCGATGAGATGCCGCTGGAAGCATTCTTGCTCGAAGGGGTCTTTGGGAACGATGTAGTCCTCGGTGCCGAGGCTCTCGTCTTCCTCGAACTCCGGCATGTAGTTGTTATTGGCCCCTTCAAAGAGGTCATCGGGATCTAGGTCCTAGGGGTTTCCTTCAGGACTGTCATTCCATACTGGGAGGCTTGAGGGTCCCCTGCGGTGTTATCGGTGTCACCAGCAGTCGCGTCGCCGTTATCGACGGTAGCATTGTTGTTGTCGTGTTGCCCATTGGTAGCTGTTCTGCATCTGCGCTGACGTTTTCGAGGGTGTTGGGGGTGTCGACCATATATACATCGTAGCTAGATGCCGCGGTCCCCTTGCCAGTGTGTTCTACTGGTGAATTGTTTTCTGTGGGGCCATCAACATCTTCATCCATGTATGTGGCCTTGTCATGGTCTAGCAAGTCGGTTAAGTCAGCGGCCGTGGCGACTAGGTCGGTGGTGGATGGGATATAAATTTCCTGGTCGTCCGCTTTAAGTCCGATCTCACTACAAGAAATACGTCAACTTGTGACCACCACTATTGGTCACTGAATGGTCACAAATTTCCATTTGTGACCTTTTTGTGACCAAAAACATAAGGTCAAAAGCTGGCCGTCATAAACTGACTATAGCGACCTTCTCTGTGAGAAGGTCATAGACGTTTATGACCAAAATATGCCTATTGTCGTGTTTTGGTCACTAGCAGCCTCCCAGGCCACGTAGGCATCCAGCGTGGCAAGCTAATGTGGCACAAGATTCAGCCCGGTCCAATTCGTTGTTTTACATGGGCCGAGCCCAATAATTCGGCCTTTTATATATTCTTTCACTATTAATTCTGGACAGACACATGGGCCAGGCCCAACATTATAGCCTTTTTATTTTTGGGCTTGGCCTTTTTCTCAACAATTTTTATTTTTCTCTTTTATATAAAAAGGGGTCCACTTGTCACATGGATCCCGCCACCTGTCAGGGTCATATTATTCATATTTCAATTTAACAGTAAATAAATAACTGTTATTTAAATTGGCGGTATTCAAATTGCACTGACAGAAAACACATGTAATACTTCAAATTATATCAGCCAGATTCATGCAACTCCTGCTCTCAAAATAACATGTAATACAAGCTCTAGCACAAGCTTTACAAGCTCTACAGGTGGAATAACGATACAAGATCTACAGGTATGCAATCACAATTACAAGCTCTATAAGGTAACAACTAGATACTTCATAAGCTCTACAAGTGTTTTCTTCTTCAGCATGGAGCTCCTTCGATAGCGATCATATGCCGAATTCACTAGACAACCATATTCAGGACTGGGCTAACAGAACAGCAACATGCCCTCCACCCTGTTACATGAAGAAGTTGAGAAGAATCAGAACGAATGGAGCCAATATATTATCAACATTCCATTCAAAAAAGGAAAGTTCTATATATAGAATGATAACACAAATCCAGCTAGTACCATGCTTTTTATTCATACAAGAAAACAGAGACTATGAATATACAAGAAAACAAAGACTATGAATATTCACACAAGAAAACAGAGACTAATAGAAGAAATATTACACGGATACTTTTAAAATAAAAACTAAAGACACACCAGTATTTTATCACTCTACTTATTATTATTTTAACAAGATCATTCTACTTATCTAGAATGGGCATATTCATCAAAACTAGGAATTGAATTGGCACATATGACAAACTTAGCAAGAAATAAGCATTGAATTGGAACTAATATGTGTGTCACATGATACATGCATCAAGCATAAGTCCATCAAGCATAAGGCCCTTATCCCTTATCTGTTCAACAAGACAAGAACATACCTGACTTTGTCTTGAAGTGATGGATGGTTCTGCAGTTGAACAACTAGTCCGCATCATCGTTGATGATGGACGCCGCATGTACTTGGCCATTTAGAAGTATACTATGCAAAATATTACACAGGCAGGTATTAGCATAAAGTAGAGCTTCTACAGTACATGTATGCTTTAGATATGAAGGACCAAGAGTTCCGGAAGCAACAAATATGACATGGGTAAACCAGGACATGATGAAACAAATTATTCCTTATGCATTTAAACAGGAACATGGTGTCCAGTTTATACTACCACGTCATCATCAGGATTAAAACTACACATTGATACTCAGAGTGCTGGATGAGACAAATATCGATTGAAACAAATAAGAGCAGGGAGCAAAATAGATCCTCTATTTAATTGTCATAAGAATAGAAGCTGAAGGACAGAGATGAAGCACCCTTAGCTCAGTTTTCTAGCACACAGGCCATAAAATCGGCAAAACATTCAGAAAGCACGACTCTAATCTTAATGTTTTGTGGAAACATGACAAGAATCGTACAAGTTTAGTACTATACACAACAATGAGCATAAATTCAATATTGCACAGCAAATTTAGTCAGTTATGAAATCACCTTGTGGCTATACCACATGCTGACATCAATCACACACAATTGTTCGAGATTGAATCTCCACACACCGCATATATAAACCGAACTATTGTACAGACAGATCACCTTTGCTTTCCTAGATGACAAAATGCAAGACACAATCACGGATAAATCCACAGGTAGAGAGCTAAGCCAGGAGAATCACCACCTGTACAGTTGAACACATCCAGGAGAATCTTGAAGTTCTGGATCATGTTGTACTCCGTCTTGGCATCGAAATTCACCTGCAAAAAACCCCCAAAATGAGCATCACATCGCATCGCAGCCATCTAAGCCAAGCCGCCTAAGCGCAGCGCTCTAGAACAGTTGCCAGAAACATGTAGGTAACAGTACTAGATACAGCTGTTACTGAATATAAATACTGAATTACAACAGCTTACAAGTTTGAATATTGCACTATATAAATACTACACTACATATTACAGCAGCACGATGAAAGTGTACTCCAATATATACACACAAGCACACAGACTATATACTCCTTCAAAAGTTGGTGTAAGAATGAAAAACAGATCAACCCTATTGGCAGCACATCTTTTGTTAATCTTCAGTGGCACTTTGACATACCACAGCTTCCTATGTGGCCACTTATATATGTGAACTGCTACGAAGCATCGATAAGGCGTCACTGATACGGCGATACGAGTACGGCGATACGGGATACGTCAATTTTTAAAAACATCAATACGATGATACGTCAGCTATATATAAATATTAATAAAGTAACATGTAATAAATTTGACCATAATAGAATGTGTGAGATGAGATCAAAATACTGCCCCAGCACATGTATTGATTTCCCTCCCAGCAGTAGACAGTAGTAGTAAAGCAACAAATTTAGTCATCAGCAAGAAATTATATCCCACCAATATCAACAGAGTGATAGCCTACTTTGTGCAGCAAATTCTATATGCGAGGGATCGGAGACATTCTCCATAAACGTGGCATACCCATAGAAGAGATCCCTCCGGATTGTCAAGGTGGAGAACGTCGGGTCACCAAAGTCTTTCGCCAACCTGAAACCAAACAAGATGAAATGTTGTTAGAGGACTGAATTTAGCAGCGAGGGAGCCACACCACAGCTGCAGTGTCAGCAGAGTTGGCGCACATTCATTGGAGGCTTGGTAGCTGTGGCCTTGTCCCAGCCATTCAGTGCTGGCTGATTTGGTTTGAAACTTACTGATATGATTTGTCCTTGTCCCAGCCAAACGAAGAGCAGCCCCTGGGAGAGGAGCGTGGGGAACTTGGTGGCGCAGGCCCTAGGCGAGCGCACGGCCCGGGCCTGGTGCAGGCGCCGAAGCCGTTGAAGGACCAGCCGTCGTAGGATCCTCCCCTCCTGCGCGCGTGCTCAGAACATGTGGGGAGGAGGAGGAGAGGAGTGTGCGGCGGAGTGGAGTGGCGCCGGCGGGGACGGAGACGGTCGGTGGCGAGCGCGTGCACGGACTCGAACGGCTCGACGCACTCGCGGAGGTCCTCGGCGGCCTCGTCGCGCTGGCCGAGCTGTGCGCGGAGCCCTGCGACCTCCGCCTCGAGGCGGCCGACGCGGGACGCCAGCGCGGTGGAGGTGATCTTGCGGGATGACGAAGAGGTCGTAGTCGTAGCTCTCCTCGCCACCGTCCGCGACGGCGGGCGCCTCCCCGCCCTTGAGCATCTTCCGCGCCATGGCCTGGACTCCGGTCGGCCGTAGAATCCTAGTGGATGGATGGATCCCGGAGCAGAGGAGAGCAAGTGGTTGCCGAGGCGGGCGTGGAGACGGGGTAAGTCACCGGGGTTTGTGGCGTGGTGGAGGCAGTCGTGAGGAGGTGAGGAGGATAGGGCGAGGGAGGGAGGGCGCCGCCGCTGGCGACGGGAAGCTAGGGTTAGAGAGGGGTGGCGGCGTCGATCTGGATCTGGATCGACGGTGAGGGGGCCGGGGACGGGGAGGAATTGGCGGCGGCGGCGGCGGTGGTGAGGGGGACGGGGAGGAGGTGGCGGCGGCGGGGAGATAGGACGAGGGATGGGGAAGGGGTCGGGATCTAAGCTAGGGTTTGGGCTGCGGGTGGGGATCCTCTTTTTTCTTTTTTCTGTAGAATAGATGGATGGATGGATGTAGGATGGAGAGATGAATGGATGGGTGGACGGGCGCCATGTCATCAATCCATGTGAAGTGTTTTGATTGGTTGAGAAATTGAGTGATTTAAAATAGAGTCCAAGTACTAAGCATAGAGGGATTTTGTGAAGTAGCTATCAAAAATATTTTGCAAAAGGGCACCACACAAATATTCATTAGAGTTAGACCACATTTTATGTATAAGGACCAATTTGTATGCATTTCTGATCTTTCTAGCACTTTTAATCATTTTTCGAGTGCCCAAAATGAGCTTTTTTGTGAAGGACCTACCATATATTTGTTGCAAAATTGGACCACACCATTTTTAGAAAACATTTTCCCATATTTAATGCACAATTGACCAAATGGTTGGGTGTAAAAAGTTTTGATCCACCTCTCGTGAAAAAGACAAATTTCCGCCGATTCAGCTCGAAGCGGGTCAAATTTGAACTGTATCTGCCTTAGAGTTTGCTCTTTATTTTTTCAAAAAATCATTTCTAGGTACATGAGTATCTATTTAATCAGAGAAACACCAAAAAAATACCAAGATTCAACCACTAGCTAGGAACGGTCATTCCTGCCGTTTTGACCGCATTTTGAAATGGGCATAAAAAAAATTCAAAAAAAATCAAAAAATTGGAAAACCTTCACATTGTGTCATTATATATGACCAAGTTACCAGGAAAAATAATAAACTTGTAATACGGCAATTCTTTTAAAAAAGTGTTCTCAGAAATGAGCTATCATGCGTGAAGATTCATGGCTTTCAAGCCAAATGATCAATCCTATGGCCACATTCATAGCATAGTTTGTTCAAATGATCTCATATTGTGCACAAGGGTGCATCTTGGAATGGCAAACAATATTTCTTAAGGAAGTTTTCATTTTCTTTGGACGAAAAAATCATTTTCCATTTTTCGAGTGCCCAAAAGGAGGTTTTTTTGTGAAGGACCTCCCAAATAATTGTTGCAAAATTTGACCAAATCATTTTCTTAAAATACTAGGACATATTTAATGCACAATTGACAAAATGGTTGGGTGTAAAAAGTTTTGATCCACCTCTCGTGAAAAAGACAAATTTCCGCCGATTCAGTTGGAAGCGGGTCAAATTTGAACTGCGGCTGCCTCATAGTTTGCTATTTATTTTTTCAAAAAATCATTTCTAGTTACATAAGTACCTATTTAATCAGGGAAACACTAAAAAAATTCCAAGATTCAACTACTAGCTAGGAACGGTCATTCCCGCCGTTTTGTCCGCATTTTGAAACGGGCATAAAAAATTTAAAAAAAATCAAAAAATTGGAAAACCTTCGCATTGTGTCATTATATATGACCAAGTTACCAGGAAAAAATAATAAACTTGTAATACGGTAATTCTTTTAAAAAAATGTTCTCAGAAATGAGCTATCATGCGTGAAGATTCATGGCTTTCAAGCCAAATGATCAATCCTATGGCCACATTCATAGCATAGTTTGTTCAAATGATCTCATATTGTGCACAAGGGTGCATCTTGGAATGGCAAACAATATTGCTTAAGGAAGTTTTCATTTTCTTTGGACGAAAAAATCATTTTCCATTTTTCGAGTGCCCAAAAGGAGGTTTTTTTGTGAAGGACCTCCCAAATAATTGTTGCAAAATTTGACCAAATAAATTTTCTAAAATACTAGGACATATTTAATGCACAATTGACCAAATGGTTGGGTGTAAAAAGTTTTGATCCACCTCTCGTGAAAAAGACAAATTTCCGTCGATTCAGTTGGAAGCGGGTCAAATTTGAACTGTAGCTGCCTTAGAGTTTGCTATTTATTTTTTCAAAAAATCATTTCTAGTTACATAAGTACCTATTTAATCAGAGAAACACCAAAAAAATTCCAAGATTCAACCACTAGCTAGGAACGGTCATTCCCGCCGTTTTGACCACATTTTGAAACGGGCATAAAAGAATTCAGAAAAAATCAAGAAATTGGAAAACCTTCGCATTGTGTCATTATATATGACCAAGTTACCAGGAAAAATAATAAACTTGCAATACGGCAATTCTTTTAAAAAAGTGTTCTTAGAAATGAGCTATCATGCGTGAAGATTCATGGCTTTCAAGCCAAATGATCAATCATATGGCCACATTCATAGCATAGTTTGTTCAAATGATCTCATATTGTGCACAAGGGTGCATCTTGGAATGGCAAACAATATTGCTTAAGGAAGTTTTCATTTTCTTTGGACGAAAAAATTATTTTCCATTTTTCGAGTGCCCAAAAGGAGGTTTTTTTGTGAAGGACCTCCCAAATAATTGTTGCAAAATTGGACCAAATCAATTTTCTAAAATACTAGGACATATTTAATGCACAATTGACAAAATGGTTGCGTGTAAAAAGTTTTGATCCACCTCTCGTGAAAAAGACAAATTTCCGCCGATTGAGTTGGAAGCGGGTCAAATTTGAACTACGGCTGCCTCATAGTCTGCAATTTATTTTTTCCAAAAATCATTTCTAGTTACATAAGTACCTATTTAATCATAAATACATGGTTTGGTGGCGATACGTCGAGGTTTGGGCAGTGGTCGAGGGCCTCAACTCTAGAGCGCGTAAACTCGCATGCCCGCCGCATGGTCACCGCGTGACTGTGGCATTGCCATGTGTTCTGGGCGGCCTAGGCATGTCTAGTGGGTTGGCCACTCCCCAGGTAGGTGCTAGGAAGAAAAATTACAACATAAGATTTTCACGAGGAGACCGATCGATGCTCAAATATGAATTAGCAGCCAAGTGTTTGATTAGCTGTACGGGAAATGCACATGGCTAATGGGCGTGAGTTTTGGTTGAGGATGATCAGTTACTAAGAAGACCGTCTTCACAAATTTTCAGCTCAAAAGGAGGAGTCTAGGTGGTACTTGCTTTGCAAAGTACCACACTGGACATAAATACGAATGTTGAAGATGGGCTCAAAATAATGAATGGATTGAGCTGGCATTTGGTGGAGGATAGTTATTTGGGCATAGGAAAGCACTGTAGAAAATGGATACCATTTGGACATGCCAGAGTGGTACTTCCTTCACAAAGTGTTTTTTTGAACAGAATAGGAAAATGAATATTTTTGAATTATTTTTGAACTAGGCAAGGAAGGTTTTTTACATATTTGACGAAGATATGACCCAAAGAATTTATGAGATTTTTTGGGGAATTTTGGGAATGACAGAAATATAGGTTGCTTCACAACCTAGGGCAAAAACTGCCACATGGACATGACACATAGGCAAAACTGATGAGGTGGCGCCTAGTCGTAGCAACCCACCACAATTTACAAGGTTATGACCATCTATATTGGTCATGATCAGCTAGAAATAAGGCAGCGAACCAGTGCTATCTGCTTTATGACCATTTCGTGTAAGGAAATTATGACCTTTCTCACCAAAATGGTCGTTATAGTTTAGGGTTTGGAGCCCCCCGAACAGCTTTTGACCAATTGGTCTGAAATGGTCATAGATCTATGACCAATTCTTCCAGGGTCACTAACAAAAGGTCATAAGTTGACATATTTCTTGTAGTGTCTTGTCGTAAACCGAAGTCTTGTCGTTCGAGATTAACATTCTCTATATGCGATCAAGCATCTCGTTCATGTGAGATAGCTCTTCGGGTGCCATGGCCTGGTTATAGGTGAGGCTGACCCGAAGTACGCCCGGCGTATAGATCAGCACGTTTTCGATGTGGAGGGGACCCGAGAGAGATTTCGGATCCTGCGTCGGTGTCAGCTTCACATGCAACTTATATTCAGAGATAGGGGCCGGACTAGAGTCCGGATCGATGCGAGATCACTCGACTCAAACCCTCAACCCGGTCGGGCGTCGAGCCTAATAGGATGAGTTCGCCGTGGGAGTTTGTGACATATTCTAGGCTTCAAAAGGTCACCATCTGACCCGAGGCATAATTCTCGACAGAGGCCAGATAACCAGCCGATTTAGCTCAGAAGGTCATGCTACCCAACACAAAAGGTTGGTTGGGGACGTAAACGTTCATATTGCCATTACCGCAGTTAACATGCAGAGGAGACATCAATCCTTCTGTCGATCTCACGGCGAATCTCTCAATGAAAGCACGGGTGTCAGTGTGAAAACTGGTATACGTCGGGGTCCAGGGCTATGGATCTCGGACAGATGATAACAAGAACAAAGGGACAATGTATTACCCAGGTTCGGGCCCTCTTGATGCAGGTAAAACCTATGTCTTGCTCTTGTTTATATTGAGGAATGCATATCAAGTATAGAGTTGATCTACCTCGAGATCATGAGATTTTCTTCTAACTCTAAGGCTAGGTGAATGAAATTTTATTGATCTTCTCTCTATGGGCTAAACCCTCCAGCTTATATACACGCCGGGCAAGGTATCTAGGGTTACAAATTCGGTATCTTGGCGTGGAGGCAGCAAGAGAAGTCTTGGAGTGTATGGCAAGCATTTGGTAGATGCAATCCTGATCACAGCCCCATCATGCAACTTCTAGAGTCCATCTTGAGGAGAATGAAAGCCCACTGGCCCATCCGAGGAGCCCGGGCCGACTAGGTTAGCATCCCTTAGTCTATGACACCGTCAATCGCCGAAGTCATGATCTTACATGTCAAAAATGTTGTACCATCAAGAATTGATAGTGCAGATAATGTCGAGACATGTTTAACATGACATTTTTTAGATAGAAAGACTGTAAGGGAACCCCTACAGTATAATTGGTGCAACAAACCCAAAATGCAAGTATCATGCCTTGAACCTGGGTGGATGGGAAGGCATCAACCCCTTCACACCACTAGGCTATGCCTTAGTCTACGTCCAACATGACATTCACAATGGGTAGTGTAGAATTAGATGTTCAATTTATTTCTCCATTAAAAAAATGACATGTCCATTATTACCAATGTTGTAATTTTTTATTTTATAAAATAGTTTTGGCGTTTAGCTCCTCCGATAAAAGAATCATTGTAAATACTTTTAGTTTCATAATCACTTTAGATCTCTAAATCCATGAGAAGGGTTTCAATAGGAAGATGTATTTCGGTAAAAAAAAATGTAATATTATTTGAATGAATAGTGTGTGCCCCACTATATGATCATCCATCACGGATCCGTTCAGGTGGGTTGATGGAATAAATATTACATACGTAATTTAAGGCTTCTAGTCACAAGAGTGGATGAAACAAGTTACCAAGGTTATATTGGCATAGTCACAAATGACAAAATGAGTTTCCTGCATTAATCATATATGAGTATAAATATGGGAGTATCCGAGGAAGAACTCCATTATTTGATTCACCTCGTCACTGAGTAACATATCTCCCACTACGCACATGTAAGGAGTATATCCCTCTGAAAATGATTGTAACAAGCATACCATTCAAAACTGCGTGAAAAATAATATAAAAATGTCATAGGACTCCCCAAGGTAAATATGTGTCAAAATTTCATGCTTGTCTTGAATGATATGTTATATTTTGTGTTGAAGCCGAGGAGATGAGCTTGTAAATTGCTAGAAATGTTAGCTAACTCCTAAACTATTTGGTGCCATGTCGATGCAAGATAACATGGACTCGGGTGACTAGTTGTCTTAAATGTTACCGAACGACATATTCCAACTGTGTGGTACACGTGGGTGATATAGCAGTAGATAATATTATTTTTTTCATTTTGTTGTCGTAATCAATTGTCGCAAATGCGCTTATGTACACCGAAAATTAATGTGAAGTTAATACCTTTAAACTATTGGCTAGTTATTGCTAACCCACTATTTCAGCTATCTATTTTCATCTAACGGTAATTTGCTTGAGTTTGAAATTATTATTTGCTAGGGGTCGTTTAATCTTTGCAATTTCATCACAAGATAACGAGGGAAGTGTTTTGACACTTTCTTGGCTTGTGGTAATCTCATTGTGATATAATATGATTTTACTTACTCATTATTTAGTGGATGTGGGTGTCAAATAGTGGCTTACATCTTCTCATCAAATTATAGGACGTGGGGCGAGAGGGGGTGAGGGTCTTTTACATGCTGCTTGCTATCATGTGATCATGATATGGAAGTGATTAATTGACCATAACTGCTCTTACTATCAATGAAAGTTTAGCAGGTAGTATAAACCCACCTTGTGTGGTGATGAAATATCAGCATGACCGTGTGCAATTACACTCCTTTCCGTAGATTGTGGTGAGAAGATGAAAGCAATAAATTTACCCAGTAACATATAATTAGATATCATCGGGTAACATAATCACATTTGTAGTTCGTGATGAGATGGCAGTACAACAAGTAAGTGACAACCCCCCCCCCCGCCCATTTGTGATGTGACAGTTTAAGAAGTTAATTAACCCCTAGCCTACAAAATTATGGTGTGATATTAGTAGGACAAGAGGGAGATTGTACGAATGAACCCCTTGCCCTGACTAATCAATCAATTTGATTGCCCAAGCGATCATGTTGCGAGGTTGTATAAATTTTTCCTCAAATTGTCGATTTTATCCTTTCTCCTCTCGTAATTCTAGACTCGTGTCTACCAGTCCTTCAACCAATCATCTTCATCGAGGCTTATCCTCCTATCTCTTTAATTATCTACTGCTACCACTCCTCCTCCCCCCTCCTCCTCCTTAGCATGTTTGAGATGTCGTGGAGGACACTACCATGGATAGCCACACATTGCTTCGTCATTAAGCTAAAGAAAAATGAATAATTGGAGCATTTTTCATGCAAGGAATAAGTGTCAAGCCTCAAAGGAGCAAGTAGGTAGGCGTCCTATGCCTGCCACTTGTACAACCTTCTATGCACTTTAACTGATTAATTTACGATGATCTACAACGTTCGAAAGCAATTCTTATCTTCACATTACTCTATAGGATCAAACCACATCCAAATCCAACAAATATGGAAAGACTTAGATTCCTTCTTGTTACCCCACTTCCGCAATGATGAATGTCATAGTTATTTTAAACAATAATTTAGCAAGACATATATCATACAAACTTCAAACCAGATGTTTAAGTATGTGTTGGAAAGCTATGGACGTGGGAAAAAAACTTTCTTGGTTTGACTGCAACTTCAGAGGTTAAACTCAAAACTCCAAGAACTCATTCTCTTGGTACATATTCGCATCAACTCTGAATTATACTAGGCCATTAGATTTCCTAGTGATAGAATATATTTCCATGAAATTCCTACAAACTTGTGACTAGACATCTGCTAGAGAAATGATAAATCTGGGAATTGATTCTATTCAACCGGCTGATCAATTAATGCGACTGGTGTTGTCCACCTATCTCCTTTCCTTTCTATCAGCAAACTAGTTCCTTATCGCCTTAGAGCATCTCCAGCCGCACCCCCAAGACGCCCCCAGGACACCTTTTTAGGCTCGGTTTTAGGCTCGGACGGCGCTTTTCGCCGAAAAACTGCCCAGCCACGCCACCAACGCCCCCTAGGACGTCAAAATAGCGCCGGCAAACTCAGGCGAAACCCAGTGCGCTAGGGTCTCCTTGGGACGCCGGCGGAAGTTTCGGCGAATCGCGTCTCACCACATGTCGTTTTTCTTGGCCCACTTAACCATTCTCCTCACAAACTTTTGCTTGGGGTCGACTGTGACTGGGAAGATGCCCACTTTATTTCGCCGAATTCCGCCGGATGACCCCCAAGACACCAACTTTTTTGGTTTGGTGATGTTCTTGGGGTGCCAACGGCTGGAGATGCTCTTATCTTTCCCCACTTGTGAGCTGATGTCCTCTCAATCAATCGCATACATCGAGGCTCCTGATCCTCCGGCTTTTGTTCTCCTCTACTACCTCTCACCATTTGTCACTTCCCCTTCCTCGCCATGGTTGTGTGGAAGCTAGAGAGGAAGGGTCGTGGTTGCCCTATCTAGTTATGATGGCTAGAGCGGATTTATTTTCCAGATATAATCCACCATGCGTCATGTTCGAAAATTATACTCCTTGACAAGGCCACCCGCGATAGGGAGGCGATAGGATAGGCGCCCAAGCTGCTCCGCCACCGCCGCTGGCCGCCCCGGCCACGGCGGCCTCTAGGCCGGCGTCCGCCCCGTCGAGGCTGTCTATGGGACCGAGCTCCGCCCCCCCCCCCCTCTCGAGGAGGCTGGCGCTCCGGTGTCCACCCTGCCGCCGGGTTCCATGACGACGGACATCTCCAATGCATCTCTCCTCGATCTGGCGCAGGGGCGGCCTCTCCGCTCTGGCTTCCTCGCGGCTTCGACTCCCGGCATGCTGCGTCGCCCATTGTCTGGGGGCGACGAGCCGAAGCTGCGGACGCCGGGTGATGCACTTCTTCAATACTGCATGCTCTACTTCTCCTCGCCGGTATGTTCTCCCCTGCTTGACAAGTCGCGGCTCTCCTCTCCAACTGCGGTCTGGCTCGAGGTGCTCCTGCCGGCGCCGCCACCGCCGCCGGCGGCCATCGTTGCCTTGGTCAATGGTTGGATTGGGTCTTCGCTGGCTCGCCCGCTAATCCTTTTTGTCAGCCCCCGCTTATTCTTGTTTTCTGTTCCTAATTCGCGTGTTGCCAAGTTCATTCTTTCGCTGGAAGGGATTAATTATAGGCAGATTGTGGTCCGTTTCCTTGCAAATCCACCCCAAGCGAACGGTAGGCTGCCTAGGTTTTTTGTCGCCCCTCTGCTTGTCCCACCTCATCAGCCTCCTCCGCAGGATGATGCGTCTCCACTCCCCGTTGCAGTGTCTGCAGTGGCCTCTGCTCTATCTGTCGCGCGTCCTACTCCTGTAGAAAAGCCCGCCTCTGCGGCTCTCGGCGCTACGGACAACTAGCACGATATGGGTCGATCTCCTCTCTCCCCCTCCCCAGGCCCCAACCTGCTTCCCATTGGCTCGTTGAGATACGAGTCAGCCAGGCTTCCTTCTCCTGTAGCATCCCCCCATGAACGCCACTTGGTCGCCCACAGCACCGCGTCGGCGGTGTCCAGCTCTGTCGCCTTGGCCTGCCGCCATGGGCACGCGAGTCCGACTCCCATCCTAGATACCACCGCTTCGGGTATCCTGCCTCAGCCGCTTGGCCCGGTTCAGCTAGTGCAACTGGCAGGGGGCCCTGTCGGCGTCAATCGGCCCCAGGCAGGCTCACGGATTGGTCTCCACGATGCCCCTGCTGGGCTTACCTCACGCGCCATG
The DNA here is from genome assembly GCA_902687465.1 of Secale cereale. Taxonomy (NCBI): domain Eukaryota; kingdom Viridiplantae; phylum Streptophyta; class Magnoliopsida; order Poales; family Poaceae; genus Secale; species Secale cereale. The sequence goes on from LR738714.1 coordinate 798,569,434, forward strand.
CATGCCATTCTGGATCCGCCAGGAGTGTTGTCTTGTTCCACTAGTTTTCACCATGCTACGAAAAGGAGGTGCCCGGTGTTGGACACATGTGCTCCTGGCCTTCTGCCGTGCCCGGAGGGCCCGCCTCTGGGGTCAACCTTATCCCCTGCGTCTGCGACGCCCGCTAGCGACAACCCCTCCCCCCATGCATGCAGCTCACGAGAGGTGACAACGGGGAACCCAATACGGACCCCTCAACGCCCTCTGGACTGCCGCCCACGCCATCTCGTCCATGCAGCTCTGGCCCTGGCGGCTGGCCTCCTACGCCCAAGCCCTCCTTTCTTCCTCTTATAGCATGCAGCCCCAGCCCTCCCACCGACGTAGCCCCTCTGCCCCTCCCAAAAACTTTAGCCACATGGGCCGCTGCTTTCGTTGCTTGGCTCGCGACCACAGGGTGCGGGATTGCCGCGATCCGGTGCGTTGCCGCCGCTGCTGGAAGCTTGGCCATGCAAGCCCTAGCTTCCATGCTATATTAAACCCCCCTCTCCCCAGCCTCAAATCCTCACAACAGCTACCTCGCCCTCGACCTCCCAAAGCTCTCCTTCTACCTCTACCACTCCCGCCTCCCTCCCTAGCTCCCCTCCAGCCCATCCACGCCCCATGGCCGACTTCATCCCACTTGCTTGCTCGGACTCCGACGTGGAACCGGTGCTTTCCCCCATCCCTTCCTCAAACCATCGTGTCTTCTCTTTCCCCGAGCAAACCGAGGCGTCGGAGGCGGCGGCAGGTGAGGCCGTGGAGGAGGAGGAGGAACCGGATGAGGTTGAGTTCGAATCGGGGGAGGAATCCACCAATTCGGATGCAACCCAAACCCTGTTCCCCCAATCCCCACCGCGCCATCGTCGGGCCTTCCCCAATGTTTTCATGCCATTCAGCCCCCTTGGAGCACTTCCAAAACCTTGCCTATGCCATTGTAAACCCTCCACGCCCCTCCCCCCATGCATGCATCTGCCGGGCCCTCCATGTTGGCGACGGCGTCCCACCCGTTGAGCTTCGCGCATCTTCCTACGGGTCTGGGCTTGTGGTTTTCGGCTCAGCGTACGAATGGGAGATCTCCCTCCCGTCCAGCCATTTCACCTGCCCCATCAACACCATTGAGCTCGTTCGCCACGAGGACATTGAGGACAGGTTCATCTTCCGCCTTGGCACTGTCTCCGCTTTAAACATAGAAGACTTTCCCATAGAATATTGGTTCACCCCCACCATAGTCAACTCTATTGTCCCTTTTGCCTGTCCCATCGAAGTTGACACTGTTTGCCTAACTGGGGTCGACTACTCTGCGTTTCTTGTCTCGGTCAAGAGCCGCTCTCTCACCGATGTTCCTCACTCCATCCCAGTCCACGGCTACTCCAGCCTTGGCGCCATCGCGACCGTCATGGTCTCCCGTTCCCAAGAACTCCACCCGGACCCTGCTTTTGGGGCCCCGGACTCCGACGACGACGACAGCAATGGGGACGGTGGTGACGGGGTGGGAGGAGACTTTCCTGCTGATACGTCTCCAACGTATCTATATTTTTGATTGTTCCATGATATGATGTTTCGGATGTATAATGGGCTTTATTATACACTTTTATATTATTTTTGGGACTAACCTATTAACCCAAAGGCCAAGTCCAGCTTGCTGTTTTTTGCCTATTTCAGGGTTTTGCAGAAAAGGAATATCAAACGGAGTCCAAACGGAATAAAACCTTTGGGAAAGTTATTTTTGGAACGATATCTTCACGGGAGACTTGAGTGCTAGACACAACCAAGGCATCCACGTATGCCATGAATAGTGCAGAGTGAGCGAATAAAAACAGCGAGCGAGCGATGGACCTAACCCGCGTCTTCCCTAGCTCCCCTTGCCGCCACCACCCCTCTCCCCTGCTCCATGCCATATCTGACCCATGTCTTCCCTAGCCCCCCTTGCTGCCGCCCCTACCCCTCTCCTTTGAGCATGACGCCTCCTCTTCCCACTCCTGCCCCGCCTTCGTCCTAGCTGTCGCCTCCTACTCTCTCCTCCTCTCCTCTTCCTTGCTGCCTCCCCCATCTCTCGCTCTTGCCCACGAGGAGGAGCAGCGAGACCTAAGATACTATGCTCTTTGAGTCAAGTTTTTTATTTTATTTTGAGTACCCGCTTACGAGGATAGGGGCATGATTGTCATCTGCATTTTTTTACTGAAGTTGATCCTGGTGTTATTTGCTTTGAGATTTGAGAAAAGAATGAGACTGCGAGATGTGCGCTTCTTAGAATCACATCAAATGGAATAATTTTGAGGTTTGTAGTCTAAAACACAAATTTAAATAAGAAGTAGGCTTATACTTAAAAACAGACATGAACGGGAGCAAACTGAAGGTTTTGCCTAAAGGATCCGAGTATGTCCCGTTATACGAGGACTAGGACATCTATTATTGGATACTCATCAGCGACGTCCCGTGGAACCGAGTGATGCATGCTAATTTTCCATATGCATAATTCGCTGTTGGTGTAATTAGTTCCGATCATCTGAAGTACTGCTCTAAATCTTTGATAAGCACCGCCTGGTGATTTATATAATTTCTGCACCAAGGATGATGTAGAAATGCAAGACATGAGCTGATGAGAGGATGCTCCAAGGATGAACAGGAGCTGAAATCAATGTATGAGTAACCCGCGTTCTCCCACCTTCATATATTTTTTAAACACATAACCATGGAAAAATGACCGATGGGGAGGAGTTGCTGTTTTTGAGGAGCAAGGCACATGATATATATGCATGGCCTCATTGGCCAATGACTCAATGGATAAAAGCAAATGCATGTTTTTTACAAAAAGAAGAAGAGAAAACCTTTGTTATGTTTGTTTCCCCAACCTTGATAACTAAGATTTCAAAAGCAATGGAAGAGATACAAGGCAACAATTCTTACTTCATTTTACCAATTCCTATGTTAATACATTTCATGGGGCATGCTTTTTCAACATCAAAACTGTTACTTGGGCTATTGTTTCTCTGTTCCATCTAGCTTTGCATATTCAATCAGTTGGTACTAGAAACTAAAGATAATCTTCATCAACTCATAGTTTGCCAGTTTGGATCGTTTATGAGAAGAAGCCTATTTATCTATGCAGTTGATTAAATTATATTTTAGTATATTATAACAAAATACTTGATGCTCTCTGATGGGACAAAATGGTCTTGTGTGGACTTTGTTCAAGCCAAGACTTCATGCTAATACACAACGATTTGTCTATACTCCTTTTTCATCTTAACATTTTCAGATAGTATGCAGATGATATAGCGATTGGGTACTTGCAGGAGGAAGTTTCTGAGGCAACATCCTGGGCATGTGCTTCTGAGCAATAACTAAAAAAATATACCCACATTTTTTGTTTCCAAAGGAGCATTTCTAGCACATCTTACCTTTATAACTAATCCTATCACTATCGTGTTTCTGAGATTTCCACTGATGTTTATTACCATATGAGGTAATTTAGATAGTTTGAAAGCAGTCCTATCTAAAAATATGATCATATGTAACAATTGGAGAGGAACAATCATATATTCTTAAATTAAAATTATTGTTCATGATGCTAACTACACTACTTTTGTATATAAAATTCTAACTATAAATAAAGGACATTATATGAAAATATCTTTTGGTTTAGATCCAATTATCCCCCCATGCTACCTAAATAATAAAACAAATTATGCATATTGAAGTATATATTTTGAAAGATAAGGCTTATTTATTTATTTTTTCATATAAAAAGGGTTACATCGTGTACCATATTTATTATTTTATGTGATGTGCTGACATTTTCTAAGGCCAATGTAAATAAGCAATCAGGATTGTGTTCATAACTTCCTTTTGGGCTATCATGCTACTACAATATAGACCTACATATTTTTTTGAGATTACATTATCAGTCTTTAGACCACTCTCACTTGCATATGCGATGGTTCCAAAACTTGTGTTAAAATTCAGTAGGCATGAACATGCTACCTAAGTATCTATTTTCTTATGGTTCAAGGATTTGATTATCAGTCTTTAAACAAATCTCACTTGCATGGTTTGAATACTGGTTTGCTTTTGCTTTTTGCATGAGGGGCGCAGTGGTTCGTTCTAAAAAAGCCACATGCATGGTTTGAAAACTTGGTCGCTCTTGCTTTTTGGGCAATGGACAACGGATCATCTATCTTTGAACACTATGTATCATCACTAGGTATCTATCTACTAGCAGTGTGTGCTTATTTTTATATGTTTCAATCTGTGTCTGAATATTTGTATGTGCACTCTTTTAATACATGTCTTGCTCTCGTCCTTTGCGCCATTGGCGCAACAGGTCATCTAGTTGGTATAAAGGGCAATGATGCATGTCTAATCCTCCTCCATAAAAAGTTAGGATTTTTGCCTCCCGCCGACGCCGTCGCAGGTCCGCCTCCTCTCCGGTGGCCTTAGGGCCATGGGGGCACGGTGGATCTCGGCAAGAGTCGGCAGGAGGGCTCCGTTTTTAATAGTTTCTTTCAGTTTAGCTAGGGTTTGTGTCCTGCTCAGGAAGACGAGACGGCGGCGGCTCTCTGAAGATGGAATAAAGGTCTCCCCGCCTAGCCCCCGTTCCGGCGATGCGTCTAGCATCGTTGGTGGGCATGTGGAGGTGTGTCTCCAGCGGATCTATCTTTGGTGGATTTGTTCGGATCTCGTCGTAGTTCGTCTACGTTCGTGTGTCTTCGTATTGGATCTTTCTGATCTACGTTATTCTTCATCTGCGGCGGTTGCTGTTCTGGTGCCCTGGTCCTACGGGGCCTTAGCACGACGACTTCCCGACTGTCTACTACAACAAGTTGTGCCCGACTCCGGCGATGGAGGGACGATGACGGCGGCGCGCCTTCGGCTCGCTTCAGTGCTGGTAGTTGTCGCTAGGTGATCTACGGATCTGGATGTAATTTTTATTATTTCTAGTATTCGTTGTACTGCCATGATTGGAGATGAATAGATCGGAAATTTTCTCGCAAAAAAAAATGACGACCGCTGAAAATTGCCAAAATAAGTCATTGAGGAGGTGACTTTATCAAGCTAGCTAGAATATTCGACATCATCGAGCCCAAGGGTGAGGATATCATTTCTATCGCTTAGGGAAGGAGGCGCAAGAGTGGAAGTACTTAGTATTTTCATTGCCTTAAAAAACACGCGCGCGCAGTCACGTATACACACAGAAAATCTTACTGTCGTTTCAAACAAATTACATTTGACGTACAAATAGTTATATTCATATTGATTCACTACATAAAATTTGGCATAAGAAAAAAATTATATGCCATAAGACCAGCAAATTATTATTCTGCTTTTATTTTATACTGTGTTTTGAAGTTTGTAATTTTGCGTAACATAAAAAAAATGGTGATTATATATTTTCTTACGTTCACTTTTTACGTCTGAATGTAAATAAATTTACGGAACATAAAATTAGAGTCCATTGATGCTAAAAATGAGGGTGTGAAGAATAACTATTTCTCACCTAGTGACGAATAGTCAATCCCTATATTTATATATTATATATTCCATTTGAGCCCGGGTTTTCAAGTAGACGACCTACATCTTGATAGAAGTGTGAACCGCGATGATATGAAGGGGTGTGAAGCATGCCTCAAGGACAGACAGAGCCCGACACTCCAAAACAATGTCAAGGATGCCAATACAAACACAAGAATCTTGCCTCCTATGAGTAGTCGACGTGGTCCATTTTAGTCATCTTCTTAACTCTCACCGGTTTACTACCGAACAAAAAAAATCGAACCAAAAATTATTATAAAAATCTGGGAATTCAAAATCTAGGTTGGTTGTAAATGTGTACACTAATAGAAAACAGGGCTTTCGTCAATTCTCAATGTACACATTAGTCCCGGTTGCATTACAAACCGGTACTAATGTGAGCATTAGTCCCGGTTCACGCGGCTAGAGCGTCGGGAAGGCATTAGTCCCGGTTTGAGACATGAACCGGTACTAAAGGGCATGCACCCTTTAGTACCGGTTCGTGTCTCAAACCAGGACTAAAGGTCTAATCTTTAGTACCGGTTTGAGATACGAACAGATACTAAAGGGCATCACACCCTTTTTTCCCGGTTCGTGTCTCAAACCGGTACTAAAGGGGTTATTTTTTGTTTTTTAATTTGTTTTTTATTTTTAGTTTTTGTTTCAAATTGCTTATATCTTTTAGGATATTTGATGTTTTTGAGTGATTCCTTTCGCATTAGATTCCAAATTTTGTCTAGTTTCTGTTTGTGCCGTTAGTTTTCAAATTTGACTGATTTAAATATGAGTTTGTTCAAAATTGCTTCTAACACTAGATTGTGAATAATTTGAGTTTCAAAATAGTTCTTTATTTAGTTATTTTTGCTCCTAGTCACATGTCAGATTGTTGTCACAGTAAGATTAATTTGGTTATTTTTAGAATAATATAAATTAAGATTAATATTAATTTTGCTAGTGTCTTATATTGTTTTGTATTAATAGTTGTTTAGCCTATAATAATAGTTGATAAAATTAGTTTTGCTATATTATTAAGTGATTTTTTTGCCACTTTAATAGAACGTGACTCTGGCTTGGTTAACCTTAGTTGTGACTTTTGTTGGGATTGTGCTAGCAGATATAGTCGACGGTAGGATTGGATGGACACCATCCCGGACTATAGAGATTCAAACTCTACCGCCCCCACCCTCCCCCCGGGTGTATCGCCATTTCAGTTTTGAAAAAATAACAAAAAATAACTTCAAAAATTAAAATCCTTCGAGATGTAGTTATGTTACTACATCTACTAGTTAGAAAAATTTAAAAACATAAATTTAGACATGTTTTGCAAAAAAGTGTGATGAAAAAGTAAAATGACTATATATTTTGCATACGATGTCGAATAAACGTATAATATATCAAAATGTTCAGCACGAAAATCCGCATCCGATTTTGTCGGCCCTAGGCCGTTTTGCAATTTTTTAGAATCCTCAAATTCTGAAAGGAAAAAAGTTATGCTGAAATTTCAGTGTTTTTGAATTTTGGTTAAATATGGTCAAACTATGGTCAAACTACTTATTCAAGAAATATTAGTGTTACTAAGTAATTATTCAAGAATATTAGTCTTACCAAATAATTATTTCAGTATTTTTGAATTTTTGTCAAATCTGGTCAAACTATTGTCAAACTACTTACTCAAGAAATATTAGTGTTACTAAATAATTATTGGTTTTAAGAATAATTATTCAAGAATATTAGTGTTACTAAGTAATCACCCCTTCATGCTCAACTTCAACTCCTCAGGGTTAATAGGATTGACAGCTTACTATTGTCAGGAAAACAACAAGTGCAAACCTAGAAACAAGAGGGGAATAGAACTCGAAAGTTAAGCGTGCTGAGGTTGGAGTAGTGAGAGGATGGGTGACCGGTCGGGAAGTTAGACGATTTGGAATGATGAGGGGTCATTAGAGATTAGATATTAAGTTTAGTGGTGATGAGGGGTGATTAGAGATTAAATGCAGATAATTCAGAAATTTGAAAATTTCGAAAACAATTCAAATTGCAAAAAAATCAAAAAAATATGTCGAGCTCCAGACAGCGGCCACGTGGAGGGCCTTTAGTCCCGGTTCGTAACACAACTGGGACTAAAGGGGGGGGGGGGGCTTTAGTACCAACCCTTTAGAGCAACTCCAATGGGCCGGCCCAAACGGACGGCGCATTTGTCCGCTTTTTGTCTGATTGGGTTGTCCGCCCGCCCGGCGTCCGCCCAATTTTCCATTTGGATCGGCAGGGCGACCAACGCGCCGACCCATTTCATGTCCGCACTCAACTTTATGAAAAAAGGTCCGCGGCCGATCATGCAAGCCATCATGTCTCATGCCGGCACCATGCCAGCTCCGGCATACAATGCCGGCTTCAGAAAATATCACCACAGTTCATGCTGGCACACTCGCCAGCCGGCCGGCACCCATGCCAGCACACAAAAAATGGGTGGGACTTGAGTTCGACCACGCCATCGCGGCTCCGGTGGTCATGCCAGCACACCTACCGGCATACAAAAAAGATGGCGCTCCCCGCCATAGATCACTCGTCGTCGAACTTGAGCATGTCGGCTTGCATCTTATCGAACCACTGCCTCTTCCTTCGCGACACGGTGTTGAGATCCACCTTTATGATCTTCACCCCGGTCATCATGCTCGGGAGGGCCACTTCTTTCGCCTTGGTCTTGGCGTTGGCGGCCACGATCTCTGGCATCCTGGCTTGCTTCTCCGCCTCCAACTCAAACATGGTGGCTTGCTTCTCTGCGTCCATCTGAAGCCTCCTCCTTTGGATCTCCATGAAAGCGTCCATTTGCTCCGCCTTGAACTTTCGGCGCTCCTTCTCCCTTGAGTCCTTCTTATTCATCATGCCCTCCACGCTTGCGATCAATGTGTTGGATGCCGCATCCCGCTTGTCCTCCTTCTTGGAGTTGGTCTTCCCCCGCGGCCGTGCCGGCTCGCCCTCCCCAACATCCTCCACAGCTTTCTTCCCCCTATGCGACTTGAGTGCGGCATATTGCGCCTTTAACTTCTCCTCGTCCTTGATGACCCGAAAGCAATGGGAGAGGTTGAAGAACTTGCCATTGTGTTGAACCTTGAATGCCTGCAAAGCTTGAAATGCCTACAAAATGTTTCCATGCAAGCATATGGGAAAATGATATGCATGTGAACACGCAAACACGAACTTGATGACACAAAACAGGGCGGCTTGCTAGCATACCATGTCTTGCATGCCAATGCGGCTCAGCGTTTAACCCTAGCATGTAGAGCGTCTCCCTCGTTGCCGCCGTGACGCATGTGTTGGTGACCTCATGCTGCGCGGCGGCCTCATCCCTCGCATCCGCGGCATGCCTCCGGCCCTTCCTCTTGGCCGACTCCCTTGCCCGCAGTTCGGGCGTGAGCGGCTTCTTTGGCATCGTCGCGACGGCGTTTTTGCGCGGGGCACAAGGCTTACCTTTCCCGGAGGGAGCGGTGGCGCCGAACGAGGCGAGGGAGGCGAGGCCTGCGGCGGCGTCGAGGTAGATGGCGTCGTCCACGGCGAGGGTGGGGCGAGAGCGCGCGGG
>LR738714.1:798578906-798613525 GCA_902687465.1 Secale cereale
GTTGGGGGGGGGGGGGGGGGGAATGGTGGTGGCTACCACCGACCGCCTGGCCCGGGGAGAGGAGTAGGCGCGCGCGCGCGTTCGTCTCGTGTCCGCACCGACGCAAATCCGGCTGAAAATTGGGCCGGGAATGGGTCGCCATGCGGACGCCAAGGGGACACGCATCCGTTTGGGTCGGCGCGTTGGGCCTCCTTTTGTGTCCGCGCTGACCCATACCGACGGCGGCGGACGAAATGGGTCGCCCCGTTGCCAATATCTTGTATACATTTTAGAACTAGTACAATATACTGCTACAATCGATTATACATACGCGTCAAAGAGGAGGCTATAGGCTACCCAAAAAAAATGAAAATTTGAATACCCAGTCTTCAATTCCTGGGCCCGCCCCTGCCCGTTGGAGTTGCTCTTAGTCCCGGTTCCAGAACCGGGACTAAAGGCCCTCTGGAACCGGGACTAAAGGCTCGTTTTCTCTTAGTGGTAAGTATGGCTCGCGAAAATAGTATCATAGTATACATTTTAATTCATTTTCTATGTGTGTGTTGGCGGGAGGGAGAGGAGAGCTTTATACATTGCCACGGCAATGGTGTAAGTTCTATCAACACATGTACAGCGCCACACGCACACGCGGGGCAGCCTCATCCAAAAATAGCTTATGGTGAATTATACCATATAGCTACCTAATTCACGAGGAACAAACCTCAAACCTATGTAAGATGTTGCAGATGGCAAACATAGAGAGCAGAGAGCTTTATACGTTGCTATGGCAATGGTGTAATTTTTGTCAACACATGTGCAGGGCGACGCGCACACGCGGGCCACCCACATCCAAAATAGCTTATTCTGAATTCTACCCTAGCTACATAATTCACCCGCAAAAAACCTCAAACCTCTTTAAGATGGTGTGGACGTCAAACATAGAGTGGAAAGCACTAAGAAAAAAATCCCACGCCTAGTTGCACATCGTACACCTGTCAAAAATTATGCGATTTTTTTTTAAATAAAGCTCGTTGTTTGTAATTGATTATAATACTATAGCCCCTTGCATTTTGCACAACACACCTAAAACATTCATATACATTCTATGTAAGTTTCTTTCTCTGGCTTGAACAAATAAAATCTTCATACAGATTTGAGTATTTTTTCGCCTAAAAATATGGATGATCATTAACGCTTTAGCTGTTGCATTGTCGCCTAAAAATAAAGTTAGGGTCAGTCTTTTTTCCACTAAACGTTTAATGTTTGGCCAAAACATTGCATGATACTTTTGGCCTGGTGCTTCCATATATGACGTTTGATCAATTGAGTAAGAAGCTGTGTAATGTTTGTGGGCGCAAGTTTATTGTCCGTGTGCGTCAATGCATGTGTTTGTGTGTTAATTATGCCGATATGCATGGATGGATGTCTTTGTGCATGCGCACGTTAAGTGTGTTTATGAAACAAATACAAGGGGGATGACATGGTCGGTATGAGATGCAAACATAATTTTTTACGCACTTGAGTTATATGTAATTTGTCTAATTTCAAAATTTTGGTAAGTTGATATTTAACGGTTGAGTTGTGTCAAGATTCGTGCTACTTTTTACTTGTATTGCTCCAGGAGTTCTTATGCTGAAATTTACATTTTCTCCTGTTCGGGGTTACTTGATTTTGTTTTAGTTTTTATTTCATATTTTCGTCTTTAAGGGTAATACCAATGTCACTAATTCATTCATTCTTAACAAACACTTTTTGCAAAAATTCTACTATTACATGCTTATTTTTGCATATTATTAGAAATTCTAATTTATTTTGTAAATTGTGTGCATTTTTTGTAAAAATTTGTTATATTTTTATCTTTTTTTCGTTCTTAAAGGGTAATACCAATGCCACTAATTCATTCTTCCCTTCTCTTCAGAAATGCATTTTTCCTTAGAGTACTTCATTATTTTAGTTTGCTTCTTTGCATTTCATTTTCTTTCTTCATTAAGGGTAATCCCAACGATAATAATTCATTCATTCTTAGATATTTTAGTGAAAATTTCACTATTATGTTTTTATTCTTTTATATTATACAAAAGCAATTACTTTTGTAAATTTGTCCAACTTTGTTCGTTATTTACTAGAAATCTTACATCATTTTATTTCATTTAGCCTCTAATGGCATTTTTTTTCAACAATGCCACTAATTCATTCTTTCTTTCGAGACGTAGTATTGACAGAAATTCCACTATTATATCATTATTCTCGCCTATCACAAAAAGTGCAATTCCTCTGTAAATTGTGCGCAATTTATTTTTGTTATCTTATTAGTTTCAATTATATTTCTTCTTAAGGCGTAATACAAATGCCACTACTTTATTCTTCCTCAGAAAACCCCATTATTCCAATTTTTATTAGATTTTCTTTCTTCTTTAAAGGTAATACTAACGCCACTAATTCATTGGTTCTAAGGGACCCTCCTTTTTGTGCACATTTTACTATTATATGTTATTCTTGCATATTATAAAAATGATTGTTTTTGTAAATTGTAATAAGAAAATATTTTATTATTTATTTTCTTCCTTCTTAAAGGGCAATAACCATGGCAGTAATTCATTCTTTCATGAGAAACTTCACTATTTTTATTTGATGATAGTTTTTGTATTTCTTCTTTAAGGATAATGCCAATTCACTGCTTCTTTGGAATATCCATTTAAATTTATTTATTTTGTTCTAATTTCACTATTATATGCTTATTCTTGCTTATTATAATAAATGTAAATTTGAGTGTAAGTTGTGTTCCACGAAGTCATTCCTTCTTTGGAATATTCATTTAAAAAATATTATTATTTTTACATCTTTTTTCTTCGTGATCGGTAGTAAGAATGCCAATAATTCATTCCTTCAGAGAAAACTTCTTTATACGAAAATTCCACTACTATATGCTTATGCTTGCATATTATAAAAACTAGATGATACCCCGCACGTTGTTGCGGGAATTGTAGCAAGAAAAATGCATATGTTAGAGAAATGAAATATAAATAATTTGGATATACATGTTAACCATACCGTTTCTTGGCTAAAATAAAACCATTTCATGAGATCAATGCACAACTTGCTAGAAAATACATATAATTTCCTTTCAAAAATATATTCACATTAGTGGTTTCAATTCCCATTGACAAACTATTTTTTTCTTAGTTGCCCACATCGTAGCTCATCTGCTTATCTTCAACTGGCGAAGACAACAAACAATAACCTCCATTAATAGGAACAAAGCGCCGACACTTGAAAAGTGGGGAAAAAGTGTAAAAGTTGATGAGAGCGAGAACAAAAATTGTCAATTCGGTTTGTATCATAATTTGTGAATATAAAAATCGAACCATGCAACATTTAGTTGAGGCAATGTTATACAACAATTAGCGTGAAAAATAAGTTTCATGATGAAATAAGATGGTGACACAATTTTGACTTAATAAAGCAAGACCAGTCAAGGGAGAACACTTTTAAACTTAGCACAGTGATGAACGTTTGGTCAATAATTGAACATGACAATCCATAAGCATATTATGCATTCAATATTCTACTCTAGTTAATATGCAAGTATGTAATAGTCATGGTTTGGGAAGTCAGGATAACCTGTTCCAAAACAACGGCATGTAAGTAAACTGAACAAATATAACAATGAAGAGAGAATGGTGAAGTAAATCCTATTGATTCCGCAAATCTGGACATAATTAGATTAAATGTGTAGAACGGAAGTAATTCTATAGGAATCAAAGAATGACAATCAGCAACGATAATTAAAGGAGGTTATGTTCTTACGTCTATAGATAGGGAAATTAGCAATTGAGAGCACAACCAGCAAAGTTCATCATGGATAAAAAAATAAAAATCACAAGGAAAATTATTTAAGATGGAGGTTAGCAAACATAAGGAGTGATGAGCCCTAATGTTTATCCACTGGAATTTGGCAACTTTCAAATAATATGTATCTTGTCTTCATAGTTATATTTTTTGGTCCATGCAAGACTAATAAATTGGATGAAAAGTAGGCTAACCTTCCTTCAACTATTTTTGTATCATCTTCCTTCAACTATTCAGACATATACTTGTCAACACTCTCGGCTGTGCATATATGTGGAAGTAACTCACAACATTAAAACCTGAGAATGATTGGAAGAGAACTAATCCATACGAAAGCTTTTTTACCCCGTAATACAGACAAAGTAACCTGCAATATCAATATATTTGATTATTCCAAAATATATTTTATTATACTGAAATACATTCAGAGCACATCAGTAAGTAAAAATAGAAGATGTATGGAACAACGAAGAAGATTAGACGTCATACCATCAAACGAGATTTCCGCATTTTTGATAGACAATTTCTTCAGAGGTCTTCTTTAGCAATGGGCAATACAGTATGTACAAATTAATGCAGTCATACCAACACACTGGAGCAGCAAGAGTTACCTCTAGTGGATGGTAGCATCGTCTATCACAAAGAAATACAATAACATTAGTGATGCAACCTGCTAGAGCAAATCTGCAACTTAAAGTACTATTTGGTATCTCGGGTGTGCCTAGACCGTGACGTAGTTGTCTAGAAAACTATTTGAAGCAACAGCTATGCTCTTCCAGACCAAACCAAAATTTCCGTCACCTGCTGCTACTGCTTGATGTAGCGCACACCTGTCGATTAGGTGGATGGTGATGGTAGTCGATGGGATAGAGGGCCATGGAGCCCTGCATCGAAGGAGGAGAAGAGACAGATCAAGTGGCATGGGTGAGCGGGGATGGGGAGAGTATTAAAAGCAGCAGTAGTAGGCGGCGGGGTGTGACCTGAACCTCGATCTCTCCGTCTCATCTTCTTGGCTCTAATCTGGTCGATTGATTGATCTCCGTGTAAGTATAAAGATGCACCCTTTCCACTATCGTGATTTAACTAACACCGGAGAAGATGAAGTGGGGGAGAAGTTGATCGGGAGAAGGTAGGATGTTGCGCTGCATTGAAAAAAGAGGCCACGGGCGTGGAGAAGATGAATCGTGCAACGCGGAACCTCTCTGGCAAGCGTGTGGCCGGTGTGGAATCCTCTATAGAAAAAACATGGAATAGCTGGGAGAATTAGAAAAATAAAATAAAACACTTGATGATGTGGCAGATTAGATGAGGTGGATGGCTGCATGTTGATTGCTGATGTGGATAGGCTGCATGTCAAGAGAAATAGGTTAGTGGGGATGAACTATTTAGGTATTATAGATGTGCAATTTTCATGTAAATTGCTGAATTTTTTCACCTTTTCTAATTTCCTTATTTATTTAGGTTCCTCATGAAGGGACAGTTTTCTATGTTCTTAGTTTTTTTGTTTTTTTTTCTAGTGTACTACGTGTTGCATTCATGTACTTGGAGTACTCCTATCCATATATCATGATGAAAGGCTAGTCGTGGTGGACTGATCGCCTTGCACGTGGGACCCATCCACGGATGATATGATAGGGAGCAGACATGCACTGCATGTCGTATTATGCCAGGAGGTGGTGGCATAGCTGCGGCTAATACAACCTAAATCCTAAAGTGCATCTATATTGGCTTGCAGATGCCACTGCGGCTCGACGCCAAAGTACAAGCGTTCAGATGGTGCTAATATTCTTTGGCGTCGAGCCGCGGCTATGACTACTATACAGACGGTGCTAATATTCTTGAATTATTGCTTAGTTCATTTGTATTCGCTTGCAGATGCCGCTGCTTGCATTTCATGCTTCGGGCGATGGCGATGAGATGCCGCTGGAAGCATTCTTGCTCGAAGGGGTCTTTGGGAACGATGTAGTCCTCGGTGCCGAGGCTCTCGTCTTCCTCGAACTCCGGCATGTAGTTGTTATTGGCCCCTTCAAAGAGGTCATCGGGATCTAGGTCCTAGGGGTTTCCTTCAGGACTGTCATTCCATACTGGGAGGCTTGAGGGTCCCCTGCGGTGTTATCGGTGTCACCAGCAGTCGCGTCGCCGTTATCGACGGTAGCATTGTTGTTGTCGTGTTGCCCATTGGTAGCTGTTCTGCATCTGCGCTGACATTTTCGAGGGTGTTGGGGGTGTCGACCATATATACATCGTAGCTAGATGCCGCGGTCCCCTTGCCAGTGTGTTCTACTGGTGAATTGTTTTCTGTGGGGCCATCAACATCTTCATCCATGTATGTGGCCTTGTCATGGTCTAGCAAGTCGGTTAAGTCAGCGGCCGTGGCGACTAGGTCGGTGGTGGATGGGATATAAATTTCCTGGTCGTCCGCTTTAAGTCCGATCTCACTACAAGAAATACGTCAACTTGTGACCACCACTATTGGTCACTGAATGGTCACAAATTTCCATTTGTGACCTTTTTGTGACCAAAAACATAAGGTCAAAAGCTGGCCGTCATAAACTGACTATAGCGACCTTCTCTGTGAGAAGGTCATAGACGTTTATGACCAAAATATGCCTATTGTCGTGTTTTGGTCACTAGCAGCCTCCCAGGCCACGTAGGCATCCAGCGTGGCAAGCTAATGTGGCACAAGATTCAGCCCGGTCCAATTCGTTGTTTTACATGGGCCGAGCCCAATAATTCGGCCTTTTATATATTCTTTCACTATTAATTCTGGACAGACACATGGGCCAGGCCCAACATTATAGCCTTTTTATTTTTGGGCTTGGCCTTTTTCTCAACAATTTTTATTTTTCTCTTTTATATAAAAAGGGGTCCACTTGTCACATGGATCCCGCCACCTGTCAGGGTCATATTATTCATATTTCAATTTAACAAGAAATAAATAACTGTTATTTAAATTGGCGGTATTCAAATTGCACTGACAGAAAACACATGTAATACTTCAAATTATATCAGCCAGATTCATGCAACTCCTGCTCTCAAAATAACATGTAATACAAGCTCTAGCACAAGCTTTACAAGCTCTACAGGTGGAATAACGATACAAGATCTACAGGTATGCAATCACAATTACAAGCTCTATAAGGTAACAACTAGATACTTCATAAGCTCTACAAGTGTTTTCTTCTTCAGCATGGAGCTCCTTCGATAGCGATCATATGCCGAATTCACTAGACAACCATATTCAGGACTGGGCTAACAGAACAGCAACATGCCCTCCACCCTGTTACATGAAGAAGTTGAGAAGAATCAGAACGAATGGAGCCAATATATTATCAACATTCCATTCAAAAAAGGAAAGTTCTATATATAGAATGATAACACAAATCCAGCTAGTACCATGCTTTTTATTCATACAAGAAAACAGAGACTATGAATATACAAGAAAACAAAGACTATGAATATTCACACAAGAAAACAGAGACTAATAGAAGAAATATTACACGGATACTTTTAAAATAAAAACTAAAGACACACCAGTATTTTATCACTCTACTTATTATTATTTTAACAAGATCATTCTACTTATCTAGAATGGGCATATTCATCAAAACTAGGAATTGAATTGGCACATATGACAAACTTAGCAAGAAATAAGCATTGAATTGGAACTAATATGTGTGTCACATGATACATGCATCAAGCATAAGTCCATCAAGCATAAGGCCCTTATCCCTTATCTGTTCAACAAGACAAGAACATACCTGACTTTGTCTTGAAGTGATGGATGGTTCTGCAGTTGAACAACTAGTCCGCATCATCGTTGATGATGGACGCCGCATGTACTTGGCCATTTAGAAGTATACTATGCAAAATATTACACAGGCAGGTATTAGCATAAAGTAGAGCTTCTACAGTACATGTATGCTTTAGATATGAAGGACCAAGAGTTCCGGAAGCAACAAATATGACATGGGTAAACCAGGACATGATGAAACAAATTATTCCTTATGCATTTAAACAGGAACATGGTGTCCAGTTTATACTACCACGTCATCATCAGGATTAAAACTACACATTGATACTCAGAGTGCTGGATGAGACAAATATCGATTGAAACAAATAAGAGCAGGGAGCAAAATAGATCCTCTATTTAATTGTCATAAGAATAGAAGCTGAAGGACAGAGATGAAGCACCCTTAGCTCAGTTTTCTAGCACACAGGCCATAAAATCGGCAAAACATTCAGAAAGCACGACTCTAATCTTAATGTTTTGTGGAAACATGACAAGAATCGTACAAGTTTAGTACTATACACAACAATGAGCATAAATTCAATATTGCACAGCAAATTTAGTCAGTTATGAAATCACCTTGTGGCTATACCACATGCTGACATCAATCACACACAATTGTTCGAGATTGAATCTCCACACACCGCATATATAAACCGAACTATTGTACAGACAGATCACCTTTGCTTTCCTAGATGACAAAATGCAAGACACAATCACGGATAAATCCACAGGTAGAGAGCTAAGCCAGGAGAATCACCACCTGTACAGTTGAACACATCCAGGAGAATCTTGAAGTTCTGGATCATGTTGTACTCCGTCTTGGCATCGAAATTCACCTGCAAAAAACCCCCAAAATGAGCATCACATCGCATCGCAGCCATCTAAGCCAAGCCGCCTAAGCGCAGCGCTCTAGAACAGTTGCCAGAAACATGTAGGTAACAGTACTGGATACAGCTGTTACTGAATATAAATACTGAATTACAACAGCTTACAAGTTTGAATATTGCACTATATAAATACTACACTACATATTACAGCAGCACGATGAAAGTGTACTCCGATATATACACACAAGCACACAGACTATATACTCCTTCAAAAGTTGGTGTAAGAATGAAAAACAGATCAACCCTATTGGCAGCACATCTTTTGTTAATCTTCAGTGGCACTTTGACATACCACAGCTTCCTATGTGGCCACTTATATATGTGAACTGCTACGAAGCATCGATAAGGCGTCACTGATACGGCGATACGAGTACGGCGATACGGGATACGTCAATTTTTAAAAACATCAATACGATGATACGTCAGCTATATATAAATATTAATAAAGTAACATGTAATAAATTTGACCATAATAGAATGTGTGAGATGAGATCAAAATACTGCCCCAGCACATGTATTGATTTCCCTCCCAGCAGTAGACAGTAGTAGTAAAGCAACAAATTTAGTCATCAACAAGAAATTATATCCCACCAATATCAACAGAGTGATAGCCTACTTTGTGCAGCAAATTCTATATGCGAGGGATCGGAGACATTCTCCATAAACGTGGCATACCCATAGAAGAGATCCCTCCGGATTGTCAAGGTGGAGAACGTCGCGTCACCAAAGTCTTTCGCCAACCTGAAACCAAACAAGATGAAATGTTGTTAGAGGACTGAATTTAGCAGCGAGGGAGCCACACCACAGCTGCAGTGTCAGCAGAGTTGGCGCACATTCATTGGAGGCTTGGTAGCTGTGGCCTTGTCCCAGCCATTCAGTGCTGGCTGATTTGGTTTGAAACTTACTGATATGATTTGTCCTTGTCCCAGCCAAACGAAGAGCAGCCCCTGGGAGAGGAGCGTGGGGAACTTGGTGGCGCAGGCCCTAGGCGAGCGCACGGCCCGGGCCTGGTGCAGGCGCCGAAGCCGTCGAAGGACCAGCCGTCGTAGGATCCTCCCCTCCTGCGCGCGTGCTCAGAACATGTGGGGAGGAGGAGGAGAGGAGCGTGCGGCGGAGTGGAGTGGCGCCGGCGGGGACGGAGACGGTCGGTGGCGAGCGCGTGCACGGACTCGAACGGCTCGACGCACTCGCGGAGGTCCTCGGCGGCCTCGTCGCGCTGGCCGAGCTATGCGCGGAGCCCTGCGACCTCCGCCTCGAGGCGGCCGACGCGGGACGCCAGCGCGGTGGAGGTGATCTTGCGGGATGACGAAGAGGTCGTAGTCGTAGCTCTCCTCGCCACCGTCCGCGACGGCGGGCGCCTCCCCGCCCTTGAGCATCTTCCGCGCCATGGCCTGGACTCCGGTCGGCCGTAGAATCCTAGTGGATGGATGGATCCCGGAGCAGAGGAGAGCAGGTGGTTGCCGAGGCGGGCGTTGAGACGGGGTAAGTCACCGGGGTTTGTGGCGTGGTGGAGGCAGTCGTGAGGAGGTGAGGAGGATAGGGCGAGGGAGGGAGGGCGCCGCCGCTGGCGACGGGAAGCTAGGGTTAGAGAGGGGTGGCGGCGTCGATCTGGATCTGGATCGACGGTGAGGGGGCCGGGGACGGGGAGGAATTGGCGGCGGCGGCGGCGGTGGTGAGGGGGACGGGGAGGAGGTGGCGGCGGCGGGGAGATAGGACGAGGGATGGGGAAGGGGTCGGGATCTAAGCTAGGGTTTGGGCTGCGGGTGGGGATCCTCTTTTTCTCTTTTTTCTGTAGAATAGATGGATGGATGGATGTAGGATGGAGAGATGAATGGATGGGTGGACGGGCGCCATGTCATCAATCCATGTGAAGTGTTTTGATTGGTTGAGAAATTGAGTGATTTAAAATAGAGTCCAAGTACTAAGCATAGAGGGATTTTGTGAAGTAGCTATCAAAAATATTTTGCAAAAGGGCACCACACAAATATTCATTAGAGTTAGACCACATTTTATGTATAAGGACCAATTTGTATGCATTTCTGATCTTTCTAGCACTTTTAATCATTTTTCGAGTGCCCAAAATGAGCTTTTTTGTGAAGGACCTACCATATATTTGTTGTAAAATTGGACCACACCATTTTTAGAAAGCATTTGCCCATATTTAATGCACAATTGACCAAATGGTTGGGTGTAAAAAGTTTTGATCCACCTCTCGTGAAAAAGACAAATTTCCGCCGATTCAGCTCGAAGCGGGTCAAATTTGAACTGTATCTGCCTTAGAGTTTGCTCTTTATTTTTTCAAAAAATCATTTCTAGGTACATGAGTATCTATTTAATCAGAGAAACACCAAAAAAATACCAAGATTCAACCACTAGCTAGGAACGGTCATTCCTGCCGTTTTGACCGCATTTTGAAATGGGCATAAAAAAATTCAAAAAAAATCAAAAAATTGGAAAACCTTCACATTGTGTCATTATATATGACCAAGTTACCAGGAAAAATAATAAACTTGTAATACGGCAATTCTTTTAAAAAAGTGTTCTCAGAAATGAGCTATCATGCGTGAAGATTCATGGCTTTCAAGCCAAATGATCAATCCTATGGCCACATTCATAGCATAGTTTGTTCAAATGATCTCATATTGTGCACAAGGGTGCATCTTGGAATGGCAAACAATATTTCTTAAGGAAGTTTTCATTTTCTTTGGACGAAAAAATCATTTTCCATTTTTCGAGTGCCCAAAAGGAGGTTTTTTTGTGAAGGACCTCCCAAATAATTGTTGCAAAATTTGACCAAATCATTTTTTTAAAATACTAGGACATATTTAATGCACAATTGACAAAATGGTTGGGTGTAAAAAGTTTTGATCCACCTCTCGTGAAAAAGACAAATTTCCGCCGATTCAGTTGGAAGCGGGTCAAATTTGAACTGCGGCTGCCTCATAGTTTGCTATTTATTTTTTCAAAAAATCATTTCTAGTTACATAAGTACCTATTTAATCAGAGAAACACTAAAAAAATTCCAAGATTCAACTACTAGCTAGGAACGGTCATTCCCGCCGTTTTGTCCGCATTTTGAAACGGGCATAAAAAATTTAAAAAAAATCAAAAAATTGGAAAACCTTCGCATTGTGTCATTATATATGACCAAGTTACCAGGAAAAAATAATAAACTTGTAATACGGTAATTCTTTTAAAAAAATGTTCTCAGAAATGAGCTATCATGCGTGAAGATTCATGGCTTTCAAGCCAAATGATCAATCCTATGGCCACATTCATAGCATAGTTTGTTCAAATGATCTCATATTGTGCACAAGGGTGCATCTTGGAATGGCAAACAATATTGCTTAAGGAAGTTTTCATTTTCTTTGGACGAAAAAATCATTTTCCATTTTTCGAGTGCCCAAAAGGAGGTTTTTTTGTGAAGGACCTCCCAAATAATTGTTGCAAAATTTGACCAAATAAATTTTCTAAAATACTAGGACATATTTAATGCACAATTGACCAAATGGTTGGGTGTAAAAAGTTTTGATCCACCTCTCGTGAAAAAGACAAATTTCCGTCGATTCAGTTGGAAGCGGGTCAAATTTGAACTGTAGCTGCCTTAGAGTTTGCTATTTATTTTTTCAAAAAATCATTTCTAGTTACATAAGTACCTATTTAATCAGAGAAACACCAAAAAAATTCCAAGATTCAACCACTAGCTAGGAACGGTCATTCCCGCCGTTTTGACCACATTTTGAAACGGGCATAAAAGAATTCAGAAAAAATCAAGAAATTGGAAAACCTTCGCATTGTGTCATTATATATGACCAAGTTACCAGGAAAAATAATAAACTTGCAATACGGCAATTCTTTTAAAAAAGTGTTCTTAGAAATGAGCTATCATGCGTGAAGATTCATGGCTTTCAAGCCAAATGATCAATCATATGGCCACATTCATAGCATAGTTTGTTCAAATGATCTCATATTGTGCACAAGGGTGCATCTTGGAATGGCAAACAATATTGCTTAAGGAAGTTTTCATTTTCTTTGGACGAAAAAATTATTTTCCATTTTTCGAGTGCCCAAAAGGAGGTTTTTTTGTGAAGGACCTCCCAAATAATTGTTGCAAAATTGGACCAAATCAATTTTCTAAAATACTAGGACATATTTAATGCACAATTGACAAAATGGTTGCGTGTAAAAAGTTTTGATCCACCTCTCGTGAAAAAGACAAATTTCCGCCGATTGAGTTGGAAGCGGGTCAAATTTGAACTACGGCTGCCTCATAGTCTGCAATTTATTTTTTCCAAAAATCATTTCTAGTTACATAAGTACCTATTTAATCATAAATACATGGTTTGGTGGCGATACGTCGAGGTTTGGGCAGTGGTCGAGGGCCTCAACTCTAGAGCGCGTAAACTCGCATGCCCGCCGCATGGTCACCGCGTGACTGTGGCATTGCCATGTGTTCTGGGCGGCCTAGGCATGTCTAGTGGGTTGGCCACTCCCCAGGTAGGTGCTAGGAAGAAAAATTACAACATAAGATTTTCACGAGGAGACCGATCGATGCTCAAATATGAATTAACAGCCAAGTGTTTGATTAGCTGTACGGGAAATGCACATGGCTAATGGGCGTGAGTTTTGGTTGAGGATGATCAGTTACTAAGAAGACCGTCTTCACAAATTTTCAGCTCAAAAGGAGGAGTCTAGGTGGTACTTGCTTTGCAAAGTACCACACTGGACATAAATACGAATGTTGAAGATGGGCTCAAAATAATGAATGGATTGAGCTGGCATTTGGTGGAGGATAGTTATTTGGGCATAGGAAAGCACTGTAGAAAATGGATACCATTTGGACATGCCAGAGTGGTACTTCCTTCACAAAGTGTTTTTTTGAACAGAATAGGAAAATGAATATTTTTGAATTATTTTTGAACTAGGCAAGGAAGGTTTTTTACATATTTGACGAAGATATGACCCAAAGAATTTATGAGATTTTTTGGGGAATTTTGGGAATGACAGAAATATAGGTTGCTTCACAACCTAGGGCAAAAACTGCCACATGGACATGACACATAGGCAAAACTGATGAGGTGGCGCCTAGTCGTAGCAACCCACCACAATTTACAAGGTTATGACCATCTATATTGGTCATGATCAGCTAGAAATAAGGCAGCGAACCAGTGCTATCTGCTTTATGACCATTTCGTGTAAGGAAATTATGACCTTTCTCACCAAAATGGTCGTTATAGTTTAGGGTTTGGAGCCCCCCGAACAGCTTTTGACCAATTGGTCTGAAATGGTCATAGATCTATGACCAATTCTTCCAGGGTCACTAACAAAAGGTCATAAGTTGACATATTTCTTGTAGTGTCTTGTCGTAAACCGAAGTCTTGTCGTTCGAGATTAACATTCTCTATATGCGATCAAGCATCTCGTTCATGTGAGATAGCTCTTCGGGTGCCATGGCCTGGTTATAGGTGGGGCTGACCCGAAGTACGCCCGGCGTATAGATCAGCACGTTTTCGATGTGGAGGGGACCCGAGAGAGATTTCGGATCCTGCGTCGGTGTCAGCTTCACATGCAACTTAGATTCAGAGATAGGGGCCGGACTAGAGTCCGGATCGATGCGAGATCACTCGACTCAAACCCTCAACCCGGTCGGGCGTCGAGCCTAATAGGATGAGTTTGCCGTGGGAGTTTGTGACATATTCTAGGCTTCAAAAGGTCACCATCTGACCCGAGGCATAATTCTCGACAGAGGCCAGATAACCAGCCGATTTAGCTCAGAAGGTCATGCTACCCAACACAAAAGGTTGGTTGGGGACGTAAACGTTCATATTGCCGTTACCGCAGTTAACATGCAGAGGAGACATCAATCCTTCTGTCGATCTCACGGCGAATCTCTCAATGAAAGCACGGGTGTCAGTGTGAAAACTGGTATACGTCGGGGTCCAGGGCTATGGATCTCGGACAGATGATAACAAGAACAAAGGGACAATGTATTACCCAGGTTCGGGCCCTCTTGATGCAGGTAAAACCTATGTCTTGCTCTTGTTTATATTGAGGAATGCATATCAAGTATAGAGTTGATCTACCTCGAGATCATGAGATTTTCTTCTAACTCTAAGGCTAGGTGAATGAAATTTTATTGATCTTCTCTCTATGGGCTAAACCCTCCAGCTTATATACACGCCGGGCAAGGTATCTAGGGTTACAAATTCGGTATCTTGGCGTGGAGGCAGCAAGAGAAGTCTTGGAGTGTATGGCAAGCATTTGGTAGATGCAATCCTGATCACAGCCCCATCATGCAACTTCTAGAGTCCATCTTGAGGAGAATGAAAGCCCACTGGCCCATCCGAGGAGCCCGGGCCGACTAGGTTAGCATCCCTTAGTCTATGACACCGTCAATCGCCGAAGTCATGATCTTACATGTCAAAAATGTTGTACCATCAAGAATTGATAGTGCAGATAATGTCGAGACATGTTTAACATGACATTTTTTAGATAGAAAGACTGTAAGGGAACCCCTACAGTATAATTGGTGCAACAAACCCAAAATGCAAGTATCATGCCTTGAACCTGGGTGGATGGGAAGGCATCAACCCCTTCACACCACTAGGCTATGCCTTAGTCTACGTCCAACATGACATTCACAATGGGTAGTGTAGAATTAGATGTTCAATTTATTTCTCCATTAAAAAAATGACATGTCCATTATTACCAATGTTGTAATTTCTTATTTTATAAAATAGTTTTGGCGTTTAGCTCCTCCGATAAAAGAATCATTGTAAATACTTTTAGTTTCATAATCACTTTAGATCTCTAAATCCATGAGAAGGGTTTCAATAGGAAGATGTATTTCGGTAAAAAAAATGTAATATTATTTGAATGAATAGTGTGTGCCCCACTATATGATCATCCATCACGGATCCGTTCAGGTGGGTTGATGGAATAAATATTTCATACGTAATTTAAGGCTTCTAGTCACAGGAGTGGATGAAACAAGTTACCAAGGTTATATTGGCATAGTCACAAATGACAAAATGAGTTTCCTGCATTAATCATATATGAGTATAAATATGGGAGTATCCGAGGAAGAACTCCATTATTTGATTCACCTCGTCACTGAGTAACATATCTCCCACTACGCACATGTAAGGAGTATATCCCTCTGAAAATGATTGTAACAAGCATACCATTCAAAACTGCGTGAAAAATAATATAAAAATGTCATAGGACTCCCCAAGGTAAATATGTGTCAAAATTTCATGCTTGTCTTGAATGATATGTTATATTTTGTGTTGAAGCCGAGGAGATGAGCTTGTAAATTGCTAGAAATGTTAGCTAACTCCTAAACTATTTGGTGCCATGTCGATGCAAGATAACATGGACTCGGGTGACTAGTTGTCTTAAATGTTACCGAACGACATATTCCAACTGTGTGGTACACGTGGGTGATATAGCAGTAGATAATATTATTTTTTTCATTTTGTTGTCGTAATCAATTGTCGCAAATGCGCTTATGTACACCGAAAATTAATGTGAAGTTAATACCTTTAAACTATTGGCTAGTTATTGCTAACCCACTATTTCAGCTATCTATTTTCATCTAATGGTAATTTGCTTGAGTTTGAAATTATTATTTGCTAGGGGTCGTTTAATCTTTGCAATTTCATCACAAGATAACGAGGGAAGTGTTTTGACACTTTCTTGGCTTGTGGTAATCTCATTGTGATATAATATGATTTTACTTACTCATTATTTAGTGGCTGTGGGTGTCAAATAGTGGCTTACATCTTCTCATCAAATTATAGGACGTGGGGCGAGAGGGGGTGAGGGTCTTTTACATGCTGCTTGCTATCATGTGATCATGATATGGAAGTGATTAATTGACCATAACTGCTCTTACTATCAATGAAAGTTTAGCAGGTAGTATAAACCCACCTTGTGTGGTGATGAAATATCAGCATGACCGTGTGCAATTACACTCCTTTCCGTAGATTGTGGTGAGAAGATGAAAGCAATAAATTTACCCAGTAACATATAATTAGATATCATCGGGTAACATAATCACATTTGTAGTTCGTGATGAGATGGCAGTACAACAAGTAAGTGACAACCCCCCCCCCCGCCCATTTGTGATGTGACAGTTTAAGAAGTTAATTAACCCCTAGCCTACAAAATTATGGTGTGATATTAGTAGGACAAGAGGGAGATTGTACGAATGAACCCCTTGCCCTGACTAATCAATCAATTTGATTGCCCAAGCGATCATGTTGCGAGGTTGTATAAATTTTTCCTCAAATTGTCGATTTTATCCTTTCTCCTCTCGTAATTCTAGACTCGTGTCTACCAGTCCTTCAACCAATCATCTTCATCGAGGCTTATCCTCCTATCTCTTTAATTATCTACTGCTATCACTCCTCCTCCCCCCTCCTCCTCCTTAGCATGTTTGAGATGTCGTGGAGGACACTACCATGGATAGCCACACATTGCTTCGTCATTACGCTAAAGAAAAATGAATAATTGGAGCATTTTTCATGCAAGGAATAAGTGTCAAGCCTCAAAGGAGCAAGTAGGTAGGCGTCCTATGCCTGCCACTTGTACAACCTTCTATGCACTTTAACTGATTAATTTACGATGATCTACAACGTTCGAAAGCAATTCTTATCTTCACATTACTCTATAGGATCAAACCACATCCAAATCCA
Organism: Secale cereale; assembly: GCA_902687465.1. Taxonomy (NCBI): domain Eukaryota; kingdom Viridiplantae; phylum Streptophyta; class Magnoliopsida; order Poales; family Poaceae; genus Secale; species Secale cereale. Next base: position 798,596,111 of record LR738714.1, read on the forward strand.
ACAAATATGGAAAGACTTAGATTCCTTCTTGTTACCCCACTTCCGCAATGATGAATGTCATAGTTATTTTAAACAATAATTTAGCAAGACATATATCATACAAACTTCAAACCAGATGTTTAAGTATGTGTTGGAAAGCTATGGACGTGGGAAAAAAACTTTCTTGGTTTGACTGCAACTTCAGAGGTTAAACTCAAAACTCCAAGAACTCATTCTCTTGGTACATATTCGCATCAACTCTGAATTATACTAGGCCATTAGATTTCCTAGTGATAGAATATATTTCCATGAAATTCCTACAAACTTGTGACTAGACATCTGCTAGAGAAATGATAAATCTGGGAATTGATTCTATTCAACCGGCTGATCAATTAATGCGACTGGTGTTGTCCACCTATCTCCTTTCCTTTCTATCAGCAAACTAGTTCCTTATCGCCTTAGAGCATCTCCAGCCGCACCCCCAAGACGCCCCCAGGACACCTTTTTAGGCTCGGTTTTAGGCTCGGACGGCGCTTTTCGCCGAAAAACTGCCCAGCCACGCCACCAACGCCCCCTAGGACGTCAAAATAGCGCCGGCAAACTCAGGCGAAACCCAGTGCGCTAGGGTCTCCTTGGGACGCCGGCGGAAGTTTCGGCGAATCGCGTCTCACCACATGTCGTTTTTCTTGGCCCACGTAACCATTCTCCTCACAAACTTTTGCTTGGGGTCGACTGTGACTGGGAAGATGCCCACTTTATTTCGCCGAATTCCGCCGGATGACCCCCAAGACACCAACTTTTTTGGTTTGGTGATGTTCTTGGGGTGCCAACGGCTGGAGATGCTCTTATCTTTCCCCACTTGTGAGCTGATGTCCTCTCAATCAATCGCATACATCGAGGCTCCTGATCCTCCGGCTTTTGTTCTCCTCTACTACCTCTCACCATTTGTCACTTCCCCTTCCTCGCCATGGTTTTGTGGAAGCTAGAGAGGAAGGGTCGTGGTTGCCCTATCTAGTTATGATGGCTAGAGGGGATGTATTTTCCAGATATAATCCACCATGCGTCATGTTCGAAAATTATACTCCTTGACAAGGCCACCCGCGATAGGGAGGCGATAGGATAGGCGCCCAAGCTGCTCCGCCACCGCCGCTGGCCGCCCCGGCCACGGCGGCCTCTAGGCCGGCGTCCGCCCCGTCGAGGCTGTCTATGGGACCGAGCTCCGCCCCCCCCCCCTCTCGAGGAGGCTGGCGCTCCGGTGTCCACCCTGCCGCCGGGTTCCATGACGACGGACATCTCCAATGCATCTCTCCTCGATCTGGCGCAGGGGCGGCCTCTCCGCTCTGGCTTCCTCGCGGCTTTGACTCCCGGCATGCTGCGTCGCCCATCGTCTGGGGGCGACGAGCCGAAGCTGCGGACGCCGGGTGATGCACTTCTTCAATACTGCATGCTCTACTTCTCCTCGCCGGTATGTTCTCCCCTGCTTGACAAGTCGCGGCTCTCCTCTCCAACTGCGGTCTGGCTCGAGGTGCTCCTGCCGGCGCCGCCACCGCCGCCGGCGGCCATCGTTGCCTTGGTCAATGGTTGGATTGGGTCTTCGCTGGCTCGCCCGCTAATCCTTTTTGTCAGCCCCCGCTTATTCTTGTTTTCTGTTCCTAATTCGCGTGTTGCCAAGTTCATTCTTTCGCTGGAAGGGATTAATTATAGGCAGATTGTGGTCCGTTTCCTTGCAAATCCACCCCAAGCGAACGGTAGGCTGCCTAGGTTTTTTGTCGCCCCTCTGCTTGTCCCACCTCATCAGCCTCCTCCGCAGGATGATGCGTCTCCACTCCCCGTTGCAGTGTCTGCAGTGGCCTCTGCTCTATCTGTCGCGCGTCCTACTCCTGTAGAAAAGCCCGCCTCTGCGATTCTCGGCGCTACGGACAACTAGCACGATATGGGTCGATCTCCTCTCTCCCCTTCCCCAGGCCCCAACCTGCTTCCCATTGGCTCGTTGAGATACGAGTCAGCCAGGCTTCCTTCTCCTGTAGCATCCCCCCATGAACGCCACTTGGTCGCCCACAGCACCGCGTCGGCGGTGTCCAGCTCTGTCGCCTTGGCCTGCCGCCATGGGCACGCGAGTCCGACTCCCATCCTAGATACCACCGCTTCGGGTATCCTGCCTCAGCCGCTTGGCCCGGTTCAGCTAGTGCAACTGGCAGGGGGCCCTGTCGGCGTCAATCGGCCCCAGGCAGGCTCACGGATTGGTCTCCACGATGCCCCTGCTGGGCTTACCTCACGCGCCATGCATGCCATTCTGGATCCGCCAGGATTGTTGTCTTGTTCCACCAGTTTTCACCATGCTACGAAAAGGAGGTGCCCGGTGTTGGACACATGTGCTCCTGGCCTTCTGCCGTGCCCGGAGGGCCCGCCTCTGGGGTCAACCTTATCCCCTGCGTCTGCGACGCCCGCTAGCGACAACCCCTCCCCCCATGCATGCAGCTCACGAGAGGTGACAACGGGGAACCCAATACGGACCCCTCAACGCCCTCTGGACTGCCGCCCACGCCATCTCGTCCATGCAGCTCTGGCCCTGGCGGCTGGCCTCCTACGCCCAAGCCCTCCTTTCTTCCTCTTATAGCATGCAGCCCCAGCCCTCCCACCGACGTAGCCCCTCTGCCCCTCCCAAAAACTTTAGCCACATGGGCCGCTGCTTTCGTTGCTTGGCTCGCGACCACAGGGTGCGGGATTGCCGCGATCCGGTGCGTTGCCGCCGCTGTTGGAAGCTTGGCCATGCAAGCCCTAGCTTCCATGCTATATTAAACCCCCCTCTCCCCAGCCTCAAATCCTCACAACAGCTACCTCGCCCTCGACCTCCCAAAGCTCTCCTTCTACCTCTACCACTCCCGCCTCCCTCCCTAGCTCCCCTCCAGCCCATCCACGCCCCATGGCCGACTTCATCCCACTTGCTTGCTCGGACTCCGACGTGGAACCGGTGCTTTCCCCCATCCCTTCCTCAAACCATCGTGTCTTCTCTTTCCCCGAGCAAACCGAGGCGTCGGAGGCGGCGGCAGGTGAGGCCGTGGAGGAGGAGGAGGAACCGGATGAGGTTGAGTTCGAATCGGGGGAGGAATCCACCAATTCGGATGCAACCCAAACCCTGTTCCCCCAATCCCCACCGCGCCATCGTCGGGCCTTCTCCAATGTTTTCATGCCATTCAGCCCCCTTGGAGCACTTCCAAAACCTTGCCTATGCCATTGTAAACCCTCCACGCCCCTCCCCCCATGCATGCATCTGCCGGGCCCTCCATGTTGGCGACGGCGTCCCACCCGTTGAGCTTCGCGCATCTTCCTACGGGTCTGGGCTTGTGGTTTTCGGCTCAGCGTACGAATGGGAGATCTCCCTCCCGTCCAGCCATTTCACCTGCCCCATCAACACCATTGAGCTCGTTCGCCACGAGGACATTGAGGACAGGTTCATCTTCCGCCTTGGCACTGTCTCCGCTTTAAACATAGAAGACTTTCCCATAGAATATTGATTCACCCCCACCATAGTCAACTCTATTGTCCCTTTTGCCTGTCCCATCGAAGTTGACACTGTTTGCCTAACTGGGGTCGACTACTCTGCGTTTCTTGTCTCGGTCAAGAGCCGCTCTCTCACCGATGTTCCTCACTCCATCCCAGTCCACGGCTACTCCAGCCTTGGCGCCATCGCGACCGTCATGGTCTCCCGTTCCCAAGAACTCCACCCGGACCCTGCTTTTGGGGCCCCGGACTCCGACGACGACGACAGCAATGGGGACGGTGGTGACGGGGTGGGAGGCGACTTTCCTGCTGATACGTCTCCAACGTATCTATATTTTTGATTGTTCCATGATATGATGTTTCGGATGTATAATGGGCTTTATTATACACTTTTATATTATTTTTGGGACTAACCTATTAACCCAAAGGCCAAGTCCAGCTTGCTGTTTTTTGCCTATTTCAGGGTTTTGCAGAAAAGGAATATCAGACGGAGTCCAAACGGAATAAAACCTTTGGGAAAGTTATTTTTGGAACGATATCTTCACGGGAGACTTGAGAACCAAGGCAGAGGGGACACGTGGTGCCCACGAGGGTGGGGGTGCGCCCCCTGCCTCGTGGGTCCCACGTTGCTCCACCGACGTACTCCTTCCTCCTATATATACCCATGTACCCTGAAAACATCGAAGCAAGAGAGAAAACCCTAATTCCACCGCCGCAACCTTCTGTTCTCATGAGATCCCATCTTGGGGCCTGTTCCGGTGCTCCGCCGAAGGGGGGATCTTCCACGGAGTGCTTCTACATCAACACCATCGCCTCACCATGAGTTGTGAGTAGTTTATCACAGACCTTCGGGTCCATAGTTAGTACCTAGATGGCTTCTTCTCTCTTTTTGGATCTCAATACCAAGTTCTCCTCGGTCTTCGAGGAGATCTATTCGATGTAATATTTTTGCGGTGTGTTTGTTGAGATCCGATGAATTGTGGGTTTATGATCAAGATTATCTATGATAAATATTTGGTTCTTTATTGAATTCTTTTATGTATGATTATAATATCCTTGCAAGTCTCTTCGAATTATTGGTTTGGTTTGGCCTACTAGATCTATAGTTCTTGCAATGGGAGAAGTGCTTGGCTTTGGGTTCAATCTTGCGGTGTCCTTTCCTAGTGACAGCAGGGGCAGCAAGGCACATATAGTATTGTTGCCATCGAGGATAAAAAGATGGGGTTTATATCATATTGCTTGAGTTTATCCCTCTACATCATGTCATCTTGCTTAAGGCATTACTCTGTTCTTATGAACTTAATACTCTAGATGCATGCTGGATAGCGGTCGATGTGTGGAGTAATAGTAGTAGATGCAGAATCGTTTCGGTCTACTTGTCACGGACGTGATACCTATATATAATGATCATGCCTAGATATTCTCATAATTATTCATTTTTCTATCAATTGCTCGACAGTAATTCGTTTACCCACCGTAGAAATCTGCTATCATGAGAGAAGCCACTAGTGAAACCTATGGCCCCTGGGTCTATTCTCAACATATCAATCTACAATCTACTTTACTTTGTTGTTTTTACTTTCTGTTCTTATATCCAAAAATACAAAAAACATCAAACTATCCTATCTGTCAGATCTCACTTTCGTAAGTGACCGTAAAGGGATTGACAACCCCTTATCGTGCAGGTGCGAGGGACTCCCGCGTGGTCTCCTACTGGATTGATACATTGGTTCTCAAAAACTGAGGGAAATACTTACGCTACTGTGCTGCATCACCCTTTCCTCTTCGAGGGAATACAACGCAAGCTCGAGAAGTAGCTGTTGGAAATATGCCCTAGAGGCAATAATAAAAGGATTATTATTATATTTCCTTGTTCATGATAATTGTCTGTTATTCATGCTTGAATTGTATTATACGGAAATAGCGATACATGTGTGAATACATAGACCACAACGTGTCCCTGGTAAGCCTCTAGTTACTAGCTCGTTGATCAACAGATGGTCACGGTTTCCTGACCATGGACATAGGATGTCATTGATAACGGGATCACATCATTAGGAGAACTAGTCGTCAACCCGTGCACGTGCACGGGCTAGTTTTATTTTTTGATGATAGATATATAGCCATTATCTTACATATTTATATCATAAATTCATTATATGCACGTATAGGAACAACTTGAATGAATTATTAGTTTAAAAATTTGTAACATTTTATATATACCATTATTGGTGTTAACCAAATAAAAAATTGAGTTGACAACAAAGCAACATTAGACCATATTTACCAACCTTCAAGTACACACTACATAAAAATGGAAGGACAATTATGTGAGATACAGTACAATATTCAAAATGAAGTGTTGCATGTCTAATTGAAGTAGTTACAACACGAAGAAGCTTTCCGACCATTGAATACAATATTATTACACTTCCTATTCACGAAAAAAGAATCGGCCCTACAATATTGTGGCACAATTACAAATAACAATCAAACTTACAATTTGGAATGTAAATCATAAAAAAGTCTTAAAAACGAAATTTCTTGATAGTATTTTCAAATGGCGCAAGGACGTGTATATTTCTAATTGAATCTAAGGAAGACCAATAATGTCCTCGGGAAAAAAAAGAAGAATTGATGCATGTTGCACGGTACTCTAAGAAGCTTGCCGTTTTAAACAAAGTGAAAATGTTTAAGACAACATGCAAACTAAGTCAATGCAAGTAAAACCTTGGATTCTATTAGAATATTTTGTGGTACCTTGTGAACACAGCTGTAATTATGGAAATATCTTAGACGTAGCTAATGAGCAAACATTAGAACGTGATGGTGGCCCTTTTAGAAGAACATAAGCTCATATTATGTCTCACATGTCCTTAGGTGGAATTCATTAAAACTCTTTGAACTAACGTCCATCAATATTTATATATTTCTGTGGCAATAGAAAGAGAATCTTGTAAAGAGATCTACGGACAGTAATAAGAAATTATGATCAAATATACTAACCAATGCAATGCTTTAGTGACGGTTGTCCCACTAAAATATTCATCAGATTGGCCCAGCCCACACTGAATCCAAGAATGAAAACTGCATCAGAAAATTTCAACTTTTCACATAAAAAGAAGACCACACCCACATATTATAGATTTCCAAGCAATTTACTTTCTGTAACTCCAGTATATAATATTTTTTTCTCAAATTGATGAAACCTTGCCCGCGATGAAAAATGCTAGATATAAGTATAACACCTTCAACGGAAAGAAATCTAGAATAAAGATTCTCACCAATGAATCAATCATTTTTATCTTGCCATCATCCACATTTGGTTTGCATGGACATATGGTATGGTAGAGTTAAGAATAACCTCAACATGATTTGACGGTCTATATAAAAGCCTGTAATACAACAAAGTATTGTTAGTATTATTTACATGAACAAATGTGGAGGCTCGCAAGGTTCACCCATTAGTAATAAAATTGAAGATACATAAACAGTACGACAATGTTGCCAATATGGATTAAAGTCAAAATTCTAAACATTAGGCACATCACAGCATAGATAAAGTTCTCAGGATCATTTCAAACTCCAAGACTTCAAAAGAAGAATGGGACAGTACATAACCAAATTTCCACCTGAGCACAATTGCAGCATGCGTTTATACGGACCGTGAATATATCAAGAATGAAAGATTCATGCTTTAAGTTGATAACCTCAGGTAATATCTATACACATTCATCCCATCATGAAATATAAACCGGAGAGAAAAACTCTTATTACACTTCCGTGGTCATGATATATAAAAATCATTGCAGCAATAAGAATAACAAAATAGCAGTTTATAGGGGGGAAATCCACAGCCATTCTTACTTCGTGAATATATATACATGTACTCACTGTATTCTAATTCATGAAATTTGCCATTGCCTCTGAGTTATATGTTGTTAGTTATATTCTTTTCAACAGTGAATCTCTGATTAAAAGATATAGAGATACCATATGTGTTCTCTTTGCACAAAACACATGGCGAGAAGCTCCTAGAGGTAACAGAACACTTACGTCGTGCTAGAAAGAGATGCAACTCGGATCGATTTCGCTCTTGGCAAAGCCAAGCTGCTGCTTACGCCTCAAGGGGTGTATGGTGGCGTCTGGCCATTGTTGGTGGTCCACCACATTGAACTTCCCCTTCCGGATCTGTCGGGTGAGCATGGCCTTGAACACTATTGAATCAGTGGAAATCATATCTATAAATATGACTGCTAGTTAAGGGGAAAAAGGACACCACCAAGAAACAGAAGCATTACCAGTTTGCCATCAACATATACTAAAAGGATTGAATATCCGAACATAACCATTGCCACTGAATATTTGGCATCTTTGCCGTCCACAACATGGGTATTATGTTGCTTCTTAGCTAGTGTATACAAACCTGAAACATTACCTGTGCAGTCATACAAGATGGTAGGGGAAATATTTTACTATCACATAATCAGTAAAGATTGAGCTGCTCTTTCTAAGTAATCATAAACACATGGTACCAGTTGCATACACAAAGAAAGAGTGACTATAAACTGAACTGTACATAGCCGAGTGCAGCATGTAGGTAGTAAGGCCGTGATACCTTGTTGGTGGCACGGCTCTGTACCAAAAGTATTTTTTCTTGCTAAATCTATTACTATATGCATGCTACAACGTACTGTTTCATGATTCCAATTTTTGACATCGATAAACTAGAATTTTTGTTATTTGTCGTCCATAAGAAATATGAATATTACAAATCCACTTTCTGGGTAAAATCATAAGTGCCCATGGGTACTTAAATCTTGGCACTCAAAATTACTGACAATAGAGTATTTACTTACCATTTCGTGTGACCAATATGGTTTTGGCATTTTACCGAACATGTGGTTGGTACAGTACACACCTGCAGACTGTTGTTCGATTGTTGGTTATTACTCATCCAGGATATTGTTGGAAACTGGCTATCTACACATTTCAAAATTAATAAAGAGGACTTAAAATCAAGAAGGTTGATCATGCTCTCATAATACGCAGTGGTTGCAAGATCGAGGAGACGGCCCCAATGAAGCATGAAGAGGACAAACACCAAGCATGCAATCGTGAGTGCGGATAGTGCGGATACCTCTGGAACGACCCATCTCATCTATCCGGAGCCAGTAGTGCGGACAGCTCGCACACAAAGCATGCATTCGGGAGGGTATTCGTCGTTCCATACCCGAAGCTGACAGCAGACAGTGCCAACGACGAAGAAAGAAGAAATATCCTGCAGTAGAGATGCTAATTAGGAAGGCAGATAACCGTCCTACTACCGTCATCTCGCTGCGTCGCCCGGAGAGGGGATGGCGGTGTTATGCTGGAGGAGGATACGGCTGACTGCTGTGAATTCTCTGCCTTGATTATCGTGGCCTCGTGGGCAAGGAACAATGTAGATGATGAGGCGTGGAGATGTAGGTAAGGCTACGGAGATTGGTATGTTTTTTTTTGCAAGAGTAGTTTCATATGCTGATAGGTCACATAGACTTTGTTAGTTAATCCAATGGCCACGGACATCTCATGGCTGATCCTAATAGCCACGGACGTCTGATTGGATGGATAAATTTTGTTCTTAATCTTTTGCCGGAATTGAACGGAATTACTCTTAGATCTCATAACACGGTCCTACCAACAACAATCCTCATATTTTTATTTTTATTAAATATTGATATTATATCAGCTAATCTAAACCGTAATAACTCGGTCCCACCGAGATTAACGGTTCCTAATTACTGATTAACGTGGGAATTTCTAGGGAGTCTCTAATTAGTATAAGTATAGATGATGTGATGGACAAGACCCAATCCTAAGCCTAGCATGAGATCGTATAGTTCGTAATGCTTAAGCTTTTCCAGTGTCAAGTATTTATTCCTTAGACCATGAGGTTGTGCAACTCCTGGATACCGTAGTAATACTTTGGGTGTGCCAAACGTCACAACATAACTGGGTGACTATAAAGGTACGCAACGGGTATCACCCAAAGTGTCTGTTGAGTTGGTACGAACCAAGACTGGGATATTGTCACTCCGTATGACGAAGAGGTACCTCTGGGCCCACTCGGTAAGACATCATCATAATGAGCTCAGAGTGACTAAGGAGTTAGTCACGAGATGATGGATTACGGATCGAGTAAAGAGACTTGCCATGACGAGATTGAACAAGGTATCGGGCATACCGACGATCGAATCTCGGGCAAGTACCGTACCGACAAACAAAGGGAATATCATACGGGATTGAGTGAATCCTTGACACAGTGGTTCATCCAATGAGATCATCGAGGAACACGTGGGAACCAACATGGGTATCCAGATCCCGTTGTTGGTTATTGACCGGAGAGACGTCTCGGTCATGTCTGCGTGTCTCCCGAACCCGTAGGGTCTACACACTTAAGGTTCGGTGACGCTAGGGTTGTAGAGATACATGCACATGGAAACCCGAATGTTGTTCGGAGTCCCAGATGAGAACCCGGACGTCACGAGGAGTTCCGGAATGGTCCGGAGGTAAAGAATGATATATAGGAAGTCCAGTTTCGGCCATCGGGAGAATTCCGGGGGGTCACCGGGAGTGTCTCGAGACCACCGGAAGGGTCCCGGGGGTCCACCGAGTGGGGCCACCCATCCCGGAGGGCCCCGTAGGCCGCAAGGGGAAGGGGGCCAGCCCCTGGTGGGCTGGCGCACCCACATGGGCCCCCCTCCATGCGCCTACGGTTGAAACCCTAGGGGGTGGGGGCGCCCCCTATGCCTTGGGGGGCAAGTTCTCCCCCTGGCGGCCGCCCCCCTAGGAGATTGCATCTCCTAGGGCCAGCGCCCCCCCTGGCCCCCTATATATAGTAGGGGGGAGAGAGGGTAGCCGCACCCCAAGCCTCTGGCGCCTCCCCCCCCCCTGTAACACCTCCAACTCCTCTCGCAGGGCGCCGGCGAAGCCCTGCAGCTTTTTCCGTTGCATCCATCACCTCACCGTCGTGCTGCTGGATCTCCATCAACCTCTCCTCCGCCCTTGCTGGATCAAGAAGGAGGAGACGTCGCTGTACCGTACGTGTGTCCATTCGGCGCTGTCCGTTCGGCGCTGGGATCATCGGTGACGAGGATCACGAAGAGTACGACTCCATCATCCACGTTCCTTCGAACGCTTCCGCACGCGATCTACAAAGAGTATGTAGATGCACTCCTTTATGCTCGTTGCTAGATGACTCCTTAGATTGATCTTGGTGAAGCGTAGGAATTTTTTTGAATTCTGCTACGTTCCCCAACAGTGGCATCTAAGCTAGGTCTTTGCGTAGCATCTTGCATGAGTAGAACACAAACAAATTGTGGGCGTTGAGTTTGTTCAATTATCTTGCCGTTACTAGTCGAATCTTGATTCGGCGGCATCATGGGATGAAGCAGCCCGGACCGACCTTACACGTACGCTTACGTGAGACTGGTTCCACCGACAGACATGCACTAGTTGCATAGGGTGGCTGGCGGGTGTCTGTCTCTCCCACTTTAGTCGGATCGGATTCGATGAACAGGGTCCTTATGAAGGGTAAATAGAAATTGACAAATCGCGTTGTGGTTTTGGCGTAGGTAAGAAACGTTCTTGCTAGAAAACCTATAGAAGCCACGTAAAAACTTGCAACAACAATTAGAGGTCGTCTAACTTGTTCTTGCAGCATGTGCTATGTGATGTGGTATGGCCAAGAAGATGTGATGAATGATATATGTGATGTATGAGATTGATCATGTTCTTGTAATAGGGAATCACGACTTGCATGTCGATGAAAATGACAACCGGCAGGAGCCATAGGAGTTGTCTTAATTATTGTATGACATGCGTGCCACTGAATAACGCCATGTAATTACTTTACTTCATTGCTAAACATTAGCCATAGTAGTAGAAGTAATAGTTGGCGTGACGACTTCATGAAGACACGATGATGGAGATCATGATAATGGAGATCATGGTGTCGTGCCTGTGACAAAAATGATCATGGTGCCCCGATGATGGAGATCGAAGGAGCAAGATGATATTGGCCATATCATGTCACTTTATTTGATTGCAAGTGATGTTTATCATGTTTATGCATCTTGTTTACTTAGAACGACGGTAGTAAATAAGATGATCTCTCACTAAAAATTTCAAGAATTGTGTTCCCCCTAACTGTGCACCGTTGCTAAGGATCGTTGTTCCGAAGCACCACGTGATGATCGGGTGTGATAGGCTCTAACGTTCGCATACGACGGGTGTAAGCCAGATTTGCACACGCAATACACTTAGGGTTCACTTGACGAGCCTAGCATGTACAGACATGGCCTCGGAACACGGAAGACCGAAAGGTCGAACATGAGTCGTATAGAAGATACGATCAACATGAAGATGTTCACCGTTGATAACTAGTCCGTCTCACGTGATGATCGAACACGGGCTAGTCGATTCGGATCAAGTGTAACTTAGATGACTAGAGAGATGTCAATTTGAGTGGGAGTTCATTAAAATTTGATTAGATGAACTTAATTGTCATGAACTTAGTCTAAATTCTTTACAATATGTCTTGTAGATCAAATGGCCCACGCTCATGTCACCCTCAACTTCAACGCGTTCCTAGAGAAATCTAAGCTGAAAGACGATGGTAGCAACTATACGGACTGGGTTCGTAACCTGAGGATCATCCTCATAGCTGCCAAGAAAACTTATGTCCTAGAATCACCGCTAGGTGACGCTCCCGCCCTGGCAAACCAAGATGTTATGAACGCTTGGCAGTCGCGTTGTGATGATTACTCCCTGGTTGAGTGTGGCATGCTCTACAGCTTAGAATCTGGGCTCCAAAAGCGTTTTGAGCACCACAGAGCATATGAGATGTTCCAAGAGCTGAAAATGGTTTTCCAGGCTCATGCCCGAGTTGAGAGATATGATGTCTCCAACGCATTCTATAGCTGTAAGATGGAGGAAAACAGTTCTGTCAGTGAGCACATACTCAAGATTTCTGGGTTGCACAACCGCTTGTCTTAGTTGGGAATGAATCTCCCAGACGAAGCGGTCGTTGACAGAATCCTTCAGTCGCTCCCACCTAGCTACAAGAGCTTTGTGTTGAACTTCAATATGCAAGGGATGGAGAAGTCCATTCCCGAGGTGTATTCAATGCTGAAATCAGCGGAGTGGAGATCAAGAAAGAGCATCAAGTGTTGATGGTCAATAAAACCACTAAGTTCAAGAAGGGCAAGGGTAAAAAGAACTTCAAGAAGGACGGCAAGGGAGTTGCCACGCCCGGTAAGCCAGTTGCCAGGAAGAAGCCAAAGTATGGACCCAAGCCTGAGACTGAGTGCTTTTATTGCAAGGGAACGAGTCAGTGGAAGCGGAACTGCCCCAAATACTTAGCAGACAAGAAGGCCGGCAACGTCAAAGGTATATGTGATATACATGTTATTGATGTGTACCTTACCAGCGCTCGTAGTAGCTCCTGGGTATTTGATACCGGTGCAGTTGCTCATATTTGTAACTCAAAGCAGGAGTTGCGGAATAAGCGGAGACTGGCGAAGGACGAGGTGATGATGCGCGTCGGGAATGGTTCCAAGGTTGATGCGATCACCGTCGGCACGCTGCCTCTACATCTACCCTCGGGATTAGTTTTAAACCTTAAGAATTGTTATTTACTACCAGCTTTGAGCATGAACATTGTATCTGGATCTCGTTTGATGCGAGATGGCTACTCATTTAAATCCGAGAATAATGGTTGTTCTATTTATTTGAGAGATATGTTTTATGGTCATGCCCCGCTGGTCAAAGGTTTATTTTTGATGAATCTCGATCGTGATGATACACATATTCATAGTGTGAATGCCAAAAGATGTAAAGTTGACAATGATAGTCCCACATACTTGTGGCATTTCCACCTTGTTCATATTGGTGTCAAACGTATGAAGAAGCTTCATGCAGATGGACTTCTGGAGTCTTTTGATTATGAATCATTTGACACGTGCGAACCATGCCTCTTGGGCAAGATGACCAAGACTCCGTTCTCCGGAACAATGGAGCGAGCAACCAACTTATTGGAAATCATACATATCGATGTTTGCGGTCCAATGAGTGTTGAGGCTCGCGGAGGCTATCGTTATGTTCTCACCCTCACAGACGAATTGAGTAGATATGAGTATATCTACTTGATGAAGCACAAGTCTGAGACCTTTGAAAAGTTCAAGGAATTTCAGAATGAGGTTGAGAATCAACGTGACAGAAAAATAAAGTTCTTACGATCGGATCGTGGGGGTGAATATTTAAGTCATGAATTTGGCACGCACCTTAGGAACTGTGGAATTGTTTCACAATTGACACCGCCCGGAACACCTCAGCGTAATGGTGTGTCCGAACGTCGAAATCGTACTCTGTTGGACATGGTGCGATCTATGATGTCTCTCACCGACTTACCACTATCTTTTTGGGGTTATGCTTTAGAGACTGCCGCATTCACTTTAAATAGGGCTCCGTCGAAATCCGTTGAGACGACACCGTATGAACTTTGGTTTGGCAAGAAACCTAAGCTGTCGTTTCTAAAAGTTTGGGGTTGCGATGCTTATGTCAAGAAACTTCAACCTGAGAAGCTCGAACCCAAATCGGAAAAATGCGTCTTCATAGGATACCCAAAGGAAACGATTGGGTACACCTTCTACCACAGATCCGAAGGCAAGGTCTTTGTTGCCAAGAATGGATCCTTTCTGGAGAAAGAGTTTCTCTCGAAAGAAGTGAGTGGGAGGAAAGTAGAACTTGATGAGGTGACAGTCACCCCTCCCGAACTGGAAAGTAGCGCAGCGCAGGAAATTGTTCCTGAGGTGCCTGCACCGACAAGGGAGGAAGTTAATGACGATGATCATGAAGATACAGATCAAGTTACTACTGAACTTCGAAGGTCCACAAGGACACGTTCCGCACCATAGTGGTACGGCAACCCTGTCATGGAAATCATGTTGTTAGACAACGGTGAACCTTCGAACTATGAAGAAGCGATGGCGGGCCCGGATTCCAATAAATGGCTTGGAGGCATGAAATCTGAGATAGAATCCATGTATGAAAACAAAGTATGGACTTTGGTGGACTTGCCCGATGATAGGCACGCCATAGAAAATAAATGGATATTTAAGAAGAAGACAGACGCGGATGGTAATGTGACCATCTATAAGGCTCGGCTTGTCACTAAGGGTTATCGACAAGTTCAAGGGATTGACTATGACGAGACTTTCCCTCCCGTGGCGATGCTGAAGTCAGTCCGAATCATGTTAGCAATTGCCGCATTCTATGATTATGAGATATGGCAAATGGACGTCAAAACGTCATTCCTTAACGGTTTCCTCAAGGAAGAGCTGTATATGATGCAGGCGGAAGGTTTTGTCGATCCAGAAAATCCTAACAAGGTATGCAAGCTCCAGCACTCGATCTACGGGCTGGTGCAAGCATCTCGGAGTTGGAATATTCGCTTTAATGATGTGATCAAAGCGTTAGGCTTTATACAGACTTGGGGAGAAGCCTGTATCTACAAGAAAGTGAGTGGGAGCTCTGTAGCATTTCTCATATTATATGTGGATGACATATTGCTGATGGGAAATGATATAGAATTCTTGGAGAGCATAAAGGCCTACTTGAATAAGAGTTTTTCAATGAAGGACCTTGGAGAAGCTGCTTACATATTAGGCATCAAAATCTATAGAGATAGATCAAGACGCCTCATTGGTCTTTCACAAAGCACATACCTTGACAAGATATTGAAGAAGTTCAATATGGATCAGTCCAAGAAGGGGTTCTTGCCTGTTTTGCAAGGTTTGAGATTGAGCACGGCTCAGTCCCCGACCACGGCAGAAGATAGAGAAAAGATGAGTGTCATTCCCTATGCCTCAGCCATAGGTTCTATCATGTATAACATGCTGTGTACCAGACCTGATGTGAACCTTGCCATAAGTTTGGTAGGGAGGTACCAAAGTGATCCCGGTATTGAACACTGGAGAACGGTCAAGAACATCCTAAAGTACCTGAAGAGGACGAAGGATATGTTTCTCGTTTATGGAGGTGACGAAGAGCTCGTCGTAAAGGGTTACGTCGATGCTAGCTTCGACACAGATCTGGATGACTCAAAGTCACAAACCGGATACGTGTATATTTTGAATGGTGGAGTAGTCAGCTGGTGCAGTTGCAAGCAGAGCGTCGTGGCGCATTCTACATGTGAAGCGGAGTACATAGCTGCTTGCGAAGCAGCACAAGAAGGAGTCTGGATGAAGGAGTTCATCACCGACCTAGGAGTCATTCCAAGCGCGTCAAGCCCGATGACTCTCTTCTGTGACAACACAGGAGTTATTGCCATTGCCAAGGAGCCCAGGTTTCACAAGAAGACCAAGCACATCAAGCGCCGTTTCAACTCCATCCGGAATTATGTTCAAGATGGAGACATAGATATTTGTAAAGTGCATATGCAGACCCGTTGACTAAACCTCTTCCTTGGGCAAAACATGATCAACACCAGAACTCTATGGGTGTTCGATTCATCACAATTTAACTAGATTATTGACCTAGTGCAAGTGGGAGACTGTTGGAAATATGCCCTAGAGGCAATAATAAAAGGATTATTATTATATTTCCTTGTTCATGATAATTGTCTGTTATTCATGCTTGAATTGTATTGTACGGAAACAGCGATACATGTGTGAATACATAGACCACAACGTGTCCCTGGTAAGCCTCTAGTTACTAGCTCGTTGATCAACAGATGGTCACGGTTTCCTGACCATGGACATAGGATGTCATTGATAACGGGATCACATCATTAGGAGAATGATGTGATGGACAAGACCCAATCCTAAGCCTAGCACGAGATCATATAGTTTGTAATGCTTAAGCTTTTCCAGTGTCAAGTATTTATTCCTTAGACCATGAGGTTGTGCAACTCCCGGATACCGCAGGAATACTTTGGGTGTGCCAAACGTCACAACGTAACTGGGTGACTATAAAGGTACGCAATGGGTATCACCGAAAGTGTCTGTTGAGTTGGTACGAACCAAGACTGGGATATTGTCACTCCGTATAACGGAGAGGTACCTCTGGGCCCACTCGGTAAGACATCATCATAATGAGCTTAGAGTGACTAAGGAGTTAGTCACGGGATGATGGATTACGGATCGAGTAAAGAGACTTGCCATGACGAGATTGAACAAGGTATCGGGCATACCGACGATCGAATCTCGGGCAAGTACCGTACCGACAGACAAAGGGAATATCATACGAGATTGAGTGAATCCTTGACACAGTGGTTCATCCGATGAGATCATCGAGGAACACGTGGGAACCAACATGGGTATCTAGATCCCGCTGTTGGTTATTGACCGGAGAGTCGTCTCGGTCATGTCTGCGTGTCTCCCAAACCCGTAGGGTCTACACACTTAAGGTTCGGTGACACTAGGGTTGTAGAGATACATGCACATGGAAACCTGAATGTTGTTCGGAGTCCCGGATGAGATCCCGGACGTCACGAGGAGTTCCGGAATGGTCCGGAGGTAAAGAGTGATATATAGGAAGTCCAGTTTCGACCATCGGGAGAATTCCGGGGGGGCACCGGGAGTGTCCCGGGACCACCGGAAGGGTCCCGGGGGTCCACCGGGTGGGGCCACCCATCCCGGAGGGCCCCGTAGGCCGCAAGGGGAAGGTGGCCAGCCCCTGGTGGGCTGGCGCACCCACATAGGCCCCCCTCCATGTGCCTAGGGTTGAAACACTAGGGGGTGGGGGCGCCCCCCTATGCCTTGGGGGGCAAGTTCTCCCCCCTGGCCGCCGCCCCCCTAGGAGATTGCATCTCCTAGGGTCGGCGCCCCCCCTGGCCCCCTATATATAGTGGGGGGAGAGAGGGCAGCCGTACCCCAAGCCTCTGGCGCCTCT
>LR738714.1:798615208-798638297 GCA_902687465.1 Secale cereale
CCCCCTACTAGGCACGCCCCCTGCCTCGTGCACAGCCCGTAGACCCCCTTTGCTTGGCCCCAACTCCAACACCTCCTATATATACTGAAACCTCCGGAAAGTAACCTAGATCGGGAGTTCCGCCGCCGAAAGCCTCTGTTGCCACCGAAATCCATTCTACACCCGTTCTGGCACCCTGCTGGAGGGGGGAATCCCTCTCCGGTGGCTATCTTCATCATCTCGGCGCTCTCCATGACGAGCAGGGAGTAGTTCACCCTCGGGGTTGAGGGTATGCATCAGTAGCTATGTGTTTGATCTCTCTCTCTCGTGTTCTTGAGATAGCACGATCTTGATGTATAGGGAGCTTTGCTACTATAGTTGGATCTTATGATGTTTCTCCCCCTCTACTCTCTTGTAATGGATTGAGTTTTCCCTTTGAAGTTATCTTATCAGCTTGAGTCTTTAAGGATTTGAGAACACTTGGCGTATCTCTTGCGTGGGATACCTGTGGTGACATTGGCGTATTCTATTGATTCACTTGATGTACGTTTTGGTGATCAACTTGCAAGTTCCGTGACCTTGGGAATCTATGCATAGGGGTTGGCACACGTTTTCGTCTTGACTCTCCAGTAGAAACTTTGGGGCACTCTTTGTAGTTCTTTGTGTTGGTTGAATAGATGAATCTGAGATTGTTTGATGCATATCGTATAACCATGCCCACGGATACTTGAGGTGACAATGGAGTATCTAGGTGACATTAGGGTTTTGGTTTATTTGTGTCTTAAGGTGTTATTCTAGTACGAACTCTTGAATAAGATCGATCAGAAAGGATAACTTTGAGGTGGTTTCGTACCCTACCATAATCTCTTCGTTTGTTCTCCGCTATTAGTTACTTTGGAGTGACTCTTTGTTGCATGTTGAGGGATAGTTATATGATCCAGTTATGTTATTATTGTTAAGAGAACTTGCACTAGTGAAAGTATGAACCCTAGGCCTTGTTTCCTATAGTTGCAACACCGTTTATGCTCACGTTTACCACTTGCTACCTTGCTGTTTCTATATTTTCTTATTACAAAAACCTATATCTACCATCCATATTGCATTTGTATCACCATCTCTTCGCCGAACTAGTGCACCTATACAATTTACCATTGTATTGGGTGTGCTGGGGACACAAGAGACTCTTTGTTATTTGGTTGCAGGGTTGTTTGAGAGAGACCATCTTCATCATATGCCTCCCACGGATTGATAAACCTTAGGTCATCCACTTGAGGGAAATTTGCTACTATCCGACAAACCTCTACACGTGGAGGCCTAACAACGTCTACAAGAAGAAGGTTGCATAGTAGACATCAAGCTTTTTTCTGGCGCCATTGCCAGGGAGGTTAGTGCTTGAAGGTATATCTTTCGATCTTGCAATCGAATCTTTTAGTTACTTGTTTTATCACTAGTTTAGTTTATAAAAGAAAACTACAAAAAATAGAATTACGGTTACCTCATATGTTTCATATTTATAATATCTTTCGTGAGAATGATGGGAAGGAAAATTGTGCTCAAGTACTAGAAGAAGAATTACATAGAATACTTGGCATAAAATATTTTCATGATGATTATGACTGCAATGCTGTTAGTATGAATCCCTTGAATATCCATGATGCTAATGATATGCAAAGCCACAAGCTTGGGGATGCTATGTTTGATGAAGATGATATGTTTAGTACCCCAAGTTTTGATGAGCAAATTTATTATGATGAAAGCATGCCTCCTATTTATGATGATTATATTTATGAAAGTGGATTTATAGAGGTCATGACTTTATTTAGTGATGAATCCACTATTTCGGAAGAGGTTCCAATTGATTATGAGAACAAAGTTGCTATCTATGATGATTATTGTGATGACTTGTATGCTATTAAGAATAATGATAACCATGAAACTTGTCATCATGATTTTAGTTTTCAATTGGATTATGCTTCACATGGTAATTATTTTGTTCAGTTTGCTCCCACTATTATTCATGAGAAGAAATTTGCTTATGTGGAGAGTAGTAAATTTTCTATGCTTGTAGATCATGAAAAGTGTTGGGGAACGTAGTATTTTCAAAATTTTCCTACGATCACGCAAGATCTATCTACTAGATGCATAGCAACGAGAGGGGAGAGTGTGTCTACGTACCCTCGTAGACCGAAAGCGGAAGCGTTTATCAACGCGGTTGATGTAGTCGTGCACCTTCACGATCCGTCCCGATCTAGTACCGAACGTACGGCACCTCCGCGTTCAGCACACGTTCAGCTCGATGACGTCCTCGCCTTCTTGATCCAGCAAGACGGGCGAAGTAGTAGATGAGTTCCGGCAGCACGACGGCGTGGTGACGGTTGTTGATGAAGAACAATCTCTGCAGGGCTTCGCCAAGCACTACAGAAACTAGACGGAGGATAAACTAGAGGGTCGGGGTAGCCGGCACACGGCTTGGTGTATCTTGATGTGTCTTGGGTGCTAGCCCTACCCCTCTATTTATATGTTGAGCCTTGGGGTCGAAACTTGGAGTAAAAGCCTTCACAAAGTCGGTTTCACCCGAAAGGCAAGAGTCCTTCTCGGACTCCAGGGCCAGACGCCAGGGTTCCCGGCGTCTGGACCCAGACGCCAAGGTTCCCGGCGTCTGGACCCAGACGCCAGGGACCCTGGCGTCTGGCCCCTGGACTCCGCAAAACTTCCTTTTGCGCTTTCCAAAAACCTTGTGTGCTTTCCCTTTTGGCCCAAATAACGTGTTCTTGTACCCAAACACTTCGGGAAACATCCGGAACCTCTTCCGGTGAATTCCGGAACCCTTCCGGAGGTCAAACACTATTATCTCATATATTAATCTTTATCTCCGGACCATTCCGGAGTTCCTCGTCATGTCCGTGATCACATCCTAGACTCCGAATAACATTCGGTCACCAACAAACATAACTCATTAAATACTATATCGTCAACGAACGTTTAAGCGTGCGGACCCTACGGGTTCGAGAACTATGTAGACATGACCGAGACATCTCTCTGGTCAATAACCAATAGCGGAACCTGGATGCCCATATTGGCTCCTACATATTCTACGAAGATCTTTATCGGTCGAACCGCATAACAACATACGTTGTTCCTTTTGTCAAACGGTATGTTACTTGCCCGAGATTCGATCGTCGGTATCTTTATACCTAGTTCAATCTTGTTGCCGGCAAGTCTCTTTACTCGTTCCGTAACACATCATCTCGTGACTAACTCATTAGTCTTTTGCTTGCAAGGCTTATTGTGATGTGTGTTACCGAGAGGGCCCAGAGATACCTCTCCGACACTCGGAGTGACAAATCCCAATCTTGATCTATGCCAACACCACGAATACTTTCGGAGACACCTGTAGAGCATCTTTATGATCACCCAGTTACGTTGTGACGTTTGATAGCACACAAGGTGTTCCTACGGTATTCGGGAGTTGCATAATCTCATAGTCATAGGAACATGTATAAGTCATGAAGAAAGCAATAGCAGTTAAACTAAACGATCATAGTGCTATGCTAACGGATGGGTCTTGTCCATCACATCATTCTCCTAATGATGTGATCCCGTTGATCAAATGACAACTCATGTCTATGGCTAGGAAACATAACCATCTTTGATCAATGAGCTAGTCTAGTAGAGGCATACTAGGGACATACTGTTTTGTCTATGTACCACACATGTACTAAGTTTCCGGTTAATACAATTCTAGCATGAATAAAAGACTTTTATCATGATATAAGGAAATATAAATAACATCTTTATTATTGCCTCTAGGGCATATTTCCTTCAGTCTCCCACTTGAACTAGAGTCAATAATCTAGATTACAAAGTGATGATCCTCACACCCATGGAGTCTTGGTGCTGATCATGTTTTGCCCGTGGAAGAGGCTTAGTCAACGGGTCTGCAACATTTAGATCCGTATGTATTTTGCAAATCTCTATGTCTCCCTCCTTGACTAGATCGCGGATGGAATTGAAGCGTCTTTTGATGTGCTTTGTTCTCTTGTGAAACCTGGACTCCTTCGCCAAGGCTATGGCTCCAGTGTTGTCACAAAAGATTTTCATTGGACCCGATGCACTAGGTACTACACCTAGATCGGATATGAACTCCTTCATCCAGACTCCTTCATTTGCTGCTTCTGAAGCAGCTATGTATTCCGCTTCACACGTAGATCCCGCCACGACGCTCTGCTTGGAACTGCACCAGCTGACAGCTCCACCGTTCAATAAAAATACATATCCGGTTTGTGACTTAGAGTCATCCGGATCAGTGTCAAAGCTAGAATCGACGTAACCGTTTACGACGAGCTCTTTGTCACCTCCATATACGAGAAACATATCCTTTGTTCTTTTCAGATACTTTAGGATGTTTTTGACCGCTGTCCAGTGATCCACTCCTGGATTACTTTGGTACCTCCCTGCTAGACTTATAGCAAGGCACACATCAGGTCTGGTACACAGCATTGCATACATGATAGATCCTATGGCTGAGGCATAGGGAATGACTTTCATTTTCTCTCTATCTTCTGCAGTGGTTGGGCATTGAGTCTTACTCAACTTTATACCTTGTAAAACAGGCAAGAACCCTTTCTTTGACTGATCCATTTTGAACCTTTTCAAAATCTTATCAAGGTATGTGCTTTGTGAAAGTCCAATCAAGCGTCTTGATCTATCTCTATAGATTTTGATGCCTAATATGTAAGCAGCTTCACCGAGGTCTTTCATCGAAAAACTTTTATTCAAGTATCCTTTTATGCTGTTCAGAAATTCTATATCATTTCCAATTAACAATATGTCATCTACATATAATATTAGAAATGCTACAGAGCTCCCACTCACTTTCTTGTAAATACAGGCTTCTCCAAAAGTCTGTATAAAACCATATGCTTTGATCACCTCATCAAAGCGTATATTCCAACTCCGAGATGCTTGCACCAGTCCATAGATGGATCGCTGGAGTTTGCAAACTTTGTTAGCACCTTTTGGATCGACCAAACCTTCTGGTTGCATCATATACAACTCTTCTTTGAGATATCCATTTAGGAATGCAGTTTTGACATCCATTTGCCAGATTTCATAATCATAAAATGCGGCAATTGCTAACATGATTCGGACAGACTTAAGCATCGCTACAGGTGAGAAAGTCTCATCGTAGTCAACTCCTTGAACTTGTCGAAAACCTTTCGCAACAAGTCGAGCTTTGTAAACAGTAACATTACCGTCTGAGTTGGTCTTCCTCTTGAAGATCCATTTATTTTCGATGGCCTGCCGATCATCGGGCAAGTCAACCAAAGTCCATTCTTTGTTCTCATACATGGATCCCATCTCAGATTTCATGGCTTCAAGCCATTTTGCGGAATCTGGGCTCATCATCGCTTCCTCATAGTTCGTAGGTTCATCATGGTCTAGTAACATGATTTCCAGAACTGGGTTGCCATACCACTCTGGTGCGGAACGTACTCTGGTTGATCTACGACGTTCAGTAGAAACTTGATCTGAAATTTCATGATCATTATCATCAACTTCCTCACTAATTGGTGTAGGAATCACTGGAACAATTTCCTGTGATGTACCACTTTCCAATATGGGAGAAGGTACAATTACCTCATCAACTTCTACTTTCCTCCCACTCACTTCTTTCGAGAGAAACTCTTTTTCTAGAAAGGATCCGTTCTTAGCAACGAATATTTTGCCTTCGGATCTGTGATAGAAGGTGTACCCAACAGTTTCTTTTGGGTATCCTATGAAGACACATTTTTCCGACTTGGGATCGAGCTTATCAGGTTGAAGTGTTTTCACATAAGCATCGCAGCCCCAAATTTTAAGAAACGACAACTTTGGTTTCTTGCCAAACCACAGTTCATAAGGCGTCGTATCAACGGATTTAGATGGTGCCCTATTTAACGTGAATGCAGCTGTCTCTAAAGCATAACCCCAAAACGATAGTGGTAAATCGGTAAGAGACATCATAGATCGCACCATATCTAATAAAGTACGGTTACGACGTTCGGACACACCATTACGCTGTGGTGTTCCAGGTGGCGTGAGTTGTGAAACTATTCCACATTGTTTCAAATGAAGACCAAACTCGTAACTCAAATATTCTCCTGCACGATCAGATCGTAGGAACTTTATTTTCTTGTTACGATGATTCTCTACTTCACTCTGAAATTCTTTGAACTTTTCAAGTGTTTCAGACTTGTGTTTCATTAAGTAGATATACCCATATCTGCTCAAATCATCAGTGAAGGTCAGAAAATAACGATACCCGCCGCGAGCATCAACGCTCATTGGTCCACATACATCAGTATGTATGATTTCCAACAAATCTGTTGCTCGCTCCATAGTTCCGGAGAACGGAGTTTTAGTCATCTTGCCCATGAGGCATGGTTCGCAAGCACCAAGTGATTCATAATCAAGTGATTCCAAAAGTCCATCTTTATGGAGTTTCTTCATGCGTTTTACACCAATATGACCCAAACGGCAGTGCCACAAATAAGTTGCACTATCATTATTAACCTTGCATCTTTTGGTTTCAATATTATGAATATGTGTATCACTACAATCAAGATCTAGTAAGAATAGACCACTCTTTAAGGGTGCATGACCATAAAAGATATTATTCATAAAAATGGAACAACCATTATTCTCTGATTTAAATGAATAACCGTCTCGCAATAAACAAGATCCAGATATAATGTTCATGCTCAACGCTGGCACCAAATAACAATTATTTAGGTCTAAAACTAATCCCGAAGGTAGATGTAGAGGTAGCGTGCCGACGACGATCACATCGACTTTGGAACCATTTCCCACGCGCATCGTCACCTCGTCCTTAGCTAATCTTCGTTTAATCCGTAGTCCCTGTTTCGAGTTACAAATATTAGCAACCGAACCGGTATCAAATACCCAGGTACTACTACGAGCATTAGTAAGGTACACATCAATAACATGTATATCATATATACCTTTGTTCATCTTGCCATCCTTCTTATCCGCCAAATACTTGGGGCAGTTCCGCTTCCAGTGTCCAGTTCCCTTGCAGTAGAAGCACTCAGTTTCAGGCTTGGCTCCAGATTTGGGTTTCTTCGTTGAAGTAGCAACTGATTTGCTATTCCTTTTGAAGTTCCCTTTCTTTCCCTTGCCCTTTTTCTTGAAACCAGTGGTCTTATTAACTATCAACACTTGATGCTCCTTTTTGATTTCTACCTCCGCAGCTTTGAGCATAGCGAAGAGCTCGGGAATTGTCTTTTGCATCCCTTGCATGTTATAGTTCATCACGAAGCCTTTATAGCTTGGTGGCAGTGATTGAAGAACTCTATCAATGACACTATCTTCGTCAACATTGCAACCAAGTTGAGTCATATGATTGTAGTACCCAGACATTCTGAGCAAGTGTTCACTGATAGAACTGTTCTCCTCCATTTTGCAGCTATAGAACTTATTGGAAATCTCATATTTCTCAATTCGGGCATTTGCTTGAAATATTAACTTCAACTCCTGGAACATCTCATATGCTCCATGACGTTCAAAACGTCGTTGAAGTCCCGGTTCTAAGCCGTAAAGCATGGCACACTGAACTATCGTGTAGTCATCAGACCGCGACTGCCAGACGTTCACAGCGTCTGCTTCAGCGGAAGGGGGTTTGTCACCTAGCGGTGCTTCAAGGACATAATTCTTCTGTGCAGCAATGAGGATAATCCTCAGGTTACGGACCCAGTCCGTGTAATTGCTACCATCATCTTTCAACTTAGCTTTCTCTAGGAATGCATTAAAATTCAAAGGAACGGTAGCACGGGCCATTGATCTACAACGACATAGATATGCAAAACTATCAGGACTAAGTTCATGATAAATTAAAGTTCAATTTAATCATATTAATTTAAAGAACTCCCACTTAGATAGACATCCCTCTGGTCATCTAAATGATCACGTGATCCAAATCAACTAAACCATGTCCGATCATCACGTGAGATGGAGTAGTTTTCAATGGTGAACATCTTATGTTGATCATATCTACTATATGATTCACGCTCGACCTTTCGGTCTCCAGTGTTCCGAGGCCATATCTGTATATGCTAGGCTCGTCAAGTTTAACCCGAGTATTCTGCGTGTACAAAACTGGCTTACACCCGTTGTATTTGAACGTAGAGCTTATCACACCCGATCATCACGTGGTGTCTCGACACGACGAACTTTCGCAACGGTGCATACTCAGGGAGAACACTTATACCTTGAAATTTAGTAAGGGATCATCTTATAATGCTACCGTCGTTCTAAGCAAAATAAGAAGCATAATAAGATAAACATCACATGCAATCAAAATATGTGACATGATATGGCCATCATCATCTTGTGCTTTTGATCTCCATCTTCAAGCATCATCATGATCACCTTCGTCACCGGCTTGACACCTTGATCTTCATCGTAGCATCGTTGTCGTCTCGCCAACTATTGCTTCCACGACTATCGCTACCGCTTAGTGATAAAGTAAAGCAATTACATGGCGATTGCATTTCATACAATAAAGCGACAACCATATGGCTCCTGCCAGTTGCCGATAACTTTACAAAACATGATCATCTCATACAAAACCGTATAACTCATCATGTCTTGACCATATCACATCACAACATGCCCTGCAAAAACAAGTTAGACGTCCTCTACTTTGTTTGTTGCAAGTTTTACGTGGCTGCTACGGGCTTAGCAAGAACCGTTCTTACCTACGCATACAAAACCACAACAATGTTTCGTCAAGTATGTGTTGTTTTAACCTTCACAAGGACCGGGCGTAGCCACACTTGATTCAGCTAAAGTGAGAGAGACAGACACCCGCCAGTCACCTTTAAGCAACGAGTGCTCGTAACGGTGAAACCAGTCTCGCGTAAGCGTACGCGTAATGTCGGTCCGGGCCGCTTCATCTCACAATACCGCCGAAGCAAAGTATGACATGCTGGTAAGCAGTATGACTAGTATCGTCCATAATCTTATTGTGTTCTACTCGTGCATATCATCTACGCATAGACCTGGCTCATGATGCCACTGTTGGGGAACGTAGTATTTTCAAAATTTTCCTACGATCACGCAAGATCTATCTACTAGATGCATAGCAACGAGAGGGGAGAGTGTGTCTACGTACCCTCGTAGACCGAAAGCGGAAGCGTTTATCAACGCGGTTGATGTAGTCGTGCACCTTCACGATCCGTCCCGATCTAGTACCGAACGTACGGCACCTCCGCGTTCAGCACACGTTCAGCTCGATGACGTCCTCGCCTTCTTGATCCAGCAAGACGGGCGAAGTAGTAGATGAGTTCCGGCAGCACGACGGCGTGGTGACGGTTGTTGATGAAGAACAATCTCTGCAGGGCTTCGCCAAGCACTACAGAAACTAGACGGAGGATAAACTAGAGGGTCGGGGTAGCCGGCACACGGCTTGGTGTATCTTGATGTGTCTTGGGTGCTAGCCCTACCCCTCTATTTATATGTTGAGCCTTGGGGTCGAAACTTGGAGTAAAAGCCTTCACAAAGTCGGTTTCACCCGAAAGGCAAGAGTCCTTCTCGGACTCCAGGGCTAGACGCCAGGGTTCCCGGCGTCTGGACCCAGACGCCAGGGACCCTGGCGTCTGGCCCCTGGACCCCGCAAAACTTCCTTTTGCGCTTTCCAAAAACCTTGTGTGCTTTCCCTTTTGGCCCAAATAACGTGTTCTTGTACCCAAACACTTCGGGAAACATCCGGAACCTCTTCCGGTGAATTCCGGAACCCTTCCGGAGGTCAAACACTATTATCTCATATATTAATCTTTATCTCCGGACCATTCCGGAGTTCCTCGTCATGTCCGTGATCACATCCTAGACTCCGAATAACATTCGGTCACCAACAAACATAACTCATTAAATACTATATCGTCAACGAACGTTTAAGCGTGCGGACCCTACGGGTTCGAGAACTATGTAGACATGACCGAGACATCTCTTTGGTCAATAACCAATAGCGGAACCTGGATGCCCATATTGGCTCCTACATATTCTACGAAGATCTTTATCGGTCGAACCGCATAACAACATACGTTGTTCCTTTTGTCAAACGGTATGTTACTTGCCCGAGATTCGATCGTCGGTATCTTTATACCTAGTTCAATCTTGTTGCCGGCAAGTCTCTTTACTCGTTCCGTAACACATCATCTCGTGACTAACTCATTAGTCTTTTGCTTGCAAGGCTTATTGTGATGTGTGTTACCGAGAGGGCCCAGAGATACCTCTCCGACACTCGGAGTGACAAATCCCAATCTTGATCTATGCCAACACCACGAATACTTTCGGAGACACCTGTAGAGCATCTTTATGATCACCCAGTTACGTTGTGACGTTTGATAGCACACAAGGTGTTCCTACGGTATTCGGGAGTTGCATAATCTCATAGTCATAGGAACATGTATAAGTCATGAAGAAAGCAATAGCAGTTAAACTAAACGATCATAGTGCTATGCTAACGGATGGGTCTTGTCCATCACATCATTCTCCTAATGATGTGATCCCGTTGATCAAATGACAACTCATGTCTATGGCTAGGAAACATAACCATCTTTGATCAATGAGCTAGTCTAGTAGAGGCATACTAGGGACATACTGTTTTGTCTATGTATCCACACATGTACTAAGTTTCCGGTTAATACAATTCTAGCATGAATAAAAGACTTTTATCATGATATAAGGAAATATAAATAACATCTTTATTATTGCCTCTAGGGCATATTTCCTTCAAAAAGAATGCTTTATGTGATGGTTATATTATTGAATTCATTCATTATGCTACTAAAAATTATTATGAGGGAGGAATATATGCTTGTAGGAATTGCAATAATATCAAGTTTCCTCTCTGTGTGCTTAAAATCTTGAAGTTATGCTCGTTTTCCCTTCCTATGCTAGTTGATTATCGTTCCCATAAGTTGTTTTCTCAAAAAATCCCTATGCATAGGAAGTGGGTTAGACTTAAATGTGCTAGTCATATTCTTCATGATGCTCTCCTTATGTTTCAATTTTTATCTTTTATGCGAGCATCATTGAAATCATCATACCATATAGACACAAACTTTATATGGAAGCATACAATCGACAACAAGGTCTTGAATTATGAGAGATTACAAGAAATCTCCAGGCGGTGACGGTGGGTGATCAATTCTTGAAAAAAATGAATTCCTCTATATGTAGATATTCCTGCATCCCATTGTGATAATGTTTAGAGAAAACTTTCTCAGTATAGTAATCCTGGTCAAAAGGATATCATCAAACTTACAAATGTCCATGAATATGGAGAAGCAGTTGGTGTTCTAGAATGCTAAAGCAAATGGGCACTCCCAGAAAAGTTGTATTGTAGTCACTTCAGAGCTCAGAATTATAGGAAGGACTATGATTTTTTTCCTATTAAGCAGATTTCTTGAATTGACTCTATCATGCAATTGAAGCCAGAAGAAATTTTTATTTTTGAGCATTGGAGCACTGATGGTATGGAAGATCATGTTTAAGGACCTTGTACTTGTGAATAATGTTTTCATTCGCTAGGTATTGTTGAATTAATAACATTATTTCATGGTATTGTTGGTATATATAGGCTTGTGCAGAGAAGGGAGTGTAAAGTTATTTATCCTCCACCAGATCATATTTGACAAAGACTTGTTTTTGAATAGTAATAGATAACAACACAATAAATTTATCTTTGAGATGGTATCTCTCTCCAAATATCTCGCCATAACATGATAGTGTTGACCTGCCCTCAAGTGCACTTGGCTACCATCTTAGAATCTAGAATCCACTCAAAATTATTTTCAACTAAAAAATGTTAACGTGCATGTTGCAATGCCTTCACGCACCTTGAGTGGCACTTTTTTTAAATGGTCTTGTATCCATCTTGTGTATATCAAAAATGTAACCGGGGGAATGATAAAGGACGCCGATATGTACCTGACATTGAAAGTCAGGTAGGAAAGCTCCCAGGCATGAACGATATCATTCCATAGGGAACCCCCATGTCCACGAACACCCCCCATCTCCTACTGGCCTTTTTCCTGTAAAACGGAAGAAGGGAAAGAAAAGACCAGTAAATAAACAAAAAGGAAACGACGTATTTTTTTTATTGTTGTGACAAGAAAACACCATTTTTTTGTTGTGGCAAGAAAAAAAAATATGTTCACTTTAAAGGCAGGAAATTTCCATCGGTAAGAAAGAGCCTTGGTAACAGAAAATACCTTTAACAAAGAAGGAGAAAATTTACATTAAAAAACCCAGCTTTACGCAATTTCCACCTGTACATACATGGTGGCGAAAAAATCTTGATACAAAACACCAGCAGTGATTATATTGACATTTATGTAAATATTAGAAATTTGGCCCATGTCTACTAAAAGTAAAAATTACCATTCAAAATTTGGAAAAAAAAAAGGTAGCCAAAAAATAAAAGTTTTCATGTCTTTCTAGGGAATTATGGGTAAAAATGCTATGTCCATAAAGCTAAATTGCCATAGAAAAATTTAAACGTAATTTTCTATAGCAAAAAAAGAGGTAAACAGAATTTTCCATGTTGTTAACGGTAAAATTGCCATTTGGGCAAAGGTAAAATTGCCATCCGTGGAAAAATAGATATCAAATAAAATAAAAAATGAACATCAAAAATTTAATAAATGTACAAAAACCTAAAAATGGCAATGTGAATTGTAGGTAAAATTTCCAAGGATTTGTAGGTAGACTCGCGATGAAAATAATATTAAAATTGCCATGGCAAAATTAAAAGTAATTTATTTCATAGAAAAAAGGAGGTAAATAGAATTGGCCATGTTGGTATTGGTATAATTGAGATTCTGATAAGGGTAAAATTGCCATTGTGAATTAAAATATTAATTTATGTTTACCATGGAAAATATGGTAAAATGTCCATACGTCATGTATATTGTACTTTATTTTTCTATCTTTGGGATCAAACTTATAACACCAAAAAGGAAAGTGTTTTTTTCACACGACACGTTTGAGAGCTCTAGATTTTACCATGTGCATATTGCGGAGATTTAAAATACACAAAATTCCCATGTTGTGAAAATAAAATGTGTAATATGAACTTCCCATGCAACCTATATTTGAAATTGCCAAGTTATGAATGAAATACATGAACTTCCAACAAAAATAACACTTAGAACTGGCATGGACAAGATAACGAATGCTAGAAAATATAAATTATGAACATACAATTCCCATGGCATATTCAAATAGTATTTTCTGGAGGTATTTTTATAAAAATTACCATGGTTTGTGCGGCAAACTTGTCGTGTATGTATGATAACTCAGATGGTGGACAAAATTTCCATGGCTAATGCAAAAGGGAAAATTGAACATGGTACTTTTTATTAAAATTGTCGTGTTTTGTATGAGAAAATTGCCATGATATTTTAATATGACATGACCCAATAAGCTACATTTTCCATGCTCCATTAACTTAAGTTTGCATGGTCATATTAAAAAGAATATTGTTTGCCTTCTTTAGAAAACAGAAAAATTTACCATGGTATATTAACTCGGAAATCTTTTTTTGCCTTATTTACAAAATTACCATGGGCTGAATTCGAAAATAATGCTAGGTGAAGCATGGCAAAAAGACCAAAAAATGCTAAAACAATCTTAGTCATCAAATTTTCCACACCCCATATTTTGTTTGCGAAATTGGAAATTGTAAATTCAAAAAAAAAAAGTGCTTCAACGTCACGGACATGTAAGGTTTTTGCCATGGTACAAAATCAATAAATTGCCATGGCAAAAGAACATAACTTGTAAGATGTCTAACAATCTAATGTGCCATGAAATTAGACGTGTCGCAAAGTACAAACAAGGATCACAACAAAACAACACTAAATTCTGAAATAAAAGGTAGCAAGGTAACATGGAAAATTTACAAGAAAAGATTCTAAGTACATCGTGGAAAATGTTGGAAAAAACTTGAACATGATACGTAGATTTTGCCATGGCAAACAAATTCAGTATCATCTACTTAGCCAAGTTTGAATTTACCATGTGATTCAAAAACTTTGCCATGGTTATGTTAATTTGAACATTGGATTCGTGGTAGAAACCAGAATTTGCCAAGGCAAAACATATTCAATAGCATAGCCATGTATTAATTTACCATGTGATGCTACACAAAAGTTGAATGGTTATGCGAATTTGAACACTGGATTTGTGTGGAAAAAACGGAAATTACCATGGCAAAAACATTCAGTATAATCTATTTTGGCCCATGTCAATATGCCATGAGATCCTACACAAAATTGACATCTACAGTAGATCATGCATGCATTACGACGGAGCAGGTACTCACCGGCAAGATGGGCATGGCCACCACCTCCTCATCCACGTCGTCTCCAGAAGAGACACCAGTATAGATCCGAAGGCAGGTGGTTGCGCCGTACGCCTCCTCCTCCATGATGATATCCGCCATTGCTCCTCCCCGTCCGCGCTCCGCCTCCTGAAGGACCATGCCGACACCACCTGGAAGAAAAACGGCAGGGATTTTGCCACACCCGTCGATGGGATCCACCGCCGCCGCTCATGTAGTTGTGTCCGAACCTATGCAATAGCAGGGGCGCACCTTCTTCACAAACCGCATCGCCCCCCATCGCCTCCCAGCCAACTCGCGCTCATGGGAAACCATCACCACTCTGCAACCACCAGAGCTGCCCGGACCACAAGCATTGGAGCATGCCACCGTGGCAGCCACCTACCGGGTCAGCCGACTCCGTGCACATCTTCGCCCGTGCCGCGACAAGATCCTGTGGAGGGGGGTCCCTCGCTCGCAGACGAGAGAATGCCGTCGGGGAGGACTCCCATCACGTCAACCCCTACCCCCCCTCCCGGCTGCATAAGCATCCATGGTGTCGTCGGGACTCCGCCTCCTACCGGGCAACGCTACCCCTCCACCCCACAACTTTTGCTGGGGTCTGTGTGTGGTGTGAGTGCTCCTAACGAATGGATAATGTCGTGCGACTGGTTCGTTTCATCCGGTCACTGCGATATCCAGCCCCAACATTGATGTGGAAACTTTGGGCTTTTGTTATTCGTGCTTCAAGAATGACCGTCGATTTAGCCGTTCGGGCAGAGAAGCTATATACCGCACGTTCGGTGGTTATCATTTGGGAAGATATATTATTTCCCGACTACTCCCTACGTTCACAAAGATAAGATGTTTAGGATATTTCAATATGAACTATGCACGAAATGAAATGAGTGAATAAACACAATAAAATATGCCTATATACATCTGATTCACAAAAGATAGAACATCTATATACATCTGGAATAGGCAATGGGGCGGGGTCGTTTCGATTCGTTTTGTTCGGTCGAACATTCACGTGGCAGCTATGTGCTTTGTTGATTCGTGTTGTAAAAATGAATTTATATAATTTATGCCATGACACGGCGGCAGCGACATCCGCGAGGGGGGTCACTCGATATATAATTTAGGTACATTTTTTAGTTTAGATGAGGCACATTTAAGTTAATCAAAGTAGTTTAGAAAAAAAAAAGAGAAATGAAAAAAATCTATGCCGACGGTCTATGAGGCCTCGGATCGATGACGTGGCAGAGGCCACGGATCGATGACGTGAGTCAGGCCTATGCCGACGATGAGGCCGTCAGCATATCTATGACACCTCACGGACAGACGAGGGGCTCGGATCGATGACGTGTCACGTCACCCGGATCGATGACGTGTCACGTCCCCCGTTAGTGCCGTCGGCGTAGATATTACACAACATCGAAAAGACGAAATTAATACAAATTCATACATACTTCTCATAAAACAAGATACAACTATATCTAGCTAAAGCATTTAAATGCAACAACAAATGCGAGGATGAGTCGTGTTGTAAAAATGAAAGACGATGGAGAAGTTCAGGCGGAGAAGCTATATACCGCATGTTCGGTGGATATCATTTGGGAAGATAAATTATTTCCGGACTACTCCCTTCGGTCACAAAGATAAGATGTTTAGGATATTTCAATATGAACTATGTACGAACTGAAATGAGTGAATAAATACAATAAAATATGTCTATATACATCCGATTCACAAAAGATAGAACGGATGGAGTACATTGCTAGGAACGCTAGCTTTTGTACACTTTGTTGCCACGTCCCGTTCGATTCGAGCAGTTATCCCTTTTTCTTTTTGCATGGTATACGTAGTTATCCTTTGACGCGTGCGTTTTAATGTTGACAGGTCAGCCAATACCGAATCAGATCTCATGGCATATCATAACATTTATTATACGCAGCTCATCTCCCCGATTCTTCTCTGGCTGCTTGCTATATAAAGCCACCCGACCCCGAGGCATGGCCACACCCACACACACTCATCTTCCTTCCTTTCTCTGAGCCCAGCCTCCGAGCGAGCGAGCGAGCAATGGCCGCACCTAAGCGGAGGGGTGGCAGCGGCCGGAAGAAGACCGTCATCCGCCGGATCGAGCAGGAGGATGCCCGGCAGGTCTGCTTCGCCAAGCGCCGGGTGGGGTTCTTCACCAAGGCCAGCGATCTGGCTGTGCTCACAGGCGCCCAGGTGGCCGCCCTCGCCTTCTCTCCCGGCGGCAAGGCCTTCACCTTCGGCCACCCCTCCGTCGACCCCGTCGTAGAACGCTTCCTGGCGGGGGAGGGTTTGGGGGCTGGCGCTGCCGACGCCCATTTCCTGGCCGGAGACGACAAGGTGAGGAGCCTGGCCGAGCAGCTCACAGAGATAGGCACGGAGCTGACGGAGGTGAACAAGCAGACGGAGCGCATCGACAAGACCATGGCCAGGGAGCGCGCCGAGGGGGACAAGATTGCGGCGTGGGTCGACCCCAAGGTGCGCGACATGGGGGACGAGGACATGGCGGCCTTCTTTGCCGCGCTGATGCAGGTGAAGGACATCGTCTCCGAACGCGCCAGGCAGGTTCTCCTCGAAGCGATTCACGTTGACGTGAGCCGCATGGCCGAGACGGCCCCGCCGCTGCCGCCCCAGTTCTTTGGTGGCAGCACCTTTGAGTACGGTAGCAGCAGCGGCAGCAGCAACGCCGGGATGGAGTTCCAGTTTCCGGTGCCTCCGCCTCAGGGATTCCCCTCCGGAATGGATACGCAACAGCAGCTGGTGATGGAGATGCCTCCGGCTCATGTGGTCGCCGCCGGGATGGTTATGCAGGAGATGCCTCCGCCGCCGGGGTTCGCTGCCGGAATGGATATGGAGCAGATGCAGATGACCGTTCGTCAGCCGCCGTCGTCGGACGCAGGGCTGGACAGAGAGCTCGACCAATGGCTTATGGCGATGCTGCCGCCACCTCCACCGGAAAAGGCCGGGTTGGAGATGGCGCATGTGCCGAACGCCGAAGAAGAGGAGATCCAAACCCATGCCCATCAGTTCCACTAAAACCATTCATGCATGGACGAGTTGGTCGTCAATCTGTTCGTCAATCTGCCGAGTTACATTTTTTTATTTTTTGGGAGAATCTTCGTCTAGTTTCATCTTCTGTCGAGCAAATTTTATGTCGTTTCTCTATTATCAATAATTCATGGCTAAATCTGAATTGTACCGTCGCTGGCTGCTGGCATTTAATGAAATACAAATATCTCTGCTGGCATCATTATTATATATAGAAAGATCTCCTCCTACATGCAAAATCTTTGGTGTTTGTTTTTTTTCCTTTTGTGGAACAAAATCTTGTATTAATTTAGGTCTTTCTTATTATTGACAGACAATCGTCCCTTAGACCGTACAAACGTTAGGCTCAACGTGACACCCAACAATATATCTTATCTATTTGTTATATAGATACACAATAAGCATAATACGAGGATACTAAGAGAAAGTGCTAGTACAAAATTTTACATCCATTACTACCTCTGTAGACTGAAGAGGGAGTATAAAAAAGTTCAAGAAAATAAGAAAAGGGAGTATAAAATACCAGCCCTTGATCTCGATAACATTTTAAAATATAAAAGTCGTGTCCGTTCAATGTATATGCAACCTAAACATTGGGCGGGTCTCAGACTGAATGCATGACAAACATACTCTAACCAATACTCCCTCTGTCTCAAAATAAGTATCTCAACTTTATACTAACTCTAGTGTAAAGTTGTATTAAGGTCAAGACACCTATTTTGGGACGGAGGGAGTACTACATAGTATTATCGTAACTTAAACATCTGGTGGGTTTTGTCAAAATCGCGCGGCAAGCGTGATAAGCAAAACCAAAAGCCAGACAGCGATATTAAACATCTGGTGGGTTTCAGGCTCAACACATGACAAACACGTATGACTCTAAAAAAATCACGTCTCAAGGGAATAAAAATCATCACGCAAAGAAAGGGAATAAAAATCATCAGACCCTGCTGCTTGCCCAATGCAAATTCGTGCCCTGCATCCATGAGCCCTATCTGGTCCGTTCATAGCAACCGTCTTCTCACGCAGCCGTCATCATGTTTCCTTTTTTGCGAGAATTTTCCAATCTATTCATCTTCAATCATGGTAGTACAACGAATAGCAGAAACAATAATATATTACATGCAGATTCGTAGACCACCTAGCGACAATTATAAGCCGAAGGCACGGCGCCGTCATCGCCCCTCCCTTGCCGGAGCCGCGCACAAGTTGTTGTAGTAGACAATCGAGAAGTCATTGTGCTAAGGCGCCACCTCCCTTTGATGGACCAGTCACTTGCAACGGACATATGAATTATCAATCTGAACCCACACAAAATACCCAATATTTTCAGAATAGAGCGTCTGATAGGAAAAGAAAAAATATTGTTCGTGCATTGCGGCGTGAGGATGGAACTAAATGTACAGTAGATGCTGAGATGAGGGAGATGGCCACCTCGTTCTCTCAGCATTTCTTCACTTCAGAGGGGTCCGCCCATGCTGAGCGGTTACTTCAACACTTCGACAGTGTGATCACTGAAAACATGAATGACAGACTCACATATACAATTTCGGACCTGGAAATAGAGACTGCTCTTTTCCAAATGGGACCGACGGCTTTCCGGCGCTGTTTTACCAAAGGCACTGGCCCATGGTTAAGGATGATGTGTGCACCGCTGTCCGTCATTTTCTTGCAGGTGTTCCGACACCAAATTCTTTTAATGACACTGTTTTAGTCATGATTCCCAAGGTTAGCTCTCCGGAGTTATAATCACAGTTTCGTCCGATTAGTCTATGTAATGTGCTATACAAGATCACTGCTAAGGTTCTTGCTAATAGACTCAACGTGATCTTGCCACTGCTAATTTCTGGAGAGCAAAGTGTGTTTGTGTCAGGACGTTTGATCACGGATAATGTTCTTGTCGCATATGAGTGTGTTCATGCGATCAGGACTAGGAAGCGAAAGAATCCTCTTTGTGCGGTCAAGATTGACATGATGAAGGCGTACGGCAGGGTGGAGTGGATTTTCCTAGAACAAATGTTAAGAAAGTTTGGTTTCGCCGAGGGATGGATTGCGATGGTTATGAGGTGTGTCACTACTGCTCGCTTTTCTGTCAAGTTAAATTGGGGCCTTTCTCGCAGGTTTGTGCCTTCTTGGGGTCTCCGCCAAGGAGATCCTCTATCCCCATACCTCTTCTTCTTTTGTGTTGAAGGTTTTTCAGCGTTGTTAAAACAAGCTCCAAGCGAGAATTCAATTGGGAGCACTGGCCCCCATGTCACACACTTGCTTTTCGCCGATGCAAACCTTGAAGAATATTCTCGCTGATTATGAAATGGCGTCGGGACAGAAGGTAAACCTCCAGAAATCAGCCATATTTTTTGGAAAAGGTTGCAAGGAAGAGGACAAGGCCGGACTCAAGCAAACTATTGGTATAAACTCTGAGGCGTTGAGTGAAAGGTACCTTGGCTTACCAGCGCTGGTTGGTAGATCAAAAGAGGGGACCTTCAATTATGTAAGGGATAGCTCGACAGGCAAAGTCTCTAGATGGAAGGGGCAAGGGTTATCAGGCAGCAAGAGAGATTCTTATCAAGTCAGGGCTTCAGTCTATTCCTACTTACACCATGAGCTGTTTTCAACTCACAAAGACGATGTGTCGGAACCTAAAATTGATCTCTTCTAAATTCTGGTGGGTTGTAGCAAATGGTGAAAGAAAAGTACACTGGATCTGTTGGGACAAGATGTGCTCTGCCAAGAGGGAGGGTGGGATGGGTTTTAGGGACCCGGAGGCGTTTAACCAAGCATTATTAGCAAAACAAGCTTGGAGGATATTACAGAACCCTTCCTCTTTGTGTGCAATAGTGATCAGGGCACGGTACTTCAAGGAGGGATCAATTATGTCAGCTACGTGCCCGGGAGGGCGTCTTTCACATTCCAGAGCATCTTACATGGACGGGACCTGTTGCGGGAAGGGGTGGTGTGGAGGATTGCCGATGGTACCTCTATCAATGTGCACCATGACAACTGGATTCCAAGGTAGGGAAGCCTCAAGCCATTGGGACCTGTTGCGGGAAAGGGTGACAAAAGTGGCTGATCTCCTCAACACACAAGGAGATAGCTAGGATGCAGGGAA
Organism: Secale cereale; assembly: GCA_902687465.1. Classification (NCBI taxonomy): domain Eukaryota; kingdom Viridiplantae; phylum Streptophyta; class Magnoliopsida; order Poales; family Poaceae; genus Secale; species Secale cereale. Next base: position 798,635,776 of record LR738714.1, read on the forward strand.
GATTGATGACATGTTCACAGCCGATGACGCATGTGATATCAAGCAGATTGTGGTGGGCGGCCCTGGTACAAGTGACTATCTTGCATGGAACTTCACAAAATATGGTCAGTTCACTGTAAAATCTGCATATCATCTGAAGATGTGTATCAAGGCGATGAGAACCAGACGGCCTGAGACCTCACCTACGCTTAGAAGACATAAAACTTGGCTGGCGCTTTGGGGTACCGATGCACCGAATAAGGCCAAGATTCATACCTGGAGACTCATGCGTAATGGGCTAGCAGTCGGGGCGGAGCTGCACCGGAGAAGGATTTGTTGTTGCCGGGGCCTTTCCCCTCGCCCGCCGGAGCTCTCTGTACTTCTCTCTCTCACACAGACTAAAGAAGAAAGTAGGAAGACACAGGTACAGAGAGGACACGGGATAGTTCCACGGCACACGAACGCCGTCACAGCAACCACAGCTGTATTCCCTCAAGCACGTACTCGAGCCACAGCCGCCCGAGTTTGTTACAACGATCCCCGCAGGGCTTAAATACCTGGGCCACCGCAGGAGCTTGATCCTCACGCCCCTGCCCACCCACGCACCCCTATCGGCCCGCTCTGGCCGTGTCCTCGCCGCGCACGTACGCGAACGAGTCGCCCCGAGCCCGCACGATCTCCGTGCACGCCCTGCGGAACTACCTACGACCTGGCCACGTACACAGGTCGGATACAGGCCAGACTATGGCCATACACGGGCCAGACACACACACACGCACGCACGCCAACATACACCCAAGCAACGGAGCCGGCCGTGCCCGACTCGCCCGATGCGCGCCCATGCACGCGCCTGGTGCACCCGACATAAACGCCGCCATCACGGGCATGGCTTGCTGCTATCAGGATTAAGGGCGGCGTCTTCTGTGTAGCTTGCGGAAGGGACGAGACGAGACCATCTACCACCGGTTCTGGGGCTGCCAGCACTCGAAGCTTTTCTGGCAAATTCTCAAAGAGGAGTTGGGTGCTCCTGTTGCAGCGCCCCCGGAGATGGATGGATCTTTTACTGCTATCTCGTCGTGGCTAAAGTAATGGATCGCCGATGTGCTTCCACAAAGCTGCGAACAAAGGGAGGCGGAGGAGTGATCCCGCGGGATTATGCTGGTGCGTGCAGAGGAGGGGTGTGTGCGTTCCTCCCAAGCATCTCTGACCCTGAGCTTCTGGAAGTGATGGCAAGTCGGCAAGCAGTGCAACTAGCGATCCAACAGGGCTTTCAGAAGATTCACTTAGAGCTGGACAGCAAAGAGGTGGTGGTGATGCTCAAGGACAACAGCAAGAACCTATCTGCATTTGGTCCACTCGTCGAGGAAGTAAAGAAGCTGCTACGATCTCGTCAAGATTACAAGGTGAGCTGGGCGAGAAGAACGGCGAACAGTGCAGCACACAGACTAGCAAAGGAGGCGAACAGTGCCACTTCTTCACATTTACCACATGTTAAAAAAAATATTGCGCATGTGGGATTCGAACTCACACCTCCTTGACACCAAAGCACGCCACCACAACCAACTCACCCTTAGGTATTTGTTGCTCAAACTAAAGAAACTAATCGTTTTGACGCTTTTTTGCAATTTTGTTACTACAAAAAGGTACAGAAAATTACCACGATTTCCCCTCAGGACAAAGTTATCATGGTATTCACATGCAAGTTATTAGGCCTGTGTGGCATAAGTTACCGTGCTATTTACATACAACTTACCAGGTACTATGTTTCAACAACTACACCCCTTTCAAAGTTACCATTTTGTTTTGTACACAAGTTATAAAGGTCTTCGATGTGTAAAATACAGTGGTACTTACACATAAGTTTTCAGGGTATGTGTACATCAACCTCGCCCGTGGTCAAAGTTACCATGGGGGATTGTACATGAGTTACCGGGTCTATAGTTCGTATATAATCGTGGTACTTACACCTAAAAACCTGAGTGTGTTTCGGTAACTTTTTCCATAGGTTAAAAATTACCACGATATTTTTGCGTAACTTATCATGCCTATAGCGGGTTAAAGTGGGCATTTTTCTGGGCCAACTCATGAGCACGTGTACCCCTCATGACACTAAACATTATGTGGCTTTTCCGTGGCATACCATGTGTTGTGTTCATCTAAGAGGCCACGCGAGGTGAGTGTATGTTTTTAACAACTTGTTTTCCTTTGGTAAAAAGTTACCATCATGTTTATAATGTAAGTTATCGGTTATGCGGTGCTTATATCACTAGTAGATAAAGGGACATCTGCCCTGGTTCGTTAGGCCCTTTAGCCCCGGTTCTTGAACCGGGACTAAAGGGTCGGTACTAATGCCCTAGCCCTTTAGTCCCGGTTCAATCTAGAACCGAGGCAGATGGGTCTCCACGTGGCCTGTGCGCGAAGCCCAGGCAGGAGGGCCTTTTGTCCCGGTTGGTGGCACCAACCGGGACCAAAAGGCATTCACGCGTCAGCATTTCTGTGGTTGTGGTTTTTGTTTTTTTTTTAAAGGAGGGGGGGGGGGTGGG
>LR738714.1:798638340-798682356 GCA_902687465.1 Secale cereale
GTTGGAGGTTTTGGGGGGTTAATTTAGGTGTTTCATATATTGTGTTAGCTAGCTAATTAATAGAGAGAAGTGTCCTCTCTTATGTCCATGCTTGGTCGACGCTACGTACTACACATACGTATAGAGAGGACTAGACACGCTAGCTAGCTAGCTAGTAAGCAAACAAAGGAAACAGAAGATCGTAATTAACATATATATGCATACAGAGAGAAGTAATTCGACCACCTCTCCTTCTCCGAGAGATTGGTTGAACAACAAGTTCTCGTATATCTATCCGACACTACCGGGTACATATATACAATAATTATCTCTTACAAATATAATCTCCTATACGATGGACGCATGGTCCACATAGTATTCTCCGTCTGTCGCGATCACGTGTTCAAGGAAGAATGCCGCCAATTCCTCTTGAATTGCTCGCAGACGATCTGGTGCTAGGAGTTCATTCCGCATCCGAAACATCTAATTTGAAGAAGGGGGTCAATATATATATATATATATATATATATATATATATATATTCTCATAACACCCCTTAAGACCTTATTCTGCTAACACTACGTCGGAGACAAACAAAATCAAAACTCAACCCCTCCAGAACCTTATCCACCCAGCCACTCCACCTTCTTCCCCACGCCCCACCTTCCCTGCTAGATCCCACACCGCCTCTCATTCGCCTTCTTCCCCACTCCCCTCCGCCGCCACCACGTCCCTCTCGGCCCAGGCCAACTCCAAAAGTGCACCTTGTCGGCTACCTCCCTGCGCCGCCCCACCCCACAGGCCCGCGCCAACGGCTAGCCATGGCCGCCGTGCCTCCTCTCCGTCCCGGCCGGCGCACCTCCCTTCCCCCAACCCACTGCGCCACCACTCCCCCAGACAAGCCCGACGGTCGCCGCGCACCATCGTGCCCAGGCACCTCGACAAGCCCCCTTCCATCACACTCTCGCTAAATCCACGAGTCTCACTGCCGCCGGAGAACCAATCCTACCAGCCTAGTGTTGCCACTGGCCTCCTACGTCGCCCAGCAGTGCCCTTATGAGCGGGATCCCCCACCCAACACCTCTCACCCCGCCCACATCGGCGAGTAGAGGGGGAGGGCCCCCAACATGCGCGCACCTCCTCCAATACCGCCGGTGCCATGGTGCCAGGTTCCGGCGTTGTACCTTCCGTGTGTCGCCGGATCTGGTATGGACTGCTCCTTGCTTATTTTTACCGCGCGCCGCCGGTGCAGTGGTGGCCTAGAGCAATTGTTGTGTGGTGCAATACCTGGCGCGAGGCAGTCCGGTGGCATGGGATGTAGTTCGGGGCCGCTCGGCGGGAGTTCCACCACCTCAGTCAGTGAAGTTTGGCCGACAGCTCTCAATGCCGCAGCTGACGAGCCGCCACCCTGACTCGCCCCCGTGTCTGCTGATGCTCACTGTTTTCCCACCAAACTTGCTCCTATGGTGGCAACCATTGTATGCAGTTCGGAAAAGCATTTTTTGTTGATTTTTCAGAGTTGGCTGCGGTGCAGTTCGCCGGTGACAGGAGTACAACTCGGTTGCTCAGGCATGCAGCTCGGCTGTTCGCTAGATGTGTTTTTTTTGCGACAGGTTTCATGAGCTGGCAGGAGGATGACAGCCAACTACCACAAGCAGCCTTCGCATGCCTATGTGTGTGTTTGCAGATTAGTGGATGGATGTGTGCGTTTTGTAGTTTAGTTTGAAGGATGTTTCAGTGCTCAGGGTGCTGGTGTGGAGTGCAGTGCGCCCTGGATAGGGGTTGTGTTGTTCGGTAGTCGCTGGTGTGGAGCTCGCCCGTCGTGAAGTTCTATTCTTTGGCCCCCATATCTTTGTTTTTATAGTTCACTATCTCTCTTTTGTTGTATCTTCTTTTTGCTCACGGTTGAAATTCTTCAGAGTTTGGTTGCAGTCCCATGGGCTCACCGGTGAAGTGATGTGGGGGTTGGACTTGTAGTGCGGCCATCGCGTGTTTGTTCTCTAATTTTGATAGAGCGGCCCCGTTGTTGCCTTTGTATACATATATCAATCTTTTTCCATGTCCGACTCATGTAACTCTTGGAGGCGAACCACATCTATAATACAAAGGAAGTTCATTTGGCGCTCACAGATGCAGCAAAAACATTGGGGTTCACTCTGTTTTGTTTTGTCCATTGAAAAAGAACACTTTGCTTATGCAGCACACTTGTTATGTGGCCGGTGGCATTCTTTATGTGATCAGTGCCCCATTTTTACATATTCCCGACAAGTAACCTGAGAAGATGCAGCAAATAAACCCGGAGTTCTTCTATATTATGGAGTAGACGCAAAAAAACAATGCGGTTCACTTGGTGATCAAAAAACAAAACACACATCGGAAAGCAGCTCTCAAACATGAAAATGCAAAAAAAATAAAAATAGCGGAATCTCAAAAAAAAATTGTTACCAAAACAACACCAAAAAGTAATGCGTTTCACTTGGTGATCAAAAAACAAAACACACATCGGAAAGCAGCTTACTTCTCAAACACTTCTCAACGCGCGCAAAAAATTAATGAGGTTCACTTTTGGTAGTATTCCGCTTCACTTTGGGGAGTGTTGCGGTCCACTTTCCTTCGAAAAAAAAAAGTTGGAAAAAAAGACAACAAAACTCCTCTGAGAAAAATCTACGTCCAACAAAATAAATCATGAGGTTCGGTTAACTGTCTGATGCTGTGCGTTCTTCAGTTTGAAGCAGTGCGCTTTTCACGTTTTTGTAATTTCAAAACTGCTCTTAAACCGTAATGAATTAGAGGGCGTGTTCTACATGAGAAAGTAGCGTCTCGACGATATCTTTCCAACGGTGTATCATTTGGATCATTTATGCCAACGTTTTGTAAAAAATTCACGAAAATACGGCTGCTGCCGTTCGTAGCCAGCCGCACGACTTTCAAATTTAACTAAAAACCGTAAGAAATCTTAAAAACATTTCAACATATGAAAGTTGCGCCTCGTTCGTAGCTTTCCAACGGTATATTACACGCCTTGTTTCGACAAACGGTTAAAAAACTGGAATGAAAACAGTACCGAAAATTTGAAAAAATTCGAAAAACACAATTCCGCGATTTAATAAATTCAAAACTGCTCTTAAACCGTAGCGAATTAGAAAAAATAATATATATGAAAAAGATGCGTGGCGACGATACCTTTCCAACGATGTATCATATGTTACATTCCGACGAACGGTTTAGAAAACAACGCCAAAAAACGCTCGCTGCCATTCGTTGTGAGCCGCACGATTTTCGAAACTGCTCTTAAACTATGATGAATTTTGAAAAGTGTTCAACATGGCGAAGTTGCGTCTACTCCATAGCTTTTTAACGGTATATTACACACATAATTCCGGTAAATGGTTAAAAAACTAGAGCAAAAAAGGTACCGAAAAAACAACACGTACAGTTTTTTCAACATGAAGTTCGCTGGTCTCTGTAGTGCGGTGCGTTTAGCTCTCCAATGCAATTTTGCAATGCAGTTCGAAAGTGTTATGACAATATTATTCTCATAATGTTATGAGAATAGACCTATATATATATACCACATAGATGAATCTTTTATACCTCTCTATTATTTTTAATATACTTCATTAGTAAATATTAGATACCCAAAATGAGTTTCATTAAAAAATTCATGTGATTCTACATATTTTAAATGTTTACGTATATACTGATGTGTTTGTACGTGAAAAAGGTATATTACAAAAAGTACGTCACAAATGATATTTTTTCAACAAAACTCGTATTGCGGTATCTTAGAATATTTAATAAAGTATATTGAGAATGATAAAGAGGTATAATTAATGCGTATATGAGGTATATTGAGGATGAGAGTATATACTCCCAGGAGTACAGAAAAGGAGTCCTATATGAATAAATGAAACTCAACACAAATGATGATAATGAAATAAAATTGTGAATATTATTAATTGCTTACGCACTTCAAGTTGTGCTTCAGAGTAGCCCCGCTCACAGGTCGTGTGGCGGATGGACTCGCAAATGTAGTATCCACAGAAATCATTCCCTTGTTCCTGCCATAACCACTTTACAAGAAATACAGGTCAATCAAACTGATAAGTAAGAATGCCAAATGGTATTGATGAAATTAGCGCATGAATCAATATATAGGAGATGCGCGGAACATGCTACTATATAGTACTTACTTCCGGGTGTCTAAATTCCAGCTTCTTCGGCAGTCCCGGAACTTTTTTGGTGAATTTTCTCCAAACCCTGCCAGACAAAGAAAACAATTACTTGATATCAGAAATGAACAAAGTTGCTGATATGCATGGTGGATAATGATCGATTTAACTTACTTCTCGAGCATTTGAGTCATGTCCGCATACTCCTTGGGATCTTTTCGTTTAGAGTCCAAGGTAGTTACTACTCCCTGCTCAAGCTTAATCTCTAGAAGAATATAGTGGAAGTTGCGCACGCATGCATGAACTCATCAATTACATTACTATAACCTTGACTGATATATAAGGGAAACCGAATATGCACAAGACAGTAACACTCACTTGAAGTTGTAAGGAAAGAGTATTATATCTTTGTTTTCATTACCACCAACGATCTTAGCAAGTTGGCCTCGGTATCTGAGGCACGCAATGTAACCTCGGTTGCATCTATGAGGTATGTGTCAATGAACCCAATATCACCGACTTGTTTTTTCTTCAATTCGACGATCTTCAATCTACATAATATAGTGAGGATAATTATAAATACATGCAATGAAAGAGCTGAGCTATATAGAGGGACTTAATGACAGAAGTAGTACTACTTACAGATAGTAGCAGGTGACCGTTGCTTTATCCAGGGCCAATTGATTGAAAAATTGATAGAACTCCTCAAATGGAAATAGGTAACAGTTCAATTCCAACGAGGTCATGCTCCGGTTTAACTCTCACATACAAACTATCCCTCCCCTCAGACTCTCTGCAGATTTTCAAGGACCAATCATGCAATCTTCGCATCATCGTTGATATAGAGATCTTTGATCTTTGACGAGAGGCTTCCCGTACTCGTATCTTTGTATCTGCACCTCCAAGAAATCATAATGTACATCGTCGGGCAGGTAATCTCCAAGATTGCTATAACCGGGCACCATCCTCGGATCATTAGCGACCATGTCGCTAGACACCTTGAGCGGGGGCACGATTGGTCCGCTTGTTCGCCGAGCTAGGCAATTTGTTTCCCATCTCGTCCTTCTGCTAACCTTTGATCACTTTTAGTACTTCCCGACCGCTTCGCTTCATGAAGTGACTTTTCTATAATGCGGTCATAGTTGTCCTTTGGCTGACTTTTCGCTGGTTTCTTCAGGGCAGCAAGAGTGCGCTTTGCTTTCACCGGATCTATCTTCTCCTCCGGAGGTGGATGTCTCTGTGCTTTCAACCCTTCAAGCCAGGCCTTCACTTCGCCTTCAGCGATCTTCGTGTTTTCCTCATCGGACCTCTCGTATGGTAACTTCTCTAGAGGCGTGAGAGAAGGACCGAATCTGTATTGCCTCCCGCCTCTGGCTGTACTGCTAGACGCCGGCAGACCAGACGAAGCGGATGTCTTCTTTCCTTGCTTACGCGCCGGAGAAGGAGCAGTCGGAGCAGCGGCAGGTCTCTTCCGCCCTTGCCGACTAGGCGGAGAAGGAGGAGGCTGGCTGCTCGGGCGCGCCGGCACAGGCGGAGAAGGAGGCGGAGTGCCGCCACGTGCCGGAGAAGGAGCCAGAGTGCCCTGATCGTCACTCGCCGGAGGAGGAGGCGGTGGAGGAGGCGGTGGAGGAGGCGGAGTGCCCTGACTTGCCGGAGGAGGAGGAGGAGGCGGAGGCGTCCAGTTGAGAATGTTGATGAGGTCCTTCCGCCATAGGCATGGTGTCTTCAGTGAAGAACCCAGCCGAGTCTCCCCTTCACCGGTAGGGTGGTCAAGCTGGAGGTCCTCAAATCCCTCTGTTATTTCACCCACCATCACCCTAGCATATCCTTTTGGAATCGGCCGGCAGTGAAAATTTGCGCCGGGTCCAGTAGAATAAACAAAGCCAGCAGCCGCCTTGACCTTCATATTTATCCACTGCGTCATAAGGTGGAAATTTTGTACCTCCGTGATAGCATCCACGGGATAGCTGGCAGGAGCCGTCAAGACATGCTCCGGCTGAAGCAGCTCGGTGGAAGCCACGTGCTTCTCCGCTGAGATGGCGGGGTAGCTTCGAGGGAAGCTTCGGCAGTTGTTTTGTCCCGATTTGCTTCTCGTTCCTCTGTCGCTTGTATTTGTTGGAAATATGCCCTAGAGGCAATAATAAATTGGTTATTATTATATTTCCTTGTTCACGATAATCGTTTATCATCCATGCTAGAATTGTATTGATAGGAAACTCAGATACATGTGTGGATACATAGACAAACACCATGTCCCTAGTGAGCCTCTAGACAACTAGCTCGTTGATCAATAGATGGTTACGGTTTCCTAACCATGGACATTGGATGTCGTTGATAACGGGATCACATCATTAGGAGAATGATGTGATGGACAAGACCCAATCCTAAGCCTAGCACAGATCGTGTAGTTCGTATGCTAAAGCTTTTCTATATGTCAAGTATCTTTTCCTTAGACCATGAGATTGTGCAACTCCCAGATACCGTAGGAATGCTTTGGGTGTACCAAACGTCACAACGTAACTGGGTGGCTATAAAGGTGCACAACAGGTATCTCCGAAAGTGTCTGTTGGGTTGGCATGAATCGAGACTGGGATTTGTCACTCCGTATGACGGAGAGGTATCTCTGGGCCCACTCGGTAGGACATCATCATAATGTGCACAATATGTGATCAAGGAGTTGATCACGGGATGATGTGTTACGGAACGAGTAAAGAGACTTGCCGGTAACGAGATTGAGCAAGGTATCGGTATACCGACGATCGAATCTCGGGCAAGTGCTATACCGATAGACAAAGGGAATCGTATACGGGATTGATTGAATCCTTGACATCGTGGTTCATCCGATGAGATCATCGTGGAACATGTGGGAGCCAACATGGGTATCCAGATCCCGTTGTTGGTTATTGACCGGAGAGTTGTCTCGGTCATGTCTACATGGTTCCCGAACCCGTAGGGTCTACACACTTAAGGTTCGATGACGCTAGGGTTATAGGGAAAGTATGTACGCGGTTACCGAATGTTGTTCGGAGTCCCGGATGAGATCCCGGACGTCACGAGGAGTTCCGGAATGGTCCGGAGGTAAAGATTCATATATGGGAAGTCCTGTTTTGGTCACCGGAAAAGTTTCGGGCGATATCGGTAACGTACCGGGACCACCGGGAGGGTCCCGGGGGTCCACCAGGTGGGGCCACCAGCCCCTGAAGGTTGCGTGGGCTAAGTGTGGGAGGGGACCAGCCCCAAGGGGGCTGGTGCGCCCCCCCACCAAGTCCCTAGGCGCATGGAGAGTGGAGGGGGGCAAACCCTAGGTCCAGATGGGCCTTAAGGCCCATCCTAGGGCGCCCCCTCTCTCTCCCCCCCTTGGCCGCACCCTAGATGGGTTTTCTAGGGCTGGCCGCACCCCTAGGGGTGGGAAACCCTAAAGGGGGCGCAGCCCTCCCTTCCCCCTATATATATGTGAGGTTTTGGGGCTGCTAGACACGCGAGAACGTCTCCCTCTTGGCACAGCCCTACCCCTCTCCCTCCTCGTCTCTTGCAGCGCTTGGCGAAGCCCTGCTGGAGTCCCGCGCTCCTCCACCACCACCACGCCGTCGTGCTGCTGTTGGATGGAGTCTTCCCCAACCTCTCCCTCTCTCCTTGCTGGATCAAGGCGTGGGAGACGTCACCGGGCTGCACGTGTGTTGAACGCGGAGGCGCCGTCCGTTCGGCGCTAGATTGGATCTTCCGCGATTTGAATTGCCGCGAGTACGACTCCATCAACCGCGTTCTAGCAACGCTTCCGCTTAGCGATCTACAAGGGTATGTGGATCCGACTCTTCCCTCGTAGATGCATCTCCTAGATTGATCTTGGTGAGCGTAGGAAAATTTTTGTTTCCCATGCATACCAGCTCTTCTACATTACATTCGTACTGTTCGAAAATAATAGGCCATTTCGAGTGGCGCAAAATGGCTCGTGGGCACGAGCAAGTTACCCTGGAAGCCGGATTCACGATATCCCTCGTTGCTGAAATCCATTTGAGGTGTATCCGTAGAACGACCGTACCCTGGCCATACGAACTCCGTTTGGGCTCCATGACCTGCCAAAATGACCGCAGCGAAAATTCGTATCCTTCTGTCACACACTTCGTCTGTTTCGGAATAATTTAAGAGGCCGAAAACGGCTTGCAGAATTGAGTTTCGGATGATTTAGTGGTTGGCGTGCACTCTTCTAGCGTCTACCACCCTACCGTGAGCTCACCCACGGACAGATACTGCGACAATGACGTGCAGAACAATGTTACATGACTCTATTTCTGCACCAACAAGCCCTACATGCTAGTCTGGATGGAAGGAGACGCCTCTTCGGTGCACCGAACACGCAAAAACTTGCCGTTTTGCATGGTTTATCACCCATACCGCTACGACCCACATTTTTGTCCATGCACATGTGTTGTTCTTGGACAAAACTGTGCATACCAGCTCTTCTACATTACATTCGTACTGTTCGAAAATAATAGGCCATTTCGAGTGGCGCAAAATGGCTCGTGGGCGCGAGCAAGTTACCCTGGAAGCCGGATTCACGATATCCCTCGTTGCTGAAATCCATTTGAGGTGTATCCGTGTTGGAAATATGCCCTAGAGGCAATAATAAATTGGTTATTATTATATTTCCTTGTTCACGATAATCGTTTATTATCCATGCTAGAATTGTATTGATAGGAAACTCAGATACATGTGTGGATACATAGACAAACACCATGTCCCTAGTAAGCCTCTAGATGACTAGCTCGTTGATCAATAGATGGTTACGGTTTCCTGACCATGGACATTGGATGTCGTTGATAACGGGATCACATCATTAGGAGAATGATGTGATGGACAAGACCCAATCCTAAGCCAAGCACAGATCGTGTAGTTCGTATGCTAAAGCTTTTCTATATGTCAAGTATGTTTTCCTTAGACCATGAGATTGTGCAACTCCCAGATACCGTAGGAATGCTTTGGGTGTACCAAACGTCACAACGTAACTGGGTGGCTATAAAGGTGCACAACAGGTATCTCCGAAAGTGTCTGTTGGGTTGGCACGAATCGAGACTGGGATTTGTCACTCCGTATGACGGAGAGGTATCTCTGGGCCCACTCGGTAGGACATCATCATAATGTGCACAATATGTGATCAAGGAGTTGATCACGGGATGATGTGTTACGGAACGAGTAAAGAGACTTGCCGGTAACGAGATTGAGCAAGGTATCGGTATACCGACGATCGAATCTCGGGCAAGTGCTATACCGATAGACAAAGGGAATCGTATACGGGATTGATTGAATCCTTGACATCGTGGTTCATCCGATGAGATCATCGTGGAACATGTGGGAGCCAACATCGGTATCCAGATCCCGCTGTTGGTTATTGGCCGGAGAGTTGTCTCGGTCATGTCTACATGGTTCCCGAGCCCGTAGGGTCTACACACTTAAGGTTCGATGACGCTAGGGTTATAGGGAAAGTATGTACGCGGTTACCGAATGTCGTTCGGAGTCCCGGATGAGATCCCGGACGTCACGAGGAGTTCCGGAATGGTCCGGAGGTAAAGATTCATATATGGGAAGTCCTGTTTTGGTCACCGGAGAAGTTTCGGGCGATATCGGTAATGTACCGGGACCACCGGGAGGGTCCCGGGGGTCCACCAGGTGGGGCCACCAGCCCCAGAAGGCTACGTGGGCTAAGTGTGGGAGGGGACCAGCCCCAAGGGGGCTGGTGCGCCCCTCCACCAAGTCCCAGGGCGCCTCCAAGAGGGGAGGGGGGCAAACCCTAGGGCAGTTGGGCCCTAGGGCCCAATAGTGGTGCCCCTCCCCCTCTCTCCCCCTTGGCCGCCCCCCTAGATGGGATCTAGGGCTGGCCGCACCCTAGGGGTGGGAAACCCTAAAGGGGGGCGCAGCCCTCCCTTCCCCCTATATATATGTGAGGTCTTGGGGCTGCTAGACACACGAGAAAGTCTCCCTCTTGGCGCAACCCTACCCCTCTCCCTCCTCGTCTCTTGCAGCGCTTGGCGAAGCCCTGCTGGAGTCCCGCGCTCCTCCACCACCACCACGCCGTCGTGCTGCTGTTGGATGGAGTCTTCCCCAACCTCTCCCTCTCTCCTTGCTGGATCAAGGCGTGGGAGACGTCACCGGGCTGCACGTGTGAAGAACGCGGAGGCACCGTTGCTTCGGTGCTAGGATCTTCGGCGATCTGAATCGCGGCGAGTACGACTCCATCAACCGCGTTCTTGAACGCTTCCGCTTAGCGATCTACAAGGGTATGTGGATCCAACTCTCCTCTCGTAGATGCATCTCCTAGATTGATCTTGGTGAACGTAGGAAAATTTTTTGTTTCCCATGCGACGTTCCTCAACAGTGGTATCAGAGCTAGGTCTTTGCGTAGATGCAATCACGAGTAGAACACAAAGGAGTTTGTGGGCGTTGATGTTTAGATTGCTTCCCTCCTTGGTCTTTCTTGATTCAGCGGTATTATGGGATGAAGCGGCCCAGACCAACTTTACATGTCCACGTACATGAGACCGGTTCCATCGACAGACATGCGACTTTTGTTGCATAAGATGGCTGGCGGGTGTCTGTCTCTCCTATCTTAGTTGAATCGGAATAGACAAAGGCGGTCCTTGTAGAAGGTTAAATAGCAACTTAAATATCACCGTTGTGGCTTTGCGTAGGTAAGAAGCGTTCTTGCTAGATACCCATAGCAGCCACGTAAAACATGCAACAACAAATTAGAGGACGTCTAACTTGTTTTTGCAGGGTATGTATGTGATATGATATGGCCAATGACATGATGAGATATATTTGATGTATGAGATGATCATGTTGTAATAGTTAATATCGACTTGCATGTCGATGTATACGGCAACCGGCAGGAGCCATAGGGTTGTCTTTAATTTTTGTATGACCTGCGTGTCAATCATTAAGCGCTATGTAATGCTTTACTTTATCGCTAAACGGTAGCAATAGTAGTAAGAGCATGGTGGGCGCGCGACAACCCCGATGACGACACGATGATGGAGATCATGATGATGGGGATCATGGTGTTACGCCGGTGACGATGGAGATCATGCCGGTGCTTTGGAGATGGAGATCAAAAGCACGAGTTGATGGCCATATCATGTCACTTATGATTTGCATGTGATGTTAATCCTTTTATGCATCTTATTTTGCTTAGGACGACGGTAGCATTATAAGATGATCCCTCACTAAAATTTCAAGATAAAATTGTGTTCCCCCCGAGTGTGCGCCGTTGCGAAGGTTCGTCGTTTCGAAGCACCACGTGATGATCGGGTGTGATAGACTCTACGTTCGCATACAACGGGTGCAAGCCAGTTTTGCACATGCAGAGCACTCGGGTTAGACTTGACGAGCCTAGCATGTACAGACATGGCCTCGGAACACGGAAGACCGAAAGGTCGAGCATGAGTCATATAGTAGATATGATCAACATGAAGATGTTCACCATTGACACCACCTCATCTCACGTGATGATCGGACTTGGGTTGGTGGATTTGGATCATGTCACGCTCGGATGACCAGAGGGATGTCAATTTGAGTGGGAGTTATAAGTAATTTGATTAGTTAAACTCACTTATCATGAACAATAGTCTAAGTTGCCTTTGCAAATTATGTTGTAGATCAATAGCTTGCGTTGTAGCTCCCTGTTTAAATACGATCCTAGAGAAAGACTAAGTTGAAAGATATTGTAAGCAAGGATGCGGACTGGGTCCGTAGTCCGAGGAGTGTCCTCACTGCTGCACAGAAAGCTTACGTCTTTGATGCACCGCTCAATGTGCAAACCCTTACAACGTTGTCTGTGGATGTTGTGAACACCTGAGAGACACGTCCTGATGACTACTTGATAGTTTAGTGCACCATACTTTACGGCTTAGAATCGGGATTCCAATGACGTTTTGAACGCCATGGAACATATGAGATGTTCTAAGAGCTGAAATTGGGATTTCAGGCTCATGCCCGTGTTGAGAGGTATGAGACCTCTGACAAGTTCCTTTGCCAAAAAGATGGAGGAGAATAGCTCAACTAGTGAGCACGTGCTCAGAATGTCTGGGTGCTAAAACCACTTGAACCAAGTGGGAGTTAATCTTCCAGGTGAGATAGTGGTTGACAGAATTCTCTAGACACTATCACCAAGCTACTAGAACTTCGTGATGAACTATGACATGCAAAGGATGGAGATGATCCCGGTGATGTCAGCGGTTCTTAGTACCGCAAAAGTAGAGATCAAGAAGGAGCATCAAGTGTTGATGGTTTAACAAGACCACTGGTTTCAAAAGGGTAAGGGCTAGAAGGGAAACTTCATGAATGGCAAACCTGTTGTCGCTCTGATGAAGGAACCCATGGTTGAACCCAAACCTCGAGACTAAGTGCTTCTATTGTAAGGGGAACGGTCACATGGTAGCGGAACCACCCCAAATACATGGTAGATATGATAGCTGGCAACTTCAACAAAGTATATTTGATATACGTGTTATTGATGTGTACCTTAGTAGTGCTCCTTGTAGCACCTGGGTATTGGATACCGGTTCAGTTGCTATTATTAGTGACTTGAAGCAAAAGCTACGCACTGAACGGAGACTAGCTAAGGGCGAGGTGACGATGTGTGTTGGAAGTGTTTCCAAGGTTGATAAGATCACCATCGCACACTTCCTCTATTTTCGAGATTAGTGTTGAACCTAGATAAATGTTATCAGGTGTCTACGTTGAGCGTGAAAATGATTAGATCATGTTCATCGCAATACGGTTATTCATTTAAGTTAGAGAATAATGGTTATTCTGTTTACATGAATAATACCTTTATGGTCATGCACCCAATGGTTCGTTGAATCTCGATCATAGTAATACACATGATGATAATATTAATGCCAAAAGATGTAGAGTTAAGAATGATAGTACCACTTTCTTGTGGCACTGCCGCTTAGGTCATTTTGGCATAAAATGCATGAAGAAACTCCATGCTGATGGATGTTTGGAGTCACTTGATTTTGAATCGCTTGACACATGCGAGCCATGCCTCTTGGGCAGGATGACTGAGATCCCGTTTTCAGGTACAATGAAACGGGCAAGTGACTTGTTGGAAATCATACATGCTGATGTATGTGATCCAATGAGAATTAAGGCGTGTGGTGGATATCGTTATTTTCTCATCTTCAATGACGATTTGAGTAGATATGGTATATTTACTTGATGAAGCAAAAGTCTGAAACGTTTGAAGGGTTCAAACAATTTCAGAGTGAAGATTAAGAATCATCATAACAAGAAGATCATGTTCCTACGATCTGATCAAGGGGATATTATCTGAATTATGAGTTTGGCAATCACTTAAGACATTGTGGAATTGTTTCGCAGTTGAAGTCCCCTGGAACACCACAGCGTAATGGTGTGTCCGGACATCGTAATCGAACCTTATGAGATATGGTGCGATCTATGGTGTATCTTACCGATATACCGCTATTATTTTGAGGTTATGCATTAGAGACAGCTGCATTCACTTTAGATAGGGCACCATCTAAGTCCGTTGAGACGACGCCGTATGAACTATGGTTTGGCAAGAAACCAAAGTTGTCGTTTTCTTGATGTTTGGGGCTGCGATGCTTATGGCTTCAGCCGGGAAAAGCTCGAACCCAAAGCGGACAAATACATCTTCATATGATACCCAAAGGTAACAGTTGGGTATACCTCCTATCTCAGATCCAAGGGCAAAAATGTTTGTCCCTAAGAACGGGTCCTTTCTCGAGAAGGAGTTTCTCTCGAAAGAATTGAGTGGGAGGAAGATAGAACTTGATGAGGTCGTCGAACCCTCACTTCAACCGGAGAGTAGTGCAACACAGAAAGATGTTTCTGTGGAACCTGCGACGTTGAAGAGGAAACTAATGATAGTGATCATGAAGCTCCAGATCAAGTTGCTATCGAACATCGTAGGTCGACAAGGATATGTACTACTCCTGAGTGGTACGGTGATCCTGTCTTAGAGGTCATGTTGTTGGACAACGATGAACCTACGAACTATGGAGAAGCGATGGTGGGCCCATATTCCGACAAATGGCTAGAAGCCGATAAATCCGAGATAGGATCCATGTATCAAAACAAAGTATGGACTTTGGTGGACTTGCCCTGTGATCGGCAAGCCATTGAGACAAATGGATCTTTAAGACTAAGACAGACGTGGACGGTAATGTCACCGTCTATGAAGCTCAACTTGTGGCGAAGAGTTTTCCACAAGTTCAAGGAGTTGACTGCGATGAGATTTTCTCACCCGTAGCGATGCTTAAGTCCGTCGGAATCATGTTAGCATTAGCTGCATTTATGAAATCTGGCAGATGGATGACAAAACAAGTTTCCTTACCAGTTTTCGTAAGGAAAGGTTGTATGTGATACAATCAGAAAGGTTTTGTCGATCCTAAGGATGCTAAAAGGATATGCTAGCTCCAGCGATCCTTCCATGGACTAGAGCAAGCATCTCGGAGTCGGAATATACACTTTGATGGAGTGATCAAAGTTTTTGGGTATACAAAGTTTGTTGGAAACTTGTATTTGCAATAAAGTGAGTGGGAGCACTACAACATTTCTGATAAGTATATGTGAATGACATATTGTTGATCCGAAATGATGTAGAATTTCTAGAAAGCATAAAGGGTTGTTTGAAATGAGTTTTTCAAAGGAAGACCTGGATAAAGCTGCTTACATATTGGGCATCAAGATCTATACAGATAGATCAAGACGCCTGATGATACTTTCAAAAGAACACACACCTTTGACATGATTTTGAAGGAGTTCAAAATGGATCAGTCAAAGAAGGAGTTCTTACCTGAGTTGTAAGGTGTGAAGTTGAGTAAGACTCAAAACTTGACCACGGCAGAAGGAAGAGGAAGGACGAAGGTCGTCCCCTATGCTTTTGTCATAGGCTCTGTACGGTATGCCATGCTAAGTACCGCACCTGATGTGTGCCTTGCCACATGTCTGGCAAGAGGGTACAAAGGTGATCCAGGAGTGGATTACTAGATAGTGGTCAAAATTATCCTTAGAGGAGTAAGGAAATGTTTCTCTGTTATGGAGGTGATAAAGAGTTCGACGTAAAGAGTTACGTCGATGCAAGCTTAACACCTATCCGGATAACTCTAAGTGGAGATACCGGATACGTATAATGGGGCAACAGTTTGGAATAGCTCCAAGTGGAACGTGATAGCAGCATCTACGATATGACATAAGGTTTTGCGAAGAACATAGGGATCTGAATGTTGCAGACCCGTTGACTACAACCTCTCTCACAAGCATAACATGATCAAACCCAGAACTCATTGAGTATTAATCACATATTGATGTGAACTAGATTACTGACTCTAGTGAACTCTTTGGATGTTAGTCACATGGCGATGTGACCTATGAGTGTTAATCACATGGCGATGTGAACTAGATTATTGACTCTAGTGCAAGTGGGAGACTGTTGGAAATATGCCCTAGAGGCAATAATAAATTGGTTATTATTATATTTCCTTGTTCACGATAATCGTTTATTATCCATGCTAGAATTGTATTGATAGGAAACTCAGATACATGTGTGGATACATAGACAAACACCATGTCCCTAGTAAGCCTCTAGATGACTAGCTCGTTGATCAATAGATGGTTACGGTTTCCTGACCATGGACATTGGATGTCGTTGATAACGGGATCACATCATTAGGAGAATGATGTGATGGACAAGACCCAATCCTAAGCCAAGCACAGATCGTGTAGTTCGTATGCTAAAGCTTTTCTATATGTCAAGTATCTTTTCCTTAGACCATGAGATTGTGCAACTCCTGGATACCGTAGGAATGCTTTGGGTGTACCAAACGTCACAACGTAACTGGGTGGCTATAAAGGTGCACTACAGGTATCTCCGAAAGTGTCTGTTGGGTTGGCACGAATCGAGACTGGGATTTGTCACTCCGTATGACGGAGAGGTATCTCTGGGCCCACTCGGTAGGACATCATCATAATGTGCACAATATGTGATCAAGGAGTTGATCACGGGATGATGTGTTACGGAATGAGTAAAGAGACTTGCCGGTAACGAGATTGAGCAAGGTATCGGTATACCGACGATCGAATCTCGGGCAAGTGCTATACCAATAGACAAAGGGAATCGTATACGGGATTGATTGAATCCTTGACATCGTGGTTCATCCGATGAGATCATCGTGGAACATGTGGGAGCCAACATGGGTATCCAGATCCCGCTGTTGGTTATTGGCCGGAGAGTTGTCTCGGTCATGTCTACATGGTTCCCGAGCCCGTAGGGTCTACACACTTAAGGTTCGATGACGCTAGGGTTATAGGGAAAGTATGTACGCGGTTACCGAATGTTGTTCGGAGTCCCGGATGAGATCCCGGACGTCACGAGGAGTTCCGGAATGGTCCGGAGGTAAAGATTCATATATGGGAAGTCCTGTTTTGGTCACCGGAAAAGTTTCGGGCGATATCGGTAATGTACCGGGACCACCGGGAGGGTCCCGGGGGTCCACCAGGTGGGGCCACCAGCCCCAGAAGGCTACGTGGGCTAAGTGTGGGAGGGGACCAGCCCCAAGGGGGCTGGTGCGCCCCTCCACCAAGTCCCAGGGCGCCTCCAAGAGGGGAGGGGGGCAAACCCTAGGGTAGTTGGGCCCTAGGGCCCAATAGTGGTGCGCCTCCCCCTCTCTCCCCCTTGGCCGCCCCCCTAGATGGGATCTAGGGCTGGCCGCACCCTAGGGGTGGGAAACCCTAAAGGGGGGCGCAGCCCTCCCTTCCCCCTATATATATGTGAGGTCTTGGGGCTGCTAGACACACGAGAAAGTCTCCCTCTTGGCGCAGCCCTACCCCTCTCCCTCCTCGTCTCTTGCAGCGCTTGGCGAAGCCCTGCTGGAGTCCCGCGCTCCTCCACCACCACCACGCCGTCGTGCTGCTGTTGGATGGAGTCTTCCCCAACCTCTCCCTCTCTCCTTGCTGGATCAAGGCGTGGGAGACGTCACCGGGCTGCACGTGTGAAGAACGCGGAGGCACCGTTGCTTCGGTGCTAGGATCTTCGGCGATCTGAATCGCGGCGAGTACGACTCCATCAACCGCGTTCTTGAACGCTTCCGCTTAGCGATCTACAAGGGTATGTCGATCCAACTCTCCTCTCGTAGATGCATCTCCTAGATTGATCTTGGTGAACGTAGGAAATTTTTTTGTTTCCCATGCGACGTTCCCCAACAGTATTCTGGCGTGCAGCGCCTGCAGTTCGGTCTGCTGCATTTTCTTCCTCCTCTCGTGGCATTTGTAACCGCCTGCGTCCGGAAACCCAGCACTCCACGGAACGAAGCCTGGCGTGCCTCGTGTCCGTCCAGGGTGCTCAGGATTCCCGAGGGCAATTGTGAGCTCGTCGTTCTCTCTGTCGGGAAAGAATGTCCCTTGCTGCGATGCTTTGATATAGAAACGAAGCTTCTTGAATGGTATTTCCAATTGCTTGTCCGTCCAAATGCACCTCCCTGATACAGGGTCCAAGGATCCGCGAGCCCCGAAGAACCAAGTCCGGCAATGGTCTGGCCAGTTCATTGTCTCTGGTTTGATCCCTTTCTGAAGCAGATCATTCTCAACCTTGGCCCACTTAGGCCGGGCTCTGAGGTAGCCACCTGACCCCGTGCGATGGTGATGCATCTTCTTTGCAGCATTTTTCTGGTTTGTCACCGACATCTTCTTACTCTTTTCCGATGTCTTATAGGCCACAAATGCGGGCCAGTCATCTCTGATCTTCTCATATATGCCCACGAGTTCTGGAGTCTCTTTTTTGCGGACAAACTTATTCAGTTTTTTCTTCCACCCCCTGAATAGTTATGCCATCTTCGTAACAGCAAAAGACTTGGTTAAATCCTCTGTAACTGGCTTCGCCGGATCAGCCTCTGGCGGTAGGGTGAAATTTGACTTCAGCTCAGTCCAAAGATCTTCTTTCTGCATATCAGTAATATAAGACACCTGAGCGTCTTCTGCAGCCGGCTTTAACCATTGATGGATGCTGATCGGGATCTTGTCCCTAACCAGAACCCCGCACTGATTAACAAATGCGTTCTTTGTCCGGATGGGTTCAATCGGTTCGCCGGTGCGCGAGATTTCTGTGATCTCAAACTTTTCATCCGACCTCAACTTTTTCTTCGCGCCTCGTCTCTTTACCGAAGATTTGCTCGATCCGGAGGGCTAGAAAAAAGAACAAAGACGAGAGTTAATGAATGCATCAATTAACTAGTCAGCACAGGCTTAACTAATATATATATACCTGCTGGCCAGACTCGGTTCGGTCACTGGAGCCATCATCACGGTCTCCTTCTTGCACCGGCATTGGGTCACCAGAGCCATCCTCACGGTCTACTTCTTCCATGTACATTGGGTCACCGGAGCCATGAATATCATAGCCTAGATCTTCCTCTCTTTCCAGCAGCTCATTGGTGTCGTTGAGAAACGATAAGACGGCATCTTGTCCGTCTGCGGTTATGTCCATCAACATCGCTTCTTGTGCTTCGTCTCGGGGGTTGTCGTCCATAGTTTCTACAAATATTTACAACATGCCAATTATTATTCAAACATGAAAGATGGATATATTAATGGCAAACGTAGAACTAGCTAGCTAATCACAGTAAGGAATCATATATATTAATTTGTGGCCTCGACGCTGCTTCTCTAGGGTTTCGGGTGGCCTCGACAATGCTTCAAGGGTTAGGGGTGGCCTCGAGAACGCTTCAAGGAGGGGGGTAATATTGAAGATTTCAAGAAAACCATGACTTCATCATTAGCCGGAAATGACAGGCGCATAATGGTACGAGAAGCTCTTCAAAGTTGTTTTGGATGGAGTTCCCGATAGAATAATTTTATTTTTAGTACCCTGGACCCCTGGACGACCCTCGACCCTCGACTGCTCGGCGATCCACAACCCTAGACCCCCTCATGTCACATTTTGTCTACTGTCAAAGGATTCAACAAAACCATGTCTTCATCATTAGGCAAAAGTAACAGGCGCATGATGGTACGAAGCTCTCCAAAGTTATTTTGGAACGGAGTCCCAGATAGGATAATTCGCAACAAAAGACGGATTATTCTATCAGGAACTCTGTTCCAAAATAACTTTCCAGAACTTCGTACCAACATGCCCCGGTTACTTCTGGCAAATGATGAAGGCATGGATTTCTTCAATACTTTGACACTAGGCAACCTCTCGACCCCTCGACCCTCGACTGCTCGGCGATCCATAACCCTAGACCCCCTCATGTCACATTTTGTCTAGTGTCAAAAGATTCAACAAAACCATGTCTTCATCATTAGGCGAAAGTAACAGGCGCATGATGGTACGAAGCTCTCCAAAGTTATTTTGGAACGGAGTCCCAGATAGGATAATTCATAACAAAAAAACGGATTATCCTATCAGGAACTCCGTTCCAAAATAACTTTCCAGAACTTCGTACAAACATGCCCCGGTTACTTCTGGCAAATGATGAAGGCATGGATTTCTTCAATACTTTGACACTAGGCAACCTCTCGACCCCTCGACCCTCGACTGCTCGGCGATCCGATAAAAAAGAAGAAGAGGAAGAAGAAGAAAAAAAAGAGGAGAAGAAGAAATGAATAGAGGGGAAGAAGAAAAAATAGAATATATTATTCTATTTTATCTTCTTCTCCTCTATTCCTTCTTCTTCTCCTTGTTTTTTTCTTCTTCCCCTCCTTCTCCTTCTTTCTGTTCTTATTTTTTTCCTCCTGTTCTTCCTCGGCGACTCTCGACCCCTCGGCGATCCTCGACACTCAACCCCTCGACGACCCTCGACCCCCTCATGTCATGTCTAACATCACCCCTCATGTCATGTCCGACGTCCCCCCTCATGTCGATGTTATCGGGGAGGGGGTAGACGACAACGACGCTCAGTCCCTCATCACATGTCCAACGTCCCCCCTCATGTCATGTCCAACGTCGCCCCTCATTTTAACAAGAAAACATATACATCTCATATACATCTCATACATGAACATATACACATGAAAATTTATCTATCTATCTATCTAGCTCATCTCATACATGAACATATACACACATATACATGAACATATACACATATACATGAAAAAAACATATACTTATATACTTATATACCTATATACATGAACATATACACATATACATGAACATATACACATAAACATTAAAAAAACATATACATATACATGGGGGCTCACTGTGGCAAGGGAGATCGGCGAGGACGGCGGGCTGGAGGCCGACGACGGGGACGGCGCGCGGCGAGGGGAGCTCGTGGCGGCGGCGGGGGCGGCGAGGGCGCCGGCGGGCTGGAGGCTGGCGATGATGACGGCCCGTGGCAGGGGAACTCGAGGCGGCGGCGAGGGCGCCGGCGCGGGGGCGGGACGGGGCAGGGGCAGGTCGACGACGACGGCGAGCACGGCGCAGGGGCGCGGGGCGACGGCGACGTCGAGCACGGCGCAGGGGCGACGGGGACAAGAGCTCGGCGGCGTCGGGGGAAATGAGATTGGAAACTGAAAATTGCTAAGTGCCACTTATATACCCAGGGCATTGGTCCCGGTTCGTGGCACCAACCGGGATCAATGCCCCCCTTTAGCCCCAATTGGTGCCACCAACCGGGACCAAAGCCCTTGTCCTGCCCCGCGGAGAAAATCTTTAGTCCCACCTCGCTAGTTGATAGGGGCTGGGACTGGTTTATAAGCCCCACTGCGGTGGCTGTATTGAACTCCTCTCTATTGCAGGCTTCTGGGCCTAACTCTGCGCTCGGCCCTGTGAGCTTGCTGGGCCTTATAGTCCAGCTCCATCCTGGACTGTAGGTCTTGCAGGCTCACTGGGCAGCGCCCATTATTTTATTATTTTTTTCCTTTTCTGCTTTATTTATTTCTAAGTTGTTTTTTGCCGTATGTAGAGTTTCTTTGTGAATATTGTTGCTTTAGGTAAAACCAATTATAAACTTTCTGTTAGTGCAAGTAGTATTCAAATTTGAATAGTTTAAATTTGAAATTATTTGTTTTCTTTGTTGCTTTATTTATTTTATTTTGTTTCTACTTACAACAAAATACTTATTGTTGCTATTTTTATTTTTTTGCAAGTTTTTTTGTTTTGTTTTCTGCATTATTTGTTTTCTTTTGTTTTTTGCTTTATTTTTTAATTCTTTCTGTTAGTGCCATTAGTTTTAGAAAAATTATAAACTTTCTGTTAGTGCCATTAGTTTTCAAATTTGAATTCTTTGAAATTTGTGTGAATCACAAGTTTGTCGTTAAATTTACTAAAAAAATGAACATAGATGCACCGATAGAGAAAATTCGACCTAAATTCATAGTTTTCAAATGAACTCTGAAAAAGTTGGCATAGCATGTGCATGTACAAAACGGACAATGGTATCATACTCGTCTGTTACAAAGTTGGCATGGTATCATCATAATAGTTGCGGAAAAAAGTCTTCACTTTTTCTTCACTTGTGTCATTTGCTTATTGCGCCGTAACCATGGATAATCTTCATCGTTTATCAGGATGGTTATGTCAGCCTTGACTTGAAGGGAGGAATTTCATGAAACTTTTCATAATCTTCAGATATGTCTGTCTTGCCCTCCACTCCCAGGATGTCCCTTTTTTCTGAAAGAACTATGTGGCGCTTTGACTCATCGTATGATGTATTCGGTTCCTTATCTTTTCTTTTTCTCGGTCTCGTAGACATGTCCTTCACATAGATAACATGTGCCACATCATTGGCTAGGACGAACGGTTCGTCAGTGTACCCAAGATTTTTCAGATCCACTGTTGTCATTCCGTACTGTGGGTCTACCTGTACCCCGCCTCCTGACATATTGACCCAGTTGCACTTAAACAAAGTGACCTTAAAATCATGTCCGTAGTCAAGTTCCCATATGTCCACTATGTAACCATAATATGTGTCCTTTCCCCTCTCAGTTGTTGCATCAAAGCGGACACCGCTGTTTTGGTTGGTGCTCTTTTGATCTTGGACAATCGTGTAAAATGTATTCCCATTTATCTCGTATCCTTTGTAAATCAATACAGTCAAAGATGGTCCCCTGGACAACAAGTACAACTCGTCACAAACAGTGTTGTCACCTCTGAGACGTGTTTCCAACCAACTGCTGAAAGTCCTGATGTGTTCACATGTAATCCAGTCGTCGCACTGCTCCGGGTGTTTGGAGCGTAGAATGTTCTTGTGTTCATCGACATACGGCGTCACCAATGTAGAGTTCTGTAGAACTGTGTAGTGTGCTTGAGACCAAGAATATTCGTCCCTGCATATTATTGGGTCCCTTCCAAGCGTGCCTATTCCAGTCAGTCTCCCCTCGTACCGCGATTTAGGGAGACCTATCTTATTAAGGCCAGGAATGAAGTCAACACAAAACCTAATGACATCCTCTGTTTGATGGCCCATGGAGATGCTTCCTTCTGGCCTAGCGCGGTTACAGACATATTTCTTTAGGACTCCCATGAACCTCTCAAAGGGAAACATATTGTGTAGAAATACGGGCCCCAGAATGACAATCTCGTCGACTAGATGAACTAGGACGTGTGTCATGATATTGAAGAAGGATGGTGGGAACACCAGCTCGAAACTGACAAGACATTGCGCCACATCACTCCTTAGCCTTGGTACGATTTCTGGATCGATCACCTTCTGAGAGATTGCATTGAGGAATGCACATAGCTACACAATGGCTAATCGGATGTTTTCCGGTAGAAGCCCCCTCAATGCAACCGGAAGCAGTTGCGTCATAATCACGTGGCAGTCATGAGACTTTAGGTTCTGGAACTTTTTCTCTGGCATATTTATTATTCCCTTTATATTCGATGAGAAGCCAGTCGGGACCTTCATACTAAGCAGGCATTCAAAGAAGATTTCTTTCTCTTCTTTCGTAAGAGGATAGCTGGCAGGACCTTCATACTGCTTCGGAGGCATGCCGTCTTTTCCGTGCAAACGTTGCAGGTCCTCCCGTGCCTCAGCTGTATCTTTTGTCTTTCCATACACGCCCAAGAAGCCTAGCAGGTTCACGCAAAGGTTCTTCGTCACGTGCATCACGTCGATTGAAGAGCGGAACTCTAGGTCTTTCCAGTAGGGTAGGTCCCAAAATACAGATTTCTTCTTCCACATGGGTGCGTGTCCCTCAGCGTCATTCGGAACAGCTAGTGCGCCGGGGCCCTTTCCAAAGATTACGTGTAAATCATTGACCATAGCAAGTACGTGATCACCGGTACGCATGGCGGGCTTCTTCCGGTGATCTGCCTCGCCTTTGAAATGCTTGCCTTTCTTTCGACATTGATGGTTGGTCGGAAGAAATCGACGATGGCCCAGGTACACATTCTTCCTGCATTTGTCCAGGTATATACTTTCAGTGTCATCTAAACAGTGCGTGCATGCGTGGTATTCTTTGTTTGTCTGTCCTGAAAGGTTACTGAGAGCGGGCCAATCGTTGATGGTCACGAACATCAATGCCTTTAGGTCAAATTCCTCCTGTCTGTGCTCATCCCACGCACATACACGGTTTCCATTCCATAGCTGTAAAAGTTCTTCAACTAATGGCCTTAGGTACACATCAAGGTCGTTGCCGGGTTGCTTAGGGCCTTGGATGAGAACTGGCATCATAATGAACTTCCGCTTCATGCACATCCAAGGAGGAAGGTTATACATACATAGAGTCACGAGCCAGGTGCTGTGATTGCTGCTCTGCTCCCCGAAAGGATTAATGCCATCCGTGCTTAAAGCAAACCATACGTTCCTTGGGTCCTTTGCAAACTCCTTCCAGTACATTCTCTCGATTTTTCTCCACTGCGACCCGTCAGCGGGTGCTCTCAACTTCCCGTCTTTCTTACGGTCCTCACTGTGCCATCGCATCAACTTGGCATGCTCTCCATTTCTGAACAAACGTTTCAACCGTGGTATTATAGGAGCATACCACATCACCTTCACAGGAACCCTCTTCCTGGCGGGCGCATCAACTTGGCATGCTCTCCATTTCTGAACAAACGTTTCAACCGTGGTATTATAGGAGCATACCACATCACCTTCACAGGAACCCTCTTCCTGGCGGGCTCGCCGTCAACATCACCAGGGTCATCTCGTCTCATCTTATACCGCAATGCACCGCATACCGGGCATGCGTTCAGATCCTTGTATGCACCGCGGTAGAGGATGCAGTCATTAGGGCATGCATGTATCTTCTGCACCTCCAATCCTAGAGGGCATACGACCTTCTTTGCTGCGTATGTACTGTCGGGCAATTCGTTATCCTTCGGAAGCTTCTTCTTTAATATTTTCAGTAGCTTCTCAAATCCTTTGTCAGCCACAGCATTCTCTGCCTTCTACTGCAGCAATTCCAGTACGGTACCGAGCTTTGTGTTGCCATCTTCGCAATTGGGGTACAACCCTTTTTGTGATCCTCTAACATGCGATCGAACTTCAGCTTCTCCTTTTGACTTTTGCATTGCGTCCTTGCATCGACAATGACCCGACGGAGATCATCATCTGGTTCCTCTTGATCTTCAGCAGCTTCACCCGTTGCAACATCATTGGGCACATCTTCTGGTTCCTCTTGATCTTCACCAGCTCCCCCCATTGCAGCATCACCGTATTCAGGGGGCACATAGTTGTCATCCTACTCTTCTTCTTCGCCGTCTTCCATCATAACGCCTATTTCTCCGTGCCTCGTCCAAACATTATAGTGTGGCATGAAACCCTTGTAAAGCAGGTGGGAGTGAAGGATTTTCCGGTTAGAGTAAGACATCGTATTCCCGCATTTAGTGCATGGACAACACATAAAACCATTCTGCTTGTTTGCCTCAGCCGCATTTAGAAACTCATGCACGCCCTTAATGTACTCGGAGGTGTGTCTGTCACCGTACATCCATTGTGGGTTCATCTGCGTGCATTATATATAATTAAGTGTGTCAAAAACCATTACAGAACATCATAAATAGATAATTAAGTGACCAAATTAATAGAAGTTCATCATCACATTAAAACCGAAGTACATACATAGTTCTCATCTAACAACATATAGCTCTCCATACACATCAAAACTATGTAAAACATTTCAATGCGAAAAGAAATGCGATCATAATCGCAACCAAGGTAACAATTGATCCAACGGCATAATGATACCAAGCCTCGGTATGAATGGCATATTTTCTAATCTTTCTAATCTTCAACCGCATTGCATCCATCTTGATCTTGTGATCATCGACGACATCCGCAACACGCAACTCCAATATCATCTTCTCGTCCTCAATTTTTTTTATTTTTTCCTTCAAGAATTTGTTTTCTTCTTCAACTAAATTTAACCTCTCAACAATAGGGTCCATCTTGATCTTGTGATCATCGACGACTTCCGCAACATGCAACTCCAATTCCATCTTCTCCTCCTCCATTTTTTCCAATTTTTTTTAAGGAAATGTTTTCCTCTTCAACTAAATTTAACCTCTCCACAAGAGGGTCGGTTGGAATTTTCGGTTCAACTACCTCCTAGACATATAAAAACATCTATGCATGTCAGGTTGGTCGGCATAATTGTCATAAACACTAACACAAATAGTTATAAATTAAAGATAATATACCACATCCGAATCGTAGACAGGACGAGGGCCCACGTGGGCGGATATCAAAACCATCGCACTATATAATAACAAGCAATAATAAACGTAAGAAAATTAGACAAATATCTATCTAAAGCAATAATAACAAGCAATAATAACAAGAGGCTCACCACGGTGGTGCCGGTGACGAGATCGGCGGGGGTGATCGACTGCGGCGAAGACGGGGACGGGACGTGACGGACCACTAAATCTAGACAAATCTCAGAGAAAATAGAGCTTCGAGAGGACAAAAGCTTAACTAGTGTGGCTCGGGCATTCCATCGAACACATTGTGTGCATAGGAGGTGAGCTAGAGCACCACCAAGCCCTCTCCCCCTCGGCCAAAAAAAACAGAGCAGTGTGCTCTGCTCTTGCGCGAGGGGTTATATATAGGCACCTCATTGGTCCCGGTTGGTGATACGAACCGGGGCTAAAGGGGAGCCTTTGGTCCCGGTTCATGTCACCAACCGGGACCAATGGTGGTGGGCCAGGAGTAAGACCCATTGGACCCGGTTCGTCGCACCAACCGGGACCAAAAGGTCCAGACAAACCGGGACCAATGGCCCACGTGGCCCGGCCGGCCCCCTGGGCTCACAAACCGGGTCCAATGCCCCCATTGGTCCCGGTTCTTGATTGAACCGGGGCTAATGGGCTGGACAGGCCTGGACCAAAGCCCTGTTTTCTACTAGTGTATTATCATGTTATTCACACAAAAATATATGGGATGTTTTGAACAACTTTTTTCCGGAACAAAAAGTTATCATGCTGATTCTAGGTAACCTATCAAGCCCGCAGTGGTAACCTATCATGGTGCTATTTACACATAAAAATACCAGGGAAGGGAGATATAGTATTGTGCTATTTACACAGAAGATACCGGAGTATCTTGCAAAAAAATCTACCCTATGGGCAAAGTTATCATGGTGTTTCTATCTTAGTTATCAGATGTGCGCTGTGTATATTATCATCTATTTACACATAAATTATCGGGTATCTTTTCACATTTTTCATCCCCAATGGTTAAAGTTACCACGATTTTTGTATCTAAATTATCAGGTCTATAGTGTGAACGTTATCGTGCTATTTACATAAATTACCACGGTTTTTGTATCTAAACTATCAGGTCTATAGCGTAAAACCATCCACGAAAGGCGTGCCGTCGTCATCGCCCCTCCCTCGCCGGAACCGGGCACAACTTGTTGTAGTGGACAATCACGAAGTCATCGTGCTAAGGCCCCATCTCCCTTTGATGGACCAGGCACTATCGACGGATACATGAATTATCGATCTGAACCCACATGTATAGACATATAATGTAACTGTATTTTTTATTGATGTACGCTCATCAATCACGATCTCTTTCGTTTTTTCCTCTCCCATCTTGAGTGCAAGAGAGCCATAATTTCACCATTATGGGTGATATCTACGTCTGCTACCATGGGCGGATTTAGGCCCCAGGCAGAACGGGCGGCGGCCTGGGGCATGAGGCCCATGTACACTGTACCTACAGTAAAATGCTACGGTCAACAGAGTTGCCCAGGCCTTGGCCCAGTTCGTCTGGGGCTTGATCCATTCTTGGGTCCGCCACTGTCTCTCTTTTTTCTGTGCTGTCGTGCTACAACATCTCTGAATCATCAAGAACCAATGCTACCATTGTGAAGCTTAATTGAATCGCTGGAAGAACCAACAAGCCAAAAACAATATGTACACCATGAGGTGAGGTTGACAGAGCGCTAGGTCCAGGTGATATCACATAACACGTCTCAGATTGGAAAATACATACTGGAGTACAAGATGAGGTGCATGCCGAGCTGTATGAGTACTTGCGGCAGGATGTCTTCCCATCAAACTCGGCTGAGGCAATTATCATCCACCCCTAAAATGTCCTAAAGAGGCGATGACCCATCGACGGTCTGGCAAGCAGGCATATGTCGTCATTCAATCATTCATGCCTACGATATGTATCGGACAAGAAAGTCAGGGCTAGGGATTCCATGGTATGAACATGGTCTGAGCTGCAGCATCATCCAGAGTACGTTCTTATGCAGTAATAATATGTGCTGAGAATTGCTGTGGTGGCATGTACTTCAATCAGGCCTCGGTGCAAGAGGCAGTTCATGTGAACACATAGTCGAAACATCCGTGAACTGATGGAGGTATATAGATGGGTGATATGCATGCTTACTATCACTCATGAACCAAGATGTTGGACCAAATCATCTAGAACCTTAGATACCATTACAAAAGCAAATAATTTGAGTAATTTTTTTTGTTCTCTTTTATTAGACTGATCTGATGTCATAACAAATAGCTCCTCCATTAGTGAATAGATGATGTTGTGGACATTGATATGATCACAAATAAGACAGTTAGTATTACATGCTCCCTCCGTTCCATAATGTAGTCGTATAGGTTTTTCGAAAAGTCAAACCTCAGAAACTTTGACCATGTTTGTGGAGAAAAACATTTACATCTAGAATGCTAAACATATATCATTATATGTTGTTTCATATTTTATATTTTTGGTATTGTAGATATAAATAGTTTTCCCTAGGAACTATGTCAAAGTTTGCAAACTTTGACTTGTCAAAAAATCCAGATGCAATACGTTACGGAACGGAGGAAGTGTTATTTTTAGGATGGTTATGTCTATTTTTATTTGATTAATTTAACATTTTCATAGAAGGGATTAAAGATCATAGCTTTCGTGGTGGCAGTAAATTTTTTTTTTTTTTGTAGTGAGGAGCAAAACCATCGAGACTATATTAGCATTTGTGCTCAGTCCCACAATGCATTGAAGATTTCTTATAGCACTAAAGGATTTTTCATGTGTCAAAGACTATGGTACGCGTCTTATTAGAGATCCGTTAAAAAAAATTGTTGTCTGAGTAGTTCATGGCAAAGAGGAGTAGTGGTTAGTTAGGATTTGGCTTATAGGTTGATGAAGAAATAATTTTGTGTTGTTTCTAGTGATGGAGGAAATTTAATTAGTGTTGTGATCCTTAGGCATGTGATTTTGGAAGAAGAAGTTATTGCGAGGCTAGGATGGAACAGATCTTGTGATAGAAAAGTTGTCGATCATAAGTGTGGTTGTGGAAAAGTGAGTAGAAGAGAGAAAAACAAAAATGCCGCCGATTGAACCAGTAGTATTTTTGCTCTCACCAAAATCATTTTTCAGGACCAAGGCTCTAGATGAGGACAACTTTGAAGAATAAAGAACCGCTTGAAGGTGGAGTCCCCCTTCGTGTTCGAACATTGTGAAAGAAGACAGATACAACAAATTGTGCAAGCGAATGCCTTGAAAATAATTTTGCTCACACCTCCCCTTAGAACCAAGAAATTACTTCTGTCTATTCAAGGCCAGGTATGCTCCGAAGGATTGACCTAACGTCGGTGCGCTTGGGAGGAGTCATCGAGATGGTATCCAAGGGATGTTTTTCGTTGTATTTTCAAGGTCATTTCTTTGTATCTCTTTCCAGAACAACTCCATCAACTTTATTGTCTAGAAGACGTTTCTAAATAAATAACATCCGGCTTCGATTATTATTTGTTCATTCATGTGAGTAAAATGTTCATGTATATCAACACTTTTTAAGGCTAAACCATATGTTAAATTATTTCAGTCATGATTTCCTAACAATGAGTTTGACATCATTTTTCTGCGAACGTCGATATAAGACAAAAAATATACAGAGAAATACGCCCGTACAGCCACCCCCTGAAAGCAACGCATCAATCAAGACTCTCCTTCCGCCAGCTCTAGAAGCAAGTTATAGGCTCACATGATGTTCTAGCCCTGCAACAGGAGTCCAGTATCATCATCCATAGCTAGTCCTCAGCGCGCTCCCATACATGTGATTTCTCATCTACCTCGTTAGAGACAGAAAGCCTTCCTTCCAACAATAACTGACATCTACATCGATTGATCGCCAACTTTCTGAGAGGTCATCCAACACAACACGATGCTTTTGTTATATTTTTCCTTGGAACTGCATCTACTACTTCGTCCAAGGAAAAAATGTCCACCATGCGCCGATTCAAACCGAGACATAGGAAACTAGTAAACCTTGCATGCCTTCACAAAACTAGTTGTCTGTTAAGGAGTCCAAACCAAGCGGACTGCAACTCAATCCTAACAACATAGATTATCGTTAGGAAAAATATCTAATCCATACAAGAAGCAAAGTCGCACCCTCTATGGACATACGCATGTCATGCATGGTAGAACTTTTCATTTCCTTTTATTTTTATTTTTATATGTTTTATAATAAATTATCCATTGATACCCATTAAGGGCACAAAACAGTGGCGAAGCCACGATTATCACTGTGTAGTCAGGCGACTACACAGGATTTTTTGGCAAGTCGAAGACCTTCCCTTCGGCGTGGCTCACAGTTAAGTAAAAAGTTATGGAAATTGACCACTTGTCATATGTTTTGCGTGAGATTTGGCAAGTCTATAGCAGAAAATAGCAAGTCCTAATTAATTTCCCTGATCAGCAGATCCTCAAATCACGGGATGTTTCCTTCAACTTCTCTCCTTTTCACCTTCGTATGTGCATCTGCAGACGGAGCACTGATGCCGCCCGCCGCTAGGAATCACCAACGTGAGCACGTCCACCTCGGCTGCTCCGCAATACTGCACCTCCGGCGACCGGCGAGCGCAGCAGGCCGTTCCCGTTTTATTCCACCTTGTAAGTTATATATTATCTTCTTTCTCTTCCATTTTTCTGCTCTTCTTAATAAATTCAGATCTTGTTTCTCTAAGCAAACCTTGTTTTCTCACTTGTCGGGTCTTAAGTTTGGTAATGGTAAATTGATAGTTATGTTTGAAATAAAATATGCTATTTTCTGTTCCTATTTATTTTTTCTAAAAAAAATCAATAGTAAAGCTTGACATCACTAGGTTTAGATCCTGACACCGCCACTGGCACAAAATATATTAATGTTCTTAATGTCCTCTGATGTAGGGTTGCACTCAAAACACGAGTGAGATTGATGCTTCTGCTATGGAAGTCATCAAACTTGGTGGGGACGTCCGACATGACAATGTTCAAGAAGGATCAATAGAAAATGGACCAAGGCCATCATGATTCAGAATAAATATCTTGTCAATAAAAAATAAAGATGCAAAGGTTTCGTCAGTGGAGAATAAGATGGAGGGGAAAGAAAGCGGAGGACAAGAATTGGTATAAAGGGCGATGATGCATGTCCAATCCTCCTCCACAAAAAGTTAGGGTTTTTGCCTCCCGCCGACGCCGTCGCAGGTCCGCCTCCTCTCCGGTGGCCTTAGGGCCATGGGGGCACGGTGGATCTCGGCAAGAGTCGGCAGGAGGGCTCCGTTTTTAATAGTTTCTTTCAGTTTAGCTAGGGTTTGTGTCCTGCTCAGGAAGACGAG
Source organism: Secale cereale (assembly GCA_902687465.1). Classification (NCBI taxonomy): domain Eukaryota; kingdom Viridiplantae; phylum Streptophyta; class Magnoliopsida; order Poales; family Poaceae; genus Secale; species Secale cereale. Next base: position 798,669,535 of record LR738714.1, read on the forward strand.
ACGGCGGCGGCTCTCTGAAGATGGAATAAAGGTCTTCCCGCCTAGCCCCCGTTCCGGCGATGCGTCTAGTATCGTTGGTGGGCGTCTAGAGGTGTGTCTCCAGCGGATCTATCTTTGGTGGATTTGTTCGGATCTCGTCGTAGTTCGTCTACGTTCGTGTGTCTTCGTATTGGATCTTTCTGATCTACGTTATTCTTCATCTGCGGCGGTTGTTGTTCTGGTGCGCTGGTCCTACGGGGCCTTAGCACGACGATTTCCCGACTGTCTACTACAACAAGTTGTGCCCGACTCCGGCGATGGAGGGACGATGACGGCGGCACGCCTTCGGCTCGCTTCAGTGCTGGTAGTTGTCGCTAGGTGGTCTACGGATCTGGATGTAATTTTTATTATTTCTAGTATTCGTTGTACTGCCATGATTGGAGATGAATAGATCGAAAATTTTCTCGAAAAAAAAAATGACAACCGCTGAAAATTGCCAAAATAAGTCATTGAGGAGGTGACTTTATCAAGCTAGCTAGAATATTCGACATCATCCAGCCCAAGGGTGAGGATATCATTTCTATCGCTTAGGGAAGGAGGCGCAAGAGTGGAAGTACTTAGTATTTTCATTGCCTTAGAAAACGCGCGCGCGCAGTCACGTATACACACAGATAATCTTACTGTCGTTTCATAAACAAATTACATTTTACGTACAAATAGTTACATTCATATTGATTCACTACATAAAATTTGGCATAAGAAAAAAATTTATATGCCATAAGACCAGCAAATTATCATTCTGCTTTTATTTTATACTGTGTTTTGAAGTTTGTAATTTTGCGTAACATAAAAAAAATTATGGTGATTATATATTTTCTTACGTTCACTTTTTACGTCTGAATGTAAACAAAATTTACGGAACTTAAAATTACGGTCCATTGATGCTAAAAATGAGGGGGTGAAGAATAACTATTCCTCACCTAGTGACGAATAGTTAATCCCTATATTTATATATTATATATTCCATTTGAGCCCGGGTTTTCAAGTAGACGACCTACATCTTGATAGAAGTGTGAACCGCGATGATATGAAGGGGTGTGAAGCATGCCTCAAGGACAGACAGAGCCCGATACTCCAAAAAAATGTCAAGGATGCCAATACAAGCACAAGAATCTTGCCTCCTATGAGTAGTCGACGTGGTCCATTTTAGTCATCTTCTTAACTCTCACCGGTTTACTACCGAACAAACAAATTCGAACCAAAAATTATTATAAAAATCTGGGAATTCAAAATCTAGGTTGGTTGTAAATGTGTACACTAATAGAAAACAGGGCTTTCGTCAACTCTCAATGTACACATTAGTCCCGGTTGCATTACGAACCGGTACTAATGTGAGCATTAGTCCCGGTTCACGCGGCTAGAGCATCGGGAAGGCATTAGTCCCGGTTTGAGACATGAACCGGTACTAAAGGGCATGCACCGTTTAGTACCGGTTCGTGTCTCAAACTAGGACTAAAGGTCTAATCTTTAGTACCGGTTTGAGATACGAACAGATACTAAAGGGCATCACACCCTTTTATCCCGGTTCGTGTCTCGAACCGGTACTAAAGGGGTTATTTTTTGTTTTTCCATTTGTTTTTTGTTTTTAGTTTTTGTTTCAAATTGCTTATATCATTTAGGATATTTGATGTTTTTGAGTGATTCCTTTCGCATTAGATTCCAAATTTTGTCTAGTTTCTGTTTGTGCCGTTAGTTTTCAAATTTGAATGATTTAAATATGAGTTTGTTCAAAGTTGCTTCTAACACTAGATTGTGAATAATTTGAGTTTCAAAATAGTTCTTTATTTAATTATTTTTGCTCCTAGTCACATGTCAGATTGTTGTCACATTAAGATTAATTTGGTTATTTTTAGAATAATATAAATTAAGATTAATATTAATTTTTCTAGTGAGTTGTATTGTTTTGTATTAATAGTTGTTTAGCCTATAATAATAGTTGATAAAATTAGTCTTGCTATATTATTAAGTGATTGTTTGCCACTTTAATAGAACGTGACTCTGGCTTGGTTAACCTTAGTTGTGACTTTTGTTGGGATTGTGCTAGCAGATATAGTCGACGGTAGGATTGGATGGACACCATCCCGGACTATAGAGGTTCAAACTCTACCGCCCCCACCCTCCCCCCGGGTGTATCGCCATTTCAGTTTTTAAAAAATAACAAAAAATAACTTCAAAAATTAAAATCCTTCGAGATGTAGTTATGTTACTACATCTACTAGTTAGGAAAATTTAAAAACATAAATTTAGACATGTTTTGCAAAAAAGTGTGATGAAAAAGTAAAATGACTATATATTTTGCATACGATGTCAAATAAACGTATAATATATCAAAATGTTCAGCACGAAAATCCGCATCTGATTTTGTCGGCCCAAGGCCGTTTTGCAATTTTTTAGAATCCTCAAATTCTGAAAGGAAAAAAGTTATGCTGAAATTTCAGTTTTTTTTTAATTTTGGTTAACTATGGTCAAACTACTTATTCAAGAAATATTAGTGTTACTAAGTAATTATTCAAGAATATTAGTCTTACCAAATAATTATTTCAGTATTTTTGAATTTTTGTCAAATCTGGTCAAACTATTGTCAAACTACTTACTCAAGAAATATTACTGTTACTAAATAATTATTGGTTTTAAGAATAATTATTCAAGAATATTAGTGTTACTAAGTAATCACCCCTTCATGCTCAACTTCAACTCCTCAGGGTTAATAGGATTGACAGCTTACTATTGTCAGGAAAACAACAAGTGCAGACTTAGAAACAAGAGGGGAATAGAACTCGAAAGTTAAGCGTGCTGAGGTTGGAGTAGTGAGAGAATGGGTGACCGGTCGGGAAGTTAGACGATTTGGAATGATGAGGGGTGATTAGAGATTAGATATTAAATTGAGTGGTGATGAGGGGTGATTAGAGATTAAATGCAGATAATTCAGAAATTTGAAAATTTCGAAAACAATTCAAATTCCAAAAAAATCAAAAAAATATGTCGAGCTCCAGACAGCGGCCACGTGGAGGGCCTTTAGTCCCGGTTCGTAACACAACCGGGACTAAGGGGGGGGGGGCTTTAGTACCAACCCTTTAGAGCAACTCCAATGGGCCGGCCCAAACAAACGGCGCATTTGTCCGCTTTTTGTCCGTTTGGGTCGTCCGCCCGCCCGGCGTCCGCCCAATTTTCCATTTGGATCGGCAGCGCGCCCAACGCGCCGACCCATTTCATGTCCGCACTCAACTTTATGAAAAAAGGTCCGCGGCCGATCATGCAAGCCGTCATGTCTCATGCCGGCACCATGCCAGCTCCGGCATACAATGCCGGCTTCAGAAAATATCACCACAATTCATGCTGGCGCACTCGCCAGCCGGCCAGCACCCATGCCAGCACACAAAAAATGGGTGGGACTTGAGTTCGACCACGCCATCGCGGCTCCGGTGGTCATGCCAGCACACCTACCGGCATACAAAAAAGATGGCGCTCGCCGCCATAGATCACTCGTCGTCGAACTTGAGCATGTCGGCTTGCATCTTATCGAACCACTGCCTCTTCCTTCGCGACACGGTGTTGAGATCCACCTTCATGATCTTCACCCCGGTCATCATGCTCGGGAGGGCCACTTCTTTCGCCTTGGTCTTGGCGTTGGCGGCCACGATCTCTGGCATCTTGGCTTGCTTCTCCGCCTCCAACTCAAACATGGTGGCTTGCTTCTCTGCGTCCATCTGAAGCCTCCTCCTTTGGATCTCCATGAAAGCGTCCATTTGCTCCGCCTTGAACTTCCGGCGCTCCTTCTCCCTTGAGTCCTTCTTATTCATCATGCCCTCCACGCTTGCGATCAATGCGTTGGATGCCGCATCCCGCTTGTCCTCCTTCTTGGAGTTGGTCTTCCCCCGCGGCCGTGCCGGCTCGCCCTCCCCAACATCCTCCACGGCTTTCTTCCCCCTACGCGACTTGAGTGCGGCATATTGCGCCTTTAACTTCTCCTCGTCCTTGATGACCCGAAAGCAATGGGAGAGGTTGAAGAACTTGCCATTGTGTTGAACCTTGAATGCCTGCAAAGCTTGAAATGCCTACAAAATGTTTCCATGCGAGCATATGGGAAAATGATATGCATGTGAACACGCAAACACGAACTTGATGACACAAAACAGGGCGGCTTGCTAGCATACCATGTCTTGCTTTTAACCCTAGCATGTAGAGCGTCTCCCTCGTTGCCGCCGTGACGCAGGTGTTGGTGACCTCATGCTGCGCGGCGGCCTCATCCCTCGCATCCGCGGCATGCCTCCGGCCCTTCCTCTTGTCCGACTCCCTTGCCCGCTGTTCGGGCGTGAGCGGCTTCTTTGGCATCGTCGCGACGGCGTTTTTGCGCGGGGCACAAGGCTTACCTTTCCCGGAGGGGGCGGTGGCGCCGAACGAGGCGAGGGAGGCGAGGCCGGCGGCGGCGTCGAGGTAGATGGCGTCGTCCATGGCGGGGGTGGGGCGAGAGCGCGCGGGCGGGAGGGTTTTTGGGGGGGAAATGGTGGTGGCTACCACCGACCGCCTGGCCCGAGGAGAGGAGTAGGCGCGCGCGCGTTCGTCTCGTGTCCGCGCCGACGCAAATCCGGCTGAAAATTGGGCCGGGAATGGGTCGCCATGCGGACGCCAAGCGGACACGCATCCGTTTGGGTCGGCGCGTTGGGCCTCCTTTTGTGTCCGCGCTGACCCATACCGACGGCGGCGGACGAAATGGGTCGCCCTGTTGCCGTTGGAGTTGCTCTTAGTCCCGGTTCCAGAACCGGGACTAAAGGCTCGTTTTCTATTAGTGGTAAGTATGGCTGGCGAAAATAGTATCATAGTATACATTTTAATTCATTTTCTATGTGTGTGTTCGCGGGAGGGAGAGGAGAGCTTTATACATTGCCACGGCAATGGTGTAAGTTCTATCAACACATGTACAGCGCCACACGCACACGCGGGGCAGCCTCATCCAAAAATAGCTTATGGTGAATTATACCATATAGCTACCTAATTCACGAGGAACAAACCTCAAACCTATGTAAGATGTTGCAGATGGCAAACATAGAGAGCAGAGAGCTTTATACGTTGCTATGGCAATGGTGTAATTTTTGTCAACACATGTGCAGGGCGACGCGCACACGCGGGGCACTCACATCCAAAATAGCTTATTCTGAATTCTACCCTAGCTACATAATTCACCCGCAAAAAACCTCAAACTTCTTTAAGATGGTGTGGACGTCAAACATAGAGTGGAAAGCACTGAGAAAAAAATCCCACGCCTAGTTGCACATCGTACACCTGTCAAAAATTATGCGATTTTTTTTAAATAAAGCTCGTTGTTTGTAATTGATTATAATACTATAGCCGCTTGCATTTTGCACAACACACCTAAAACATTCATATACATTCTATGTAAGTTTCTTTCTCTGGCTTGAACAATTAAAATCTTCATACAGATTTGAGTATTTTTTCGCCTAAAAATATGGATGATCATTAACGCTTTAGCTGTTGCATTGTCGCCTAAAAATAAAGTTAGGGTCAGTCTTTTTTCCACTAAACGTTTAATGTTTGGCCAAAACATTGCATGATACTTTTGGCCTGGTGCTTCCATATATGACGTTTGATCAATTGAGTAAGAAGCTGTGTAATGTTTGTGGGCGCAAGTTTATTGTCCGTGTGCGTCAATGCATGTGTTTGTGTGTTAATTATGCCGATATGCATGGATGGATGTCTTTGTGCATGCGCAGGTTAAGTGTGTTTATGAAACGAATACAAGGGGGATGACATGGTCGGTATGAGATGCAAACATAATTTTTTACGCACTTGAGTTATATGTAATTTGTCTAATTTCAAAATTTTGGTAAGTTGATATTTAACGGTTGAGTTGTGTCAAGATTCGTGCTACTTTTTACTTGTATTGCTCCATGAGTTTTTATGCTGAAATTTACATTTTCTCCTGTTCGGGGTCACTTGATTTTGTTTTAGTTTTTATTTCATATTTTCGTCTTTAAGGGTAATACCAATGTCACTAATTCATTCATTCTTAACAAACACTTTTTGCAAAAATTCTACTATTACATGCTTATTTTTGCATATTATTAGAAATTCTAATTTATTTTGTAAATTGTGTGCATTTTTGTAAAAAATTGTTATATTTTTATCTTTTTTCGTTCTTAAAGGGTAATACCAATGCCACTAATTCATTCTTCCCTTCTCTTCAGAAATGCATTTTTCCTTAGAGTACTTCATTATTTTAGTTTGCTTCTTTGTATTTCATTTTCTTTCTTCATTAAGGGTAATCCCAACGATAATAATTCATTCATTCTTAGATATTTTAGTGAAATTTTCACTATTATGTTTTTATTCTTTTATATTATACAAAAGCAATTACTTTTGTAAATTTGTCCAATTTTGTTCGTTATTTACTAGAAATCTTACATCATTTTATTTCATTCAGCCTCTAATGGCATTTTTTTTCAACAATGCCACTAATTCATTCTTTCTTTCGAGACGTAGTATTGACAGAAATTCCACTATTATATCATTATTCTCGCCTATCACAAAAAGTGCAATTCCTCTGTAAATTGTGCGCAATTTATTTTTGTTATCTTATTAGTTTCAATTATATTTCTTCTTAAGGCGTAATACAAATGCCACTACTTTATTCTTCCTCAGAAAACCCCATTATTCCAATTTTTATTAGATTTTCTTTCTTCTTTAAAGGTAATACTAACGCCACTAATTCATTGGTTCTAAGGGACCCTCCTTTTTGTGCACATTTTACTATTATATGTTATTCTTGCATATTATAAAAATGATTTTTTTTGTAAATTGTAATAAGAAAATATTTTATTTTTTATTTTCTTCCTTCTTAAAGGGCAATAACCATGGCAGTAATTCATTCTTTCATGTGAAACTTCACTATTTTTATTTGATGATAGTTTTTGTATTTCTTCTTTAAGGATAATGCCAATTCACTGTTTCTTTGGAATATCCATTTAAATTTATTTATTTTGTTCTAATTTCACTATTATATGCTTATTCTTGCTTATTATAAAAAATGAAAATTTGAGTGTAAGTTGTGTTCCACCAAGTCATTCCTTCTTTGGAATATTCATTTAAAAAATATTATTATTTTTACATCTTATTTCTTCGTGATCGGTAGTAAGAATGCCAATAATTCATTCCTTCAGAGAAAACTTCTTTATACGAAAATTCCACTACTATATGCTTATGCTTGCATATTATAAAAACTAGATGATACCCCACACGTTGTTGCGGGAATTGTAGCAAGAAAAATGCATATGTTAGAGAAATGAAATATAAATAATTTGGATATACATGTTAACCATACCGTTTCTTGGCTAAAATAAAACCATTTCATGAGATCAATGCACAACTGGCTAGAAAATACATATAATTTCCTTTCAAAAATATATTAACATTAGTGGTTTCAATTCCCATTGACAAACTATTTTTTTCTTAGTTGCCCACATCGTAGCTCACTGCTTATCTTCAACTGGCGAAGACAACAAACAATAACCTCCATTAATAGGAACAAAGCGCCGACACTTGAAAAGTGGGGAAAAAGTGTAAAAGTTGATGAGAGCGAGAACAAAAAATGTCAATTCGGTTTGTATCATAATTTGTGAATATAAAAATCGAACCATGTTACATTTAGTTGAGGCAATGTTATACAACAATTAGCGTGAAAAATAAGTTTCATGATGAAATAAGATGGTGACACAATTTTGACTTAATAAAGCAAGACCAGTCAAGGGAGAACACTTTTAAACTTAGCACAGTGATGAACGTTTGGTCAATAATTGAACATGACAATCCATAAGCATATTATGCATTCAATATTCTACTCTAGTTAATATGCAAGTATGTAATAGTCATGGTTTGGGAAGTCAGGATAACCTGTTCCAAAACAACGGCATGTAAGTAAACTGAACAAATATAACAATGAAGAGAGAATGGTGAAGTAAATCCTATTGATTCCGTAAATCTGGACATAATTAGATTAAATGTGTAGAACGGAAGTAATTCTATAGGAATCAAAGAATGACAATCAGTAAGGATAATTAAAGGAGGTTATGTTCTTACGTCTATAGATAGGGAAATTAGCAATTGAGAGCACAACCAGCAAAGTTCATCATGGATAAAAAAATAAAAATCACAAGGAAAATTATTTAAGATGGAGGTTAGCAAACATAAGGAGTGATGAGCCCTAATGTTTATCCACTGGAATTTTGGCAACTTTCAAATAATATGTATCTTGTTTTCATAGTTATATTTTTTGGTCCATGCAAGACTAATAAATTGGATGAAAATTAGGCTAACCTTCCTTCAACTATTTTTGTATCATCTTCCTTCAACTATTCAGACATATACTTGTCAACACTCTCGGTTGTGCATATATGTGGAAGTAACTCACAACATTAAAACCTGAGAATGATTGGAAGAGAACTAATCCATACGAAAGCATTTTTACCCCGTATCGAAGGAGGAGAAGAGACAGATCAAGTGGCATGGGTGAGCGGGGATGGGGAGAGTATTAAAAGCAGCAGTAGTAGGCGGCAGGGTGTGACCTGAACCTCGATCTCTCCGTCTCATCTTCTTGGCTCTGATCTGGTCGATTGATTGATCTCCGTGTAAGTATAAAGATGCACCCTTTCCACTATCGTGATTTAACTGACAGCGGAGAAGATGAAGTGGGGGAGAAGTTGATCGGGAGAAGGTAGGAGGTTGCGCTGCATTGAAAAAAGAGGCCACGGGCGTGGAGAAGATGAATCGTGCAACGCGGAACCTCTCTGGCAAGCGTGTGGCCGGTGTGGAATCCTCTATAGAAAAAACATGGAATAGCTGGGAGAATTAGAAAAATAAAATAAAACACTTGATGATGTGGCAGATTAGATGAGGTGGATGGCTGCATGTTGATTGCTGATGTGGATAGGCTGCATGTCAAGAGAAATAGGTTAGTGGGGATGAACTATTTAGGTATTATAGATGTGCAATTTTCATGTAAATTGCTGAATTTTTTCACCTTTTCTAATTTCCTTATTTATTTAGGTTCCTCATGAAGGGACAGTTTTCTATGTTCTTAGTTTTTTTGTTTTTATTCTAGTGTACTACGTGTTGCATTCATGTACTTGGAGTACTCCTATCCATATATCATGATGAAAGGCTAGTCGTGGTGGACTGATCGCCTTGCACGTGGGACCCATCCACGGATGATGTGATAGGGAGCAGACATGCACTGCATGTCGTATTATGCCAGGAGGTGGTGGCATAGCTGCGGCTAGTACAACCTAAATCCTAAAGTGCATCTATATTGGCTTGCAGATGCCACTGCGGCTCGACGCCAAAGTACAAGCGTTCGGATGGTGCTAATATTCTTTGGCGTGGAGCCGCGGCTATGACTACTATACAGACGGTGCTAATATTCTTTGAATTATTGCTTAGTTCATTTGTATTCGCTTGCAGATGCCGCTGCTTGCATTTCATGCTTCGGGCGATGGCGATGAGATGCCGCTGGAAGCATTCTTGCTCGAAGGGGTCTTTGGGAACGATGTAGTCCTCGGTGCCGAGGCTCTCGTCTTCCTCGAACTCCGGCATGTAGTTGTTATTGGCCCCTTCAAAGAGGTCATCGGGATCTAGGTCCTAGGGGTTTCCTTCAGGACTGTCATTCCATACTGGGAGGCTTGAGGGTCCCCTGCGGTGTTATCGGTGTCACCAGCAGTCGCGTCGCCGTTATCGACGGTAGCATTGTTGTTGTCGTGTTGCCCATTGGTAGCTGTTCTGCATCTGCGCTGACGTTTTCGAGGGTGTTGGGGGTGTCGACCATATATACATCGTAGCTAGATGCCGCGGTCCCCTTGCCAGTGTGTTCTACTGGTGAATTGTTTTCTGTGGGGCCATCAACATCTTCATCCATGTATGTGGCCTTGTCGTGGTCTAGCAAGTCGGTTAAGTCAGCGGCCGTGGCGACTAGGTCGGTGGTGGATGGGATATAAATTTCCTGGTCGTCCGCTTTAAGTCCGATCTTGTCGTAAACCAAAGTCTTGTCGTTCGAGATTAACATTCTCTATATGCGATCAAGCATCTCGTTCATGTGAGATAGCTCTTCGGGTGCCATGGCCTAGTTATAGGTGGGGCTGACCCGAAGTACGCCCGGCGTATAGATCAGCACGTTTTCGATGTGGAGGGGACCCGAGAGAGATTTCGGATCCTGCGTCGGTGTCAGCTTCACATGCAACTTAGATTCAGAGATAGGGGCCGGACTAGAGTCCGGGTCGATGCGAGATCACTCGACTCAAACCCTCAACCCGGCCGGGCGTCGAGCCTAATAGGATGAGTTCGCCGTGGGAGTTTGTGACATATTCTAGGCTTCAAAAGGTCACCATCTGACCCGAGGCATAATTCTCGACAAAGGCCAGATAACCAGCCGATTTAGCTCAGAAGGTCACGCTACCCAACACAAAAGGTTGGTTGGGGACGTAAACGTTCATATTGTCGTTACCGCAGTTAACATGCAGAGGAGACATCAATCCTTCTGACGATCTCACGGCGAATCTCTCAATGAAAGCACGGGTGTCAGTGTGAAAACCGGTATACGTCGGGGTCCAGGGCTATGGATCTCGGACAGATGATAACAAGAACAAAGGGACAATGTATTACCCAGGTTCGGGCCCTCTTGATGCAGGTAAAACCTATGTCTTGCTCTTGTTTATATTGAGGAATGCATATCAAGTATAGAGTTGATCTACCTCGAGATCATGAGATTTTCTTCTAACTCTAAGGCTAGGTGAATGAAATTTTATTGATCTTCCCTCTATGGGCTAAACCCTCCAGCTTATATACACGCCGGGCAAGGTATCTAGGGTTACAAATTCGGTATCTTGGCGTGGAGGCAGCAAGAGAAGTCTTGGAGTGTATGGCAAGCCTTTGGTAGATGCAATCCTGATCACAGCCCCATCATGCAACTTCTAGAGTCCATCTTGAGGAGAATGAAAGCCCACTGGCCCATCCGAGGAGCCCGGGCCGACTAGGTTAGCATCCCTTAGTCTATGACACCGTCAATCGCCGAAGTCATGATCTTACATGTCAAAAATGTTGTACCATCAAGAATTGATAGTGCAGATAATGTCGAGACATGTTCAACATGACATTTTTTAGATAGAAAGACTGTAAGGGAACCCCTTACAGTATAATTGGTGCAACAAACCCAAAATGCAAGTATCATGCCTTGAACCTGGGTGGATGGGAAGGCATCAACCCCTTCCCACCACTAGGCTATGCCTTAGTCTACGTCCAACATGACATTCACAATGGGTAGTGTAGAATTAGATGTTCAATTTATTTCTCCATTAAAAAAATGACATGTCCATTATTATCAATGTTGTAATTTCTTATTTTATAAAATAGTTTTGGCGTTTAGCTCCTCCGATAAAAGAATCATTGTAAATACTTTTAGTTTCATAATCACTTTAGATCTCTAAATCCATGAGAAGGGTTTCAATAGGAAGATGTATTTCGGTAAAAAAAATGTAATATTATTTGAATGAATAGTGTGTGCCCCACTATATGATCATTCATCACGGATCCGTTAAGGTGGGTTGATGGAATAAATATTACATACGTAATTTAAGGCTTCTAGTCACAGGCGTGGATGAAACAACTTACCAAGGTTATATTGGCATAGTCACAAATGACAAAATGAGTTTCCTGCATTAATCATATATGAGTATAAATATGGGAGTATCCCAGGAAGAACTCCATTACTTGATTCACCTCGTCACTGAGTAACATATCTCCCACTACGCACATGTAAGGAGTATATCCCTCTGAAAATGATTATAACAAGCATACCATTCAAAACTGCGTGAAAAAAATATATAAAAATGTCATAGGACTCCCCAAGGTAAATATGTGTCAAAATTTCATGCTTGTCTTGAATGATATGTTATATTTTGTGTTGAAGCCGAGGAGATGAGCTTGTAAATTGCTAGAAATGTTAGCTAACTCCTAAACTATTTGGTGCCATGTCGATGCAAGATAACATGGACTCGAGTGACTAGTTGTCTTAAATGTTACCGAACGACATATTCCAACTGTGTGGTACACGTGGGTGATATAGCAGTAGATAATATTATTTTTTTCATTTTGTTGTCGTAATCAATTGTCGCAAATGCGCTTATGTACACCGAAAATTAATGTGAAGTTAATACCTTTAAACTATTGGCTAGTTATTGCTAACCCACTATTTCAGCTATCTATTTTCATCTAACGGTAATTTGCTTGAGTTTGAAATTATTATTTGCTAGGGGTCGTTTAATCTTTGCAATTTCATCACAAGATAACGAGGGAAGTGTTTTGACACTTTCTTGGCTTGTGGTAATCTCATTGTGATATAATATGATTTTACTTACTCATTATTTAGTGGCTGTGGGTGTCAAATAGTGGCTTACATCTTCTCATCAAATTATAGGACGTGGGGGGAGAGGAGGTGAGGGTCTTTTACATGCTGCTTGCTATCATGTGATCATGATATGGAAGTGATTAATTGACCATAACTGCTCTTACTATCAATGAAAGTTTAGCAGGTAGTATAAACCCACCTTGTGTGGTGATGAAATATCAGCATGACCGTGTGCAATTAAACTCCTTTCCGTAGATTGTGGTGAGAAGATGAAAGCAATAAATTTACCCAGTACATATAATTAGATATCATCGGGTAACATAATCACATTTGTAGTTCGTGATGGGATGGCAGTACAACAAGTAAGTGACAACCCC
>LR738714.1:798682433-798701010 GCA_902687465.1 Secale cereale
CCCCCCCCCCCCCCCATTTGTGATGTGACAGTTTAAGAAGTTAATTAACCCCCAGCCTACAAAATTTTGGTGTGATATCAGTAGGACAAGAGGGATATTGTACGAATGAACCCCTTGCCCTGACTGATCAATCAATTTGATTGCCCAAGCGATCATGTTGCGAGATTGTATAAATTTTTCATCAAATTGTCGATTTTCTCCTTTCTCCTCTCGTAATTCTAGACTCGTGTCTACCTGTCCTTCAACCAATCATCTTCATCGAGGCTTATCCTCCTATCTCTTTAATTATCTACTGCTACCACTCCTCCCCCCTCCTCCTCCTTAGCATGTTTGAGATGTCGTGGAGGTCACTACCATGGATAGCCACACATTGCTTCGTCATTACGCTAAAGAAAAATGAATAATTGGAGCATTTTTCATGCAAGGAATAAGTGTCAAGCCTCAAAGGAGCAAGTAGGTAGGCGTCCTATGCCTGCCACTTGTACAACCTTCTATGCACTTTAACTGATTAATTTACGATGATCTACAACGTTCGAAAGCAATTCTTATCTTCACATTACTCTATAGGATCAAACCACATCCAAATCCAACAAATATGGAAAGACTTAGATTCCTTCTTGTTACCCCACTTCCGCAATGATGAATGTCATAGTTATTGTAAACAATAATTTAGCAAGACATATATCATACAAACTTCAAACCAGATGTTTAAATATGTGTTGGAAAGCTATGGACGTGCGAAAAAAAAACTTTCTTGGTTTGACTGCAACTTCAGAGGTTAAACTCAAAACTCCAAGAACTCATTCTCTTGGTACATATTCGCATCAACTCTGAATTCTACTAGGCCATTAGATTTCCTAGTGATAGAATATATTTCCATGAAATTCCTACAAACTTGTGACAAGACATCTGCTAGAGAAATGATAAATCTGGGAATTGATTCTATTCCACCGGCTGATCAATTAATGCGGCTGATGTTGTCCACCTATCTCCTTTCCTTTCTATCAGCAAACTAGTTCCTTATCGCCTTAGAGCATCTCCAGCCGCGCCCCCAAGACGCCCCCAGGACACCTTTTTAGGCTCGGACGGCGCTTTTCGCCGAAAAACTGCCCAGCCACGCCACCAACGCCCCCTAGGACGTCAAAATAGCGCCGGCAAACTCAGGCGAAACCCAGTGCGCTGGGGTCTCCTTAGGACGCGGGCGGAAGTTTCGGCGGATCGCGTCTCACCACATGTCGTTTTTCTTGGCCCACTTAACCATTCTCCTCACAAACTTTTGCTTGGGGTCGACTGTGACTGGGAAGATGCCCACTTTATTTCGCCGAATTCCGCCGGATGACCCCCAAGACACCAACTTTTTTGGTTTGGTGATGTTCTTGGGGTGCCAACGGCTGGAGATGCTCTTATCTTTCCCCACTTGTGAGTGGATGTCCTCTCAATCAATCGCATACATCGAGGCTCCTGATCCTCCGGCTTTTGTTCTCCTCTACTACCTCTCACCATTTGTCACTTCCCCTTCCTCGCCATGGTTGTGTGGAAGCTAGAGGGGAAGGGTCATGGTTGCCCTATCTAGTTATGATGGCTAGAGGGGATGTATTTTCCAGAAATAATCCACCATGCGTCATGTTCGAAAATTATACTCCTTGACAAGGCCACCCGCGATAGGGAGGCGATAGGATAGGCGCCCAGGCTGCTCCGCCACCGCCGCTGGCCGCCCCGGCCACGGCGGCCTCTAGGCCGGCGTCCGCCCCGTCGAGGCTGTCTATGGGACCGAGCTCCCCCCCCCTCTCGAGGAGGCTGGCGCTCCGGTGTCCACCCTGCCGCCGGGTTCCATGACGACGGACATCTCCAATGCATCTCTCCTCGATCTGGCGCAGGGGCGGCCTCTCCGCTCTGGCTTCCTCGCGGCTTCGACTCCCGGCATGCTGCGTCGCCCATCGTCTGGGGGCGACGAGCCGAAGCTGCGGACGCCGGGTGATGCACTGCTTCAATACTGCATGCTCTACTTCTCCTCGCCGGTATGTTCTCCCCTGCCTGACAAGTCGCGGCTCTCCTCTCCAACTGTGGTCTGGCTCGAGGTGCTCCTGCCGGCGCCGCCACCGCCGCCGGCGGCCATCGTTGCCTTGGTCAATGGTTGGATTGGGTCTTCGCTCGCTCGCCCGCTAATCCTTTTTGTCAGCCCCCGCTTATTCTTGTTTTCTGTTGCTAATTCGCGTGTTGCCAAGTTCATTCTTTCGCTGGAAGGGATTAATTATAGGCAGATTGTGGTCCGTTTCCTTGCAAATCCACCCCATGCGAACGGTAGGCTGCCTAGGTTTTTTGTTGCCCCTCTGCTTGTCCCACCTCATCAGCCTCCTCCGCAGGATGATGCGTCTCCACCCCCCGTTGCAGTGTCTGCAGTGGCCTCTGCTCTATCTGTCGCGCGTCCTACTCCTGTAGACAAGCCCGCCTCTGCGGCTCTCGACGCTACGGACAACCAGCACGATATGGGTCGATCTCCTCTCTCCCCCTCCCCAGGCCCCAACCTGCTTCCCGTTGGCTCGTTGAGATACGAGTCAGCCAGGCTTCCTTCTCCTGTAGCATCCCCCCATGAACGCCACTTGGTCGCCCACAGCACCGCGTCAGCGGTGTCCAGCTCTGTCGCCTTGGCCTGCCGCCATGGGCACGCGAGTCCGACTCCCATCCTAGATACCACCGCTCCGGGTTTCCTGCCTCAGCCGCTTGGCCCGGTTGAGCTAGTGCAACTGGCAGGGGGCCCTGTCGGCGACGATCGGCCCCAGGCAGGCTCACGGATTGGTCTCCACGCTGCCCCTGCTGGGCTTACCTCGCGCGCCATGCATGCCATTCTGGATCCGCCAGGATTGTTGTCTTGTTCCACCAGTTTTCACCATGCTATGAAAAGGAGGTGCCCGGTGTTGGACACATGTGCTCCTGGCCTTCTGCCGTGCCCGGAGGGCCCGCCTCTGGGGTCAACCTTATCCCCTGCGTCGGCAACGCCCGCTAGCGACAACCCCTCCCCCATGCATGCAGCTCATGAGAGGTGACAACGGGGAACCCAATACGGACCCCTCAATGCCCTCTGGACTGCCGCCCACGCCATCTCGTCCATGCAGCTCTGGCCCTGGCGGCTGGCCTCCTACGCCCAAGTCATCCTTTCTTCCTCTTATAGCATGCAGCCCCAGCCCTCCCCCCGACGTAGCCCCTCTGCCCCTCCCAAAAACTTTAGCCACATGGTCCGCTGCTTTCTTGCTTGGCTCGCGACCACAGGGTGCGGGATTGCCGCCATCCGGTGCGTTGCCGCCGCTGCTGGCAGCTTGGCCATGCAAGCCCTAGCAGCCATGCTATATTAAACCCTCCCCCTCCCCAGCCTCAAATCCTCACAACAGCTACCTCGCCCTCGACCTCCCAAAGCTCTCCTTCTACCTCTACCACTCCCGCCTCCCTCCCTAGCTCCCCTCCAGCTCATCCACGCCCCATGGCCGACTTCATCCCACTTGCTTGCTCGGACTCCGACGTGGAACCGGAGCTTTCCCCCATCCCTTCCTCAAACCATCGTGTCTTCTCTTTCCCCGAGCAAACCGAGGCGTCGGAGGCGGCGGTGGGTGAGGCCGTGGAGGAGGAGGAGGAGGAACCGGATGAGGTTGAGTTCGAATCGGGCGAGGAATCCACCAATTCGGATGCAACCCAAACCCTATTCCCCCAATCCCCACCGCGCCATCGCCGGGCCTTCTCCAATGTTTTCATGCCATTCAGCCCCCTTGGAGCACTTCCAAAACCTTGCCTATGCCATTGTAAACCCTCCACACCCCTCCCCCCATGCATGCATCTGACGGGCCCTCCATGCTAGCGACGGCGTCCCACCCGTTGAGCTTCGCGCATCTTCCTACGGGTCTGGGCTTGTGGTTTTCGGCTCAGCGTACGAATGGGAGATCTCCCTCCCGTCCAGCCATTTCACCTGCCCCATCAACACCATTGAGCTCGTTCGCCACGAGGACATTGAGTACAGGTTCATCTTCCGCCTTGGCACTGTCTCCGCTTTAAACATAGAAGACTTTCCCATAGAATATTGGTTCACCCCCACCATAGTCAATTCTATTGTCCCTTTCGCCTGTCCCATCGAAGTTGACACTGTTTGCCTAACTGGGGTCGACTACTCTGCGTTTCTTGTCTCGGTCAAGAGCCGCTCTCTCACCGATGTTCCTCACTCCATCCCAGTCCACGGCTACTCCGGCCTTGGCGCCATCGCGACCGTCATGGTCTTCCGCTCCCAAGAACTCCCCCCGGACCCTGCTTTTGGGGCCCCGGACTCCGACAACGACGACAGCAATGGTGACGGTGGTGACGGGGTGGGAGGCGACTTTCCTGCTGATACGTCTCCAACGTATCTATATTTTTTATTGTTCCATGCTATTATATATGATGTTTCGGATGTATAATGGGCTTTATTATACACTTTTATATTATTTTCGGGACTAACCTATTAACCCAAAGGAATATCAGACGGAGTCCAAACGGAATAAAACCTTTGGGAAAGTTATTTTTGGAACGATATCTTCACGGGAGACTTGAGAACCAAGGCAGAGGGGACACGTGGTGCCCACGAGGGTGGGGGCGCGGCCCCTGCCTCGTGGGTCCCACGTTGCTCCACCGACGTACTCCTTCCTCCTATATATACGCATGTACCCTGAAAACATCGAAGCAACAGAGAAAACCCAAATTCCACCACTGTAACCTTCTGTTCCCATGAGATCCCATCTAGGGGCCTGTTCCGGTGCTCCGCCGAAGGGGGGATCTTCCACGGAGTGCTTCTACATCAACACCATCGCCTCACCATGAGTTGTGAGTAGTTTATCACAGACCTTCGGGTCCATAGTTAGTACCTAGTTGGCTTCTTCTCTCTTTTTGGATCTCAATACCAAGTTCTCCTCGGTCTTCGAGGAGATCTATTCGATATAATCTTTTTGCGGTGTGTTTGTTGTGATCCGATGAATTGTGGGTTTATGATCAAGATTATCTATGAGAAATATTTGGTTCTTTTTTGAATTCTTTTATGTATGATTATAATATCCTTGCAAGTCTCTTCGAATTATTGGTTTGGTTTGGCCTACTAGATCTATAGTTCTTGCAATGGGAGAAGTGCTTGGCTTTGGGTTCAATCTTGCGGTGTCCTTTACTAGTGACAGCAGGGGCAGCAAGGCACATATAGTATTGTTGCCATCGAGGATAAAAAGATGGGGTTTATATCATATTGCTTGAGTTTATCCCTCTACATCATGTCATCTTGCTTAAGGCATTACTCTGTTCTTATGAACTTAATACTCTAGGTGCATGCTGGATAGCGGTCGATGTGTGGAGTAATAGTAGTAGATGCAGAATCGTTTCGGTCTACTTGTCACGGACGTGATACCTATATATAATGATCATGCCTAGATATTCTCATAATTATTCATTTTTCTATCAATTGCTCGACAGTAATTCCTTTACCCACCGTAGAAATCTGCTATCATGAGAAAAGCCACTAGTGAAACCTATGGCCCCTGGGTCTATTCTCAACATATCAATCTACAATCTACTTTACTATGTTGTTTTTACTTTCTGTTCTTATATCCAAAAATACCAAAAATATCAAACTATCCTATCTATCAGATCTCACTTTCGTAAGTGACCGTAAAGGGATTAACAACCCCTTATCGTGTTGGCTGCAAAGTTCTTATTTGTTTGTGCAGGTGCGAGGGACTCCCGCGTGGTCTCCTACTGGATTGATACATTGGTTCTCAAAAACTGAGGGAAATACTTACGCTACTGTGCTGCATCACCCTTTCCTCTTTGAGGGAATACAACGCAAGCTCGAGAAGTAGCTGTTGGAAATATGCCCTAGAGGCAATAATAAAAGGATTATTATTATATTTCCTTGTTCATGATAATTGTCTGTTATTCATGCTTGAATTGTATTGTACGGAAACAACGATACATGTGTGAATACATAGACCACAACGTGTCCCTGGTAAGCCTCTAGTTACTAGCTCGTTGATCAACAAATGGTCACGGTTTCCTGACCATGGACATAGGATGTCATTGATAATGGGATCACATCATTAGGAGAATGATGTGATGGACAAGACCCAATCCTAAGCCTAGCATGAGATCGTATAGTTCGTAATGCTTAAGCTTTTCTAGTGTCAAGTATTTATTCCTTAGACCATGAGGTTGTGCAACTCCTGGATACCATAGGAATACTTTGGGTGTGACAAACGTCACAACGTAACTGGGTGACTATAAAGGTACGCAACGGGTATCACGGAAAGTGTCTGTTGAGTTGGTACGAACCAAGACTGGGATATTGTCACTCCGTATGACGGAGAGGTACCTCTGGGCCCACTCGGTAAGACATCATCATAATGAGCTCGGAGTGACTAAGAAGTTAGACACGGGATGATGGATTACGGATCGAGTAAAGAGACTTGCCATGAAGAGATTGAACAAGGTATCGGGCATACCGACGATCGAATCTCGGGCAAGTACCGTACCGACAGACAAAGGGAATATCATACGGGATTGAGTGAATCCTTGACACAGTGGTTCATCCAATGAGATCATCGAGGAACACGTGGAAACCAACATGGGTATCCAGATCCCGCTGTTGGTTATTGACCGGAGAGACGTCTCGGTCATGTCTGCGTGTCTCCCGAACCCGTAGGGTCTACACACTTAAGGTTCGGTGACTCTAGGGTTGTAGAGATACATGCACATGGAAACCCGAATGTTGTTCGGAGTCCCGGATGAGATCCCGGATGTCACGAGGAGTTCCGGAATGGTCCGGAGGTAAAGAATGATATATAGGAAGTCCAGTTTCGGCCATCGGGAGAATTCCGGGGGGTCACCGGGAGTTTCTCGGGACCACCGGAAGGGTCCTGGGGGTCCACCGAGTGGGGCCACCCATCCCGGAGGGCCCCGTAGGCCGCAAGGGGAAGGGGGCCAGCCCCTGGTGGGCTGGCGCACCCACATGAGCCCCCCTCCATGCGCCTACGGTTGAAACCCTAGGGGGTGGGGGCGCCCCCTATGCCTTGGGGGGCAAGTTCTCCCCCCTGGCCGCCGCCCCCCTAGGAGATTGCATCTCCTAGGGCCGGCGCCCCCCTGGCCCCCTATGTATAGTGGGGGAGAGAGGGTAGCCGCACCCCAAGCCTCTGGCGCCTCTCCCCCCCCCTGTCACACCTCCGACTCCTCTTGCAGGGCGCCGACGAAGCCCTGCAGCTTTTTCCGTTGTATCCATCACCACGCCGTCGTGCTGCTGGATCTCCGTCAAAATCTCCTCTGCCCTTGCTGGATCAAGAAGGAGGAGACGTCGCTGTACCATACGTGTGTTGAACGCGGAGGTGCCGTCCGTTCGGCGCTGGGATCATCGGTGACGAGGATCACGAAGAGTACGACTCCATCATCCACGTTCCTTCGAATGCTTCCGCACGCGATCTACAAAGGGTATGTAGATGCACTCCTTTATGCTCGTTGCTAGATGACTCCTTAGATTGATCTTGGTGAAGCGTAGGAAATTTTTTGAATTCTGCAACGTTCCCCAACAGTGGCATCTAAGCTAGGTCTTTGCGTAGCATCTTGCACGAGTAGAACACAAACAAATTGTGGGCGTTGAGTTCGTTAAATTATCTTGCCATTACTAGTCCAATCTTGATTCGGCGGCATCGTGGGATGAAGCGGCCCGAACCGACCTTACACGTACGCTTACGTGAGACTGGTTCCATCGACAGACATGCACTAGTTGCATAAGGTGGCTGGCGGGTGTCTTTCTCTCCCACTTTAGTCGGATCGGATACGATGAACAGGGTCCTTATGAAGGGTAAATAGAAATTGACAAATCACGTTGTGGTTTTGGCGTAGGTAAGAAACGTTCTTGCTAGAAAACCTATAGAAGCCACGTAAAAACTTGCAACAACAATTAGAGGTCGTCTAACTTGTTCTTGCAGCATGTGCTATGTGATGTGGTATGGCCAAGAAGATGTGATGAATGATATATGTGATGTATGAGATTGATCATGTTCTTGTAATAGGAATCACAACTTGCATGTCAATGAAAATGACAACCGGCAGGAGCCATAGGAGTTGTCTTAATTATTGTATGACATGTGTGTCATTGAATAACGCCATGTAATTACTTTACTTCATTGCTAAATGTTAGCCATAGTAGTAGAAGTAATAGTTGGCGTGAAGACTTCATGAAGACACGATGATGGAGATCATGATGATGGAGATCATGGTGTCGTGCCTGTGACAAAGATGATCATGGTGCCCCAAAGATGGAGATCGAAGGAGCAAGATGATATTGGCCATATCATGTCACTTTATTCGATTGCATGTGATGTTTATCATGTTTATGCATCTTGTTTACTTAGAACGACGGTAGTAAATAAGATGATCTATCACTAAAAATTTCAAGAATTGTGTTCCCCCTAACTGTGCACCGTTGCTAAGGATCGTTGTTCTGAAGCACCACGTGATGATCGGGTGTGATAGGCTCTAACGTTCGCATACGACGGGTGTAAGCCAGATTTAAACACGCAATACACTTAGGGTTCACTTGACGAGCCTAGCATGTACAGACATGGCCTCGGAACACGGAAAACCGAAAGGTCGAACATGAGTCGTATAGAAGATACGATCAACATGAAGATGTTCACCGTTGATAACTAGTCCATCTCACGTGATGATCGAACACGGGCTAGTCGATTCGGATCATGTATCACTTAGATGACTAGAGAGATGTCAATCTGAGTGGGAGTTCATTAAAATTTGATTAGATGAACTTAATTGTCATCAACTTAGTCTAAATTCTTTACAATATGGCTTGTAGATCAAATGGCCCACGCTCATGTCACCCTCAACTTCAACGCGTTCCTAGAGAAATCCAAGCTGAAAGACGATGGTAGCAACTATACGGACTGGGTCCGTAACCTGAGGATCATCCTCATAGCTGCCAAGAAAACTTATGTCCTAGCATCACCGCTAGGTGACGCTCCCGCCCCGGCAAACCAAGATGTTATGAACGCTTGGCAGTCGCGTTGTGATGATTACTCCTTGGTTGAGTGCGGCATGCTCTACAGTTAGAATCGGGGCTCCAAAAGCGTTTTGAGCACCACGGAGCATATGAGATGTTCCAAGAGCTGAAAATGGTTTTCCAGGCTCATGCCCGAGTTGAGAGATATGATGTCTCCAACGCATTCTACAGATGTAAGATGGAGGAAAACAGTTCTGTCAGTGAGCACATACTCAAGATTTCTGGGTTGCACAACCGCTTGTCTTAGTTGGGAATGAATCTCCCAGACGAAGCGGTCATTGACAGAATCCTTCAGTCGCTCCCACCTAGCTACAAGAGCTTTGTGTTGAACTTCAATATGCAAGGGATGGAGAAGTCCATTCCCGAGGTGTATTCAATGCTGAAATCAGCGGAGGTGGAGATCAAGAAAGAGCATCAAGTGTTGATGGTCAATAAAACCACTAAGTTCAAGAAGGGCAAGGGTAAAAAGAACTTCAAGAAGGACGGCAAGGGAGTTGCCGCGCCCGGTAAGCCAGTTGCCGGGAAGAAGCCAAAGTATGGACCCAAGCCTGAGACTGAGTGCTTTTATTGCAAGGGAACGGGTCACTGGAAGCGGAACTGCCCCAAATACTTAGCAGACAAGAAGGCCGGCAACGTCAAAGGAATATGTGATATACATGTTATTGATGTGTACTTTACCAGCGCTTGTAGTAGCTCCTGGGTATTTGATACCGGTGCAGTTGCTCATATTTGTAACTCAAAGCAGGAGCTGCGGAATAAGCGGAGACTGGCGAAGGATGAGGTGACGATGCGCGTCGGGAATGGTTCCAAGGTTGATGTGATCGCCGTCGGCACGCTGCCTCTACAACTACCCTCGGGATTAGTTTTAAACCTTAAGAATTGTTATTTACTACCAGCTTTGAGCATGAACATTGTATCTGGATCTCGTTTGATGCGAGATGGCTACTCATTTAAATCCGAGAATAATGGTTGTTCTATTTATTTGAGAGATATGTTTTATGGTCATGCCCCGCTGGTCAATGGTTTATTTTTGATGAATCTCGATCGTGATGATACACATATTCATAGTGTGAATGCCAAAAGATGTAAAGTTGACAATGATAGTCCCACATACTTGTGGCATTGCCGCCTTGTTCATATTGGTGTCAAACGTATGAAGAAGCTTCATGCAGATGGACTTCTGGAGTCTCTTGATTATGAATCATTTGACACGTGCGAACCATGCCTCTTGGGCAAGATGACCAAGACTCCGTTCTCCGGAACAATGGAGCGAGCAACCAACTTATTGGAAATCATGCATACCGATGTGTGCGGTCCAATGAGTGTTGAGGCTCGCGGAGGCTATCGTTATGTTCTCACCCTCACAGACGACTTGAGTAGATATGGGTATATCTACTTGATGAAGCACAAGTCTGAGACCTTTGAAAAGTTCAAGGAATTTGAGAATGAGGTTGAGAATCAACATGACAGAAAAATAAAGTTCTTGCGATCGGATCGTGGGGGTGAATATTTAAGTCATGAATTTGGCACGCACCTTAGGAACTGTGGAATTGTTTCACAATTGACACCGCCCGGAACACCTCAGCGTAATGGTGTGTCCGAACGTCGAAATCGTACTCTGTTCGACATGGTGCGATCTATGATGTCTCTCACCGACTTACCACTATATTTTTGGGGTTATGCTTTAGAGACTGCCGCATTCACTTTAAATAGGGCTCCGTCGAAATCCGTTGAGACGACACCGTATGAACTTTGGTTTGGCAAGAAACCTAAGCTGTCGTTTCTAAAAGTTTGGGGTTGCGATGCTTATGTCAAGAAACTTCAACCTAAGAAGCTCGAACCCAAATCGGAAAAATGCGTCTTCATAGGATACCCAAAGGAAACGATTGGGTACACCTTCTACCACAGATCCGAAGGCAAGGTCTTTCTTGCCAAGAATGGATCCTTTCTGGAGAAAGAGTTTCTCTCGAAAGAAGTGAGTGGGAGGAAAGTAGAACTTGATGAGGTGACAGTCACCCCTCCCAAACCGGAAAGTAGCGCAGCGCAGGAAATTGTTCCTGAGGTGCCTACACCGACAAGGGAGGAAGTTAATGATGATGATCATGAAGATATAGATCAAGTTACTACTGAACTTCGAAGGTCCACAAGGACACGTTCCGCACCAGAGTGGTACGGCAACCCTGTCATGGAAATCATGTTGTTAAACAACGGTGATCCTTCGAACTATGAAGAAGCGATGGCGGGCCCGGATTCCAATAAATGGCTTGGAGCCATGAAATCCGAGATAGAATCCATGTATGAAAACAAAGTATGGACTTTGGTGGACTTGCCCGATGATAGGCACGCCATAGAAAATAAATGGATATTTAAGAAGAAGACAGACGCGGATGGTAATGTGACCATCTATAAGGCTCGGCTTGTCACTAAGGGTTATCGACAAGTTCAAGCGATTGACTATGACGAGACTTTCTCTCCCGCAGCGATGCTGAAGTCAGTCCGAATCATGTTAGCAATTGCCGCATTCTATGATTATGAGATATGGCAAATGGACGTCAAAACGTCATTCCTTAACGGTTTCCTCAAGGAAGAGCTGTATATGATGCAGGCGGAAGGTTTTGTCGATCCAGAAAATCTTAACAAGGTATGCAAGCTCCAGCACTCGATCTACGGGCTGGTGCAAGCATCTCGGAGTTGGAATATTCGCTTTAATGATGTGATCAAAGCGTTTGGCTTTATACAGACTTGGGGAGAAGCCTGTATCTACAAGAAAGTGAGTGGGAGCTCTGTAGCATTTCTCATATTATATGTGGATGACATATTGCTGATGGGAAATGATATAGAATTCTTGGAGAGCATAAAGGCCTACTTGAATAAGAGTTTTTCAATGAAGGACCTTGGAGAAGCTGCTTACATATTAGGCATCAAAATCTATAGTGATAGATCAAGACGCCTCATTGGTCTTTCACAAAGCACATACCTTGACAAGATATTGAAGAAGTTCAATATGGATCAGTCCCAGAAGGGGTTCTTGCCTGTTTTGCAAGGTATGAGATTGAGCACGGCTCAGTCCCCGACCACGGCAGAAGATAGAGAAAAGATGCGTGTCATTCCCTATGCCTCAGCCATAGGTTCTATCATGTATGCCATGCTGTGTACCAGACCTGATGTGAATCTTGCCATAAGTTTGGTAGGGAGCTACCAAAGTGATCCCGGTATTGAACACTGGACAGCGGTCAAGAACATCCTAAAGTACCTGAAGAGGACGAAGGATATGTTTCTCGTTTATGGAGGTGACGAAGAGCTCATCGTAAAGGGTTACGTCGATGCTAGCTTCGACACAGATCTGGATGACTTAAAGTCACAAACCGGATACGTGTATATTTTGAATGGTGGAGTAGTCAGCTGGTGCAGTTGCAAGCAGATCATCGTGGCGCATTCTACATGTGAAGCGGAGTACATAGCTGCTTGCGAAGCAGCACAAGAAGGAGTCTGGATGAAGGAGTTCATCACCGACCTAGGAGTCATTCCAAGCGCGTCAAGCCCGATGACTCTCTTCTGTGATAACACTGGAGCTATTGCCATTGCCAAGGAGCCCAGGTTTCACAAGAAGACCAAGCACATCAAGCGCCGTTTCAACTTCATCCGGAATTATGTTCAAGATGGAGACATAGATATTTGTAAAGTGCATATGCAGACCCGTTGACTAAACCTCTTCCACGGGCAAAACATGATCAACACCAGAACTCTATGGGTGTTCGAGTCATCACAATTTAACTAGATTATTGACTCTAGTGCAAGTGGGAGACTGTTGGAAATATGCCCTAGAGGCAATAATAAAAGGATTATTATTATATTTCCTTGTTCATGATAATTGTCTGTTATTCATGCTTGAATTGTATTGTACGGAAACAGCGATACATGTGTGAATACATAGACCACAACGTGTCCCTGGTAAACCTCTAGTTACTAGCTCGTTGATCAACAGATGGTCACGGTTTCCTGACCATGGACATAGGATGTCATTGATAACGGGATCACATCATTAGGAGAATGATGTGATGGACAAGACCCAATCCTAAGCCTAGCACGAGATCGTATAGTTCGTAATGCTTAAGCTTTTCCAGTGTCAAGTATTTATTCCTTAGACCATGAGGTTGTGCAACTCCCGGGTACCGTAGGAATACTTTGGGTGTGCCAAACGTCACAACGTAACTGGGTGACTATAAAGGTACGCAACAGGTATCACCCAAAGTGTCTGTTGAGTTGGTACGAACCAAGACTGGGATATTGTCACTCCGTATGACGGAGAGGTACCTCTGGGCCCACTCAATAAGACATCATCATAATGAGCTCAGAGTGACTAAGGAGTTAGTCACGGGATGATGGATTACGGATCGAGTAAAGAGACTTGCCATGACGAGATTGAACAAGGTATCAGGCATACCGACGATCGAATCTCGGGCAAGTACCGTACCGACAGACAAAGGGAATATCATACGGGATTGAGTGAATCCTTGACACGGTGGTTCATCCGATGAGATCATCGAGGAACACGTGGGAACCAACATGGGTATCCAGATCCCGCTGTTGGTTATTGACCGGAGAGTCGTCTCGGTCATGTCTGCGTGTCTCCCGAACCCGTAGGGTCTACACACTTAAGGTTCGGTGACACTAGGGTTGTAGAGATACATGCACATGGAAACCTGAATGTTGTTTGGAGTCCCGGATGAGATCCCGGACGTCACGAGGAGTTCCGGAATGGTCTGGAGGTAAAGAATGATATATAGGAAGTCCAGTTTCTACCATCGGGAGAATTCCGGGGGGTCACCGGGAGTGTCCACTACTAGAAAAAAGGCTATTAGTGGCGCACCCAATATTGCCATTAGTGGCGCACCATGGGTGGGCCACTAATACCACGCCACTAATAAGGAATACTAGTGGCGCACCAGTGGTGCGCCACTGTTAATCCCAATAACAGTGGCGCACCACTGGTGCGCCACTGGTATGCCTATGTGGTGCGCCACTGGTAACCCTAAGGGGTGCGCCACTGGTATGCCTATGTGGTGCGCCACTGGTAACCCTAAGGGGTGCGCCACTGATAACCCTAAGGGGTGCGCCACTGATATCCCCACTGGGTGCGCCACTAATGTGCTATATGATGCGCCACTACTATTAATTCTAGGAATTTCTTTTTGCATTTCTGGTATTTGCACAGGTTACAAAATACAATACATCACAGAATATAAACAGCACATAATACAATACATCACAGAATATAAACAGCACATAATACAATTCATCACATTAGTCTCCGAATTCGAAATAGCGAACAAAGTTCAAATATTAGACAAGTTTAGGTCTCGAGACCGAGTAGCGAGTTTGTCGTCACATTACAAAGTTGATATCATCTAAACTACCATCACATAGAAGAGAGCTACGGTCACGATGAGCATCATCGCGATGAAACTAGTCTTCATCCGGTTCCTCCTCCGCTCCCTCCTCTCTCCCTCTAGGTAGCGCTCGTATCTAGCTTCCGCCTCCGCCCTAGTGGTGTACCCTTTGTAACTGTTACCGCTGAAACGGTGAACCTGTCTCCAACACTCCTCCCAGTCGTCATAGACTCCGGGAATCCTACCCTTGTACACGACGTACGACGGCATCTCTATGCACTAGACAAACAAAACGTTAGTAGCAATTCACAGATAATATATAAGTATGCAACAAAAGGATCGGAAGAGAAAAGCAACACATTAATAGCACGGTTCATGGTCCTACTAATAAATAGCATCGATTACATATAAGTTGAACGACTGTCCAAACTAAAGAGACATACAAGTTCATTAAAGTTTAATTACTACACGAGCTAATCGACATTTCAGAACTACATACCATCAATACTTTCTTCGACTCGACTCAGGGACCGGAGCGTGGATGAAGCCGCCGTCATCCGTCGGCGTCATGAATGTGCGGTCGTTGTCAGCCTGCATTTGTAGCGTTGTTTCTATTTCACTGTTGGACGGTTGATATTTGAGGTGGAACTGCCCCGAGGTACGAAGGACATCTTGACAGATGATTTCCGCAAACTCCGACTGGATGCGAAAGAATTCTTGTCTGATGTCCATGTCCTGGATTGCCGACAAGCGTGCGGCCCAATCTTGGAGACCCTTTGGTAGCATAAGGTGATTATGGTCCCGTACGATCGCCCGCATGTGATGGAGGGCGTAGTAGGCATCCTTCTGACTGCTAGGCGGCTGCTTGACGCAGGGGAACATCGTTACGTGGGTGAACACGTGCTTGCCGTACCTACACATTTCCTTCCTGAAGGTGCCTCCAGATTTGGCGTAGCCGGGGAGAGCATCATCAAGAACTTTCTTGATATTTGTGTAGTTTTTCTTCGACTGGCGGTCCGAGTCGAAATACGTGGCCGTGGAATATTTCGGGCTTAAGAGGATGAGTGTGCAACGTGTGTCACTGCACAAAACACGGAATGTTAGGAAAAAAAAAGAACGATCGAAATCTAAGAAATCATATGTTACGGGGGCGGTGAGGGGATGACTTACTCGGGAAAGTAAGGCACGAGGAAGGTATCCTTATCTTTGTTCGCCATAATGACGCCTTCGAGGTATGAACTCGCGACTTGCCGGTCCCCAGCGCTGTCCAAGTGCTTGGCACGCATGTAGAAGGGGTCGACTATCACGATGTCCGAGGTCTTGTCTCTAATGATCTGCATCTCCATATTGAGCGAAAATAGCCGAATGAAGGTGTAGTGCAGCGGATGAAGGTTAAACATAGCGAAGATGTCATCAAACCGCAGGACGATCATACTCCCGATGGTGCCATCGACAAAGCCCTTGCCCTCTGGCACCTTGGCCACGAAAACCGGGTATGAGTCATCTTTCTCGGAGAGACGCCGCTTCTCCATAGAAAGAACACTGTCATGCAGACTCCGCATAGCACCGGTTGCAGCCTTGAACAGATTAGCCGGTAGCATCGGCCTACCCGCCACATGCACCGCCCTCATGATATCCTTAGGTATTGATGGCCCGTCCTGAGCACGGATCGTACTCGGTGCCGGCTGGCTCGCACCCTTGTTAGTTTTTCTTTTCCGTCCCTTCTTTGGCTTCTGCTGATGTAATGGGATTGAGGTCTGCTCAGAGACCACCTTCTTGAGTGTGGTGGGGCTGATAATATTTCCCACCTCGGCTGCTTGAGTCTCGGTGAAGGCGGCAGCTGGAGGCGTCTCCTGAGAACCGAACAGACGACGCCTGTTGCAATTGGGTTTCTCCGCGGTACCAGCTAGATCGCGATCGACTTTTGCAGGGTTGGGTTCTTGAGAAGGAGGCGCCAAGAATTCGTCACCGTACCCACCATGTTCGTTGAAGTAGTCATCGACGTTGACAAATGTACCGTCGTCGACGTCCGGATCCTGTGCCATATGCATGCCCGGATCAGCTGACGGCGGTAGCGTTGCGGCGGTCTTGCCATGGCTTGGCGCCGGCAGGACTGGCGGTGTTGTCTGTGGGGTGGTGACCCCCGCCCCCAAACGAATCTGGCTCTTCGGCCAAAGCAATGGCCAGTTGAAGCAGGCGCCGAGGGTCATCACATCGTCTTCGTCAGCCCCATGGGGTCGATACGGAGGTAACAAGTCGTCGCAGCCCCGCAGCACCCGAACCAGTTGAACCCTATACACGGTGGGTGGCATCGGATTATGGTGGAACACGCGGTTGCCCGGTTCAACGATTTTGGCCTTGGCGACATCGATCAACTTGCCGTCCACGAAGTGCAGGAGAGTGCATGGAACTTCGTTGGCGGCGCCCTGCGAAAACATGTAGGGCGTCAGGGATGCCCAGTCAAAGGCAAGGAGATGAAGTCATCGGCCGAGGCTTAGTTACCGTGATGGCGTCGAGCTCGGCTAATGTCGAGGCACCGCCAACGACGGGCGTGCAAGTGACGGAGGGGCCGCTTGCTGCCGAGGTGCCGGCCGGCGTATTCTTCCCACACCCGGGTGCATCAAGCTCCAATGCCGGCGCCGGCACCGGAGACACCAATGACGCCTCCGCCGGAGACACCACTGCCGGCGCGTTGTGCGAGTTGCTGCCCGTCAAGCTGGGAATCGGGGGCGGCCCGGGGGAAGTTAATTTGTTGTAGCTAGGGACCTCATAAGTAACGGAACTGCTCTTGTTTCAACTAGGATAAGTACTGTGGAGCATAACCAGAGTTCAAATGGATCTTCCAGCAGGTATGAGTATCACAAGAGGTGACCTGGAATGCATGCTATTTGATGAAGCCGCAGAGCCCAAGGCCCTGCCACTCTCACTTTTAGGAAAGTTTTCTGATGAATTTTTATATACCTGTAGGTTTGCAAGGTAGCTCCGATTCCTGGAGAGACTAAGGTGTGGCAATACATCACCATGACCAAAAAAATCTTCTTAATTGATTGCCCTGGGGTTGTGTACCAAAACAATGATACAGAGACTGATGTAGTTCTTAAGGGTGTGGTATGTATCTCTACTTGTGCCCTTTTTGTCTTCTCTTTTTGAATTGCAGATATTCAAGCATTTTCTTATCATTTTCATCTGTTTTTATCTTTCCAATCTTGTTTTTTTTATGTTCTCATCTTTGTTCCTATTTCAAGGAAGTGTTGAACTTCCATTTCAACATGGAAGTAATTATATTCCTTTAATTGCAACTTCAGGTACGGGTGACAAATTTGGATGATGCTTCTGAGCACATTGGGGAAGTTCTAAGGCGTGTAAAGAAGGAGCATCTACAAAGAGCTTACAAAATACTACACTAGTGAGAAGCATGTAATGCTAATGGCAAATATTACTTCTGAGTTGTAGGCCACAATGTCATTTACTCCTTAGTTCACACCGTACAAAGATATTTGATCACGCAGTATGCTTCTATGATATTTTCCCCATTTATAGATACAACAGTTGAATATTTTGATATGAAAATTGTGAACATACATTGAATAGTAGGTCGGTTCTTATGCTAAGTGTATACTTATTTGCAGAAAGAAGATAGATCACCACATAATAGATGTAGTTCAGTGCACTAAGTAGAATAAGGTGATGCAGAATGCTTTCTTATATGTATCTCTCTTGGGTCGGTTACAATTTCAACAGTTGGATATTTTGATGCAAAAGTGGCAAAAATAGTAGGGCAGTGTTCATGCTAACTGTATTATACTTATTTGTAGATGTATTGAAACAAGTATAGTTAGGGAATGCAGGGTGCTTTCTTATATGGTTCTCCCTCGGGTCGGTTATAGTTGCAATTGAGAACAGCTTTTGACAACACTAACTCTAGCAATTTGAACTGAAGAAACCAAGCAAGCTGCTGGGCTGCAAGCAAGCAGAAAAGGGAGGATAAGTCCCTTACCGAAGTCGGAGAAGCGCTTCCGCGGGGCGTGGAGGAACTCGGCGTACTCCTCAGCCTCCCCTGCTTCGGGGGCCGAGGGTGACGCCGACGGCGTTGGCGAGCTTCTCGACGCCGGCCTGGAGCGCG
>LR738714.1:798710261-798725502 GCA_902687465.1 Secale cereale
CCCCCCCCCCCCCCGTCACACCTCCAACTCCTCTCGCAGGGCGCCGGCGAAGCCCTGCAGCTTTTTCTGTTGCATCCATCACCACGCCGTCGTGCTGCTGGATCTCTGTCAACCTCTCCTCCGCCCTTGATGGATCAAGAAGGAGGAGACGTCGCTGTACCATACGTGTGTTGAACGCGGAGGTGCCGTTCGTTCGCCGTTGGGATCATCGATGACGAGGATAACGAAGAGTACGACTCCATCATCCACGTTCTTTCGAACGCTTCCGCACGCGATCTACAAAGGGTATGTAGATGCACTCCTTTATGCTCGTTGCTAGATGACTCCTTAGATTGATCTTGGTGAAGCGTAGGAAATTTTTTGAATTCTGCTATGTTCCCCAACAGTAGCAAGAAGAATTTCTGGAGCCGTTGCCGGGGAGGCTTATGCAAAAGTCATATACCAAGTACCTATCACAAACCCTTATCCTTCGCATTACATTTATTTGCCTCTCGTTTTCCTCTCCCCCACTTCACCCTTGCCATTTTATTTGCCCTTCTTTTTGCCGTGTGTTTATCGTTCGCCTGCTTCTTGTTTGCTTGTGTGTTGGATTGCTTGCTTGTCACTATGGCTCAGAACAATACCAAATTGTGTGAGTTCTTCAATACCAACAATAATGATTTTATTAGCACTCCGATTGCTCCTATTACCGATGATGAATCTTGTGAGATCAATGCTGCTCTGTTGAATCTTTTCATGAAAGATCAATTTTTCGGCCTTCCTAGTGAAGATGCCGCTACCCATCTAAACAACTTTGTTGATTTGTGTGATATGCAAAAGAAAAGGGATACAGATAACGATATTGTTAAATTGAAGTTATTTTCGTTTTCACTTAGAGATCGTGCTAAAACTTGGTTTTCCTCTTTGCCTAGAAATAGTATTGATTCGTGGAATAAGTGCAAAGATGCTATTATCTAAAAGTATTTTCCTCCCGCTAAGATTATTTCTCTTAGAAACGATATTATGAATTTTAAGCAACTAGATCATGAGCATGTTGCACAAGCTTGGGAGAGAATGAAATTAATGATACGTAATTGCCCTACACATGATTTGAACTTATGGATGATTATACAAAACTTTTATGTTGGCTTGAATTTTGCTTCTAGAAATCTTTTAGATTCGGCCGCAGGAGGCACTTTCATGGAAACTACCTCAGGAGAAGCTACCAAACTCCTAGATAATATTATGGTTAATTATTCTCAATGGCACATGATACGTCTCCAAAGTATCTATAATTTTTTATTGTTCCATGCTATTATATTATCCTTCTAGGATGTTTTATGGGCTTTTATATACACTTTTAAATGATTTTTGGGACTAACCTATTAACCCAGAGCCTAGTGCCAGTTTCTATTTTTCTCCTGTTTTAGGGTTTCGCGGAAAAGGAATATCAAACGGAGCCCAATTGACCTAAAACTCAACGAAGGACGTTTTTGGACCAAAAGAAGCCCGGGAAGTGCCAGAGGGGGACGAGAAGACCCACGGGCTGCCCACAAGGGTGGGGGGCGCGCCCCCTACTGGGCACGCCCCCTGCCTCGTGGACAGCCCGTAGACCCCCTTTGCTTGGCCCCAACTCCAACACCTCCTATATATACTGAAACCTCCGGAAAGTAACCTAGATTGGGAGTTCCGCCGCCGAAAGCCTCTGTTGCCACCGAAATCCAATCTACACCCGTTCCGGCACCCTGCTGGAGGGGGGAATCCCTCTCCGGTGGCTATCTTCATCATCTCGGCGCTCTCCATGACGAGGAGGGAGTAGTTCACCCTCGGGGTTGAGGGTATGTATCAGTAGCTATGTGTTTGATCTCTCTCTCTCGTGTTCTTGAGATAGCATGATCTTGATGTATAGGGAGCTTTGCTACTACAGTTGGATCTTATGATGTTTCTCCCCCTCTACTCTCTTGTAATGGATTGATTTTTCCCTTTGAAGTTATCTTATCAGCTTGAGTCTTTAAGGATTTGAGAACACTTGACGTATCTCTTGCGTGGGATACTTGTGGTGACATTGGCGTATTCTATTGATTCACTTGATGTACGTTTTGGTGATCAACTTGCGAGTTCCGTGACCTTGGGAATCTATGCATAGGAGTTGGCACAGGTTTTCGTCTTGACTCTCCAGTAGAAACTTTGGGGCACTCTTTGAAGTTCTTTGTGTTGGTTGAATAGATGAATCTGAGATTGTGTGATGCATATCGTATAATCATGCCCACGGATACTTGAGGTGACAATGGAGTATCTAGGTGACATTAGGGTTTTGGTTTATTTGTGTCTTAAGGTGTTATTCTAGTACGAACTCTTGAATAAGATCGATCAGAAAGGATAACTTTGAGGTGGTTTCGTACCCTACCATAATCTCTTCGTTTTTTCTCCTCTATTAGTTACTTTGGAGTGACTCTTTGTTGCATGTTGAGGGATAGTTATATGATCCAGTTATGTTATTATTGTTAAGAGAACTTGCACTAGTGAAAGTATGAACCCTAGGCCTTGTTTCCTATAGTTGCAACACCGTTTATGCTCACGTCTACCACTTGCTACCTTGCTGTTTTTATATTTTCTTATTACAAAAACCTATATCTACCATCCATATTGGATTCGTATCACCATCTCTTCGCCGAACTAGTGCACCTATACAATTTACCATTGTATTGGGTGTGTTGGGGACACAAGAGACTCTTTGTTATTTGGTTGCAGGGTTGTTTGAGAGAGACCATCTTCATCATACGCCTCCCACGGATTGATAAACCTTAGGTCATCCACTTGAGGGAAATTTGCTACTATCCTACAAACCTCTACACGTGGAGGCCTAACAACGTCTACAAGAAGAAGGTTGCATAGTAGACATCAAGCTTTTTTCTGGCGCCATTGCCAGGGAGGTTAGTGCTTGAAGGTATAACTTTCGATCTTGCAATCGAATCTTTTAGTTTCTTGTTTTATCACTAGTTTAGTTTATAAAAGAAAACTACAAAAAATAGAATTACGGTTACCTTATATGCTTCATATTTATAATATCTTTCGTGAGAATGATGGGAAGGAAAATTGTGCTCAAGTACTAGAAGAAGAATTACATAGAATGCTTGGCATAAAATATTTTCATGATGAGCATGACTGCAATGTTGTTAGTATGAATCCCTTGAATATCCATGATGCTAATGATATGCAAAGCCACAAGCTTGGGGATGCTATGTTTGATGAAGATGATATGTTTAGTACCCCAAGTTTTGATGAGCAAATTTATTATGATGAAAGAATGCCTCCTATTTATGATGATTATATTTATGAAAGTGGATTTATAGAGGTCATGACTTTATTTAGTGATAAATCCACTATTTCGGAAGAGGTTCCAATTGATTATGAGAACAAAGTTGCTATCTATGATGATTATTGTGATGACTTGTATGCTATTAAGAATAATGATAACCATGAAACTTGTCATCATGATTTTAGTTTTCAATTGGATTATGCTTCACATGATAATTATTTTGTTCAGTTTGCTCCCACTATTATTCATGAGAAGAAATTTGCTTATGTGGAGAGTAGTAAATTTTCTATGCTTGTAGATCATGAAAAAAATGCTTTATGTGATGGTTATATTATTGAATTCATTCATAATGCTACTGAAAATTATTATGAGGGAGGAATATATGCTTGTAGGAATTGCAATAATATCAAGTTTCCTCTCTATGTGCTTAAAATCTTGAAGTTATGCTCGTTTTCCCTTCCTATGCTAGTTGATTATCGTTCCCATAAGTTGTTTGCTCAAAAAATCCCTATGCATAGGAAGTGGGTTAGACTTAAATGTGCTAGTCATATTCTTCATGATGCTCTCCTTATGTTTCAATTTTTATCTTTTATGCGAGCATCATTGAAATCATCATACCATATAGACACAAACTTTATATGGAAGCATACAATCGACAGCAAGGTCTTGAATTATGATAGATTACAAGAAATCGCCAGGCGGTGACGCTGGGTGATCAATTCTTGAAAAAAATGAATTCCTCTATATATAGATATTCCTGCATCCCATTGTGATAATGTTTAGAGAAAACTTTCTCAGTATACTAATCCTGGTCAAAAGGATGTCATCAAACTTACAAATGTCCATGAATATGGAGAAGCAGTTGGTGTTCTAGAATGCTAAAGCAAATGGGCACTCCCAGAAAAGTTGTATTGTAGTCACTTCAGAGCTCAGAATTATAGGAAGGACTATGATTTTTTTCCTATTAAGCAGATTTCTTTAATTGACTCTATCATGCAATTGAAGCTAGAAGAAATTTTTATTTTTGAGCATTGGAGCACTGATGGTATGGAAGATCATGTTTAAGGACCTTGTACTTGTGAATAATGTTTTCATTCGCTAGGTATTGTTGAATTAATAACATTATTTCATGGTATTGTTGGTATATATAGGCTTGTGCAGAGAAGGGAGTGTAAAGTTATTTATCCTCCACCAGATCATATTTGACAAAGACTTGTTTTTGAATAGTAATAGATAACAACACAATAAATTTATCTTTGAGATGGTCTCTCTCTCCAAATATCTCGCCATAACATGATAGTGTTGACCTGCCCTCAAGTGCACTTGGCTACCATCTTAAAATCTAGAATCCACTCAAAATTCTTTTCAACTAAAAAAATGTTAACGTGCATGTTGCAACGCCTTCAGGCACCTTGAGTGGCACTTTTTTTAAATGGTCTTGTATCCATCTTGTGTATATCAAAAATGTAACCGGGGGAATGATAAAGGACGCCGATATGTACCTGACATTGAAAGTCAGGTAGGAAAGCTCCCAGGCATGAACGATATCATTCCATAGGGAACCCCCATGTCCACAAACCCCCCCCCCCCATCTCCTACTGGCCTTTTTCCTGTAAAACGGAAAAAGGGAAAGAAAAGACCAGTAAATAAACAAAAAGGAAACGATGTATTTTTTTATTGTTGTGACAAGAAAACACCAATTTTTTGTTGTGCCAAGAAAAAAAATCTGTTCACTTTAAAGGCAGGAAATTTCCATTGGTAAGAAAGAGCCTTGGTAATAAAAATACCATTAACAAAGAAGGAGAAAATTTACATTAAAAAACCCACCTTTACGCAATTTCCATCTGTACATACATGGTGGCGAAAAAATCTTGATACAAAATACCAGCAGTGATTATATTGACATGTATGTAAATATTAGAAATTTGGCCCATGTCTACTAAAAGTAAAAATTACCATTCAAAAATTTGGAAAAAAAAAAGGTAGCCAAAAAATAAAAGTTTTCATGTCTTTCTAGGGAATTATGGGTAAAAATGCTATGTCCATAAAGCTAAATTGCCATAGAAAAATTTAAACGTAATTTTCTATAGCAAAAAAAGAGGTAAACAGAATTTTCCATGTTGTTAATGGTAAAATTGCCATTTGGGCAAAGGTAAAATTGCCATCCGTGGAAAAATAGATATCAAATAAAATAAAAAATTAACATCAAAAATTTAATAAATGTACAAAAACCTAAAAATGGCAATGTGAATTGTAGGTAAAATTTCCAAGGATTTGTAGGTAGACTCGCGATGAAAATAATATTAAAATTGCCATGGCAAAATTAAAAGTAATTTATTTCATAGAAAAAAGGAGGTAAATAGAATTGGCCATGTTGGTATTGGTATAATTGAGATTCTGATAAGGGTAAAATTGCCATTGTGAATTAAAATATTAATTTATGTTTGCCATGGAAAATATGGTAAAATGTCCATACGTCATGTATATTGTACTTTATTTTTCTATCTTTGGGATCAAACTTATAACACCAAAAAGGAAATTTTTTTTTTCACACGACACGTTTGAGAACTCTAGATTTTACCATGTGCATATTGCGAAGATTTAAAATACACAAAATTCCCATGTTGTGAAAATAAAATGTGTAACATGAACTTCCCATGCAACCTATATTTGAAATTGCCAAGTTATGAATGAAATACATGAACTTCCAACAAAAATAACACTTAGAACTGGCATGGACAAGATAACGAATGCTAGAAAATATAAATTATGAACATACAATTCCCATGGCATATTCAAATAGTATTTTCTCGAGGTATTTTTATAAAAATTACCATGGTTTGTGCGGCAAACTTGTCGTGTATGTATGATAACTCAGATGGTGGACAAAATTTCCATGGCTAATGCAAAAGGGAAAATTGAACATGGTACTTTTTATTAAAATTGTCGTGTTTTGTATGAGAAAATTGCCATGATATTTTAATATGACATGACCCAATAAGCTACATTTTCCATGCTCCATTAACTTAAGTTTGCATGGTCATATTAAAAAGAATATTGTTTGCCTTCTTTAGAAAACAGAAAAATTTACCATGGTATATTAACTCGGAAATCTTTTTTTGCCTTATTTACAAAATTACCATGGGCTGAATTCGAAAATAATGCTAGGTGAATCATGGCAAAAACTTGAACATGATACATAGATTTTGCCATGGCAAACACATTCAGTATCATCTACTTAGCCAAGTTTGAATTTACCATGTGATTCAAAAACTTTGCCATGGTTATGTTAATTTGAACATTGGATTCGTGGTAGAAACCAGAATTTGCCAAGGCAAAACACATTCAATAGCATAGCCATGTATTAATTTACCATGTGATGCTACACAAAAGTTGAATGGTTATGCGAATTTGAACACTGGATTTGTGTGGAAAAAAACGGAAATTACCATGGCAAAAACATTCAGTATAATCTATTTTGGCCCATGTCAATATGCCATGAGATCCTACACAAAATTGACATCTACAGTAGATCATGCATGCATTACGACGGAGCAGGTACTCACCGGCAAGATGGGCATGGCCACCACCTCCTCATCCACGTCGTCTCCAGAAGAGACGCCAGTGTAGATCCAAAGGCAGGTGGTTGCGCCGTACGCCTCCTCCTCCATGATGATATCCGCCATTGCTCCTCCCCGTCCGCGCTCCGCCTCCTGAAGGACCTTGCCGACGCCACCTGGAAGAAAAACGGCAGGGATTTTGCCACACCCGTCGATGGGATCCACCGCCGTTGCGTCCGAACCTATGCAATAGCAGGGGCGCACCTTCTTCACAAACCGCATCGCCCCCCATCGCCTCCCAGCCAACTCGCGCTCATGGGAAACCATCACCACTCTGCAACCACCAGAGCTGCCCGGACCACAAGCACTGGAGCATGCCGCCGTGGCAGCCACCTACCGGGTCAGCCGACTCCGTGCACATCTTCACCCGTGCCGCGACAAGATCCTGTGGAAGGGGGTCCCTCGCTCGCAGACGAGAGAATGCCGTCGGGGAGGACTCCCATCACGTCAACCCCTACCCCCCCTCCCGGCTGCATAAGCGTCCATGGTGTCGTCGAGACTCCGCCTCCTACCGGGCAATGCTACCCCTCCACCCCACAACTTTTGTTGGGGTCTGTGTGTGGTGTGAGTGCTCCTAACGAATGGATAATGTTGTGCGACTGGTTCGTTTCATCCGGTCACTGCGATATCCAGCCCGAACATTGATGTGGAAACTTTGGGCTTTTGTTATTCGTGCTTCAAGAATGACCGTCGATTTAGCCGTTCGAGCAGAGAAGCTATATACCGCACGTTCGGTGGTTATCATTTGGGAAGATATATTATTTCCCGACTACTCCCTACGTTCACAAAGATAAGAGGTATAGGATATTTCAATATGAACTATGCACGAAATGAAATGAGTGAATAAACACAATAAAATATGCCTATATACATCTGATTCACAAAAGATAGAACATCTATATACATCTGGAATAGGCAATGGGGCGGGGTCGTTTCGATTCGTTTTGTTCGGTCGAACATTCACGTGGCAGCTATGTGCTTTGTTGATTCGTGTTGTAAAAATGAATTTATATAATTTATGCCATGACACGGCGGCAGCGACATCCGCGAGGGGGGTCACTCGATATATAATTTAGGTACATTTTTTAGTTTAGATGAGGCACATTTAAGTTAATCAAAGTAGTTTAGAAAAAAAAGAGAAATGAAAAAAAATCTATGCCAACGGTCTATGAGGCCTCGAATCGATGACGTGGCAGAGGCCACGGATCGATGACGTGGCAGAGGCCACGGATCGATGACGTGGGTCAGGCCTATGCCGACGATGAGGCCGTCAGCATATCTATGACACCTCACGGACAGACGAGGGGCTCGGATCGATGACGTGTCACGTCACCCGGATCGATGACGTGTCACGTCCCCCGTTAGTGCCGTCGGCGTAGATATTACACAACATCGAAAAGACGAAATTAATACAAATTCATACATACTTCTCATAAAACAAGATACAACTATATCTAGCTAAAGCATTTAAATGCAACAACAAATGCGAGGATGAGTCGTGTTGTAAAAATGAAAGACGATGGAGAAGTTCAGGCGGAGAAGCTATATACCGCATGTTCGGTGGATATCATTTGGGAAGATAAATTATTTCCGGACTACTCCCTTCGGTCATAAAGATAAGATGTTTAGGATATTTCAATATGAACTATGTACGAACTGAAATGAGTGAATAAATACAATAAAATA
Organism: Secale cereale; assembly: GCA_902687465.1. NCBI lineage: Eukaryota > Viridiplantae > Streptophyta > Magnoliopsida > Poales > Poaceae > Secale > Secale cereale. Next base: position 798,718,866 of record LR738714.1, read on the forward strand.
TGTCTATATTCATCCGATTCACAAAAGATAGAACGGATGGAGAACGCTAGCTTTTGTACACTTTGTTGCCACGTCCCGTTCGATTCGAGCAGTTATCCCTTTTTCTTTTTGCATGGTATACGTAGTTATCCTTTGACGCGTGCGTTTTAATGTTGACAGGTCAGCCAATACCGAATCAGATCTCATGGCATATCATAACATTTATTATACGCAGCTCATCTCCCCGATTCTTCTCTGGCTGCTTGCTATATAAAGCCACCCGACCCCGAGGCATGGCCACACCCACACACACTCATCTTCCTTCCTTTCTCTGAGCCCAGCCTCCGAGCGAGCGAGCGAGCAATGGCCGCACCTAAGCGGAGGGGTGGCAGCGGCCGGAAGAAGACCGTCATCCGCCGGATCGAGCAGGAGGATGCCCGGCAGGTCTGCTTCGCCAAGCGCCGGGTGGGGTTCTTCACCAAGGCCAGCGATCTGGCTGTGCTCACAGGCGCCCAGGTGGCCGCCCTCGCCTTCTCTCCCGGCGGCAAGGCCTTCACCTTCGGCCACCCCTCCGTCGACCCCGTCGTAGAACGCTTCCTGGCGGGGGAGGGTTTGGGGGCTGGCGCTGCCGACGCCCATTTCCTGGCCGGAGACGACAAGGTGAGGAGCCTGGCCGAGCAGCTCACAGAGATAGGCACGGAGCTGACGGAGGTGAACAAGCAGACGGAGCGCATCGACAAGACCATGGCCAGGGAGCGCGCCGAGGGGGACAAGATTGCGGCGTGGGTCGACCCCAAGGTGCGCGACATGGGGGACGAGGACATGGCGGCCTTCTTTGCCGCGCTGATGCAGGTGAAGGACATCGTCTCCGAACGCGCCAGGCAGGTTCTCCTCGAAGCGATTCACGTTGACGTGAGCCGCATGGCCGAGACGGCCCCGCCGCTGCCGCCCCAGTTCTTTGGTGGCAGCACCTTTGAGTACGGTAGCAGCAGCGGCAGCAGCAACGCCGGGATGGAGTTCCAGTTTCCGGTGCCTCCGCCTCAGGGATTCCCCTCCGGAATGGATACGCAACAGCAGCTGGTGATGGAGATGCCTCCGGCTCATGTGGTCGCCGCCGGGATGGTTATGCAGGAGATGCCTCCGCCGCCGGGGTTCGCTGCCGGAATGGATATGGAGCAGATGCAGATGACCGTTCGTCAGCCGCCGTCGTCGGACGCAGGGCTGGACAGAGAGCTCGACCAATGGCTTATGGCGATGCTGCCGCCACCTCCACCGGAAAAGGCCGGGTTGGAGATGGCGCATGTGCCGAACGCCGAAGAAGAGGAGATCCAAACCCATGCCCATCAGTTCCACTAAAACCATTCATGCATGGACGAGTTGGTCGTCAATCTGTTCGTCAATCTGCCGAGTTACATTTTTTTATTTTTTGGGAGAATCTTCGTCTAGTTTCATCTTCTGTCGAGCAAATTTTATGTCGTTTCTCTATTATCAATAATTCATGGCTAAATCTGAATTGTACCGTCGCTGGCTGCTGGCATTTAATGAAATACAAATATCTCTGCTGGCATCATTATTATATATACAAAGATCTCCTCCTACATGCAAAATCTTTGGTGTTTGTTTTTTTTCCTTTTGTGGAACAAAATCTTGTATTAATTTAGGTCTTTCTTATTATTGACAGACAATCGTCCCTTAGACCGTACAAACGTTAGGCTCAACGTGACACCCAACAATATATCCTATCTATTTGTTATATAGATACACAATAAGCATAATACGAGGATACTAAGAGAAAATGCTAGTACAAAATTTTACATCCATTACTACCTCTGTAGACTGAAGAGGGAGTATAAAAAAGTTCAAGAAAATAAGAAAAGGGAGTATAAAATACCAGCCCTTGATCTCGATAACATTTTAAAATATAAAAGTCGTGTCCGTTCAATGTATATGCAACCTAAACATCGGGCGGGTCTCAGACTGAATGCATGACAAACAGACTATATGCAACTTAAAAGAAGTTAATATTCTTGGTTTGGTACAGTAATTTTCGTCTGCTTTGTCCTATATATGCGTACAAAAATCTGTCAGAACCAGGTATCTGCAAAACGCACGGGGTCTGTGTTTGTCCCGTCCCCAACCCAATTCTCCCTTTCCCTTCTTCCTCCTTGGCATGAGTCTCTTGCCCCGTGCGGCCGTGCCCAATTCCCTGATCTCATGTTCGGAGCACGCCGCCAACATCGGCCTCCTTCCTGTGGACAGCTGCGACACATCAAGCCCTCGCATCGCTAAGTAAACCTACGATACTGCACGACGTGATCAACTGTGGCATGTCGGATCTGGCGCTTCCATTGACGGCCATGGTCTAGCACGGACCCGAGGTCCCGCGACCGCTTCCCCTGTTCCCGCTTGCCATGTGCGTCCGCGGTGATGGGCTCTCGTTCTAGAGCTTCTCGTGTGCGTCAACGTCCAGCGCCATCAGGGGAGCCTAGCCCTCAAGTCGCCTCCTCTCCTCTGCAACCCTCCGGCTCACCGTTGGTACCCGCTCCCGGTGCTCCACCGACTCCACCATGACTCTTAACTACCACCGGCACCTAGGGCAAATGCTTACTCCCACGCACCCGTGAGGAGCAAAGTACAGCACCACAGGACGAGGGTGACAATGGCAGATGGTCTAGACGGAGGCGTGGCCACGTAAAGAGGCCATGTTCAGCCAAGTATTTCCTAGCGAAAATAGATAATTAAATTTAGATTGTAGCAATGGAAACCAAACATATAATTTTACTTGGACGATTGTAGTTGATTAGGCTTTGAAATGCATAATTGCTTTAGATTAAATATAAAACAAACAAAACTCATTGCAACGTACCGGGTGTATGTGTGCTAGCTTTATTTATTTATTTTATATATAGATAATTATTAAAGAAAATTCATATGTAATTGTTTAGGACTCCCTCCGTCACAAATAGATGTCATTGATTTAGTACATACAATTCTCACTAAATTTAAATACATGAAAATTCTCTCTCCCGTTGCAACACACGGGCATATGTGCTAGTCGTAACTTAAACATCTGGTGGCTTTCAGGCTCAACACATGACCCCAAAAAAACAGGTATGACTCTAACGTAAATCACATCTCAAGGGAATAAAAATCTTCACGCAAAGAAAGGGAATAAAATCATCGGACCCTGCTGCTTGCCCAATGCCAATTCGTGCCCAGCATCCATGAGCCCTATCTGGTCCGTTCATAGCAACCGTCTTCTCACGCAGCCGTCATTCTGTTTCCTTTTTTTTTGCGACAATTTTCCAATCTATTCATCTTCGATCATGATAGTACAACAAATAGCAGAAATAATAATATATTACATGCAGACTCGTAGACCATCTAGCGACAATTATAAACCAAAGGCGCGCCGCCGTCATCGCCCCTCCCTTGCCGGAGCCGGACACAACTTGTTGTAGTGGACAATCAGGAAGTCATCGTGCTAAGGCCCCACCTCCCTTTGATGGACCAGGCACTAGCGATGGATACATGAATTATCGATATGAACCCACATGTATGGACATATAATGTAACTGTATTTTTTATTGATGTACGCCCATCAATCACGATCTCTTTCGTTTTTTCCTCTCCCATCTTGAGTGCAAGAGAGCCATAATTTCACCATTATGGGCGATATCAACGTCTGCTACCATGTCTCTCTTTTTTGTGTGTTGTCGTGCTACAACGTCTCTGAATCATCAAGAACCAATGCTACCATTGTGAAGCTTAATTGAATCGCTGGAAGAACCAACAAGCCAAAAACAATATGTATACCATGAGGTGAGGTTGACAGAGCGCTAGGTCCAGGTGATATTACATAACACGTCTCAGATTGGAAAATACATACTGGAGTACAAGATGAGGTGCATGCCGACCTGTACGAGTACCTGCGGCAGGATGTCTTCCCATCAAACTCGGCTGAGGCAATTATCATCAAGCCCTAAAATGTCCTAAAGAGGCGATGACCCCTCGACGGTCTGGCAAGCAGGCATATGTTGTCATTCATGCCTACGACATGTATCGGACAAGAAAGTAAGGGCTAGAGATTCCATGGTATGTACATGGTCTGAGCTGCAGCATTATGCACTAATAATATGTGCTGAGAATTGCTGTGGTGGCATGTACTTCAATCAGGCCTAGGTGCAAGAGGCAGTTCATGTGAACACATAGTCGAAACATCCGTGAACTGATGGAGGTATATAGATGGGTGATATGCATGCTTAACTCATGAACCAAGATGTTGGACCAAATCATCTAGAACCTCAGATACCATTACAAAAGCAAATAATTTGAGTAATTTTTTGTTGTTATCTTTTATTAGACTGATTTGATGTCATATAAAATAGCCCCTCCATTAGTGAATAGATGATGTTGTGGGCATTGATATGATCACAAATATATATGATCACAAATAAGACAGTATTACATGCTCCCTCCGTTCCATAATGTAGCCGTATAGATTTTTCAAAAAGTCAAACCTCACAAACTTTGACCATGTTTGTGGAGAAAAACATTTACATCTAGAATGCTAAACATATATAATTAGATGTTGTTTCATATTTTATATTTTTGGTATTGTAGATATAAATAGTTTTCCCTAGGAACTATGTCAAAGTTTGCAAACTTTGACTTGTCAAAAAATCCAGACGCAATACGTTATGGAATGGAGGATGTGTTATTTTTAGGATGGTTATGTCTATTTTTATTTGATTAATTTAACATTTTCATAGAAGAGATTAAAGATCATAGCTTTCGTGGTGGCACTAAATTTATTTTGTTGTAGTGAGGACCAAAACCATTGAGACTATATTAGCATTTGTGATCAGTCCCACAATGCATTGAAGATTTCTTATAGCATGAAAGGATTTTTCATGTGTCAAAGCCTATGGTACGCGTCGTATTAGAGATCCATTAAAAAAATTATTTGTTGTCTGAGTAGTTCATGGCAGAGAGTAGTAGTAGTTAGTTAGGATTTGGCTTATAGGTTGATGCAAAAATAATTTTGTGTTATTTCTAGTGATGGAGGAAATTTAATTACTGTTGTGATCCTTAGGCATGTGATTTTGGAAGAAGAACTTATTGCGAGGCTAGGATGGAATGGATCTTGAGATAGAAAAGTTGTCGATCATAAGTGTGGTTGTGGAAAAGTGAGTAGAAGAGAGAGAAACAAGAATGCCGCCGGTTGAACCAGTAGTATTTTTGCTCTCACCAAAATCATTTTTCAGGACCAAGGCTCTAGATGAGGACAACTTTGAAGAATAAATAACCGCTTGAAGGTGGAGTCCCCCTTCGTGTTCGAACATTGTGAAAGAAGACAAATACAACAAATTGTGCAAGCGAATGCCTTGAAAATAATTTCGCTCACGCCTCCCCTTAGAACCAAGAAATTACTTCTGTCTATTCAAGGCCAGGTACGCTCCGAAGGATTGACCTAACATCGGTGTGCTTGGGAGGAGTCATCGAGATGGTATCCAAGGGATGCCTTTGGTTGTATTTTCAAGGTCATTTCTTTGTATCTCTTTCCAGAACAACTCCATCAACTTTATTTTCTAGAAGATGTTTCTAAATAAATAACATTCGGGTTCGATTATTATTTGTTCATTCATGTGAGTAAAATTTTCATGTATATCAACACCTTTTAAGGCTAAACCATATGTTAATTTACTTCACTCATGATTTCCTAACAATGAGTTTGGCATCATTTTTCTGGGAACGTCGATACAAGACAAAAAATATACAGCGAAATACGCCCGTACAGCCACCACCTGAAAGCAACGCATCAATCAAGACTCTCCTTCCGCCAGCTCTAGAAGCAAGTTATAGGCTCACATGATGTTCTAGCCCTACAACAGGAGTCCAGTATCATCATCCATAGCTAGTCCTCAGCGTGCTCCCATACATGAGAGGATGGCCGACCGACAATTGGGAGTTTTCTAGTGAGCGCGGGATAGGTCGGGAGCGGAAGAAAATATCTACTGACCAGATCGGTCCAGAGAAAAAACTGTTACAAAACCAAGAGAAACCCATGGTGAAACCCTGGGACACATGTCGCTTGAAGGGAGCAACGTCGCCCAGCGCTAGGAACGCACAGGAGCAGCCCCTGTCTGTTGGACTTAAACCCGACGATCGTGTCCGTGTTGTCCGTGTCACGTATGTATACATCTCCGAGTTGGACTCTAGCTTGTAACCGTAGGCTTGCTTTTTGTCCTAGGTACTACTCCCTCCGTCTTAAAATAAGTGTTTTAATTTTAGTATAACTTTGTACTAGAGTCAGCATAAAGTCGAGACACTTATTTTGAGACGGAGGGAGTATATATGTACGTGAAACCCCTTGTAATTTTGTATCGTTAGCCGTCGTGTACGTACGTGTGATTTTGGCGTTGCTTGCCCAAAGATCGATCAGGAGCAAACTAGCTAGTACAAGCTAGCTTTGCACTACGGTGTAGTCCATCTCGACGTAAAAACAATTCGTCGAGTTCGGTAGTCAGCGCCACTTTGCTTCGTCGTCGTTCGTCGTCGGTGGTCTCCTGTCGTCGGAAAATACTCGACGGCGTGGACTGGGCCAATAATTGGTATCTAGAGCAAGGTTGATCTTCTGATAACGGGAAATCATGTT
>LR738714.1:798734265-798747748 GCA_902687465.1 Secale cereale
AGCTCCACCCCTCTTCCGCCGCCGCCAGCCTCCCCAGCACCGCCGACTCCACTCGCCGTCTCCGCCATGGCCCCGAAGAGCGACAAGGCGAAGAACGCGAAGTCCGACAAGGCGGTGAAGCTAGCAGCAATGCGGAAGAAGATGGTGGTCTTCCCGCCGAGGCTCGGCGCGAGGGAGCTGAGGGACAAGTACTACTTGTTCTGGGCGAGGGAGACGAAGGCTCACCCGCGTACCAGGGTCCTCCCCGCCGAAGCCTGCGACATGTATCCGGAAAGTTACCATTACTTCGCTCGGTTCTTCCATTGCGGTCTCTGCCCTCCATACTCTGAGTTTTTCTGCGACGTTATGAACACGTATGGATTCCACCTTCTAGATTTTACCCCGAACGCCGTCTTAACCTTGGCCGTTTTCGCACATCTGTGTGAAAACTTCGTCGGGGTCCACCCCAACGTAGCTCTCTTCCGCCATTTCTTCACACCTCGAGTAGAGTCTGGGTCCCCTCTGTCCGGTGGCATCTCTTGGATCATTAGGCTCAACGAGAAAGCAGTGTACTTGATTGGAGAGCTCCGCGGCAAGTGGGAGGAGTGGAGGGCCGATTGGTGCTGGGTTATGGAAGATGAACCCGAGCAGTTTACATCCCCTCGCCGGGCCGCAATAGTGCGCGGCAAGGATTGGAGTGATCTGGCTCCGGAGGATGAGAAGCTGAAGATACCTCTCACTACGATCCTTCGCCTCCGGGCCGTCAACCTTACTGTAGGTGAGGTCGGGGCTAACTTCCTTCGCCGCCGCATTGCTCCCCTGCAGGAGAGGAAGAGGCCTGCTTGGGAGTTCGGCAACGCGGCAGACCGCATGAGGCTGCGCCCCGGCCTGAACTACAACTTCACCGTCTTGGAACTCAAGGGAATGATCCGTTCGTTGTTCAAGCATGACCCCAAGCACCCGGAGTGGTTTGCCCCGTCCCAGGGAGTAGTTCCATTATGCAACAACTCTTCCCTTAGTGCCATCCGCGCGGTAATGCCTCAGTGCGACTCCCACGGGGTTGCTCCCACTTGGCTGGCACCTTCAGAAGAGACCGTACAAACTTTCTTCGACAACCTGGTTGAGCGGCCAGTCAATCCGGAAGAGAATAAGGGTCTCACCCATGAGACCACATACCGGGATGTGGCGTATATCGCTAGCAGGATGGAGGAGGCAGCTGCAGCTGAGGCCGCGGGTGAGTTTGGGTACTCCTTGGAAGAGGCAGACGCGGCGGATGCAGTGAGTAGGGCCGAGGAGGAAGAGATCCTCAAGTTGTTGAAGCCTGCCGGGGAGCCTGCCGGTGAGCCTGCCGGGACGAGCGAGGCTGCCGGGCAGGGCACTGAGTCCAGTGAGCCCGCCGAGGAGGAGGACGCCGAATCGGGCGATTCCGACGAAGACTCGGGCGGGTCACTGAACCTCGACGACGCCTCCTCATCCTCGGAAAATTCTCCGCCTCCACCGAGTCCTCCGCCACAGCCAAAGAAGCGCCTCCGCGAGACCACTGAGACGGCGAGGCAGCCGGCGCCCCGACAGCAGCCGCAGCGTCGCTCGACGCATGTCACCATGACGAGCAAGGCCGTCAAGGAGGCGCCCCGCGCCTCAGCGGCAAGCGGAGGGGGATCTTCCCGAACCGGTTCCGGTGTTCCTTCCGCCCCTCGGTCCTCGGCGACGACCGGAGCGGGGTCTTCTCAGCCCACGGCTCCGGAGCCCGCCAAGCGCCCGAGGGAGCCTACCCCTCCAGCTCCTCGCATCGCGACGCGCGAGGCAGACTTCGACTTCTCCGCCCTTAGTTCCGACGAGGAGGAGGAAGAGTAAGCACTCGCAACTCTTATTTCTTTTGATTCTTGTTGCTCTTGTCTTGAATTCTCTTTGCCTAACTCTGATCTTGTTTGGCTTCCAGGACCCTGACCCAGAGGATGGCGAAGAGGGCCAAGATCCCGGTGGTTGATCTCAAGGAAGACGAGCCCGTCGCCGCGGCAGGAGGTGCGCCCGCGACAGGCTTGCCGGACCCGCCTGCTGCTTCGCAGAGCAGCCCCTAGCGCAGCCCCCAGCGTAAGTCTTTTGTTCACTTCTTCGCTTATCGGGCGCGCTTGAGTTTCTTATCCTTGCTAATGCCTTGTTTTCTTGTTGACTTGTGCAGAAGTGGAGCCGCATCCTCAGGAGCGTCAAGAGACTGCTCCCGACGAGCCGCTCGTTCCACCTTCCCCGCCAAGGAGGAGCTCCCAGGCAAGGGAGAGTGCTCCGCCAAGGGCGGGTACTCCGCCAAGGGCGAGTACCCCGCCAAGGGCGAGCACTCCGACAAGGGTGGGCACCCCACCAAGGGAAGGCGCCAGCGGCCCTCCGCTGGCGGGGGCCACTACCACGCCGCCAAGGGAGAACTCCCCGGCGAGGGACCCCGTTACTGGAGAGGCCCGCGCAGGTAACCCTTGTACTTTCCTTCTCTTGAATTCTTCTTGTTGGATATTTGCTTGACGATTCTTCCTTTCTTTTTCTGTTGTCAGATCCGCCCGCCCCGGAGCCGATGGAGACGGAGGCCATCGCCGAGGACGACGCGCGCGGCAATGCTGGCGACGCCGCCACCGCTGAAGGGATGGCCGGCGCTGACGAGCCAGCCGCCGACGAGACCACCGCGGCCACTGACGCGGCGGCTGGGGAGGGGACCGGCGACCGTATTGACGGCCCTGAGGCCGCAGGAGCGCCGGACGCTACACCGGCCGCCGACCCCTCCGCCGCCGCGACTGGGCCGGGTATTTATCTGGAGGCCGCCAATGGGGTCTTCATCCAAGTCCCGTGGGCGTCCTCATCAAGGGCACCCGCGGAGGGGGAGAGCTTCGATGGAGAAGTCCTCGCCTCCGCCGGGCTGAGGCTTGTCGACGCGCCCGGCAGCAGCAGCGAGCCCGAAGAGGAGCAGCTCCTGCGCCGGCTTCTAGCCTTGTACCGCGCCAGGCAGGCCAAGCTGGAGTCCCGAGAGGCTCTGGCTGCCAAGGCTGGCGTCGACTTGGAGAAGCGCGCGGGGTCGGAGGCCCGTCTGCATCGATCCCACCACCACCAGAACCAACGGTTGGTGGGGTAGACGCTGGCGGAAGGGTGGACGCCGGCGAGGACACTCGCGGCACCGCCAAGTCCAAGGACAAGACGGACGTCCGAGCCCACTCAAAGACCTCGGTGTCCGTGCACGCACCACGCCCCTCTCAGGAGGTGCCGGACCAGCAGCGACGCGGTACCAAGGGTACCATACGCTTGCTGGGATGAGGCCAAGCTGGCGGGTCGCGGGACGCTCAAGGCCAACGCGCTGGCACGAGCAAGGCGCGGTCGCCGGGACGAGACCCTGCTTCTTCTAACGCTGTTAGAAGTCCGAGCATATCTCGCTCCTCGCACCGCTCGCCGCCGCTCCCCTCCACTCCAGCAGAGGCTCTAGCTAGAGCTCAGCTGCTCCTCGATTTCCCTCCAGCGGCAGACAATGCCGAGGACTGGAGGGCTACCATTCAAAGCCTCATCGCCTTCGCCAACAACGACACGCCGCAGCAGCCGGCAACATCACGGCCGCGGCAAGTCAGCCAAGCGAAGGCCGACGGAGACAAGACCGCCGGGGGTGCAACTACCGTGCACTCCCCGCCGCGGAAGCAGAAATCGCCGACTCGCCGGATCAACGTCGACGACGACTCCACGGCGTCGTCGGACCCGCGAGCTCACCGCGATCAGCGCCAAGTCCTCGATGACAGGCGACAAGAAGACGCTCGAACTCGCATCGAGCGTCGAAGAGAAGCACGACGACAGTCCGACCAGCGCGCTGGGACCGCTGTCGACATGCACGCGCCCGGTGAACCAGGCGACTTGCCGTACGCGGCAGGTTGCCCTGCGTTCACCCGAGAGCTGCGGCAAGTCCAGTGGCCCAGCATGAAGAACTTCAAGCCCGACGTACCCGAGAAGTACGACGGCAAGACCCATCCCTCGGAGTTCCTCAGTATCTACACCATTGTGGTGCAGGCTGCGGGGGACGGGATGAGAATATTTTAGCAAACTACTTCCCGCTGGTGCTCAAGCCCAATGTCAGATTCTGGCTCATGCACTTGCCGGAGAACTCCATCTCTTCTTGGGCAGACCTGTGCCACCAGTTTGTCGGCGCCTTCACGGGCGGCCACAAGCCCCACGGCCAGGAGAGCGACCTTCACATTCTAGCCCAGAAGGAAGGAGAGTCCCTGCGGAAATACATCCAGAGATTCAGCCGCGTCCAGCACAACATCCCGGACGTACACCATGCCGCGGTTATTAGCGCGTTCCATCAGAACGTACGTAACCGCCGGATGAGGGAGGAAATGGCGATGACCAAGATCCAGGACGTTAGCGAGCTTTACGCTCTGGCCAACAAGTGTGCGCGCGCTGAAGAAGGGAGGAGACTCCCCGGAGAGGATGCTGGAGCAGGGGGAACGGACAGCGAGGATGCCGCCCCGGCAAGGAAAGGCCGGCGGCGGAACAAAAGAACAAGGAAGTACTGGTTGTCGAGCAGTCCGGCAAGGAGGCTGCCACCAAGAAGACACGGGCTGGTGGCTCCGACAAGGAGGCCACCCCTGTGGCGGCCGCCGACAAGCAGGACGGCTCCGACAAGCAATACTGCAAGATCCACCGCACCAAGGGCCACGATCTCCAGAACTGCAAGAGGATCGAATACCTCGTCGAGCAGCAGAAGGCTGAGTACGAGCGACGCGACAAGGAGAAGGCCCAAGGAGGTGGAGGAGAGTCCGGCAAGAAGTGGCCATTCAATGGCCGGGGAGGACGCCGCGGCAAGGCCAAGCAGCGGCAAGGAGATAGACCTCCCCGCGGCCGCGACAAGGTCAGCCTGCATTTGTAGCGTTGTTTCTATTTCACTGTTGGACGGTTGATATTTGAGGTGGAACTGCCCCGAGGTACGAAGGACATCTTGACAGATGATTTCCGCAAACTCCGACTGGATGCGAAAGAATTCTTGTCTGATGTCCATGTCCTGGATTGCCGACAAGCGTGCGGCCCAATCTTGGAGACCCTTTGGTAGCATAAGGTGATTATGGTCCCGTACGATCGCCCGCATGTGATGGAGGGCGTAGTAGGCATCCTTCTGACTGCTAGGCGGCTGCTTGACGCAGGGGAACGTCGTTACGTGGGTGAACACGTGCTTGCCGTACCTACACATTTCCTTCCTGAAGGTGCCTCCAGATTTGGCATAGCCGGGGAGAGCATCATCAAGAACTTTCTTGATATTTGTGTAGTTTTTCTTCGACTGACGGTCCGAGTCGAAATACGTGGCCGTGGAATATTTCGGGCTTAAGAGGATGAGTGTGCAACGTGTGTCACTACACAAAACACGGAATGTTAGGAAAAAAAAGAACGATCGAAATCTAAGAAATCATATGTTACGGGGGCGGTGAGGGGATGACTTACTCGGGAAAGTAAGGCACGAGGAAGGTATCCTTATCTTTGTTCGCCATAATGACGCCTTCGAGGTATGAACTCGCGACTTGCCGGTCCCCAGCGCTGTCCAAGTGCTTGGCACGCATGTAGAAGGGGTCGACTATCACGATGTCCGGGGTCTTGTCTCTAATGATCTGCATCTCCATATTGAGCGAAAATAGCCGAATGAAGGTGTAGTGCAGCGGATGAAGGTTAAACATAGCGAAGATGTCATCAAACCGCAGGACGATCATACTCCCGATGGTGCCATCGACAAAGCCCTTGCCCACTGGCACCTTGGCCACGAAAACCGGGTATGAGTCATCTTTCTCGGAGAGACGCCGCTTCTCCATAGAAAGAACACTGTCATGCAGACTCCGCATAGCACCGGTTGCAGCCTTGAACAGATTAGCCGGTAGCATCGGCCTACCCGCCACATGCACCGCCCTCATGATATCCTTAGGTATTGGTGGCCCGTCCTGAGCACGGATCGTACTCGGTGCCGGCTGGCTCGCACCCTTGTTAGTTTTTCTTTTCCGTCCCTTCTTTGGCTTCTGCTGATGTAATGGGATCGAGGTCTGCTCAGAGACCACCTTCTTGAGTGTGGTGGGGCTGATAATATTTCCCACCTCGGCTGCTTGAGTCTCGGTGAAGGCGGCAGCTGGAGGCGTCTCCTGAGAACCGAACAGACGACGCCTGTTGCAATTGGGTTTCTCTGCGGTACCAGCTAGATCGCGATCGACTTTTGCAGGGTTGGGTTCTTGAGAAGGAGGCGCCAAGAATTCGTCACCGTACCCACCATGTTCGTTGAAGTAGTCATCGACGTTGACAAATGTACCGTCGTCGACGTCCGGATCCTGTGCCATATGCATGCCCGGATCAGCTGACGGCGGTAGCGTTGCGGCGGTCTTGCCATGGCTTGGCGCCGGCAGGACTGGCGGTGTTGTCTGTGGGGTGGTGACCCCCGCCCCCAAACGAATCTGGCTCTTCGGCCAAAGCAATGGCCAGTTGAAGCAGGCGCCGAGGGTCATCACATAGTCTTCGTCGGCCCCATGGGGTCGATACGGAGGTAACAAGTCGTCGCAGCCCCGCAGCACCCGAACCAGTTGAACCCTATACACAGTGGGTGGCATCGGATTATGGTGGAACACGCGGTTGCCCGGTTCAACGATTTAGGCCTTGGCGACATCGATCAACTTGCCGTCCACGAAGTGCAGGAGAGTGCATGGAACTTCGTTGGCGGCGCCCTGCGAAAACATGTAGGGCGTCAGGGATGCCAAGTCAAAGGCAAGGAGATGAAGTCATCGGCCGAGGCTTAGTTACCGTGATGGCGTCGAGCTCGGCTAATGTCGAGGCACCGCCAACGACGGGCGTGCAAGTGACGGAGGGGCCGCTTGCTGCCGAGGTGCCGGCCGGCGTATTCTTCCCACACCCGGGTGCATCAAGCTCCAATGCCGGCGCCGGCACCGGAGACACCAATGACGCCTCCGCCGGAGACACCACTGCCGGCGCGTTGTGCGAGTTGCTGCCCGTCAAGCTGGGAATCGGGGGCGGCCCGGGGGAAGTTAATTTGTTGTAGCTAGGGACCTCATAAGTAACGGAACTGCTCTTGTTTCAACTAGGATAAGTACTGTGGAGCATAACCAGAGTTCAAATGGATCTTCCAGCAGGTATGAGTATCACAAGAGGTGACCTGGAATGCATGCTATTTGATGAAGCCGCAGAGCCCAAGGCCCTGCCACTCTCACTTTTAGGAAAGTTTTCTGATGAATTTTTATATACCTGTAGGTTTGCAAGGTAGCTCCGATTCCTGGAGAGACTAAGGTGTGGCAATACATCACCATGACCAAAAAAATCTTCTTAATTGATTGCCCTGGGGTTGTGTACCAAAACAATGATACAGAGACTGATGTAGTTCTTAAGGGTGTGGTATGTATCTCTACTTGTGCCCTTTTTGTCTTCTCTTTTTGAATTGCAGATATTCAAGCATTTTCTTATCATTTTCATCTGTTTTTATCTTTCCAATCTTGTTTTTTTTTATGTTCTCATCTTTGTTCCTATTTCAAGGAAGTGTTGAACTTCCATTTCAACATGGAAGTAATTATATTCCTTTAATTGCAACTTCAGGTACGGGTGACAAATTTGGATGATGCTTCTGAGCACATTGGGGAAGTTCTAAGGCGTGTAAAGAAGGAGCATCTACAAAGAGCTTACAAAATACTACACTAGTGAGAAGCATGTAATGCTAATGGCAAATATTACTTCTGAGTTGTAGGCCACAATGTCATTTACTCCTTAGTTCACACCGTACAAAGATATTTGATCACGCAGTATGCTTCTATGATATTTTCCCCATTTATAGATACAACAGTTGAATATTTTGATATGAAAATTGTGAACATACATTGAATAGTAGGTCGGTGCTTATGCTAAGTGTATACTTATTTGCAGAAAGAAGATAGATCACCACATAATAGATGTAGTTCAGTGCACTAAGTAGAATAAGGTGATGCAGAATGCTTTCTTATATGTATCTCTCTTGGGTCGGTTACAATTTCAACAGTTGGATATTTTGATGCAAAAGTGGCAAAAATAGTAGGGCAGTGTTCATGCTAACTGTATTATACTTATTTGTAGATGTATTGAAACAAGTATAGTTAGGGAATGCAGGGTGCTTTCTTATATGGTTCTCCCTCGGGTCGGTTATAGTTGCAATTGAGAACAGCTTTTGACAACACTAACTCTAGCAATTTGAACTGAAGAAACCAAGCAAGCTGCTGGGCTGCAAGCAAGCAGAAAAGGGAGGATAAGTCCCTTACCGAAGTCGGAGAAGCGCTTCCGCGGGGCGTGGAGGAACTCGGCGTACTCCTCAGCCTCCCCTGCTTCGGGGGCCGAGGGTGACGCCGACGGCGTTGGCGAGCTTCTCGACGCCGGCCTGGAGCGCGGCCCGGGACTTCTCGACGTCGAAGGCGATTTCCTTGGCGTCCGCGCGCACCACCAGCCGCGACGAGCGGCCCGGGACCTCCTCAGCCTCCCCTGCTCAGTACACCGGATTGAGGGGCGAGCAGGGGAATGCGGGACCGTGCAGAGGAACGGCGCGTGAGAGAGGGGCGGGCGGGGGTTACCTGGGAGGAGAAGGAGCGGAGGAGGGAGGCGGTGGGGTGGTGGTGGGGTGCGGCGGCGGTGGGGGACCGGCGGCGGGGCAGCAGGGGAGGGGAGGCGGCGGGGGAGACGGGGTCGGGACCCAGCGGCCGGCGGTGGCGTCGGAGGGGGCGGCGCCGCAGGGGATGGGGGGCTGTGGCGGCGACAGGGGAGGGGATAAGAGGAGAGGAACAAGTGCATGCGGCGACAGGGGAGGGGATAAGAGGAGAGGGGGATCTAGCGGATGGCAGCGCTAACAATGGCGCACATCTCTGGTAGTGCGCCATTACTGCCATGGCCTAGTGGTTAAAAGAGTCTGCGTCTGTGTTATGGACAGAAGTACTGCCATGGCCTAGTGGTTGGACCCTTGATGCATAACCCAGCCAGCCAGGGTTCGAATCCTGGCGGCCCCATTTTTTTCAATCTTTAAGAAAAATGTTTTTGATGTATATATGTCTATTGGTTGCACTAGTCCGGTCTTTAAACATTTTTTTACCTTTTTCTGTGTTTTTTCTTTACTGTTTTTGTCAGTTCTTTTTTAGTTTTCTATTAAATATATTTGAATGTATTTGAGTATTTGAATGTATTTGAATGTAAATATTGTTAAACAACATACATTTGAATGTAAATATTGTTAAACAACATACATTTTAATGTATTTGAATATTTCCTATTAAATATATGTACATCTTTTAGGACAATATACGTGGGCTTATGTGTTTAGATTTAAGATTTGAATCATTGTGATAATTTAAGATTTGAGATAAAAGAATAGGAAAATGCAAATGGAGTGATAAAACCATTGTGCAAAGATTTAGAATTAGATGACATGGTTGAAATCAAGTGATACATGTAATAATTTAGTTGCATGTAATAATTGAGCTTGCCACTGACACACACACACACGCGGCCGACACGTCGTGATTCAATCTTAGCTATCTTTTCACAATCTTCTTGCCCTTCTTCCTCGCGGTTGAATAATTTAGCCCCGGAACCCCTTGAATTGATCTTCTCTTGAACGGACGTCCTTTAGGTAGGGTGGTCCTGCTTCTTCTTGTGGTGTATGGTACTTCATCGTCATCGTCATCTTCCATCTTCGGGTCGCCGTACTTGTCAAAGTCTTGCTCATTGGCGACTCCATCCATTCCGATGATGTTCCTTTTGCCTCTCCTCACGACAACACGACTGGGCTTTGACGGGTCGGTAATGAAGAAGCATTGGTCCACTTTGGAAGCCAGTACCCATGGCTCATTTTTCGCGGTGACGTTTGCGCCCGCGGTCTTGGATTTGGCTTCTGGTATAACCATGGTGGTGAAATACCGGTCTTCTTTTAGGACGCTCTTGGCCCATCTGACACGGAACATCGGGACCTTCTCTCCAGCGTAGCTCAGCTCCCAGATCTCCTCGATCCTTCCATAGTATCTGTCCTTGTCGTTACCGGTGTAGGATTCCATCGTTACCCCGGAGTTCTGATAATCGCTCTTCATGTCCTTTTCCTCGGTGTAGAATGTGTAGCCGTTCATATCGTACGCCTCATAGGTCATCAGGTTGTGCTCGGCGCCCTGTGACAAGGCGAATATGAGTTTTTCTTCCGCGGAAGAATCCTCATGTAAAGGGTACGACAGAAGCTTCTCCTTGAACCAACGCGTGAAACATGAGTTGTGCTCTTTGATTATAGCTCCCTCCGTCCTCTGTTGGCCTCGGTCATTGTACGTCTTCTCAATAAAGATTTTGTGCTCTACCACCCAAGGATCGACCACGTCTATGTGTTGTAGCGCGACTAGGTTTGCTCTTTCAAAGTCGGCGAGTCGACCCATGAAGTCGACATGCATTTCGCGGCGACCCTCGCGGTGACCCCATCCAGCGAGCCTGCCGAGGTGCCTGTTGACGGGCAGACCAACGGGGTTCTCGATGCCTAGATAATTCGTGCAGAAGGAGATGCACTCTTCGGTCAGAAAGCCCTTTGCTATGCTTCCATCTGGACGTGCCCTGTTGCCGAACGTATCCTTTGATGACACCATTCATCCTTTCGAACGGCATCATGCTGTGCAGGAACGTCGGCCCCAGTTGGATGATATCCTCCACGATATGGACCAGCAGATGCACCATAACGTCGAAGAATGCGGGCGGGAAGTAGATCTCAAGCTCGCATAGTATCACCACGATCTCTTCCTGTAGCCTTCTGAGTTGCCTCACGCCAACAGACTTCCGAGAGATGACGTCGAAAAAGTTGCATAGGCCAAATAGCGTGTCACGGACGTGCGCGTCCATGATCCCACGGATTGCAACTGGAAGTATCTGCGTCATCAGCACGTGACAGTCGTGAGACTTCATCCCGCTGAACTTCTGCTTCGCTGAGTCTAGGTATCTGCTTATCTTCCCCGCGTAACCGTAAGGAAGTTTTACTCCTACGAGGCAGGTGAAAAACTGCTCGATCTCCTTCTGACTTAGAGTGAAGCACGCGGGAGGGTAGTCATATTCGATCTTCTTGGCCTTTTTGCCTTTGCGATGACTTTCCTTGTCCTTCGCCTCATCATCATCATCATCATCATTAGGGCGCCAGAGCTCCTCCCTGATGCCCATTTTTTGCAAGTCTGCCCTTGCTTTCGGCCCATCTTTGGTCCTCTCTGGCATGTTGAGGAGGGTACCAAGCAGACTCTCGCACACGTTCTTCGTGATATGCATGACATCAAGGCTGTGAGGCACACGGAGGATCTTCCAGTACGGCAAGTCCCAGAAAACAGACCTCGTTTTCCATACCTTCAGCAGCGGCTCTGGCGCCTTTCGCTTCTTTCCCGGCAGTGGGCACTCTTTCCAATTTTTCAACAGCTCGTCTATTTCCTCGCCGCTCCTCGTACGTGGGGGTCTTCGGGTTTCGGTTTCACCATCGAACAGATCCTTGCGTTTTCTCCATGCGTCATCGTCGCGAAGCCACCTTCGATGTCCCATGAACACGGTTTTCGAAGACCCGGGATCTCTATCTAGCTGGCGATACGTTGTGTCATCCATGCACCTGACGCATGCACAAAATCCGTGGACCACCTGCCCCGCGACATATCCGTAACCGAGATAGTCGTGCACCGTCGTGAGCAGTGCGGCTCTCATAGGGAAACATTCTTTCGCTGCGGCGTCCCACGTATTGGCTGGCGTTTTCCACAGCGTGTCTAGCTCCTCTTTCAGCAGCCCCAGATACAGATTGATGTCGTTCCCTGGTTGTTTCGGCCCTTCAATTAGCATACTCATGTGAATGTACTTCCTCTTCATGCACATCCAGGGGGGGAGGTTGTACATCCACACAAACACAGGCCAGGTGCTATGTGTGCTTCTCTGGCTGCCAAACGGATTGACTCCATCGGTGCTCGCGCCCAGCACGATGTTCCTTGGATCGTCCCCAAATTCTGTGTCTTCGAAGTTCAACGCTTGCCACTGGCTCGCGTCCTTAGGGTGACTCAGCATCTTGTCTTTTTTATTTATCTCCGGATCATTTCCATCATCTTCTCGCTTCTTCTCCTCCCTATCCGCGTGCCAACGCAGGAGCTTTGCTAGCTTAGGGTCCGCGAAATACCGCTGCAGACGAGGAGTGATCGGAAAGTACCACACCACTTTTCGAGGAGCTTTCTTCCTCTTCTTGTATCGACTGACGCCGCACACCGGACATATGGTAGACTCCGCGTGCTCGTCCCGATAAATGATGCAATCGTTCATGCACACATGGTATTTCACGTGCGGTAAATCCAGAGGACACACGATTTTCTTCGCCTCCTCGAAACTGGTCGGGCACTTGTTCCCCTTCGGAAGACGTTCGTGCCAGAATGACATGTTCTCGTCGAAGCATGCGTCGGTCATTTTGTGTTTTACCTTCATCTCCAGAGCCATGAGCGTTACTTTCAGGCGGGTATCCTCGGGCCTGCATCCTTCATACAATGGAGTAACCGCGTCTGTCTCCAGTTGATCCAGCTTGGCTTTCTCTCGGGCGGCAGCTCTTGCGTTACCCGTCTGCTTGCGAAGCAGCTCTTGAATATGAGGGTCATGCACCCAGCCCATCGATGGTCCATCGTCGTCTGCTCCGGCATCTTCATCTTCATGATCATGCCCTTCGTCTTGATCTTCCTCATCATCATGTCCGGCATCTTCTACATGATGACCGTGTCCTGCATCTACTTCGTGATCATGTCCTGGAGATTCTTCGTCTTCTCGCCCGCCCTGGCCGCTATTGTCTTGCTGCCCTTCCTTTTTTCTGCTTGCCCGGCCCCCATGGATGACTTCATAGTCATCTTCATCACCTTGCCACCGATAGCCATCCATGAAACCACGCAAGAGCAAGTGGTCCTGCACCTGCCCGGAATCCGGGTCCGCAATAAGGCTCTTCAGCTTGCATCTTCGACACGGACATCTTATCTCCGTCTCGTTCTTTTGAAGCATCTCGGTCTTCGCGGAGCTCAAAAACCTATTTACGATGCCTTCGGTCATCGTGCGGACCATGGTCGCCTGCGGGGTAGAGCAAAATGATATTTTAGAACAAAAAAAAATTTGGCATGACTTTGCCTAAAAATAGGACCAAAAAGAATGCACATAGTGCCAAATTCTCGCCGAAACGGAAATGAATCAACATTCCGGCAAAATATTGGCAACTATCGCATTTCAAATACCGGTACCTGCAAACACAAACATATGCAACACCACAAACATATGTACATCTCTAGGCCATAAAAAGTGTGTACGTTGTTGGAGACGGAGAGAAAAGTAGATCTAGAACATAAAGAAAGCTTTCCCCTTACTTACCTATCAAAAAAAGGAAATTTAACCACTTAATTTGGGTGAATCAATGGTGCAAATGAGGTGAGGAGGAGGAGCAAGACGACCAGATTTGTTTTGGTGGAGGGGGGAAAGTGAGTGTGTG
>LR738714.1:798748427-798781601 GCA_902687465.1 Secale cereale
CCCCCCCCCCCCCCGTCACACCTCCAACTCCTCTCGCAGGGCGCCGGCGAAGCCCTGCAGCTTTTTCTGTTGCATCCATCACCACGCCGTCGTGCTGCTGGATCTCTGTCAACCTCTCCTCCGCCCTTGATGGATCAAGAAGGAGGAGACGTCGCTGTACCATACGTGTGTTGAACGCGGAGGTGCCGTTCGTTCGCCGTTGGGATCATCGATGACGAGGATAACGAAGAGTACGACTCCATCATCCACGTTCTTTCGAACGCTTCCGCACGCGATCTACAAAGGGTATGTAGATGCACTCCTTTATGCTCGTTGCTAGATGACTCCTTAGATTGATCTTGGTGAAGCGTAGGAAATTTTTTGAATTCTGCTACGTTCCCCAACAGTAGCAAGAAGAATTTCTGGAGCCGTTGCCGGGGAGGCTTATGCAAAAGTCATATACCAAGTACCTATCACAAACCCTTATCCTTCGCATTACATTTATTTGCCTCTCGTTTTCCTCTCCCCCACTTCACCCTTGCCATTTTATTTGCCCTTCTTTTTGCCGTGTGTTTATCGTTCGCCTGCTTCTTGTTTGCTTGTGTGTTGGATTGCTTGCTTGTCACTATGGCTCAGAACAATACCAAATTGTGTGAGTTCTTCAATACCAACAATAATGATTTTATTAGCACTCCGATTGCTCCTATTACCGATGATGAATCTTGTGAGATCAATGCTGCTCTGTTGAATCTTTTCATGAAAGATCAATTTTTCGGCCTTCCTAGTGAAGATGCCGCTACCCATCTAAACAACTTTGTTGATTTGTGTGATATGCAAAAGAAAAGGGATACAGATAACGATATTGTTAAATTGAAGTTATTTTCGTTTTCACTTAGAGATCGTGCTAAAACTTGGTTTTCCTCTTTCCCTAGAAATAGTATTGATTCGTGGAATAAGTGCAAAGATGCTATTATCTAAAAGTATTTTCCTCCCGCTAAGATTATTTCTCTTAGAAACGATATTATGAATTTTAAGCAACTAGATCATGAGCATGTTGCACAAGCTTGGGAGAGAATGAAATTAATGATACGTAATTGCCCTACACATGATTTGAACTTATGGATGATTATACAAAACTTTTATGTTGGCTTGAATTTTGCTTCTAGAAATCTTTTAGATTCGGCCGCAGGAGGCACTTTCATGGAAACTACCTTAGGAGAAGCTACCAAACTCCTAGATAATATTATGGTTAATTATTCTCAATGGCACATGATACGTCTCCAAAGTATCTATAATTTTTTATTGTTCCATGCTATTATATTATCCTTCTAGGATGTTTTATGGGCTTTTATATACACTTTTAAATGATTTTTGGGACTAACCTATTAACCCAGAGCCTAGTGCCAGTTTCTATTTTTCTCCTGTTTTAGGGTTTCACGGAAAAGGAATATCAAACGGAGCCCAATTGACCTAAAACTCAACGAAGGACGTTTTTGGACCAAAAGAAGCCCGGGAAGTGCCAGAGGGGGACGAGAAGACCCACGGGCTGCCCACAAGGGTGGGGGGCGCGCCCCCTACTGGGCACGCCCCCCTGCCTCGTGGACAGCCCGTAGACCCCCTTTGCTTGGCCCAAACTCCAACACCTCCTATATATACTGAAACCTCCGGAAAGTAACCTAGATTGGGAGTTCCGCCGGCTGTTGCCACCGAAATCCAATCTACACCCGTTCCGGCACCCTGCTGGAGGGGGGGAATCCCTCTCCGGTGGCTATCTTCATCATCTCGGCGCTCTCCATGACGAGGAGGGAGTAGTTCACCCTCGGGGTTGAGGGTATGTATCAGTAGCTATGTGTTTGATCTCTCTCTCTCGTGTTCTTGAGATAGCATGATCTTGATGTATAGGGAGCTTTGCTACTACAGTTGGATCTTATGATGTTTCTCCCCCTCTACTCTCTTGTAATGGATTGATTTTTCCCTTTGAAGTTATCTTATCAGCTTGAGTCTTTAAGGATTTGAGAACACTTGACGTATCTCTTGCGTGGGATACTTGTGGTGACATTGGCGTATTCTATTGATTCACTTGATGTACGTTTTGGTGATCAACTTGCGAGTTCCGTGACCTTGGGAATCTATGCATAGGAGTTGGCACAGGTTTTCGTCTTGACTCTCCAGTAGAAACTTTGGGGCACTCTTTGAAGTTCTTTGTGTTGGTTGAATAGATGAATCTGAGATTGTGTGATGCATATCGTATAATCATGCCCACGGATACTTGAGGTGACAATGGAGTATCTAGGTGACATTAGGGTTTTGGTTTATTTGTGTCTTAAGGTGTTATTCTAGTACGAACTCTTGAATAAGATCGATCAGAAAGGATAACTTTGAGGTGGTTTCGTACCCTACCATAATCTCTTCGTTTTTTCTCCTCTATTAGTTACTTTGGAGTGACTCTTTGTTGCATGTTGAGGGATAGTTATATGATCCAGTTATGTTATTATTGTTAAGAGAACTTGCACTAGTGAAAGTATGAACCCTAGGCCTTGTTTCCTATAGTTGCAACACCGTTTATGCTCACGTCTACCACTTGCTACCTTGCTGTTTTTATATTTTCTTATTACAAAAACCTATATCTACCATCCATATTGGATTCGTATCACCATCTCTTCGCCGAACTAGTGCACCTATACAATTTACCATTGTATTGGGTGTGTTGGGGACACAAGAGACTCTTTGTTATTTGGTTGCAGGGTTGTTTGAGAGAGACCATCTTCATCATACGCCTCCCACGGATTGATAAACCTTAGGTCATCCACTTGAGGGAAATTTGCTACTATCCTACAAACCTCTACACGTGGAGGCCTAACAACGTCTACAAGAAGAAGGTTGCATAGTAGACATCAAGCTTTTTTCTGGCGCCATTGCCAGGGAGGTTAGTGCTTGAAGGTATAACTTTCGATCTTGCAATCGAATCTTTTAGTTTCTTGTTTTATCACTAGTTTAGTTTATAAAAGAAAACTACAAAAAATAGAATTACGGTTACCTTATATGCTTCATATTTATAATATCTTTCGTGAGAATGATGGGAAGGAAAATTGTGCTCAAGTACTAGAAGAAGAATTACATAGAATGCTTGGCATAAAATATTTTCATGATGAGCATGACTGCAATGTTGTTAGTATGAATCCCTTGAATATCCATGATGCTAATGATATGCAAAGCCACAAGCTTGGGGATGCTATGTTTGATGAAGATGATATGTTTAGTACCCCAAGTTTTGATGAGCAAATTTATTATGATGAAAGAATGCCTCCTATTTATGATGATTATATTTATGAAAGTGGATTTATAGAGGTCATGACTTTATTTAGTGATGAATCCACTATTTCGGAAGAGGTTCCAATTGATTATGAGAACAAAGTTGCTATCTATGATGATTATTGTGATGACTTGTATGCTATTAAGAATAATGATAACCATGAAACTTGTCATCATGATTTTAGTTTTCAATTGGATTATTCTTCACATGATAATTATTTTGTTCAGTTTGCTCCCACTATTATTCATGAGAAGAAATTTGCTTATGTGGAGAGTAGTAAATTTTCTATGCTTGTAGATCATGAAAAAAATGCTTTATGTGATGGTTATATTATTGAATTCATTCATAATGCTACTGAAAATTATTATGAGGGAGGAATATATGCTTGTAGGAATTGCAATAATATCAAGTTTCCTCTCTATGTGCTTAAAATCTTGAAGTTATGCTCGTTTTCCCTTCCTATGCTAGTTGATTATCGTTCCCATAAGTTGTTTGCTCAAAAAATCCCTATGCATAGGAAGTGGGTTAGACTTAAATGTGCTAGTCATATTCTTCATGATGCTCTCCTTATGTTTCAATTTTTATCTTTTATGCGAGCATCATTGAAATCATCATACCATATAGACACAAACTTTATATGGAAGCATACAATCGACAGCAAGGTCTTGAATTATGATAGATTACAAGAAATCGCCAGGCGGTGACGCTGGGTGATCAATTCTTGAAAAAAATGAATTCCTCTATATATAGATATTCCTGCATCCCATTGTGATAATGTTTAGAGAAAACTTTCTCAGTATAGTAATCCTGGTCAAAAGGATGTCATCAAACTTACAAATGTCCATGAATATGGAGAAGCAGTTGGTGTTCTAGAATGCTAAAGCAAATGGGCACTCCCAGAAAAGTTGTATTGTAGTCACTTCAGAGCTCAGAATTATAGGAAGGACTATGATTTTTTTTCTATTAAGCAGATTTCTTTAATTGACTCTATCATGCAATTGAAGCTAGAAGAAATTTTTATTTTTGAGCATTGGAGCACTGATGGTATGGAAGATCATGTTTAAGGACCTTGTACTTGTGAATAATGTTTTCATTCGCTAGGTATTGTTGAATTAATAACATTATTTCATGGTATTGTTGGTATATATAGGCTTGTGCAGAGAAGGGAGTGTAAAGTTATTTATCCTCCACCAGATCATATTTGACAAAGACTTGTTTTTGAATAGTAATAGATAACAACACAATAAATTTATCTTTGAGATGGTCTCTCTCTCCAAATATCTCGCCATAACATGATAGTGTTGACCTGCCCTCAAGTGCACTTGGCTACCATCTTAAAATCTAGAATCCACTCAAAATTCTTTTCAACTAAAAAATGTTAACGTGCATGTTGCAACGCCTTCAGGCACCTTGAGTGGCACTTTTTTTAAATGGTCTTGTATCCATCTTGTGTATATCAAAAATGTAACCGGGGGAATGATAAAGGACGCCGATATGTACCTGACATTGAAAGTCAGGTAGGAAAGCTCCCAGGCATGAACGATATCATTCCATAGGGAACCCCCATGTCCACAAACCCCCCCCCCCATCTCCTACTGGCCTTTTTCCTGTAAAACGGAAAAAGGGAAAGAAAAGACCAGTAAATAAACAAAAAGGAAACGATGTATTTTTTTATTGTTGTGACAAGAAAACACCAATTTTTTGTTGTGCCAAGAAAAAAAATCTGTTCACTTTAAAGGCAGGAAATTTCCATTGGTAAGAAAGAGCCTTGGTAATAAAAATACCATTAACAAAGAAGGAGAAAATTTACATTAAAAAACCCACCTTTACGCAATTTCCATCTGTACATACATGGTGGCGAAAAAATCTTGATACAAAATACCAGCAGTGATTATATTGACATGTATGTAAATATTAGAAATTTGGCCCATGTCTACTAAAAGTAAAAATTACCATTCAAAAATTTGGAAAAAAAAAGGTAGCCAAAAAATAAAAGTTTTCATGTCTTTCTAGGGAATTATGGGTAAAAATGCTATGTCCATAAAGCTAAATTGCCATAGAAAAATTTAAACGTAATTTTCTATAGCAAAAAAAGAGGTAAACAGAATTTTCCATGTTGTTAATGGTAAAATTGCCATTTGGGCAAAGGTAAAATTGCCATCCGTGGAAAAATAGATATCAAATAAAATAAAAAATTAACATCAAAAATTTAATAAATGTACAAAAACCTAAAAATGGCAATGTGAATTGTAGGTAAAATTTCCAAGGATTTGTAGGTAGACTCGCGATGAAAATAATATTAAAATTGCCATGGCAAAATTAAAAGTAATTTATTTCATAGAAAAAAGGAGGTAAATAGAATTGGCCATGTTGGTATTGGTATAATTGAGATTCTGATAAGGGTAAAATTGCCATTGTGAATTAAAATATTAATTTATGTTTGCCATGGAAAATATGGTAAAATGTCCATACGTCATGTATATTGTACTTTATTTTTCTATCTTTGGGATCAAACTTATAACACCAAAAAGGAAAAAAAAAAATTCACACGACACGTTTGAGAACTCTAGATTTTACCATGTGCATATTGCGAAGATTTAAAATACACAAAATTCCCATGTTGTGAAAATAAAATGTGTAACATGAACTTCCCATGCAACC
Organism: Secale cereale; assembly: GCA_902687465.1. Taxonomy (NCBI): domain Eukaryota; kingdom Viridiplantae; phylum Streptophyta; class Magnoliopsida; order Poales; family Poaceae; genus Secale; species Secale cereale. The sequence goes on from LR738714.1 coordinate 798,754,381, forward strand.
TATATTTGAAATTGCCAAGTTATGAATGAAATACATGAACTTCCAACAAAAATAACACTTAGAACTGGCATGGACAAGATAACGAATGCTAGAAAATATAAATTATGAACATACAATTCCCATGGCATATTCAAATAGTATTTTCTCGAGGTATTTTTTTAAAAATTACCATGGTTTGTGCGGCAAACTTGTCGTGTATGTATGATAACTCAGATGGTGGACAAAATTTCCATGGCTAATGCAAAAGGGAAAATTGAACATGGTACTTTTTATTAAAATTGTCGTGTTTTGTATGAGAAAATTGCCATGATATTTTAATATGACATGACCCAATAAGCTACATTTTCCATGCTCCATTAACTTAAGTTTGCATGGTCATATTAAAAAGAATATTGTTTGCCTTCTTTAGAAAACAGAAAAAATTACCATGGTATATTAACTCGGAAATCTTTTTTTGCCTTATTTACAAAATTACCATGGGCTGAATTCGAAAATAATGCTAGGTGAATCATGGCAAAAACTTGAACATGATACATAGATTTTGCCATGGCAAACACATTCAGTATCATCTACTTAGCCAAGTTTGAATTTACCATGTGATTCAAAAACTTTGCCATGGTTATGTTAATTTGAACATTGGATTCGTGGTAGAAACCAGAATTTGCCAAGGCAAAACACATTCAATAGCATAGCCATGTATTAATTTACCATGTGATGCTACACAAAAGTTGAATGGTTATGCGAATTTGAACACTGGATTTGTGTGAAAAAAAACCGAAATTACCATGGCAAAAACATTCAGTATAATCTATTTCGGCCCATGTCAATATGCCATGAGATCCTACACAAAATTGACATCTACAGTAGATCATGCATGCATTACGACGGAGCAGGTACTCACCGGCAAGATGGGCATGGCCACCACCTCCTCATCCACGTCGTCTCCAGAAGAGACGCCAGTGTAGATCCAAAGGCAGGTGGTTGCGCCGTACGCCTCCTCCTCCATGATGATATCCGCCATTGCTCCTCCCCGTCCGCGCTCCGCCTCCTGAAGGACCTTGCCGACGCCACCTGGAAGAAAAACGGCAGGGATTTTGCCACACCCGTCGATGGGATCCACCGCCGTTGCGTCCGAACCTATGCAATAGCAGGGGCGCACCTTCTTCACAAACCGCATCGCCCCCCATCGCCTCCCAGCCAACTCGCGCTCATGGGAAACCATCACCACTCTGCAACCACCAGAGCTGCCCGGACCACAAGCACTGGAGCATGCCGCCGTGGCAGCCACCTACCGGGTCAGCCGACTCCGTGCACATCTTCGCCCGTGCCGCGACAAGATCCTGTGGAAGGGGGTCCCTCGCTCGCAGACGAGAGAATGCCGTCGGGGAGGACTCCCATCACGTCAACCCCTACCCCCCCTCCCGGCTGCATAAGCATCCATGGTGTCGTCGAGACTCCGCCTCCTACCGGGCAATGCTACCCCTCCACCCCACAACTTTTGTTGGGGTCTGTGTGTGGTGTGAGTGCTCCTAACGAATGGATAATGTCGTGCGACTGGTTCGTTTCATCCGGTCACTGCGATATCCAGCCCGAACATTGATGTGGAAACTTTGGGCTTTTGTTATTCGTGCTTCAAGAATGACCGTCGATTTAGCCGTTCGAGCAGAGAAGCTATATACCGCACGTTCGGTGGTTATCATTTGGGAAGATATATTATTTCCCGACTACTCCCTACGTTCACAAAGATAAGAGGTATAGGATATTTCAATATGAACTATGCACGAAATGAAATGAGTGAATAAACACAATAAAATATGCCTATATACATCTGATTCACAAAAGATAGAACATCTATATACATCTGGAATAGGCAATGGGGCGGGGTCGTTTCGATTCGTTTTGTTCGGTCGAACATTCACGTGGCAGCTATGTGCTTTGTTGATTCGTGTTGTAAAAATGAATTTATATAATTTATGCCATGACACGGCGGCAGCGACATCCGCGAGGGGGGTCACTCGATATATAATTTAGGTACATTTTTTAGTTTAGATGAGGCACATTTAAGTTAATCAAAGTAGTTTAGAAAAAAAAGAGAAATGAAAAAAAATCTATGCCAACGGTCTATGAGGCCTCGAATCGATGACGTGGCAGAGGCCACGGATCGATGACGTGGCAGAGGCCACGGATCGATGACGTGGGTCAGGCCTATGCCGACGATGAGGCCGTCAGCATATCTATGACACCTCACGGACAGACGAGGGGCTCGGATCGATGACGTGTCACGTCACCCGGATCGATGACGTGTCACGTCCCCCGTTAGTGCCGTCGGCGTAGATATTACACAACATCAAAAAGACGAAATTAATACAAATTCATACATACTTCTCATAAAACAAGATACAACTATATCTAGCTAAAGCATTTAAATGCAACAACAAATGCGAGGATGAGTCGTGTTGTAAAAATGAAAGACGATGGAGAAGTTCAGGTGGAGAAGCTATATACCGCATGTTCGGTGGATATTATTTGGGAAGATAAATTATTTCCGGACTACTCCCTTCGGTCATAAAGATAAGATGTTTAGGATAATTCAATATGAACTATGTACAAACTGAAATGAGTGAATAAATACAATAAAATATGTCTATATACATCCGATTCACAAAAGATAGAACGGATGGAGAACGCTAGCTTTTGTACACTTTGTTGCCACGTCCCGTTCGATTCGAGCAGTTATCCCTTTTTCTTTTTGCATGGTATACGTAGTTATCCTTTGACGCGTGCGTTTTAATGTTGACAGGTCAGCCAATACCGAATCAGATCTCATGGCATATCATAACATTTATTATACGCAGCTCATCTCCCCGATTCTTCTCTGGCTGCTTGCTATATAAAGCCACCCGACCCCGAGGCATGGCCACACCCACACACACTCATCTTCCTTCCTTTCTCTGAGCCCAGCCTCCGAGCGAGCGATCGAGCAATGGCCGCACCTAAGCGGAGGGGTGGCAGCGGCCGGAAGAAGACCGTCATCCGCCGGATCGAGCAGGAGGATGCCCGGCAGGTCTGCTTCGCCAAGCGCCGGGTGGGGTTCTTCACCAAGGCCAGCGATCTGGCTGTGCTCACAGGCGCCCAGGTGGCCGCCCTCGCCTTCTCTCCCGGCGGCAAGGCCTTCACCTTCGGCCACCCCTCCGTCGACCCCGTCGTAGAACGCTTCCTGGCGGGGGAGGGTTTGGGGGCTGGCGCTGCCGACGCCCATTTCCTGGCCGGAGACGACAAGGTGAGGAGCCTGGCCGAGCAGCTCACAGAGATAGGCACGGAGCTGACGGAGGTGAACAAGCAGACGGAGCGCATCGACAAGACCATGGCCAGGGAGCGCGCCGAGGGGGACAAGATTGCGGCGTGGGTCGACCCCAAGGTGCGCGACATGGGGGACGAGGACATGGCGGCCTTCTTTGCCGCGCTGATGCAGGTGAAGGACATCGTCTCCGAACGCGCCAGGCAGGTTCTCCTCGAAGCGATTCACGTTGACGTGAGCCGCATGGCCGAGACGGCCCCGCCGCTGCCGCCCCAGTTCTTTGGTGGCAGCACCTTTGAGTACGGTAGCAGCAGCGGCAGCAGCAACGCCGGGATGGAGTTCCAGTTTCCGGTGCCTCCGCCTCAGGGATTCCCCTCCGGAATGGATACGCAACAGCAGCTGGTGATGGAGATGCCTCCGGCTCATGTGGTCGCCGCCGGGATGGTTATGCAGGAGATGCCTCCGCCGCCGGGGTTCGCTGCCGGAATGGATATGGAGCAGATGCAGATGACCGTTCGTCAGCCGCCGTCGTCGGACGCAGGGCTGGACAGAGAGCTCGACCAATGGCTTATGGCGATGCTGCCGCCACCTCCACCGGAAAAGGCCGGGTTGGAGATGGCGCATGTGCCGAACGCCGAAGAAGAGGAGATCCAAACCCATGCCCATCAGTTCCACTAAAACCATTCATGCATGGACGAGTTGGTCGTCAATCTGTTCGTCAATCTGCCGAGTTACATTTTTTTATTTTTTGGGAGAATCTTCGTCTAGTTTCATCTTCTGTCGAGCAAATTTTATGTCGTTTCTCTATTATCAATAATTCATGGCTAAATCTGAATTGTACCGTCGCTGGCTGCTGGCATTTAATGAAATACAAATATCTCTGCTGGCATCATTATTATATATACAAAGATCTCCTCCTACATGCAAAATCTTTGGTGTTTGTTTTTTTTCCTTTTGTGGAACAAAATCTTGTATTAATTTAGGTCTTTCTTATTATTGACAGACAATCGTCCCTTAGACCGTACAAACGTTAGGCTCAACGTGACACCCAACAATATATCTTATCTATTTGTTATATAGATACACAATAAGCATAATACGAGGATACTAAGAGAAAGTGCTAGTACAAAATTTTACATCCATTACTACCTCTGTAGACTGAAGAGGGAGTATAAAAAAGTTCAAGAAAATAAGAAAAGGGAGTATAAAATACCAGCCCTTGATCTCGATAACATTTTAAAATATAAAAGTCGTGTCCGTTCAATGTATATGCAACCTAAACATCGGGCGGGTCTCAGACTGAATGCATGACAAACAGACTATATGCAACTTAAAAGAAGTTAATATTCTTGGTTTGGTACAGTAATTTTCGTCTGCTTTGTCCTATATATGCGTACAAAAATCTGTCAGAACCAGGTATCTGCAAAACGCACGGGGTCTGTGTTTGTCCCGTCCCCAACCCAATTCTCCCTTTCCCTTCTTCCTCCTTGGCATGAGTCTCTTGCCCCGTGCGGCCGTGCCCAATTCCCTGATCTCATGTTCGGAGCACGCCGCCAACATCGGCCTCCTTCCTGTGGACAGCTGCGACACATCAAGCCCTCGCATCGCTAAGTAAACCTACGATACTGCACGACGTGATCAACTGTGGCATGTCGGATCTGGCGCTTCCATTGACGGCCATGGTCTAGCACGGACCCGAGGTCCCGCGACCGCTTCCCCTGTTCCCGCTTGCCATGTGCGTCCGCGGTGATGGGCTCTCGTTCTAGAGCTTCTCGTGTGCGTCAACGTCCAGCGCCATCAGGGGAGCCTAGCCCTCAAGTCGCCTCCTCTCCTCTGCAACCCTCCGGCTCACCGTTGGTACCCGCTCCCGGTGCTCCACCGACTCCACCATGACTCTTAACTACCACCGGCACCTAGGGCAAATGCTTACTCCCACGCACCCGTGAGGAGCAAAGTACAGCACCACAGGACGAGGGTGACAATGGCAGATGGTCTAGACGGAGGCGTGGCCACGTAAAGAGGCCATGTTCAGCCAAGTATTTCCTAGCGAAAATAGATAATTAAATTTAGATTGTAGCAATGGAAACCAAACATATAATTTTACTTGGACGATTGTAGTTGATTAGGCTTTGAAATGCATAATTGCTTTAGATTAAATATAAAACAAACAAAACTCATTGCAACGTACCGGGTGTATGTGTGCTAGCTTTATTTATTTATTTTATATATAGATAATTATTAAAGAAAATTCATATGTAATTGTTTAGGACTCCCTCCGTCACAAATAGATGTCATTGATTTAGTACATACAATTCTCACTAAATTTAAATACATGAAAATTCTCTCTCCCGTTGCAACACACGGGCATATGTGCTAGTCGTAACTTAAACATCTGGTGGCTTTCAGGCTCAACACATGACCCCAAAAAAACAGGTATGACTCTAACGTAAATCACATCTCAAGGGAATAAAAATCTTCACGCAAAGAAAGGGAATAAAATCATCGGACCCTGCTGCTTGCCCAATGCCAATTCGTGCCCAGCATCCATGAGCCCTATCTGGTCCGTTCATAGCAACCGTCTTCTCACGCAGCCGTCATTCTGTTTCCTTTTTTTTTTGCGACAATTTTCCAATCTATTCATCTTCGATCATGATAGTACAACAAATAGCAGAAATAATAATATATTACATGCAGACTCGTAGACCATCTAGCGACAATTATAAACCAAAGGCGCGCCGCCGTCATCGCCCCTCCCTTGCCGGAGCCGGACACAACTTGTTGTAGTGGACAATCAGGAAGTCATCGTGCTAAGGCCCCACCTCCCTTTGATGGACCAGGCACTAGCGATGGATACATGAATTATCGATATGAACCCACATGTATGGACATATAATGTAACTGTATTTTTTATTGATGTACGCCCATCAATCACGATCTCTTTCGTTTTTTCCTCTCCCATCTTGAGTGCAAGAGAGCCATAATTTCACCATTATGGGCGATATCAACGTCTGCTACCATGTCTCTCTTTTTTGTGTGTTGTCGTGCTACAACGTCTCTGAATCATCAAGAACCAATGCTACCATTGTGAAGCTTAATTGAATCGCTGGAAGAACCAACAAGCCAAAAACAATATGTATACCATGAGGTGAGGTTGACAGAGCGCTAGGTCCAGGTGATATTACATAACACGTCTCAGATTGGAAAATACATACTGGAGTACAAGATGAGGTGCATGCCGACCTGTACGAGTACCTGCGGCAGGATGTCTTCCCATCAAACTCGGCTGAGGCAATTATCATCAAGCCCTAAAATGTCCTAAAGAGGCGATGACCCCTCGACGGTCTGGCAAGCAGGCATATGTTGTCATTCATGCCTACGACATGTATCGGACAAGAAAGTAAGGGCTAGAGATTCCATGGTATGTACATGGTCTGAGCTGCAGCATTATGCAGTAATAATATGTGCTGAGAATTGCTGTGGTGGCATGTACTTCAATCAGGCCTAGGTGCAAGAGGCAGTTCATGTGAACACATAGTCGAAACATCCGTGAACTGATGGAGGTATATAGATGGGTGATATGCATGCTTAACTCATGAACCAAGATGTTGGACCAAATCATCTAGAACCTCAGATACCATTACAAAAGCAAATAATTTGAGTAATTTTTTGTTGTTATCTTTTATTAGACTGATTTGATGTCATATAAAATAGCCCCTCCATTAGTGAATAGATGATGTTGTGGGCATTGATATGATCACAAATATATATGATCACAAATAAGACAGTATTACATGCTCCCTCCGTTCCATAATGTAGCCGTATAGATTTTTCAAAAAGTCAAACCTCACAAACTTTGACCATGTTTGTGGAGAAAAACATTTACATCTAGAATGCTAAACATATATAATTAGATGTTGTTTCATATTTTATATTTTTGGTATTGTAGATATAAATAGTTTTCCCTAGGAACTATGTCAAAGTTTGCAAACTTTGACTTGTCAAAAAATCCAGACGCAATACGTTATGGAATGGAGGATGTGTTATTTTTAGGATGGTTATGTCTATTTTTATTTGATTAATTTAACATTTTCATAGAAGAGATTAAAGATCATAGCTTTCGTGGTGGCACTAAATTTATTTTGTTGTAGTGAGGACCAAAACCATTGAGACTATATTAGCATTTGTGATCAGTCCCACAATGCATTGAAGATTTCTTATAGCATGAAAGGATTTTTCATGTGTCAAAGCCTATGGTACGCGTCGTATTAGAGATCCATTAAAAAAATTATTTGTTGTCTGAGTAGTTCATGGCAGAGAGTAGTAGTAGTTAGTTAGGATTTGGCTTATAGGTTGATGCAAAAATAATTTTGTGTTATTTCTAGTGATGGAGGAAATTTAATTACTGTTGTGATCCTTAGGCATGTGATTTTGGAAGAAGAACTTATTGCGAGGCTAGGATGGAATGGATCTTGAGATAGAAAAGTTGTCGATCATAAGTGTGGTTGTGGAAAAGTGAGTAGAAGAGAGAGAAACAAGAATGCCGCCGGTTGAACCAGTAGTATTTTTGCTCTCACCAAAATCATTTTTCAGGACCAAGGCTCTAGATGAGGACAACTTTGAAGAATAAATAACCGCTTGAAGGTGGAGTCCCCCTTCGTGTTCGAACATTGTGAAAGAAGACAAATACAACAAATTGTGCAAGCGAATGCCTTGAAAATAATTTCGCTCACGCCTCCCCTTAGAACCAAGAAATTACTTCTGTCTATTCAAGGCCAGGTACGCTCCGAAGGATTGACCTAACATCGGTGTGCTTGGGAGGAGTCATCGAGATGGTATCCAAGGGATGCCTTTGGTTGTATTTTCAAGGTCATTTCTTTGTATCTCTTTCCAGAACAACTCCATCAACTTTATTTTCTAGAAGATGTTTCTAAATAAATAACATTCGGGTTCGATTATTATTTGTTCATTCATGTGAGTAAAATTTTCATGTATATCAACACCTTTTAAGGCTAAACCATATGTTAATTTACTTCACTCATGATTTCCTAACAATGAGTTTGGCATCATTTTTCTGGGAACGTCGATACAAGACAAAAAATATACAGCGAAATACGCCCGTACAGCCACCACCTGAAAGCAACGCATCAATCAAGACTCTCCTTCCGCCAGCTCTAGAAGCAAGTTATAGGCTCACATGATGTTCTAGCCCTACAACAGGAGTCCAGTATCATCATCCATAGCTAGTCCTCAGCGTGCTCCCATACATGAGAGGATGGCCGACCGACAATTGGGAGTTTTCTAGTGAGCGCGGGATAGGTCGGGAGCGGAAGAAAATATCTACTGACCAGATCGGTCCAGAGAAAAAACTGTTACAAAACCAAGAGAAACCCATGGTGAAACCCTGGGACACATGTCGCTTGAAGGGAGCAACGTGGCCCAGCGCTAGGAACGCACAGGAGCAGCCCCTGTCTGTTGGACTTAAACCCGACGATCGTGTCCGTGTTGTCCGTGTCACGTATGTATACATCTCCGAGTTGGACTCTAGCTTGTAACCGTAGGCTTGCTTTTTGTCCTAGGTACTACTCCCTCCGTCTTAAAATAAGTGTTTTAATTTTAGTATAACTTTGTACTAGAGTCAGCATAAAGTCGAGACACTTATTTTGAGACGGAGGGAGTATATATGTACGTGAAACCCCTTGTAATTTTGTATCGTTAGCCGTCGTGTACGTACGTGTGATTTTGGCGTTGCTTGCCCAAAGATCGATCAGGAGCAAACTAGCTAGTACAAGCTAGCTTTGCACTACGGTGTAGTCCATCTCGACGTAAAAACAATTCGTCGAGTTCGGTAGTCAGCGCCACTTTGCTTCGTCGTCGTTCGTCGTCGGTGGTCTCCTGTCGTCGGAAAATACTCGACGGCGTGGACTGGGCCAATAATTGGTATCTAGAGCAAGGTTGATCTTCTGATAACGGGAAATCATGTTAGACGACGAGAAGATCAAGCAGCTGGCGGAGTACTCCGGTGTGGCTAAAGTAATAGCTTCTCCGGTGAGATCGGAGTATCCACGATTCGATCGTGGGAACTTCGTGGTATGGGCGACCATGATGGAGTGGGTGCTCGAGGCTAATGAGCTTTGGGAAGCCGTCGACCCCGGCGGCGACGAGTACCTGAAGGATGGCGCCTTGTATCGGAAGGATAGCCAGGCTATCACGGCCATCTGCTCGGTGATGCCGGTGGATGTGCAATAGCATCTAATCTCAAAGAGATCAGCGAAGGAGGCTTGGGACGCGCTCAAGACATTGCATCTAGGGCACTTGCGTGTGCGCGAGGCGAACTTGCAAACTTTGTTGAAAAGATACGAGAATCTAAGGATGGGAGAAGATGAGATGGTGGACGCCTTCGCGGTGAGGGTTGCTTCGATGGTAAACGGGATTCGTGGTCTCGGAGAGAAGTTGGAGGACATCTCCATGGTCCGGCATTTTCTACGTGCTGCTCCACCGCACTACATGCCGATTGTGTCAGCGATCGAGCAATGTGTTGATCTCAAGACTCTCACTTTGGATGATCTGGTTGGTCGTTTCAAGGCCCATGACGAGCGGATGAAACTGAGTTACGGGGATGCAAATCAAGATGAGTGTCTGATGCTTACACGTGCTCGGTGGCAGGCATTGGTTTCCAAGAAGAACAATTTTGACAAGGCGTCCAGTAGCGACGGAAAGTACCGTCCCGCAAAGGACACTAACAAAGAGTCGGAGAAGCCAAGGAAGAAAAAGTTTTACAAGAAGAAGATCCGCTGCTACAACTGTAATCTGCTCTGACAATTCAAGTCGAAGTGTAAGAATCCTCCGAAGGAGAAGGCGCTCATGGACCAGTTAGGTAATGAAAGTGACATGATGATGATGTGCGAACTCGTGGACAAAGTGGATATAGTTCTTCAAGCGTCGGCTAAAGAAATTGTCGGGCCTCCACGAAGAAAAAGTTTGCTCTCAAGATCGTGGTTCGGAAACGCCTGTCGATGCTAAAGACACGGGGTGATTCCGAAAGTTATATCGATGTTACAGGCATAAATGCTAACTTCGCTAAAGCGGACGCTGCAATTACCGCATATGCTCGGCCATGGAGAAGCAGTCTTCGTGCATCGCTTTTAGAGAAAACAAGGGTGTCAGAAGTACAAGACACGAGGCAAGATGCTCCATGCGCGGCTATCTCTGTGGATAGTCCAGGTGCTCGTACAGGAGTATGTGTACGAGGGGTGATAGCTTGATAGCTACAGTGCCAAAAGGAAGCAATGGTAGCGCACCAGAAAGCAACGGCATGAGAGCATCTCCCACAGCGCGCCAAAAGACGTGCGCGTAGTAAACATTCAGTTTACCGCGCGCAGGATGTTTTGGGGCGCTCCAGCGGCGGCGGCGGCAAACAAGCGCGTGAGGGAAATGATTGCACGCGCGGGGAAAAGGCGGCAGCTCGCGCGTTAGATTTGGCGCACCGCTTCGAGCGCGCATATAAAATGCGGCGCTCTCCACGCGGCCTCCACACTGCCAAACGCGCTCCCCCCGCTCACTCTGTTGCTTGTTCCCCATTTCCTCGCCTCTGCCACCACCGTGACACCATGACGCCGCGCAGTCGGGGATCATCTGGCTACCGCGGCGTCCGCGAACCTACTCCGCCGAGATTCGGTACGGCGACATACGCCTCCGCCTAGGCACCTTCGACATCGCCCAAGAGGACGCCCGCGCGTACGACACTGCGGCGTGGCGCCTCCGGCGCTATCGTTGGGAGATGAACTTCCCAGACATGGCGACGAGGGAGCGGGCGCAGGAGTTGGCGCCGTCCCCGCGGCTTATCATCGACGAGGATCATCGCAAGAACCGGAGACGGGAGCGCCGTCTCAGCCTGGCCGAGATGGATGAGGAAGCCATGGCGCTATGGCGCCAACGCTTTTCGCAAGACATCATCAACGAGCAATAGTTCTTCGCCGATAGGAGGGCGAAAAGGGAGGAGAAGAGGGCGGAGCGAGCCGCTTATCGCGAGGACAAGCGAATGCGGAAGGCGGCCGCTAAATTCAACATCGCGCTAGAAGATGTGTTGTCCTGGGGCTCGAACGACAAGCGATTCTTTGACGCCTACATTGAGATGTCGGAGGAGGACATCACCGAGGCGGAGTCCGAGTCGGAAGATGACGAGCAGTAGTGTATCATAGAGGAGGCTATGAAACTATCTATGTATTGAGGAGGGCGGAGTCCGAGTAGTTTAATAGAGAAGGCTATGGAACAATCTATGTATCGTAGAAGGAGAACTATCTATGACATGTCTTTGTTTTGGATGTTTGAAACTCTCTCGTGTCCAAAATGCAACATATGGCAAGCGCTGGCTACTCGCGCGGTGCGCTGCATTTTAGCACGCGTGCTGGACCTATGAGCGCGCTGCATTTTATCGCGGCCGCTGGAGCCAGCGCTGCCCGCCGTGCCAAATTAGGTGATTGGCGCGCTGCAAATAGGTTTTTAGTGCGCTGCGCGTTGGGCACCTGTTGGATATGCTCTGATACATGAGGCATCTGCCCAGACGACTACGTTGGTCGAGCCAGCGAGCAGCACGCGTGGCGGAGCAGGCGGCAGCCTAGCAGCAAGCGGTGATCACCAAGATGTGGCACATGGGCATTGTCATGAAGCTGCACAAGTCCTAGCAGCCAACGCCCTTGCCCCAGGGAGCGCGTCACTACGTGGAGGCCTAGTTGATGGGACACGCCCACAAGACGAAAAAGGGCCGAAGTGCCCAGCAAGCAGCAGCTGGGTTTGCAGCGGAAAAGGTATTGCATTTGAGTAGGAGCAAGGAAAATGTGCTGCTGGGTCTACCAGTAGCCCATGCCATGCAGGTGTGCTGGAAGAGACCCCGGCTGCACTAGCAAAATTGTACGCAGGGGAAGAGGCTTGTCCGGCACCTGCGTCGCTTCCGAAAGTACGGGAGGAAAGGACACTGTCATCCACATCCGTGTTGCTACAGCCGGTGTTATACCCATATACAGAGAAAATTCATTGGACGATTGACCAGGTAAAGGTGAAAACAAGTGGGCATCGGTGTCTAGCAAGCGCCGAGGAACAGGTGGATTTTGAGGACGCGAACACGGAGGAGTGTTGGCGTCATGCTATGGTAGAAGAGTTGGAGTCGATCCACGACAACAATGCATGAGAGATTCTGGATCTTCCCGACAATGAAAAAGTCATGGATCTCAAGTGAGAATTTATGATCAAGAAAGATGTTGTGTGAATCCTAGAGCGAGGCTAGTAGTCAAAGAGTACGTGCAAGAGGAAGGTGTTGACTTCGAAGAAGTGTTTGTTCCCATTGCAAAGATGGAATCGGTGCAATTACTCATCGCTCTCGCGGTTCAGGACCATAGAATATACATCACATGGATGTAAAATCGGTATTTTTGAATGGAGATTTACAAGGAGATGTTTATGTGAACCAACCACCGGGATTCATCAAAGAGGGAGAAGAACACAAGGTACTGAAGCTACACAAAATCTTGTATGGGCTACAGCAAGACCCTCGGGCGTGGAACATCGAACTTGATCAAAAATTGATTTCTCTTGGATTTGAGAAAGCACCACTAGAGCATGCAATGTACAAGAAAGGTGAAGAAAGATATTTTCTACTAGTTGGCACCTCGGGATGAAGGAGCTTTTCAAGATGGATGATCTTGATATTTTGAGTTACTACCTCGGGATGGAGGAACACCAAAAGCCGGAGGGGGTCACACTATGCCAGGAGGCATATGCAAGGAAGATACTTGAAAGCTGTGGCATGAAATATGCGGTCCTACCCCGCAAAAAAAATTGTGGTCCAGTTGACGCTTCAGTGGAACCTCGTCTTGAGCTGAGCAAGAAGGAGATGGTGAAACTACTCGGCTATAGTGGTAGTGACAAGGAAGGGATTATTGACGACCGTAAGAGTACCTCGGGTGTGGCATACTTCCTTGGTGGAAGCATAGTAAGTTGGCTATCACGAAAGCAGGAAATGGTGAGATCAACTTCAAGTGAAGCAGGGTGTCAAGGTGTGTGGCTAAGAAGGCCACATGGGGATCTAAATCGAGATCCGGAACAAGTGGTGCTCAACGTTGACCGTGAGTCTAGGACATTTGTACGCGAAAATCCAGTGCGGTGTGAAAGGAGCAAGCACAGTGCTACGATGTATCACTACATAAAGGACTGCGTGAAAGAAGGAAAGATGGAGGTCAACTACAATCGCACCGATGATCGGCTGGCGGACATCCTAACCAAGGCTTTGGATCGAGAGAAGTTCTTGGAGATGCGAAGAACGATCGGCGTCGGAGCTATAACGTGATGACATCGTGTTTAGAAGGTGATTGTTGGAATTAAACCCGACGACCGTGTCCGTGTCACGTACGTATACATCTCCGAGTTGGACTCTAGCTTGTAACTGTAGGCTAGCTTGTAGTCCTAGGTACTACTTCCTCCATTCCAAATTACTTATCGTGGTTTCAGTTTAAATTTGAATTAAAACCACGAGTAATTTGAAATAGAGGGAATATATATGTACGTGAAACCCCCTTGTAATAACCCCTTGTAATCTTTGTATCGTGAGTTGAAGCAATAAAGCAATACAAGGAGCATCACGCCCCTTGGCAAGGAGCCAAGTTCTGTGCGTGCGTGTGGCTTAGTGTCCGGCCGGTTGGCCGTCGTGCAAGTACGTGTGATTTTGGCGTTGCTTGCCCAAAGATCGGTCAGGAGCAAACTAGCTAGTACGAGCTAACTTTGCACTACGGTGCAGTCCATCTCGACGTAAAAGCACTTCGTCGAGTTTGGTAGCCAGCGCCACTTTGCTTTGTCGTCATTCGTCTCCGGTCGTCGGAAAGTACTCGACGGCGTGGACTGGGCCAACAATGTCTAGCTAATTTAATTCTTCTATATATGTATATCTATGTTCACCTACGTGTCATAGTATGCCATCCAAATTAACCAAACCCTTGCTGTTGGAATCTTCAAGGTTGATATATCTCGACTCTATATTTACATATCACAGCCCTCGTCGTTTTCTGCTAATTCGATTGTGTAATTGATGGATTGCAATTTGAATTAAAGAAACTTGAACTTCAGAGCTGAAGTAAGTATATTCTCCCGCCCATATGATTGATCATTCCTCAGATCTATATGACTCGCTACCATTGAAGTATAAGAAATCATGTTCTACCGTAAAGGCACATTATCTCTAGGTAATGATGCACTGGAATCAGAGATTCATGCCACTGGCCATTCATCACTCGGATAAGCCGGTGATTGTCCAATCGGATTGCTCATGTGCTCTAGCCACTATTTTGGGTGACACTTTATCTAGGTCGGTCTACGGTCACTTAGATGCCGAGATTATGGAACTTTTGGTTGATAGGGAGTTTGTTCCTCTGAAAATTAGTGAAGATCAAAATAGGGTAGCACATCTTTTGGCACATTATAGCCGTACCGAGTGTTGTACAATGGTATGGTTGAGTTCGAGTCCTCCATGCTGTGAGGAGCAGCTGGCTCAAGATTGTAACCATGCTTTTATGGAATAAAACTCTCTTTCACCCCGCAAAAAAAAAGTGGACTATATTAACTATATGACTCACTGGTGGAACTGGTAGCCATAGCCTCTGAATAGTCATGCGTCCACTTCTCACTTCTGCACGAACCAGTGAATATGTTTTATGTAGATGAATTAACCAAAAACAACTCAATAATATTTGAGCAAAACAAACAAGGTGATTACAAACTTTTAGAACTCCTCACAAAGCTAGAGAAAATAAGTCCAAGGATAGGCCGGAACATAACTTAGCAACAGTACCATCGAACATAAAAGGTAGATGCATGCAGTTTTGAGAATAAAAATCAGCAAGTTGGTGCATTAGCTCTTCTCTTCTCATTTTGTATGATACCCGCAGATCACTCGGTGGATTAGTCTGATGGGTCACCATACTCATAGTAAGTGTAGCCCTTCTCTCCGTAAGGCGGCAGCATCTCCAGTTCCGAGTACTCGATAGTAGTGCAGTAATTCGCCAACAGCTCAGCCATTTTAGAGAAAGGATTTGTTGCAAATTCAGATACGTACTTGGGCTCCTCCCCCCATCCACTGCCAGCGAGACTCCCTTGATCATAAGCTCTAACCATGGAGCGATCCGCGTAGTAGATTGTGCCGGATTTGATGGAGTGAACTTGTTGGACTTCGTGGTGTCGATGGAGAGGCACCCGCGCGAGCTGACAAACAGCGCGCGGCTACCGATGCTTCTGACCGGCACGAGCACCTTGTTCACGGTGTCCACCTTGTAGACCACTGGCATGCTATTACAAACTCGCCCATCCATCACCAGCAGAAGCTCCCCCTCAGATTCCACGAGATAGAAGTTATTGCTCCCATGGGCTAGCTCAACATTTGGGCCGACAATGGTGGTGAACATGGAGATTGTCCCCGCGGAGCGTTTCCATTGGTTACCTTCCTTATACACGTCAGTGATTGTTGATATGATGGATCCATACTTATTGGCGACGTACACGTCGCCGGCTAGGGATGTCAAGTTATTGTGACCATCGCCAAAGCCCCAAACCCCAGTCCTGAACTCCCCTTCTCCAAAACCAAAAGCGTGGTGCCATTCCTCACTTGTCTGATCAGCCCACCTCACGCAATTTTTTTGCAGGTCGGAGATGAACACCATCATTGGAGATGTTGTCAGGACGACCGAGCTCACCTATTCCATGGGTATATGGACCTTTAAGCGGGCCATCGCGCCAGTGAAAGGGTTGAGCACCCGAATTTGGTATGGCTGTGCTCTCTGCCCTAGCACGAAGAGTCCACCTATTGTGACGCCGACGAAAAAGTACCTCCAGCTGCGGACCTCCGTGGGGATTTTCTTGTGGAGGAGGCGGCCCGTGCTAAGGTTGAAGAAGGTCACCTGGTCATTGTCGTGGATGCAGTGCTCCAGCATGATCCACTTGGTGGGCATGAATTTGGGATATGTGGCATCCGCGGTGGAGTCCGTGGCTCGGCGCCAGTTGCCGCAGACAGCCCGGAAGGCGACATAGTGGTCGATATCGTCCGTTGCGAGGAAGGATTTACTGATCTTCCTGGTGATATCATATGAGAGGTTTTTCCAGAACACCAGGTCCGCCATGACTAGTTGCAGGTGGGTGGTGGATGGACAAGGTATTTCTTTTTGTGGGACAAGCAGGCAGAGCTGCGGCCTACAATGCTATGCTTGTTGTGTGCTTTGCCTGGATGGATTGGATGGTGGCTATATATATACATATTCTGGGCGCGTCTTTTCCCGCTTGCAGAAGTTTCAAAACGTTGTGTGAATACGTACAAGGTTTGATGCGTTCGCTGGGTGACATTTTTGGAAGAACTTGCCCTGCGGTATTACTTTTCAAAACAGAAAAAGACTGGTGTTCGCTTTGCATACTGCACACACGTTCTGCACTATTACTTTCCAAAAAATGATATCGGCTAGTGTTCACATGCATACTTCCTAGTATACCATTCCTTATATACTATACTATACAGCAAGTGGGACTGCATTTCTATCCCATTGTATTTGTCTAAACTTCAGAAAAAATAATTCAAGTTTGCAAAGTTGTCTAAACCATGTGCAGGGGAGACAAAAGAAAGTGGCTGTCAGGTTTTTTTGTAAACACAGTATAGACTCAAGCGCTAATACATACGCGCATACACTCATCCCTATGAACGCACACATGGACACCCTACCCCTATGAGAACCTTCGAGAGACTGAGTCGGCATATCATTTTGAGACTTATGAAGTCATTGTAGGTGCCTAGTCATCGACGGGAACGTATCCACCCACTGAAAGCGCATCGCCGGAAATACTGACATAAATCAAGGAATAATTCAATCACCAAGACTTGAACCCAGGTGGGCTAGGGATACCACTGTCCCTCTACCCATCCAACCACATGTTGGTTCGCAAAGTGATTGTCAAGTTAATTGTACCAAAACACGTTCTTTTTTTTGAGAAAAATGATGCCACCTTAATATTCTATAGATTGATAGATGTATTTCTAACATCTGATCGGTGACTATCAGAATGACCAAAACGTTTTCCTTATGCTCGCGCTCCAAGGAGACGAGGGTTCCCCAGGCGCCTTCTGTCGGTGACCAAGGATCTGCCTCACCTCTCGCGGCCTTAGGGCCATGGAGGCGCAATAATGGATCATGGCACATTCCAGCAGGAGGGCTCCTCCGTTTTCAGATGTCTTTTTGAGTCTATTTAGAGTTTGCGTCCTGCCTAGGAATACCAGACAGCGGCAGTTTTCTAAAGATTAAATAAGGTTCTCTCTGCCTAGTCACTATCCCGATGGTGCCTCTAGTGTCATCGGAGGGTGCATGGAGGTGCGTCTCCAGTGAATCTCGCACGACTCAATCGGCGTTTGTCTTCGGCTGATCTGTTTGGATCCGGTCATGCTTCATCAACATCCGTCTGTCTACAGGTTCGATCCGTCCAATCTATGCTTCTCGTCGTTATTTACAAATGTCGTTCTGCTGCGTTGGTCCATTGGGGCATTAACGCGACTAATTCCTATCCTTGTACTACAATAAGATTTGCTATGCTTCGTTGAGGAAGGGGCGATGATGGTAGTGCGCCTTTGATTCCTTTAGTGCTTATAGTCCTGGCTTGGTGGTCTACACACTCGGATGTAATTTCTATTACTCCTAATGTTCTTTATACTACAATAGATCAAAACATTTTCCCGGTTTTCTTTTCTTATATGTGAAATCGAGTCCGTATTATAATATTGGTTTTAGGGGAGCGCCTAGGGGGGGGGGGGACTATTACTTGTTTAATGCGAGTTGTAAAAACTCGAGCATGCCAACAGTGGTGTGGTAAATGGGCCAGCCCAAGAAACGTAGCTGTGTTTGATGATGCTTCGTTCGCTTCGTTTTGATCGTTGGTTGTTTCAATTTTTCCATTTTCTACCCTCATTTATATTATAAATTATTCTAAAATATAAATATTTATGTTTAAAATGCTTATGCAGTGTCAAAAATCGTTCATGCGATGTTTAAATATATTTGACGACATTAAAAATTGTGCATCCATTTTAAATAAATTGTTTGTGAAGTTTTTATAAATGTTTGAAAGATGTAAAACATTATTCGCGTGATTAAGAAAAAATGTACCATTAAAAAGATGTTTGTGACACTTTAAATATAAATAATTTTAAGATGTTTATAGAATGTAAAACATTACTCGTGTAGTTCAAAAAAATGATGTGAAATTAAATATATGTTCAACCTGTAATTGAGTTTATTTAACACTTATTAAAAAAGTACGTCCAAAAACATGTATTTGAAAAAAATGTACATCTACTACATGATTAATGTTTAACGTTTATACAACAAAATTACATCGTGTATTGATAGAAATAATTTAAAAGAAAAAAATCGATTAAAACCGGTGAAGGAAACATACAAAATAAGGGAAATCTGCGAGAGGAACAGAGAAATCAACATAGAAAAAAAAGGATGACCGAAGAAAAAGATGACATGAAAAAGAAAAAGAAAGAGAAAAAGAAAAGAGGAAAACCTGAAAAATCATGGAAACAAACGTTGAAATTGAAAAAACTGCAACAAAAAAAGATGAAACCCACTACATAAACAAACAGAAAAATACCGAATGGTTTTTGACGAAAGAAAACAAAACGGTTACAAAGGCGCAGAAAGTAATTCCATGGATAGGAATGAGAAAGTAATTTGACAACGCTAGTTAGCGTGCATGTGCAACGCACGGCCCAACCAAATCAGCACATGAAAGTCATTTGTTTTATATTCTGTAGTGCCGATAATCCCTGCCTCTCTTTAGGTCAAGTTCAACACAAACCCCATATTTATCTTATGAGGATGTATGTGAGGTTGGAGTAGACCAAAAAGAAATCATAATCCAAGAAGACATTGCAATAGTATAGTGAAGATTTGAGAATGTCTAATTTATTATGTGAAGTTGGAAGGGCTTACAGTACATATATGCATTTTCCATGTGAACATGTCAGAGATGCAGACTTGGAACAACTGAATTTGTTCCCTCCTGGATTCAGACTACATGTTAATTTGAATTGATGGTCTCGACTACAGTGTCACGGTGGGAGATACAACATGCACCACTGGCAAAACTTGAAGAGTTCGCTAGTAGCCAGGACCATTTCGCACCGATACTGATTCTCTCATCCCAAGGAGTGCAACATTAATGAACAAAAAAGGAAGAAATTAAATTTATTGTGACATAGATGGCATGCAAGCCACACTTTATCAACGATAATCGTAGTTTTGGCAAGATAAACCATGAATTAAACTTGTCCTATCAACATATCAACAATAGAGAATGGTGTGCAATTTCAAAATGGAAAATTGTACAATAGGGAAATAGCCATGAGTTGATCTTTCGTTAGGATAGTCATTGTTTCACAAAAATAAAAATAAAAGAAACAAATCCAGACAAAATATTTGGTAGACCAAAGCCACACAACAAGGCCTTCCTAATGAGATGAATATACCATCAGGAAAATAAATCATACCAACAAGGCCTCCTATACAAACAACAAATTTCTATAAGCTCCTCTTATTTTCCTCTCACCTTTTCCAATGATTGTTCACACAATGTACATACCGAAGACATCATTTTGTCTAATACAAAAGAGATCATCTCTTTGGGTAACAACCAGTCCTAGAAGTGAAACTAGATAACACAAAAGTTGAGCTTGAAACCATAGTAAACCATGCAGCTAACTGCTATTTACTCACATATCACATAAAATAAAAGAAGCTAATTGCATATTCCGTTATGGAGTAATAGCGACGGATACATGAATTATCGATCTGAACCCACATGTATGGACATATAATGTAACTGTATTTTTTATTGATGTACGCCCATCAATCACGATCTCTTTCGTTTTTTCCTCTCCCATCTTGAGTGCAAGAGAGCCATAATTTCACCATTATGGGCGATATCTACGTCTGCTACCACGTCTCTCTTTCTTGTGTGTTGTCGTGCTACAACGTCTCTGAATCATCAAGAACCAATGCTACCATTGTTTTTTTTAAGGAGCAATGCTACCATTGTGAAGCTTAATTGAATCGCTGGAAGAACCAACAAGCCAAAAACAATATGTACACCATGAGGTGAGGTTGACAGAGCGCTAGGTCCAGGTGATATCACATAATACGTCTCAGATTGGAAAATACATACTGCAGTGCAAGATGAGGTGCATGCCGAGCTGTACGAGTACCTGCGGCAGGATGTCTTCCCATCAAACTCGGCTGAGGCAATTATCATCAACCCCTCAAATGTCCTAAAGAGGTGATGGCCCCTCGACGGTCTGGCAAGCAGGCATATGTCGTCATTCATGCCTACGACATGTATCGGACAAGAAAGTCAGGGCTAGAGATTCCATGCACTAGTAGAAAAAGGGTCAAACGTGAAGCACATTAGTGCCGGTTTGAATTTGAGCCGGCACTAATGTGTACATTAGTGCCGGTTCCAACGGCTAGCCGGGCCGCTCTCATTAGTACCGGTTCGTGGCGAACCTTTAGTACCGCTTTGTGCCACGAACCGGTACTAAAGAGCTGGTGGCCTTTAGTACCGGTTGGTGGCTCCAACCGGTACTAAAGACCCCCCCCCCTCCTTTAGTACCGGTTGGAGCCACCAACGGTACAAAAGGGGTGCGCTGCCACCCGCAGTGCACAATATTTAGTCCCACCTCGCTAGTTGAGAGGAGTTCGCACCGGTTTATAAGCCCTGTTGTGGCTACCGTGTCGAGCTCCTCTCTAAGCAGGCCTTTGTGGGCCTATTGCAAGTCTTCTGCCCTGTGGGCCTTTGTAGTATCATAAAATACTAGCAAACAAAAAAGAATTAAATGGAAAACACAAAATTAAATGAAAAATAAATTATAAAACCAAAAACCCCCAAACCTTGTAGTACCGGTTGGTTTTACCAACAGGTACTAAAGGGCTCCCGGCCCCCGGAGCTGGCTCGTGTCACGTGGTTGCCCTTTAGCACCGGTTCGTGCTGAACCGGTACTAAGGGGGGGGGCTTTAGTGCCCACACTTTAGTGCCGGTTATGGAACCGGCACTAAAGGGCCTTACGAACCGGTGCTATTGCCCGGTTCTGCACTAGTGATGGTATGTACATGGTCTGAGCTGCAGCATCGTCCAAAGTACGTTCTTATGCAGTAATAATATGTGCTGAGAATTGATGTGATGGCATGTACTTCAATCAGGCCTAGGTGCAAAAGGCAGTTCATGTGAACACATAGTCGAAACATCCGTGAACTGATGGAGGTATAGATGGGTGATATGCATGCTTACTATCACTCATGAACCAAGATGTTTGACCAAATCATTACAAAAGCAAATAGTTTGAGTAATTTTTTGTTGCTATCTTTTATTAGACCGATTTGATGTCATAAAAAATAGCCCCTCCATTAGTGAATAGATGATGTTGTGGACATTGATATGATCACAAATAAGACAGTTAGTATTACATGCTCCCTCTGTTCCATAATGTAGTCGTATAGATTTTTCAAAAAGTCAAACCTCAAAAGGATCTATTATTTATGATGTTTTGGATGTTTAATCGGCTTTGTTATTCATTTTTACATTATTTTTGGGACTAACCTATTAGCCCAAAGGGCCAGTCCAGATTGCTGTTTTTGCCTATTTCAGGGTTTATAGAAAAGGAATATCAAACGGAGTCCAAAGGAATGAAACCTTTGGGAGAGATATTTTTGGAGCAATATCTTCACGGGAGACTTGAGAACCACGGAATAGGGCACACGTGGCGTCCACGAGGGTGGGGGCGCCCCCCCCCCCCTACAGGGCGCGCCCCCTGCCTCGTGGGCCCCACATTGGTCCCCCGATGCCCTCTTTCCTCCTATATATACCCATGTACCCCGAAAACATCAGAAGAGGAGAGAAAACCCTAATTCCACCGCCGCAACCTTCTGTTCATGTGAGATCCCAAATCTTGGGGCATGTTCCGGAGCTCCGCCGGAGGGGGGGATCTACCATGGAGTACTTCTACATCAACACCATCGCCTCACCATGAGTTGTGAGTAGTTTACCACAGACCTTCGGGTCCATAGTTAGTACCTAGATGGCTTCTTCTCTCTCTTTGGATCTCAATACCAATTTCTCCTCGGTCTTCGAGGAGATCTATTCGATGTAATCTCCTTTTGCGGTGTGTTTGTCGAGATCTGATGAATTGTGGGTCTATGATCAAGATTATCTATGAGAAATATTTGGTTCTTTTCTGAATTATTTTATGTATGATTATAATATCCTTGCAAGTCTCTTCGAATTATTGGTTTGATTTAGCCTACTAGATCTATAGTTCTTGCAATGGGAGAAGTGCTTGGCTTTGGGTTCAATCTTGCGGTGTCCTTTCCCAGTGACAACAGGGGCAGCAAGGCACGTATTGTATTGTTGCCATCGAGGATAAAAAGATGGGGTTTATTTCATATTTCTTGAGTTTATCCGTCTACATCATGTCATCTTGCTTAAGGCATTACTCTGTTCTTATGAACTTAATACTCTAGATGCATGCTGGATAGCGGTCGATGTGTGGAGTAATAGTAGTAGATGCAGAATCGTTTCGGTCTACTTGTTATGGATGTGATGCCTATATATAATTATCATCCCTAGATATTCTCATAATTATTCGCTTTTCTATCAATTGCTCGACAGTAATTCGTTCACCCACCGTAGAATTCTGCTATCATGAGGGAAGCCACTATTGAAACCTATGGCCCCGGGTCTATTCTCAACATATCAATCTACAATCTACTTTACTTTACCGTTTTTACTTTCTGTTCTTATATCCAAAAATACCAAAAATATCAATCTATCAGATCTCACTTTTGTAAGTGACCGTAAAGGGATTGACAACCCCTCATCGCGTTGGTTGTGAAGTTCTTATTTGTTTGTGTAGGTGCGAGGGACTCGCGCATGGTCTCCTACTGGATTGATACCTTGGTTCTCAAAAATTAAGGGAAATACTTACGCTACTGTGCTGCACCACCCTTTCCTCTTCGAGGGAATACAACGCAAGCTCGAGAAGTAGCAAGAAGAATTTCTGGCGCCATTGCCGGGGAGGCTTACGCAAAATTCATATACAAAGTACCTATCACAAACCCTTATCATTTGCATTACATTTATTTGCCTCTCGTTTTCCTCTCCCCCACTTCACCCTTGCCGTTTTATTTGCCCTTCCTTTTGCCTTGTGTTTACCGTTCGCTTGCTTCTTGTTTGCTTGTGTGTTGGATTGCTTGCTTGTCATCATGTCTAGCACACCTATCATTATACATACTCCCGAGAGTGAGGTTCTTAGTTTTAAACAAAGGGAGGAAGAAAACTTAAAAGATGCTTGGTATAGAATTTGCAATGCTCAAAATAGATCTACTAGGAAGTTTTCCACTTCCGTGCTTCTTTGCAATTTTTATATTGGCATTACTCCTTGGAATAGGCTTGCTCTTGATACCGTTACCGGAGGAAATTTCTTCGGGACTCATACTCTTGATTCCTATAATGCCTTAATAGAGTTGTTCGGTCAACCCTCTACCCCGGGCGAGACTCAAGTTTTTGTGAAAATTAGCGAAGTAACAAAAATATTACAAAAGTCTCTTGAACCTCTTTAGAATGTTACCCTTTGCAATAAGCGGTTGGATTCGTTAGATCTTTGGATTCGTTAGATCTAAAGATTTCTGAATATGAAGGGAAACGTAAAGAACCTCCCGGATTCGAACTTGACCCCGCCAAAAAGGTAAAGACCAAAGATGGCAATACCTAGATCTATCCTTGTATCGTGCCTAGCTAGGGGTGTTAAACGATAGCGCTTGTTGGGAGGCAACCCAACTTTTTTTTTTACTTCTGTTCAGGAATAAATATTGCATCTAGCTTCTGTTTAGATGTGGCTTTGTGTTTTAATTAGTGTTTGTGCCAAGTAGAACCTTTCGGAAGACTTGTGTGAAGTTTATATGATCTTGCTGTAAAAAACAGAATCGTTAGCGCTCACTAGAATAGTCACCAGATTTTACTGGAGTGTGCTATTTAGTTGATTCTTTTTGCAGATGATTAATAGACAAATTCCCCACGTTTACCAATTTATTTCAATTTTTTTGGAGTTACGTAAGTATGCGAAAGTTACAGATTACTACAGATTGTTCTGTTTTTGACAGCTTCTGTTTTTCGTGTGTTGTTTGCTTGTTTTGATGAATCTATGAGTAGTATTGGAGGATATGAATCATAGAGAAGTTGGAATACATTAGGTTTAACACCAATATAAAAAAGAATGAGTTCATTACAGTACCTTTGAGTGGTGGTCTGTTTTCTTATAGTAACGGAGCTCACGAGATTTTTGTCTAAGTGTTGTGTTGTGAAGTTTTCAAGTTTTGAGTATTGCTTTGATGGACTACGGAACAAAGAGTGGCAAGAGCCTAAGCTTGGGGATGCCCAAGGCACCCCAAGGTAAAATTCAAGGACAACCAAAAGCCTAAGCTTGGGGATGCCCCGGGAAGGCATCCCCTCTTTCGTCTTCATCTATCGGTAACTATACTCGGGACTACATTTTTATTCACCACATGATATGTGTTTTACTTGGAGCGTCATGTATAATTTGAGTCTTTGCTTGTTAGTTTGCCACAATTATCCTTGCTGGACACACCTTTTTGAGAGAGATAAATATGGCCTAGAAATTGTTAGAACACTCTATGTGCTTCACTTATAGCTTTTTGAGCTAAATAGTTTGCTCTAGTGCTTCACTTATATCTTTTAGAGCACGGTGGTGATTTTATTTTGAAGAAATTGTTGATCTCTCGTGCCTCACTTATATCCTTTTGAGAGTCTATTAAAACAGCATGATAATGTTCTTTGGCTATAGAACTAGCCTTAACATGATAGGCATCCAAGATGAATGTAGTAAAAACTTCCATACAAAGTGAATTGAATATGATGAGAAGTTTGATGCTTGATAATTGTTTTGAGATATGAGGATAGTGATATTAGAGTCATGCTAGTGGAGTTATTATGAAATTGATAAATACTTGTGTTAAAGTTTGTGATTCCCGTAGCATGCATGTATGGTGAACCGCTATATGACGAAGTTAGAGCATGAGGTATTTGTAGAGTGTCATCCTTTGTGTGGAGGTCGGGGCGCGCGATGGTTAAATCCTACCAACCACCCCCCTCGGAGCATGCATTGATTTCTTTGTTTTGATGACTCGTAAATTTTTGCAATAAATATATGAGTTCTTTATGACTAATGTTGAGTCCATGGATTATACGCACTCTCACCCTTCCACCATTGCTAGCCTCTCTTGTACCGCGCAACTTTCGCCGGTACCATACACCCACCATATACCTTCCTCAAAACAGCCACCATACCTACCTATCATGGCATTTCCATAGCCATTCCGAGATATATTGCCATGCAACTTTCCACCATTCCCTTCATATGACACGCTTAATATTGTCATATTGCCATGCATGATCATGTGGTTGACATCGTATATGTGGCAAAGCCACCATGCATAATTTTTCATACATGTCGCTCTTGATTCATTGCACATCCCGGTACACCGCCGGAGGCATTCATATAGAGTCATACTTTGTTCTGGTATCGAGTTGTAAATCAATAAAAGTGTGATGATCATCATTATTAGAGCATTGTCCCATGTGAGCATTCAAAGATGTCGGGGAAACTGATCGCCCACGAACACCTATGGGACCGGAGCCCCTTTTCGGTACGGCAAGGGAGCGGAGGGAGCACAGGATGTCGGGGAAACTGATCGCCCACGAACACCTATGGGACCGGAGCCCCTTTTCGGTACGGCAAGGGAGCGGAGGGAGCACAGAGAGCAGATAGAGGCGCACACGCGAGCAGTTTACCCAGGTTCGGGCCGCACGAATGCGTAAAGTCCTACTCCTGCCTTGGTTGTATTGAGTTCTTGGCTCGGGAGCAAGAAGATCTACAGTACTAGCTACACCGAGCGTAGGAGTGATCAAGTTTCGGGGCCCCCTCTACGTTGTGCATGGGCCTCCTTTTATAGTTCAAAGGGGTCACCGACAGGTGTCAACGTAGGTGAGGGTAAAAGCGTAAAATTGGTGGTAGTTGTAACAGTGCATGTACAGTGGTCTATACCTAACCCTGACGGTGGGGGACAAGGGCATAGAATGCCCGTCACCGTCGCCCCAAACAGTATAAAAAGCGTCCGTCCGGGCGTCTCCGTTCGCCATGACGGTAGCCTCGTCATCGTGGCTAGCCACCGTGTACCCCAGGCTGCACGGCCATCCGCCACGTGCCCCAGGAAGGGCCCCAGGGCGACGCGTGGTCAGATGAGCTGGAGCACAGGCACACAGTGAAAGCTTGCCGCGGCAAGCATCTTGCCGCGGTCGCTACCTTGCCGGGCCCGAAAGCTTGTCGCTCTCCGGGTCTTGTCGTGGTGCGCGATGCGCCACGGCATGTCTTCTTCAGTGCTATTCTTTGGTCTTCCTGGCAAGCTCCTCTTGCCAGGGTCTTGTGCAGGAGGGATGATCTTGAGCCTGGAGCGGCCTTCCCGGCAAGCTCCTCTTGCCGGGGTCTTGTTTCTTAACTTGAATACTTTGTTCTTGAATGGCTTCAAGGGAACTAGAGTGGGCCTTGGCGGGCGCGTGGTGAGCCTGACCACGGGACGCTGCTACTGCCCGTGCACAAGTCGGGATACTAAGGTACCCCTATTTTAGTACACCGACTGGAGCCCCCGGGCCTGGGCCACACACGGTGCCGAGCGCTGTTGGGCCAGGCCCAAAACAGTGCACGGGCACACGCGGCCCACGGCGCGCCGCTTCCCACTCCGCATCCGCCGCATCCCTCCCTAACGGCACGCGTCGATTGCAG